>JAECWM010000114.1:3932500-5132500 GCA_018150695.1 Drosophila oshimai | reverse complement strand
AAAATTTGTTACCTGACTCACTTTCATGAGCCTTTTTTCTTAAAACACGGTGAGAGCGCTTGGTTTTTTCTGAGTGTAAGATTTTTTTTTTCTCAGCTATCTTACTTTTAAACTTAACAACTTTATTGACACCTTTAAGTTCCATCCCAAAACGTAATTTTTATTTGCGATACTCGAAGAGTAACAAAATACTGTGAACGTTGAAAATGTCTGTCTGCCCGTCCGCCAGTCTGTCTGTCCGACCGTACAAACGCCAAATCTCGGGAACTATGTATAAGAGCTAGAAGAACCACCAAATTTTGCACACAAACTTCTATAAGCAAAGCGCAGATCAAGTATGTTTCAAAACCTGACCACGCCCCTTTTTACGCCCACAAACCGCGGAACTCTGTGGTATCCACATTTGTAATGCTAGAGAAAAGTGGCCTTTATAAATGTTGTTTGTATCGAAAATATCTACCCAGATATCTTAAAATTCTTGCCAGCTTTAAGAAATTGCGTATACAAGTGCGTTAAAAATTTATTGCGCCCAAAAGTAGGCTAAGTTTTTTTTTAAGAGGGCTAACGACTCTAGCGTTTCTTCTTGTTTTGTTTTTTAGTCCGGTCAATTTAGATATTAAAATGGGTTTAATAACATTAATTCCGAAATAAGCTTAATTTGGTGGTACCTTTGGTTTACCACAAGGAACAAATTGTCAAAAGTCCCCATCGATCCGAGGTGTGCTAATTGAATTATTCAAGGTCACAAGTAAAAATGTTGAGTTTTTTTTGGGTTTTTCTCAAAAACGGTAGATCTTGAAATGCGCTAATAAAATGATCCATATGATTTTTTCTGTAGGACCCACCATTTTCCAGATATCGCGCTTGTAAGAATCACGCTACATAATGTGCACACATACGCCACGTATACACACAGTGTATGGCCTTTACAAGTTTTTTGTTTATCTCAAGTTGTAGCCGGCCGAATTTTGTGCATGATACCAATTTTTACTTCTTGCAAATCAATCTTTAACACTGCCTAACTGATCGTGGATTCGATATTTAATTTGTCTGCAAGAGCTCGACAAACACAAACTTTCTGAAATTATAGGCCTTTTTACCGACTTTTGAACTCTGGAAGAAATTTCGATGAAAATAATGTTATGTTATAAAATTTTTTTATTCACATATTCCATATATTTATTATTAACAAGCTTACATTAAAGTACCACTCTTAGCTTGCCAGAGGACCAACGACGTGGGCGTGGTGATATACACACTATACACTGTGTGTATACGTGGCGTATGTGTGCATATTAGAGCTGCAAAACCATCGATGGTCAGACCACTTTTTGAAGTCGGTAGCCAAAATATCTCGAAAACTAGCGAACCGATTGCAATGAAATTTTTTGTGCTTGCTCTATACATTATTATCTAGTCTTTGTCATAGGATTTTTTTTTTCCAATGCTTAGTTTTTTTTTATAGGCAAAACAATGGCTAGTTTTTAGTCGAAAATCGCAATGTTTATTTTAAACGTCCGCTATGTTGTCAAAAATCAATATTTTTCAAATTTTACATATTTTCCTGAAAAAAAAAAATCGGAAAAAACGGTTTTTTTTTCGGCTTCTAGGTGTATGTATATATCCCCTTAAAAAATGTATTTTCTTATTATTTGTCTTCAATGTATTCCCTTAAATCTAGTTAATTATGTCATAACATACTCCCAAATAAAGGAACCACCAATTTGAAACTAAACTAATTGAAAACTGCAAAATTAATGCAATATATAAGGGACGTTTCACGTCAACTGGCCCAGAGCTCTGCCCAAAATTCTACTGAACGAAAATAGACTTATTTTAGCTTAAAATTTTCGTCAATTCATACCCTTTCGAATGAAAAGTGGCGTTTTGAAAAATTCAAAATGGCGTCCTTACTGTGACTCTAAATGCACAAGTATTTGTGGACTTAGCAAACAAATATATTAAATACTTTATGAAAAACAGTATATCTCGATGGATAATGACTGATTCTTATAGTTTTGAGGTTGCTGATTACGAATCTGAAGAAGTCAGATTTTTAAAATTAAAAATTGCGGATCCAATATTTTTTTTTTTTTTGCATAGGATGTGAAAACCTGCTCTCAGGTACCCTGTAGCCATGCTTCATAACCCGCATAACCCTAAAGCATGGTATGCAAAAAAAAAAAAATTTTTGGCGAACTGTAGAGGGCGCCAAAGGAGAGGCCCAACATTTTTAAGAGTTTGCGGTGCCCCCGATTCAGTCACTTCTGTCAGCCAGAAATTAACAAAACCAAATTTATTTATTAGTTAACATTCATACCCGGTAAACTACTATCAAGATTATAAAAAAAAAAAATGCCGACCTGGGGTCAGGCCACAAGTCAAATGTAACTTAATTTTTTTGATTCAAAAAAAGTTTTTACAAATGTGTAGCTTAGGACAGTGCCTTAAAACACTTTTAACAGTTTTTCGAAATTCCGCCACCTCAACTTGGCCTGATTCACCTTTCAAAGTCAAAACTGGAAAAATCAAGGTATTTTTTTAGGTTTTGGGTAAAAAAAAAATTGTAAATAACAAAAAAAAATAAAAATTTCTTAGCAATATAGAAAAAGAATTTCATTGACAATTTTCTGAATCGGGGGCACCATTTCGAGAAAAACAAGTTTGAAGGTCGTGTTTACCACCCCTTTGCATGCATATGGAAGTTTTTTTTTTTTTTTTCTATTTGATAATATTATAGGGAAGGTTGGGGCTAGTCGGTCCCTGGGGCAAGTAGAAAAAATTCATTTTTAATTACTTTAAATTACTCTAAAGCTGCCATCTTTTTATGGTGTATGTGCACTGTGAATACCAACTCACACACAAAGTTTCATTGAAATGGAATCGTTATTTCGACGAGTATAAAATATGTTCTTTTTTTATAGTAAATTTGTACTATTACACATCTCTAAGTTTGTGTTTTTCCACCATTTAATGTCGTTTTTTCTCAAAGGTAAATTCACCAATTTTACATGTATCTGTAAGCTATAAAAATAGGCCACTCTTTAATTTGTCCGTTAATTCTAATATTAGTTATGGTAAAATATATTTTCAATAGGATTAGTTGGCACCCTAAATTAATACCTTGGCGTGTGCAAAGCACTTAGTTTTGAGTGAACAAACAAAATACTATCCAGATTCACAATTACCCTCTTTCAATACTTTTGAAACTAAAATTTCGTGTAATACAAATTTACCAAACTGGTTTTGCAGATGAGAAGTTATAAAAAAAAAAAACAAACAAAGCAACCGAATAGTTTTTCCCTTGTCAACGTATACTGATCAGAGTACAGTAATAAAAACGATTTATCTAAGGAAAAAGTAATTTTTTCCAAGGTCCCAACTTGCCCCATGTGTGGGGGTTATGAGAGTTATGAATTTTTTTCCAAAACCTCCAAAACCTTTTACCACCTAATTACCACTTTTTTTAAACACGTCATTAAGCCAGAAAAAAATATATAAGTTAAAAGGTGCCAACTAGCCCCGGTCTCCCCTACCGGGTATGGTGCTATTGAAAACGAAACACAATTTACAATATACTCACGGTCTTTATCCTCCACCAGCTCTATGGTGCGGAAGCCAATCTTCAATAGCTTCTGTGATTCTGTGCGAGAGCTAATGCCAGGACCCTCTTCGCCGATATAGCACTTTACTAAAAAAAGTACTGGGTAGAGCTTCTGCTTGCCATAGCCGTTGGGCCACCACAAAGAAACCCTATCCTGGATAAAGTGGGAATTAGCCGAATTTTTTAAAAGTACTACAGTGCTTTACTTTGGGTATGGCTATTTTAAACTCCAACACTGGCAACGCGAAAGAGATTACTTGCTTTTCCAGGACAAAGCGCTCATCTAAAAGCTCACTAAAAGAGTAGAAAATTAAAACCTTGATCCAGCTGAAATAAAAGGCGGAATTTTTCCAATTACTTGGCATAAACCACCAGATGGGCGTAAAAGTCCTCCGATGCAGGTGTGTTGAGAAAGGCACGGCAATCCATTGTCCAGTGTGTGTCGTTTCTGTTAATGGCCACATCGATATCGCGTAACACAGCAACAGCGTAGTACTCGACTACCACCGGTTTCCATATGCCTAAGGAAAGTGCTGCTGGGTTCCATTCGCCGCCGAAGCTCATTTGCATCTTGCGTAAATAATTCCGGTTGCATTCGACATCGCCACGTGCTGTTGGGCAGCTAGTAGGCCCTGTAATGACACCTTGGTCTTCAAGTTCTCGGGCGCGTCTATTTGCCTCCTGTAGGGGTGAGAGTATCTCAATCTCCAAGATGTTTTGACTGGGGCTGGGTAGGAGCAAGTGGCCGATGTTAAACGAATAGCGGACAAACATGTTCTCTGTTTTTCCCAGTAGTTTACCATTTAGGCGCACCTTGGACACGGTATCGATTCCGTGAAGCGTAAGGTTAACCTGACTGTCGTGTCCTGATTCGGCGCCTGAAAATCGGGGGCAGTATATATAAATGTAAAATGTATATATAAATAAAAGTAATAATAAATGTAAAATTTTTTGGGTAACTTTCAAAATTTTCTTTTGTGAAATTTGTTTGTTTACAACTTTTATATTACTTTTTCAATGTTTTTGCATTATTCTTTTAAAATAAACAAAAAGCTAAAAAGTTTTAAACAGTTTTTTAACATTACTTTTTTGTTTTTTTTTTAATTTTATGCCTTGGAAAAAATAATAGAAATAAATGACTAAAACCTTTGAAAAATGTATTTTAAGCGTTAATGGCTCGTAGGCTAACTTCTAACATGTGTATTTGTATGAAATGCTAACAGTGAAGGGATTAATGAACAAAATATTCGAATAAAAATTGTTTTCTATAAATCATTCTTATTTTTTAACTTTTTTTAATATCAATTTAAAATCCTCCATTAGACTTATGTAGGTTGTGTGACCTCGATGGATATTTGTTGTCCTGGAATTATATTTTTGCATTAACATCAAAATCAGCAAAATTAGGCCAATTTATAATTTTAAACAAAAAAAAAAATCACCTTCTGTGATACAATACAAAAAATGATAACTTTTGTGGACTTTTAGGAAAATAAAGTTAAAGTGAAACCATTTTTAAAAAAACATTTATGAGAACCAGCTAATTTTTTCTAAGTCACTTAAGTCGGCCAAACTTAAAAAAAAACAAGAAAGAACGCTACAGTCGGGTTTCCCGACTATAAGATAATATAAGACTATAAGATACTCATTCCCCTTTTTTTTAAAAACAGCTAGCTAGCCCTCCTTAAAAAAAGTGTAGCCTACTTTCGGGCGCAGTCAATTTTTAGCGCTCTCTTCAAAAAAAGTTTAACCTACTTTCGAGCGCAATAATTTTTAAACGCACTTGTATAGGGGAGAGTGGGGATAGGTGAACCACTTTTTTTGTTGAACATTATTATGTTTGAACAATTCGACGTTAGGGTCTGCTGTTTATAGGAATCTAAAAGAGCATTCATTCCTTTGCATTTAAAGTATTTTGTGAAAATAATATGTCACGTTTTTTGAACTTTATGAGCATTTTAAAATTTTGTCTCGAATGGTTCAAGTATCCCCACGGGTGGGGAACCACCTTTCAGGCTAATGGAATATTTTGAAATGCGTGAGACATACATACGTGAAAATAACATAATTTGCGTCTATTTAAGTTAACAAAAAATTTTCTAGAGTTCAATGCCACAGGCGGAGCACAATAAATTTTTCCCAAGCAAACGTCAGGTCGCAAATAGCTGCGAAAGGCGCACAAAAACTTTGATTAGTGATAGATATGACAGCAATTGTTTGACGCGATCACGCGTACGTGTGATGTTAAGATACCGACTGGATAAACAACACATATGAAGATGGTGCACAAAATCCTGATAGAAGGTGAAATATTACTAGTGGTTCATCTATCCCCATGGTTCACCTATCCCCACACTCCCCTACACAATTTCTTGAAAATTCTTGAATTTTTTTAGATATTTGGGTAGATATTTTCAATACAAACAACATTTATTAGGGCCACTTTTCTCTAGCATTAAAAATGTGGACACCACAGAGTTTCGCGGTTTGTGGGCTTTAAACGGGGCGTGGTCAGGTTTTGAAACATACTTGATCTGCGCTTTGCTTGTAGAAGTCTGTGTGCAAAATTTGGTGGCTTTAGCTCTTATAGTTCGCAAATAATAAGTTTTTCGGAGATTTAAGTCTATTCTATAATTTTTTTCCTGGCAAAAATCTGATCTTTATTCAAATTTTCCCACATAGCTGGTATATCTGTAGAAACGGACACAAAATCTAAGCTTAAATTAAGAATCGGTATCGTAAAACAACCCAGTGTTTTTACAATTGCTCAAAATATTACAAAATTTGCTTCAAATGTTGAACTACAAAATTTATATTATTTTTTCTATGACTGTAGTATAAGTAAAGTGTTTTTCGTAAGGTTTATTATTCACCCACTGTCGAAGTTGGTGCTGTAAATCCATGATTGGTTTGCTATCCACCGCAGGGATACATCATTGCCAGGATCTAGCAAGTCTCCGTAGGTATCCTTAAGCGCTGTATATACTCCGCTTGGTAGTCTCGGTACGTCAATTTTTAAGGCTGATCACAATCGAATATAGTAAACAGAGAACCCATAAATCACGGCGTTTGTAGAAGTAGTATTTATAGCCAATTAATTAGACCACATACAAGTGCTATCAAAAAATCAACGTAAACGAGGCTGTTTTTATCTTATCTCGTCTGCAAATACTTCTATTATTGCTCGGGCCAGGTAAAAGCAGAGTCACTGAGTAAAATAAAACCAACCGTCATAGAAAATTTCGGCCACTTACAGGAATTTACATTCCTTAATGTCCATTTGGTAAGCTCTTCGACATGGATGGTTTTCGCAGAAGAATAGTGGCAGACAATAATTAAAATATTAAAGTGGTAGAAAATTGTTGACATATTTATTTATGTTCGGATCGATCGACCATTAACATCTTAAAAAAATCTATTTATTATCGATGTTGTTAAAGCTTATCACAAGCTGTTGTTTTTGCTCTGCTCGCACCCTACTATTTTTTTTCAAACACACGTTACCGCTCCGGAATCACTTTGATAACTGGCAATTGAAGCCCATCTCCTCGTACTCCAAGTAAAAAACCGATTGAGCGTGGAAAAATAGGTCGATAATGAGGCAGTGTCGCTCACGGGGAAGAAGCAGCGACTGTTTGCTAAATATACTACTAAGTTGAGAATGTTTGGTTTCTGAGTAGAAATTAATCACATTTTATACACTTAAACACAAACATTAGAATGTCTAGCTAATTTGAAAAAACTGTCACAAATAAATGTCTACAGGCGATTTGCTCTTAATAAAAAGAATGTAAATAGTCGAGTTCCCTAACTATCAAATACCATTTACTTATTTCCCCTTTTAAAAAGATTCTTGCGTGTAAACAGGCGTATATATGTATGTTTTTTTAGTAGCCAGGCAGGTAACACAGTAGCTTTGTTTGCGCTGCATGTGCAATGTTAGTAACAACGAGTTTTAAGTTGTTTTACTAAATTAAATCGAAGTTATAATACACATAGAGTTGGGAAAAAATAATAGCACCATGCTATATAATGATTAGTATCTACTGTTCGTGCAAATCACGAAGGCCGGTACAGCATTTTATTTCCAAATAGGTAATAATTCGGACAGAGGAGAACAAAACTTGTGGACATCTTCGTTTTTAAATTGAGAATGATCACTTTAATTTTACTCAAGCTCTTCTAGAGCCATTAAATGAGTTTTACAGTTACAATAGTGGTTCTCGCGGGAGCGAAAGCTCTTTCTAATATAAGAGCGCAGGTTCAACTTCAAGAGATCTTAGGTACTAATTGTTACATTGTCTTACAAAAGTAAATCGCCACCGATGTGACGGAACATCTAGATTATTTTCACTTGGGTTCTGTTGAGTTAAAGTCTCATACAAAATTATTTTCCATAAACGATAGGTTCCGCGTTATAGCGACAAAAAGAAAAGTAGCATCTTGGACAACTTTTTGAACTATGTTGCCCACGCCAAAGAAGTTGCCGTGATATTCTTAGCTGGACAGCACTCAGGACACCACAGCACTAAAGAAAATTTGCACCCGGCTTGAACATCCTATTTTTTCTTCGAATTTTTAAAAAGTCAAGGCAATCTCTACCATATGGGCTAATCCAAAAATTTTGAAACCAAGGGCAGAAAATTAAAGTTGAAGTAAAAGTTAAATGGAGTAATAGGATACATATGAGCAAATCCCAGATTCAGTCCACCAGGCCCAAAAAATGTAAAGCTAATTTAAGCATACTTCTACCCAATTTAAACCCGATATTATAGTTTTAAAACATAACAAGAAAGAACGCTATAGTCGGGGTTCCCGACTATAAGATTTGCGATACTCATTTTCCCTTTTTAAAAAAACAAAACGAAAAAAAAACGATAGAGTCGCCACCTATGGGGCTAAAAAACAAAACGAAAAAAAAACGATAGAGTCGCCACCCATGGGGCTACATTAACTACATATGTATAAGGCATAGCAAAATGTTCTATAACTTCTTTATTATTTATTAGAGCACAAAATGGTTCGGAGTGTAGTAAGACAGTGCACATATAATTATATTTCTTTTTAAACCGTAACGATTGCATAAAAAATGAGGGCGCCACAGATTTTCGCGGTTTGTGGGCGGTAAAAGGGGCGTGGTCAAGTTTTGAAACAAACTTGATCTGCGCTTTGCTTATAGAAGTCTGTATGCAAAATTTGGTGGTTCTAGCTCTTATAGTTCCCGAGATCTCGATGTTTGTACGGACAGACGGACAGACGGACAGACGGACAGACAGACATTTGATCGTTTACAGTATTTGCTTACTCTTCGAGTATCGCAAATAAAAACTTAACTTATCTTAGCAGTTTTCTTTAATTTAATTCAATTTTATTAAAAAACAAGAAAGAACGCTATAGTCGGGTTTCCCGACTATAAGATTTGCGACACTCATTGCCCTCTTTAAAAACAGCTAGCTAGCCCTCTTCAAAAAAGTATAGCCTACTTTCGAGTGCAATCAATTTGTAGCGCCTTTTCAAAAAAAAATTTAGCCTACTTTCGGGCACAATAAAAATTTTCAACGCATTTGTATACACAATTTGTCGTTATACATTTACATATATTACCCAAGGCATCAAACTAGCGCCACCTATTGGTTGCCACGTACTGAAAGTTTTACAAATGTGTATGTAGAGTAGGCATGTATGTAGACTAGATTTAAGGCATACCAAAATGTTCTATAACTTCTTTATTATTTATTAGAGCATTAAATGGTTCGGTATATAGTTAGACGGTGCACATATCATTATATTTCTTTTAAAACCGTAATGATTGCATTAAAAATGTGGGCACCACAGAGTTTTGCGGTTTGTGGGCGTAAAAAGGGGCGTGGTCGGGGTTTGAAACAAACTTGATCTACGTGGGGTATATAGAAGTCTGTGTGCAAAATTTGGTGGCTCTAGCTCTTATGGTTCCCGAGATCTAGGAGCTCGTACGGACGGACGGACAGACAGACATTTGATCGTTTACAGTATTTGCTTACTCTTCGAGTATCGCAAATAATTAAAGTCAACATAAAACTGTGTTTTTGGTGTTTTTGTTGAATTTTTTGTCGGTCTGTTCTTTTACTATTTTCTCCTATTAGAATGACAAATTAAGATGCTACTTTTTCCACAAATTACAGTTAATATGTTGAACTACATGACAAAATAAAAAAAAACTATCAAGTCGTTGCTAAAAGTATAGAAAACAACACAAATAAAACGATGGAAAAAATGTAGAGTGCGACACGTAGCGTGCGACACAATGGGTTTACGGCTTTGCTAAAAATCCGTAAACATTATTAAGACCAAACGATCGGTTTTTGGCTTCTAATATTTTTAATTTTCTTTAAGGTATTAACTTTCATGGGGTTTATTTTGCATAATTCGATAAAAATTGCGTTTGAAATGAAAATTTTGAAACTATCTTCCACTTTGTGTAGACAATTTTATCAATTATTTTCAAAGCAGTGACTCCAGTGAAATTGAACCTTATACCCTTCGAAAGTACTATCAATTCACTCTAAACACATAACAAAAGTTTACGGTAAATCTTTAAAAAACCCCCCAAAAAATTGATTTTCATTAGCAAAAATCGTGCGACACGTGGGATTTGCCCATATTCAAGCTTTAAAATATGTAAGCAATATGATTTAAGGGTGGTTTGCTTGTTCTCGGCAAAGGCGAACCTACACGTACCTCGTGCACTCATACACAGAAAATATTTTCGTTTAATCAAACAACTGTTACAGTAAATTTACTGAAAAATTATGGCACGTGTAATTTGTTTTTGCTTTTTTAGCTGTATAGACGGTCAAATTTACCAAAAACAAGAAAAAACGCTATAGTCGGGTTTCCCGACTAACAGATACTCATTGCGATACTCATTGCCCACTTAAAAAAAATCAAGAAAAAACGCTAGAGTCCCCAGCCCTCCCCCTTTGAAAAAGTGTAGTCTGCTTTTAGGCACAATAAATTTTTAACGCACTTGTGTACACAATTTTTGAAAATGGTCATATTTTCAAAATTTTTAGGTAACTGTTTAGATATTTTCAATACAAACGATATTTATTTAGGCCGCTTTTCTCTTGCATTAAAAATGTGGACACCACAGAGTTTCGCGGTTTGTGGGCTTTAAAAGGTCTTGATCTACGTGGGGTATATAAAAGTCTGTGTGCAAAATTTGGTAGCTCTAGCTCTTATGGCTCCCGAGATCTAGGGGCTAGTACGGACGGACGGACAGACAGACATTCCAACGTTTACAGTATTTGCTTACGTAAAGTGGTCTGCGTGTATTTTGTTGTTGTGTCGGAAACTGTATTGACGGTAAAATAACCTAATAACTTAATTAATGTAAAAATGTGTGCTCGTATCAAACCAAGATCCAGAGGCCGGGCACTCAGAAACGAAGACTTTAAGAATTATTTTTATAGTCAGACTTCATATACTTCATATACTAGCTAAAAACACTGTAAAGATTTTAATTTTAAAATTGTATGGTTACCTGACTACTATAGTAGTGTTTTATGTAAAATTTACTGTCAGCTTCTACAGTCTAATACTGTCAACAATCAGTTTCTGTTGATTTAATTTTTTAACAGGCTTCGTAAACAACACACACTGTTAAAAACATGTCAAATTTTTATTTACAGTGTGAAAAACAGTTATTTACATGTGTGTCAAAAATGGTAGTGTACATGTGTTCAAAACGTTTTTGACATGAATAGCTTACATGTGTTTTAACACACGTGTTAAAAACGATTTTTAGTTTTTTACACACACCCAGGAATCGTTTTTAACACAATACATTTTTGACACTAAAGTGTCAAAAACAATTGTAAAACCCCAAATACAAGTGCATTATTTCAAAAACAATCAGAGTGCCGCAGATCTAAGCCAAAGATTGCAAAATCTATGTGAAATAAATGTTTGGTTTGGTTAAAGACAGTTGTTTAATCTTTTTTACAGCCATGGTTAGGAGTTGTCTTGAACCATTTTGGCCTGAAGATTTCGCGGATTGATTTTAATAATTTATTGACATGAGTTCATGCTTAACATACAAAACTACTTGAGGGTTGTTCTTAAAAAGTCGCGGTCCATCGAGGAAAATTAATTTTTTAGTCCGGTCAATTTAGACATTCAAATAGCATTAATTCCGACAGAGCTAAAGATAAAACACAGATAAAGGTATACACTGTGTGTATACGTGGCGTATGTGTGCATTAGGGTGGTCCTTATTTGGTCGATTGCACTGTGGGCCAGAAATTTCACATTTTGGCCAAAAATACCTTTTTTTTTTTTAAGAATTTTAATAAAACTAGTATTAGATCTTGTTTAGAATACTTCAAGCTAGTTTATGCCAACTTTTCAAACAAATTGATTTGTACTTTTTTTTATGGCATATTTTTAAAGTTAAAACTTCGTAAAATATTGCACAATTTTTTGAAAATTGCAGCCAAAATGTCGTTGCCTACAGCAATACGAAACATTTACAAAAGTTTCACACATAACTTATTTAGCAAATAAAAAATATAATATCGAAATTATTTCAAACACATATTTTAAAAATTGAAAAAATCTATAGGTTTAGCTGTTTTTGAAGTGAAACTTCTTTAGGCGCATTGGGGGTAAAATTTGTACAAATGAAACGTCAAGAAACGAATGTAACGAAAAAGTCGAAAAGAGAGGGAGCGATCGAGAGTGATTGAGAGAGAGTAAGACAGGGCGAACGCAGCATAAAGCAACTAGCGATGGAGTGAGAGTAGCGATGAGAGAGCGATTGTCGTATCACGCACTGTCCCTCTCTCTCCGCTGACAAACGTTCTCTCTGTCCTCTTCTTTCCTCTCTTCGCTCTGAGCGCGCTCGCACATGGTGCGTATATACAAGGTGGTCTCGTCCGCTTTGCTGAGGACGTTATATATGTTTACCTCTCTCAATCGGTAGAATGAGGTAGCTAGATAGAGACTGGCACAAATAACGTCCTCAAAAGAGAGCCGCTCTCTCGTTGAGACCACCTTACACATATAGTTGCACCATGCGCTCGCACAAAGTTGAGAGAGTAAAATCTAAAAATAGAATGAGCTTGCTTGTGTGAGAATACGATTTTTAAGCTAAAATCATTTCTGTGACACCAGTTAAGTACAATGCCAAAAATTGTGGTGCGAGAATGTGAAACAATTAAAAATAAAATATCTGTTAGACGGCCAGTTAAAACATCAACACAACTTGTACGTGAATTCAGAGAGCGAAAAAGGCTTTAAAAAATGCAGCTAGCCAAGAGTTGAATATCTCATCGTCCATCATTACAAAAACTAAACCAAAAACTCCAGCAGAGTGTAGTCGTGACTACAGAGCTACAGAGACAAAAATATGAAGAAAATCCTCAACCTTCGTCTTCGACTTTACCAATTGAAAAAAATAATACTTCAACAGAACGTGTTCGTGAGTTTAGAGCAAGAAAAAATTATTGACAAACCTTTCAGAAAACATTATTGAAGATTTTCAAACATCATCAAATATTATTAATGCTAATAATAATAATAATAATAACAATAACAATAATGGTAATAATAACAATAATGGTGATAATAATAACAATAATAACAATAATAGTGATAATAATAACAAAATTAACAATAATGGTGATAATAATAACAATAATAATAATAATGGTGATAATAATAACAATAACAACAATAATGGTGATAATAATAACAATAATATTAATAATAATAATATTAATAATAACAATATCGAAGATGAAAATCAGATTGTCAATAATAGAAATAACACGAGACGTATTAAAGATGATGATTTACGTGTAGAAGATATAATTAGTTTCTTGCATCAACAATTACTTCCATACAGCCACGGAGGTGCTGCTATTCTTGGTAATGAGAATAATAAAATACCACTTGTTTTGGGTGGTGACTTTAACACTAATTTTGCAGTTGATAATTCCAAACCATTAATTAACTTTCTAGAAGAAAACTTTACTCTACAGCTGAATAATAATTCCAAACACACCCACTACAAATTCAGGAACGACCATAGATGCTATTTTTACAAGATATTTACATAATGTTAAAACACTAACTTATATTGCATATTTTACGTATCAGATTGCTTTAGTCACAACAATACCTATAGAAATTGCGTCGAATAATGTAAATATTGAAGAAATAAATTAATAAAAACTAAATTTATAATTTATATTAATTTTCAACACTTTTATTTTTTCCCTTCCTTTAAGTCTCGGAAATCTAAAGTTTTAGATTTGTATAAATATAGACAAGACTGATAAATAAGTTCGCCAAAGAAGTTTCACTTCTGACATGTGTACTTTGTACGCACGCACTTTTTTTTTTTATAAAAATGTACTTTGCTTTATTTGTGCAAAAAAGTACCTTTCGCGATTTGAGTAAAACTTTTTTAATTAATAGTTTAATCAGTTGTCAAGTCGCCCGGGGGCGCGGGTTTTGTGAGCCTCTCTTATTTTTTTTTTTATGAATTTTTAAAGTTGAGACCCAATTGGAAGTCGAACATGATTTTAGTGAATTTGTGAACTTAAAAAGGCCTAAAAGTATGCTTCACTCTAAATGTTCAATACAAAACAACCAAAGTTCTATACCCAACAACCAAATCGACATTTTGTTGCATACTTGTACATCCAGGTTTTAAAATATGGTTAAGCAGCCAAAAAGTTTAAAAAATTTAATAAAACAAAAATTTTTTTTTTAATATTTTGGGGTTGCGAAAGTTTAGATGCAACAAAGTTAGCGGTAAAAAATTTTTTTCCGTTCGAGTTTTTTATAAACTTTAACGTAGTTCCCACGCAAAGTTGGCATATTTAAAAGTTGATAAAAATTTAACCACTTAATATTTTTTTAAGGATATATTTTTTTTTAGTTGCGATCTTTTGTTGTTGAGTGTGTGTTAAATTGGGTTGAATCCCTGCAGTAGTTTTTTTTTTATAAATAAAAAACTAAAAAACAGGAAATATTTTTCAACTTTGGCTTAGATTATCTAAATCTTAAAAAAATATTACAAAATTTAAGTTTTGTTTTTCCAAAAGTTTAATCTTTTAAGAACATAATGGCCAAATTTCAGCTTCCTAGCTACGCAGTGGAAGAAATGCCAGATTTTTGGCCAAAATATTCTGGCCCACTGTGGATTGTTGAATTTGCAACGGGGCACTTTCGAAATCGAATATATACCTCGAAATATGAAATATCTTTTTTTTATTTTTTTTTAGGTCAAGGTTTAGGGGTCGCTACCAAGGTTTGAATTTTAAGGGTCTCCATACAAAAAAAAAATCGATTTTTATTTTTTTTTTCATAAATAATTTCAGAATCTGAATACAAAACGTTGACTAAAATGTGAAGTCGATCCGAATAACAGTTTCGGAGATACAGGCCCTTGAATGTTATGTTTTGCACGTAGTTTTGATAAGCAGTGCATTTGAACTTTTTCGGCACATTCAAGGGCCTGTATCTCCGAAACTGTTATTCGGATCGACTTCACATTTTAGTCAACGTTTTGTATTCATATTCTGAAATTATTTATGAAAAAAAAAAAAAATCAAACTTTTTTTTTTTTTTTATGGAGACCCTTAAACTTCAAACCTTGGTAGCGACCCCTTAACCTTGACCTAAAAAAAAATAAAAAAAAGGTATTTCATATTTCGAGGTATATATTCGATTTCGAAAGTGCCCCGTTGCAAATTCAACAATCGACCAAATAAGGACCACCCTAGTGTGCATATTATGTGTACCGTGATTCTTACAAGCGCGATATCTGGAAAATGGTCCTACAGAAAAAAACATATAGATCATTTTTAAAGAGCATTTCAAGATCTATAACTTTCCCATTATCTATTTTTCGCAAAACCTTACCGTTTTTGAGAAAAACCCAAAAAAGTCACAATTTTTACCTGTGACCTTGACTAATTCAAGCACACCTGGGATCGATGGAGACTTTTGAAAATTTGTTTCTTGTGTTAAACCAACCCAGCCAGCCAAACTCGGAGCGCTCCGAAGCAGGAATGAAAAGGGACTCCCGAAATAACACCTTGAAGGTGCATTTCCGGAGCGCTCCGAAGCAGGAATGAAAAGGGACTCCTTAAGTAACACCTTTAAAGAGCGTTTTCGGAGCGCTCCAAAGAAGGAGTAAAAACGTACTCCAAAAAAGCACCTTAAGGGAGCGTTTTCGGAGCGCTCCGAAGTGGGAGCAAAAAGTGACTCCCAAAGTAGCACCTCAAAGGAGCGTTTTCAGAGCCCACCGAAGTGGGAGCAAAAAGTGACTCCCAAAACAGCACCTTAAAGGAGCGTTTTCAGAACGCTCCGAGGTGGGAGCAAAAAGTGACTCCAAAATAGCACCTTAAATGAGCGTTTTCGGATTTTGGTCAAAAATATGTACATGTGCTTTAGTAAGGTAGCGCGTTACAAGCTTATATGGTCTAGGGGCTAAGGCGTCTGCCTCTGGAGCCAGCGGTGCTGGGTTCGAAACACGGTCGAGGTAAGTGTTTTTCGTAATGTTATCTATAAGTTTACTAAAAGTTTTTTCAGTGTACATACTTAGTGTTAACTTATGGTTAACATTAAAAATAAAATATAAACTGTTAATTTTAAAATAAATAATAAGTTCACTTCACAGCCAACCATCGGAGTCCGCAGGGTGCTCCATTAGGTTTCCCCAAACGGTGCTCTGAGCCTCCTAGAATGCACCTTTAAATATACCGCAAAGGCTCCGTAAGGATTTTTTTTTAGTAGTAGTCCGAAAAGGAGTCCTTACGGAGCCTTTATGGTATGTCTAAAAGAGGATTTTGGGACTCCGTAAGTAGTCCGAAGAGCACTCCTTAGGGAGCCTTTACGGTAGGTCTAAAAGTACATTCTAGGACTCCGAAATCACTCATTTAAGGAGTCCTAAAGGCACACTGTTTTCTTATATATTGAAAATGCCCTTTTCTCCGTCGGATATGCTCCTTTGGGACCCTTTTAGGAGCCTCCCTAGGAGGCTCAGGGCACCGTTTAGGGACTCCTAATGGAGCACCCTACGGACTCCGATGGTTGGCTGGGAAAGGCCTTTCCCAAAACTTAGCTCTGTCGGAATTAATGCTATTTAAACCCATTTTTAAGTCTAAATTGACCGGACTACAACATATTTTTACAATATACCTGTATAATAAAGTTGGCGAACAAAACGAAATTGAAAATAATAAAAAAAAGAAAGACGTAAAATTTTACAGCTTTACAAGAATGTAATACAATTTTTTTTCAGTGTTTTTTAATTGAACAATGAATCCTGAATACATAACTGAATTTAGTTTTTTTTTACCATTTAAGTATAACCAAATGTTATTGAAATTAAAATTTTTAAGAATAATTTAAATTTAAACTAATTTTTACCCACTCAAAATTTTATTTACGTTCAAATAGTAAACGAAAAAAAATTTCAAGTCAGTATCTTATAAACTAGGGTTTATGCACCAAAAACGGGTTTTTTGCCCATATACGCATCAAAAGTGCCCTACACACAAAAAAATAAACTATGTAAAAGTAACGATTTAATGATGAATACCGCCCCAACTTAGTAAAAATGTTTAATTTCTTAGAAATAGTAAAGTCCCTATAAATAGTAGAGTGACTATTTCATAGAAACCATACTATTAAATGGGGAATTAACAATTTTTCCTAGGTAGGGGCGGTTTTCATCATTAAATCGTTGGCTTTACACAGCAAAATAGTTGTATAATCAAAAAAAATTACAATTTTGGTCACGCGTTTTGTTTGTAATGCGAATGGGTACATGGTTTACTCCACTTTTTGCTAAGTTTGTTTATGGTTGGTTTAGTTATTTAGTTGTATAGTTTATTATTATTTAGTTTATTATTATTTAGTTTGTTATATTATTGCTGTATATGTTATAAAGAAATTATTATTAATAATTACACATCGCAAATTAAATTAGAATATATACTTACAAATTCACCTTGTCAACACCAGGAAGTGAACCAGGGACCCAATTGTCGGAGGCGAGCGCTCTAACTTCTAGGCAACAGTCGCATGATATGCTACTGCGCGTTAGAGAGCGTTTTGTTGTTTTTTTATTTGAGTGAGAAATCAAAAGACTTCAAAGATCCTTTTACCGTGTTAATTTAATTTTTTTTTGAAATAGTGTTATTATTTTATGAAAAATATAAAATGAACACTATATTATACTAAAAAAAACATTTTAGCAAAAAACATTCTTTAAAACAGCGTGGCTCGAACCCACGACCCACAGGTTGCTGAGCTAATGTTCTACCACTCAGCCACACACCCAACATTTTTTGGATGGCGAAAGGTTTTGATGATAAATATTAAAATAGTTCACTTACTATATTGGAATAGTACTTATTGCAACAAAAAAATACATGAGATAAATAAAAATATGTTTTTTTACTATTTTAATTGTAGTTTCACTATAAATTTTGCCAAATGGAAAAACAATAAAATACATAAGAAAACTTAAAATATTTTTATTATTATTTTTATAGTAGTTTCACCACAAATTTGGTCAGAAGATAAAACAACAAAATACACAAGAAAACTTAAAATATATTTCTTATTATTTTAATAGTACTTTCACTATAAATTTAGCAAAATGGAAAAACAACAAAACACACAAGAACACTGACAATATTTGTCTTATTATTTTAATAGTAGTTTCACTATAAATCTGGCCAGAAGAAAAAACAACAAAATACACAAGAAAACTTAAAATATTTTTTTACTTTTTTAACAGTAGTTTCACTATAGGCTTGGCCAGAAAGTAAAACAACAAAATCCTTGAGAAAAACATAAATATTTTTCTTACTATTTTAATAGTAACGGGACTATAAAAAACACAAAAACAAAATACTCCAAAATTTATTGCATAGTAACGTAACATTTTTTCTAGCCAAGAAAGCAAAAACAAAATACATGAAAAATTGTAGAATAGTGAAGTTACAATTTTTTTATGTTAGACTTGGACCAAAAACCAACAACAAAATACATGAAAAATAAAAAAATTGTAAAGTAACAATTATTCTAGGTTGACTATACATAGTTTATTTTTTTGTGTGTACGAAAAAAAAAAGTTAAGAAAAAACTGATGAATCCATTTTCGGTGTCATTATTTTGACCGCAACTGTATATCCGTATATGTTATAAAGAACAACAAAATCAAAGTTTTGAGAGAAAATTGGTTATTTATCTTTTTGTTAATCTTTACTTTATCAAATGTTGTTTAGGTTTAGTGTTTTAACCAATCGAAAGAAACATAACACAAAAATTAGATTGCACTGTTTTTTCCAAGCAAAAACCCGATCTATCTTTAAATTTGCCCAAATATCTGGTATTTCTGTAGGAACGGGTACAAAGGCAAAGTTATAACAAAGTAGTGCAATCCTGAAACCACGCAAACTGTTTTTTTACGGATAACAATGGCTCCAAATATTATTGGAAGTTTTTTTTTATCACTATACATATCTCTTTATCTTTTTATTAAACTAAAATTCCAATTTTGAAATATTCGGTTGGTTCATCTGGCTGAGCATTATACACTCTCCCCGGACGGGAGCCCAGCTGAGCGGCCAAGTAGGTCGAGACAGAATCCACAGACTCTTACCTGCCTCAAGCCAGTCGTGCAGAGAGCGAACCGCAGAGAGCCGAGCCGAAGACTCGATCGCCACGAACGAAGACAAAGTAGACGTCGCACAGACGTTAGCTGCCATTTTCCAGGGAGACCCCGTCGCCTGAACAAGCTCGAAGTCGAAGCGGGCGCCAGCCAGTCGAATCGGTGTTACTGTTCGGTTGATCCAGTAAAATTAAAGTATTGGGCTAGCCCCACTTGCCTTCTGGTCCAAGTGGAAAACGCACGACCCGACTCCGCGATCGCAGATTGAATTGTGGAAGCGGAAGCCTGGGCACTACAATCTCGTGACGCCATATTTGTTTTCCAACCCGTGTCATTGTCTCCGCGTTCCGCGAGTGTGTGAGTGCAAAGATCTGCCCTGCCACCGCCTTGGAAAGGAAGCCGTTTTCAGTGAATCGCAACAAGATTTATTTAATTTCGAACAAAATTTGCAACAAAATTCACATAGTCAGGGCTCGGCGTGTGTGTGTGTGTAATGTCGCACCGCTATGAACGAGTGTGGTGTTAACCCGATCGTGAACGCTGGTGTGTGTGCAAGTGGCTCAGAGTGCGCGGCAAAAAATATCCGCTTACCTAAGCGAAAAAGTTCTCTCGCAACGGCTTAAGAACCGCACCTGGACACAGACACAGCCAGAGAAATACCTGTGCACACGAACGTGGCTAGCACACAAAGCGAAACCAGAAAATCCACATTCCTCGCCTCTCCTCGCACTCCCCTCCCTTCACCGCGCTCTCCAATCCAAACTGCTCTCAACCAAGTCGCTCTCCCGAGCTACGTAAGACCGCTACGTAACGCGGTAACGTTACAGTAAGCCCCTGTTACAGTGGTCCCCTGACAATGGCCGACTCCACGCCCATCTGCCGCTGCCGTGTGCTCTACTTGGGCAGTGCAGTGCCGCGGCAGAGTAAGGACGGACTGCAGGGCATCCAGGAGCCGCTGCGCAGCCTGTATCCCTCTGAGGGGGCCGTGGGCGCCAAGGGCATCGACAGTTGGCTGAGCGTCTGGTCCAACGGCATCCTGCTGGAGAATGTAGACGAGAACCTCAAGCAGGTCACGCGCTTCTTCCCGATTGAGTCGCTGCACTACTGCGCCGCCGTGCGCCAGGTGCTCGTTCCGGAGCGCGGCCACGCCCATCACGAGCCCGAGCCCAAGTTCCTGCCGCTGGACTCGCCCTTCGCACGCATGCCGCGGGCCCAGCACCCGCCCATCTTCGCCGCCATCCTGCGGCGCACCACCGGAATCAAGGTGCTCGAGTGCCACGTGTTCATCTGCAAGCGCGAGGCGGCAGCGAACGCCCTAGTCAGATGCTGCTTCCACGCCTACGCCGACAACTCGTACGCCCGTCAACTGGAGACGGGCGGTGGGACCGGCAGCGTCTACGGCACCCTAAAGAGTGCTGCTGGCAGCAAGTCCAGTGCCGACCTGGCCAACGGAAACGGTGGCGGCAGCCACCACCTCGCCCTCTCCGCTCAAGGGGGCTGGAGGTCGCGGGCTGGCAGCACCACGACGCTGAATAGCCTGGGCAGGGCCTCCAACGGCCACGTCAATGGGTCAGCGCTCGGCATGAACGGGGGAAGCACGGGAAGTGCAGCCGAGGGCTACACATCCGTTAAGAACTGTAAGTACCCTGCCCCAAGTCTTGGTCAAAGATTACTTCCTGTTTTGTTTGCTATGAATATACTCGTACACTTTTCCTTATTCTCGAGTACCTAAATACCAAATAATGTTATAAGAATAACCTATTATAATATTTATACAGTCATTTTAAATACTTAAAAAAACAATATAGAAACACAATACATTTTGTGAAAAGATTTCTTAGTAAAATTAGTGAACCGGTTTTTATAATACAAAACACGTCGTAGGTAAATTTGAGGGGCTACATGGACTGTAATCTTTTACAAAAAAAAACAGTGTTTTATTTTTTTCTATACAATTAGTTCATAATATAATTTGTTTTGAAATTTTGCCCGTCAGGTTAAAATTAACAAAGAAGGAAATAAAAATAGTTAGAATTTGTTTAGTTTTAAATAAATGTAAAAGTACTTAGCGAATACATATGTATTTGTATACCCTTTCAGGGTAAAATACTTTTATTCAGAGATTTTTAGGCGGAGAAAGTATACATATTCTTGATCAGCGTCACCAGATGAGCCGTCTGGCTCTTTTAAAAAATGGTTTCTCGCTCAGTTTACAATCGTCATTATTGATCGGGAAGTGATTTTAAAATCATGTTTAAAATTTACTCAATTTACTCGGAGGTGATCAAAATCAAACAAATGTGTACTGGGTCAGGCCACGTCAACTGTACATAAAATTTCGGTTAATTTTTTGATTCGAAAAAAAACCATAATGTACCATTTGTACTTTTTCCTTGGACAGTCAAAATCGAATTTTCTGTCCCGCCGCGTATGGTTTTTTCATAGTAAATGCACGGAAGCAACGCAGGCGTCGTGGGAGACGCCGGCAGCGCAGTTGGCGCGATTTTTTTTAATACATAAATATGAGTTCGACTATGATTGTGCAAAAGTTTCACAGCAAAAACAGCCCTAGAACACTAGACTACCTTTTTGTTAATATCCAAATAATAAGTAGGTACATTTTACGTGGCCTGACCCCACTGTTGCTTAAAGAGCTTATAAACTTCCGTTGTTAAATCTTTTTTTCTCGTTAATATTTTAAAATTTCTTAGCCAGCATATTAAAATTGCTAAGACTTTTTGAGGTATGTGTTTATTTTCGATACTCAAAAAAGTATCGTAAATACTGTACCCACAAACCACGAAACTCTATGGTGCCCAAATTTTTAATGCTAGTGAAAAGTGTCCTTAATAAATAATGTTTGTTTTGAAAAAATCTACACAGACATTTAAAAATTTTGGAAATCTGGCTAGTTTTAAGAAATTGTGTATACAAGTGCGTCAAAATTGTATTGCGCTTGAAAGCAGAGATTTTTTTAAGAGGGCAATGAGTATTGGAAATCTAATAGTCAGGAAACCCGACTTTAGCGTTCTTTCTTGTCCACACCATTAATTTATTTAAAACACAGTTACCAAAACAGATTTTTATGGTTAATGTGCTCTTTTAATACTTAATCTATCACTTTAAATTGAGGTCAAGTATTATATGTTGTTAACACAAATAAGTAAGTTTTCAGTATTGGCTTACATAAGTGGTCGGAAGAAAATAAAACATTTATTATTTTAAGACGTGTTTGCAAAAAATTTTAAAAATTATGTAAGGTTGTGGATTTTCTTAACGTGTAAAAAGCTAAATGTTTTTGCGTTGAAGGCAGAGTGAAGGTCCTTTTAGATCACTTGCTCTTCCGACAAACTTCTGGCGTTTTTCCGTTTAAATCGAATAACAGTCCTTCAATTGTTGGCAAGACTTGTTGTTTAGTAAAACAAGAGTACTGAATTTTCCTCTGCTCGGCAAGATTGGCTTACTTTGTGCCGGTTCCAGCAGTTCCAGTTACCTGCGACAGGTACTCGGCCCATTCCGACACTCCTAATCCGTGGTAGAAAATAGAAAATTATTTGGGCACAGTACAGGTATTCAATATTGACCATTTTATGTTGCCGAGAGGCCACCGGGCGGTCGGAAACGCATTAGCTATAACTTCATGGTGAAACACTGACGCGTCGACGACTCGACTCGGAGAGAAAGAAATACTTTTCGCTGTTTCGCTACGTTCCAAACACTTTCCACTCATTTAAATTTCAGCGATGGCGACCAGTCAGTAAGGCGGACAGAAGCCGAGAAGAGAAGCTAAGAGTTCGCCGTTTTATGACTCGGCTGTTTCTCCGTCCATCGGTTATAGCGAAGTTATGATAATTACCATGTAAATAGCTGAAACTGAGGAAAGCAGCTCTGCTTTGTGTCTGTTTCCTATCATCCCAAAATGCACGATCTCTAGCGCAGCACTGGAATTAACCAAATTTGTCTTTCGACTTTGGCTTTGACTGAGCTGCTGCCAATCGCCCTTCCAGGTATGTTATTTTCGTGAATATTGAATCAGCACAGGTATGTCCACATGTGTTTGCAGTTAGAAAGCAGAGAGATCAAGGCGATGTCGTTATAAATGTTTATGTCTTGTATATCTTACGTTGGCCACCATGGAACTTGAGAAACGTGTATTAAAAAGTACTAAGTGGTATTAAGAGTAGTCAGGTAATGGTAGAAATCAGCCAGCGGCCGTATAATGTAGCTTGTCCATTTGGCCAGTTTTATACATAAATGTACAAATATGCTCTTTAAGGTATACATTATTGATAAATGTTACGTTTCTAAAGTTAATCGTGGGATTGATGGCGTTGCCTCACAAAAACCGAATCATGTGACTTGTAGCCAGTCGTTTGCTTATTAATAGAGCCATGAGCAGTAAATTTATTTAATCCAGACTGTCACTGCCTCTTTTGGTTCTCACAGCCTCTTGACCACCTACTTCTTGTTCTTAACCTTTGACCACCGACCGGGCGCACAATCCCCTCCGATCACTTCCCACCGAATGGAACATGAAAGCGGCTTAACAGGTTGAATGGCACACTCGAGCAGTGTCGGGATCTGTGGTCGTGTGGTAAGGAAAGAGATTCCACCAACGCCCAAGAAGAGGGTGAGGAAGTAAGGGTCGGATCTCTTGCCTTCATTATACACATGCATGTGCGCTCAGCGAGCAAGTAAATCAAGATGAACGCGTGAGAAAATTTCGGCTAGGCCCGCTCATTTTCTTATGATTGCGGTCTTGGCTTGGCGTTTTCATGTCCCACAATCTCAAAGCGCTTGGATCGCAGCGAAGTCTGCAGGGAAGTGTAAAATCGCTGTGAAACCGTGATGAAGTGATCCAAAAGAGAGTGTCTCAGAGATGGTCGCCAGAATACGTCAATGTAAGAATGCTTTAGTGAAACTCTGCCGAGAGGCAGAGTGTGCCTGAGACTCCTATGTTTGTTTCCATTGTTTATTTTAATTTAGGCTGTATACGTTTCAAGATTAAGGTTGTCACTACGCTTTTAACCTTAATCCAAAAAAATCAAGAATTCGTATGTAGTACGTAAGTACGGTACGTAAGTACCGTCACAGCCATATTTTATACACCTTTAAATGCTATCTCATAACTATTACCTAACCAGGGACCGTAATCAATTTAAGTGATAATATTAAATATCAATATTTAATAATTATTTATTATTATTAATAACTACTCGTTGAGTTTTATTTAATCACTCAAAGAATAATTATTATTGTTGTGAGCAAAAAAAATCGATTAAAAATAATGCTAATAATATCTTCTTTCTCAGAGGTTTCTTCGATAAAATTTTAACGCAACCTCGACGAACAAAAAAAAAACAATTTATCCTCGACATATTTTTAAAATTATTTTAAAAACTTTTATTTTGGTTTTGTTGAGGTTCACTTTATAATTATTTTTTGATCGATAACTTTTTTGCTCACAATTAAAGTAATTATTAATAATCTTTATAATTAATCGTTGAGTGATTGAATAAAACTCAACGAGAAATTATAAAAATGGAGTAAAATGTATAAAAATCAAGAAGAAAAAAATAATTGCGGATATAGAGCATACAAATAGTAGCTGATTGGTATAATTCGTTTGTTTATACACAGAAAAAAAAATTGATATGGACCAGATATGTCAAAAATATCAATTCTACATGGTGAACATATCAATTTTACGTGGTGCACATATCAATTCTACATTATAATATCAAACTGATATGAGAAAAATATCTTTTTCACATTTTTTAATCATCAAAACGACATTGTTAATGTAAATATCAATTTGGATCAGATATGCGCAGATCAAATTGATATTTTTTTTATCTGTGTACGGCTTTTCCAGGTATATGATTTTCTTGTTTGAAAAATACATTGATGATCATTATTTACGGTCCCTGTTCTAAACATTAATGTTCAATCAAACTGGGAGTTGCAAATCTGTCTTGATCGTAATTTTATTATTTCCTTTACTCGTAGAGTAAAAGGGAATACTGTGATTGTTGGAAATTTCCGTCCGTCTGTCCGTACGAACGTCGACTTCTCGAGAACTATAAGAGCTACGACCGCCATGTTTTGCACACAGACTTCTTTAAGCATTTCGCAAAAGTTTGTTGCAAAACTTGACCACTCCCCTTTAACTGCCAACAACCAATACTCTGTGGTGGCAAAATTTATAAAGCTTTAGAAAAGTGATTTAAATTTGTATTGAAAATATCTACACAGATATCCAGAAATGTTAAATACATTACCACTAAAACGTACAAGACAAAAAGTATTTGTTAAAAATTGCCTAGTACGAAGATAAAAGCCTTTTCGACTTCATGAAGTTTATTTATTAATGAACAGCATCGACAACCAAGTCGATTCCAGCCATGTTGTGTCGAAAACAACTGCATAGATATCTAAAAATGTAGTAGATGGCACTAATATTTAGACATTGCTGCACCTGAATGGGGGCTGTCCATATATTACGCAATCACCTTTAGGGGGGACGGGGTCAAGGAAATAATTACGTAATTATTTTATTAGAGTTTTTGTAATAAAAGTATTTATTTGCAAATTTTAAGATTGGATTGCATTTCCGTTGAAATCCACATTATTTTGCACCAGCCAATGCTTGACACTGCTCAGCTGGCAGAGTTAACGCTTGACATTTAGCGGGTAATTAGTTTTGCTTTCATAAAGCGACATTTATTGCGGTTTGTTTCAATTAGCGCACTGATTTAAGCCGAGGTTAATGGCCAAAAAGCGTGCTGCTACCATCTATCGTTGGCTTTAAGTAAACTACTTGAGCACAGCGCTGCAGTGTTTTTGATGTGCCAAAAATCCGTGCAGGTGGCTTTGACGAACAAATTGTGGGAATGCAGCACATCAACAGCATACAAAAAACACGTTTGCTGCGCTACTCGATCTCCAGTTCCAGTTTGGGAGCAATTCACAGACCTTAAAATCAAAAAATTACAAGATCGTTTTTTTTATATTTTTCAAACTAATTCAGAGTCCAAGAACAAAAGTCTCTGGTTATCCAACAGCACCAATATAAGCATGTAAAGGATAATGTACACTTGTTTAGCAAGTGTCCGCCAGCGTGGGCACCGCCCCATGACTGAAGCCTCGTAGCATCGCGAAAGCAATCTGAAACACAAGGTCTTCTCTACAGGTTGGCTTCCGCTGGGGCTGCAACATTTTTGAGCGACTGTTACTGTTACGACTGATCGTCGTTTGCGTCCGCAATGATCTGTTTTGCCAAGAGGGGGAAGTAAAACACGGTTGCAGATGGACCACGCTAACACAAAGACGGGACACATTAACCGAAATCCAGTTGCAGTTGAATGACTCAGTTGCATGCTACAACCGCACGACAGCTTTTCTTGCAAGGCTTTAATCAACTTGGATTTGAAATACATAAAAACACCGCGGAACTTCATAGTAGGGCTATTGAATTCTATTGGATTTCAATCGTTGGCGCAGCATCCGTACGATTCTGCATACGCCTGGCATACGAAAGTACTTATTTTGTTTCTGACCCACTTGCCGATACCCCGTAAAACTTGTTTTACTAGAGAGCGCCGCCATTCCTTTAACGCTGACAATCGACGTACATTTTTGATCGCACCAGTAAGTGCGCTTGGTAGCTTAGCTAAATATCTACCACGAGCCAGTTTGCATAATTACTTTAATTTGGATGCTGCGGCTGGTCTATTTTTCGCGGATATGAAAGAGATGAACGCAGACAATTGAGGTTGAAACACTTTATTTTTTAAAACCAGCATTCTTTGAGATTGGACATTTTATTCAAGGAACGGATTGTATTTTCCCATTAAGATTTCTGTCCATTGTCTATCTACATACATATATCCAACTGTTTTTGGGAACCCTGCTTCGTGTTCGTGTGATTTTTTACTGCTGTGGTAGTCATTCTTCTGGCATTCTGATCTGACATGGTTGGCCTAGATTCCGACTTGCAGCTGCACCTGCGTCCCTCCGACGTACAGTGGTGTCAAATTTTTCGTACGATTTTTTTAGACGTCTTCTTAAAAATTGTTCAAAGATCAATCAACTTTGATGGCAAACCAATTTTTTTAAATATGTTCTTTAAATATACATTTAACATATTCAATAAAATCCACCTGACACTAGCTGCCATTGCGACTGCCAAAAATAGTTGTTGTTTTTTTAAAATACAGTATCATGTCATGTCAGCTATTCAATCACATCAGTAGGTAATATTGTTAAAGTATTATATTATGGTCGTCACAGATACATCATGTGAAAACACTTGAATAATACAATTATTATTAAATTTGAGCTTGGACCATTGTGCATAACTGTAAACACTAATTTTTTGTAAATATACCTTCTTATTTGAAATAAAAAAATTATTTTGAAAAAATTTTAAAACACAAATTCGAAAAATATACAAAAAAACTATTTTAAGTATTTCATGGGTAAAAATGGTTCAAAATGTTACTAATTTAGCAACTTAAAATATTAGGCGACACTGTGCGACGTTGCAGCCCAAAGATTGGCAAAGGCAATGAAGAAAAACAGCAAGAAAACTGCATGCCACACGGCTGGTTTTGGTTTTTTACACCGCTCGAAGCACAAGCTCCGTAAACAGACAGAAAGAAAAACCATTCAAAAATGCTGGGCAATGTTTTTGTTGCTGGTTCGCTTTCTGCCACTCCTCTTCCGCCCGACTTGATGGAATTTGTGTGGCACCAGAGAAGCAGCTAAATGCCAGCGGACTGCTTTGGCAAGCCTTGGGTACGTGGTATTCCGATTCAAGCTGCCTTTCCTCGGTACCCTGTAAATTTGCATCAAGTCGACTGCAAAGCTCCTACACGATCCTATCCCCTTCCATTTTCGTTTTTACGCACGCATGCGCACCGCGTTGTTTTATGGGCAAGTAAGTGAGAGTATCAATTTTACTTTTGGTTTGTGCCGTTCCAACTCGACTTCCACCAATAATGACGTAACTCCGAATGGGGCTTGCCGAGACGCAGATCGAGGAAGGTTGTTAAAACGTTTTCCCCACGTTCCGCGAATAAAACTGAAGCAGGGAAAATGTGTTGAAATTAAAAATCGAGTCAAGCCAAAGTTAAATTGGCCTAAACCTCAAGTGGAAGTGTCTTATTTGCTTTTACGCAGCTAGGCCCGACAATTGAAAACTGAGTCAGTAGCCAATTAAATGATCAGGAATCCATCGGACTTCCGCAGCCATTTACGTAAATTACATTCCGTACGCGGTGTGTGTATTTGCCACTTTGCTAAACGGTAAAGTAAAACTGCTCAAAGCTTCCTGCTCAGGTAATTTTGCATCTGTAGTCGATACATCCATATAAGAGTAGGGTATATTTTTATCAACCGACCTCGACTCTTTTTTCCTTGAAGTGCGAAATGGTAATTAAATAATTCTTTCTAGAATTATCTCTTATACGAAAAGGTATTTCCGATGTCGCTTATACGATGTACTTTGATGTGAAACCACTTACTTTTAACCCACTACGCTTACTTTTGTTAAGGTAGCTAAGACAAAAAAATGAAAGTGCAAGACCAACAGATTATCTCATGCAGCCAAAAAAAATACTGCTCCCGGTCTCGCCGCAGGAGAGCTTAGATGTTCATTTGACATTTGGCCACGTAAAATACATATTGCGCTGCTAATTGGGAGGGTTTCCCACAATCAGTTGATTGTCTGCGACTCTTTAAAATCCACATTTTCCGCGCCGCAGAAGGCCTGTGAGAAAGCCACGGAGCTCGCTCTCGTTTTCAGAGCCAGCCGAGTCTGGGGGTCAATGGACCCCAGGCGAAGCGGATTTCTTAAGCTAGCGAATGAGGCAACACCGCCCAGCAATAACCCTGGGTATAACAAACAAAACCTGAAGGCACAAACCACAAAGCCTCAGTCGAAAAGAAATTATGGAATGGCAAAGATACAAAAGCGGCCACAGAAGACACTTGCAAAGTGACTCGTCGCTTTGTCGCTGGACGACCCGAACCAACTTGGGATGGGCTGTGGCAGTGAGGCGAAGAGGAGAACTGAGAGCGGGTTGGGAGTCAGACGATCGGACTCGGCTCTGGGACTGGAGCTGGTTAGCTCTGGGACCGGACTGAACGGGTTGGAGACGGACTGCGGTGGGGGGTATGGCGACAGTTGCAGGTGTAGCCACGCTCAGGCTAAGAATTTACTGTTATTTGTTACAAAACCGTTGTTGCAGTGGCCCAAATGCGCTGCAGTGTGAGTAGAGGTTCGTACACCTAGGTATGGGTTTGCGTCCGCCGCAAGAGGGGCCAGGCGATCCAGCAGAGGGCTAGTCGAAGCAAGCCCATCACAATCGCTAACCAGTTTATTTGAATGCCTTTGTCGTCGGGTGACCTGTGGTCTTGGCCCGTTTTCGGTTACTAGAGCATAAGAGCGGATTAGACGCGCTCAGCCGATGGTCAGCGTTTTGGCTAATTTGTATTCAAGTGCTTTGTCCAGCTCTGGCCGCCACTTGCCCCTCACCGTCGTTCGGTGACTCAGCACTTCGCCTTCATCGGCAGCTCGAAAGGTGAGACAAGTGCGCCCAGTCCGCACAGTTGAAATCGATAATCAGCGGACAGCATGCATTGGCCATGAAGGTCACGGAAAGTTATGTAAAGACGACATCCATTCATCTGTTCACAAGCACCAAGGACCAATCAATTCGCATTGTTCTTGTACACACAATTTCTTAAAAATGGACAGATTTTCAAAATTTTTAGATATCTGTGTAGATATTTTCAATTCAAAAAACATTTATAAAGGCCACTTTTCTCTAGCATTAAAAATGTGGGCACCACAGAGTTTCGCGGCTTGTGGGCGTTAAAAATGTGTTTCAGGCTTTGAAATCTATAGAAATCTGCTCTTATGGTTCCCGAGATTTCGACGTTCAAACGGAGACAAACATTTTAACGTTTACAGTATTTGCTTACTTTTCGAGTATCGCAAATAATGATAAGCAAAATTTTTCTCCACCGAAATGTTGTATAGAAATTTTCGTTTTGTAGGGTTTTTCATACAGGTGAGTACTAGGATTAACACAAAATTGGGAAAACAATACTTTGAATGAAATTTTAGCGTATTTTTAAAAGCATTTGCATCAAATATTGTCACGAGTGCGATAATCATAAGTTAATAAGTTTATATTTGCAGCACAGGGCAAAACAAAAAAGAATACTTGGGCGCATCTTACAACATTGTGTCTACCTGATTTAGTGAAGTCATTCGGAAAAAACGTTTTTTACGAAAAATATGTTATTGCTCAGTTCGCCAATCTAATCAATTTCCTTCGTCTCTTTCAGTTTACGGCAGCAGCGCTGACCTCAACGTGACCGTTGACGACGGAGATGCTTCCTACAACGGCGATGAGAACCACAAGGTATGGAGCGGTTCGCAGGACCAGCTGGATAGCATAGGGCCCCTTGAGAGTCCTTACGAGCTGTACACAGGCAACACCTCGACCTTGGGTAGGCCTCTGCGAGCGCGCCAGATCAGCGCACCCATCGACGTTCCGCCGCCGCCAGTTAAAGAGGAGCGCAAGCCGAAACGGGACAAGAAGTCCTCTAAGTCGAGCGGCAGCCAAAGCCTATCCGGCACATTGATCCGCCCGAAGCCCATGCACCCGGCTGCCCTACATCGCTCCGGCTTCCAGGGGCCGGCGGGCCCTGGTAGCCTGGTCTACGGGCCCATCTCCGGCCACGGCCAGCACCACGGAGCACGCTACCACACGATAAGCCACCGCGGCTTTCCACCGGGCCCCCCAGGCCCGCCCAGCCACCTGGCTCACCACCCGCCCCCTCCGCACCAGCACCAGCACCAAGTGCACATGATGCACCACCCCCACATGGGTGGCCTTCCACCCATGCAGATCCCCGTAATGATGCCGCAGCAGTATGCCACCCTGCAGCCGTCTCGCTCCACTAGCAAGAAGAAGAAGAAGGACAAGAAAAATAGCGGAGTGCCCGTGGGCATGCCCATTGTGCCACCCATTTACGCCTACCACCAGCAACAGGCCATGGGCGGCGTCCCGTCCACGCAGCTGGCCCAGTCCCTGATCGGAGAGCCGCGTCCGCTTGGCCACGCCAGCCGCAAGCTGGCGGCGTCTATGGGCAACGGACTGGACGACTCCGGCAACTCGGGTGCCGAGTCGCCGTCACCAGGGGGCACTGGAATCTACAAGGTGGGTCTGCTTAACTTGAATTAGACTTTGGAAATGTAAATGGTAGGAATCTATTTTAGCTGCAACGGTACTTTTTTTTCAAAAGCAACATTTTTTGTTAACTAATAAACCCCCAAAAAGTTTATTCGATTTAAATGTTTTTCATAAAATATTTGACATTTTCAGATTTATGTACTTTTTACAGATTACAGACTTACAGTTTATTTTAAGCTTCTTAAAAAACTCTAAGCAACAAGGACTGCTTAAAAAATTTGTTTTTTTTTTTAATTACACACAAGCATCAGTTTCATAGTGTTATTGTTTGCGATTCTCGAAGCGTAAGCAAATACTGTAAACGTTGAATGTCTGTCTGTCCGTCCGTCCGTCGGCGAAATGTGGTGCCCACATTTTTAATGGTAGAGAAAAGTGTCCTCAATAAATGTTGCTCGTATTGAAAATATCTACAAAGATATCTAAAAATTTTGGGCAGTTTCAAGAAATTGTGTATACAATTGCGTTAAAAATTTATTGCGCCCAAAAGAAGGCTTTGAAGAGGGCTAACGACTCTAGCGTTTCTTCTTATTTTGTTTTTGTTATGAGTACCGCAAATAGCGTTCTTTCTTGTTATTTGAGATACTCGAAGAGTAAGCAAATACTGTAAACGTTGAAATGTCTGTCTGCCCGTCTGTCTGTCCGTCCGTCCGCACAAACATCGAGATCTCAGGAACTATAAGAGCTAGAACCACCAAATTTTGCACACAGACTTCTAAAAGCAAAGCGCAGATCAAGTATGTTTCAAAACCTGACCACGCTCCTTTTTACGCCCACAAACCGCGAAACTCTGTGGTGTCCACATTTTTAATGCTAGAGAAAAGTGTTGTTTGTATTGAAAATATCTACCCAAATATCTAAAAATTTTGAAAATCTGGCCATTTTCAAGAAATTGTGTATAAAAGTGCGTAAAAAATTTTTATTGCGCTCGAAAGTAGACTAAACTTTTTTTGAAGAGAGCGCTAAAATTGATTGCGCTCGAAAGTAGGCTACACTTTATAGTCGGGAAACCCGACTATAGCGTTCTTTCTTGTTTTTGTATTTGGAACACCTGTGTAACGCTATAAAACATAAAACGCTTTAAGTTATCATTGCACCTTTTTAAATTTGACAATCAAGACCATGATACAATTATGTACATAAGGTAGTCTCGTCGGCTGCCAAACCGTTCGTATTTAACTTCCTTGACGTTCAGTGCCTACTACCTTTTTTTTCGGAACCGCGTGTTGGGAGTGAAATTTATGCATGTTCCGAAATGTTTGGCGAAAGGACAGCAAGAAATAATATGTTCAAAAACAAAAACAACGTTTCATTTCAAGTCCAAAACTATTAAAAACTAAATTGTAAACCAATATTCAATATTTTGTATTATACGTATCAGCTTTAAGCCCCATGCACCATATACACACTGACATTTGTAGTTTCGCTCGCACTCACTACGTTGAGTTCTCTCGCTCGCACTCATTGTCGATTTTGTTAAGAGAGGCGTTTTTGCCGACGAGACTACCTTATGTAATTGTATCATGATCAAGACACATATAGAAAAGATAACTGTTTAAAGTCCCTCGGAATCAAATTTTAATAAAATAATAATGCTGAAAAGGATATTGCAATACTTTATGTGGCCTTTACTAAATTGCAAAAATCGTTGCAGCGCAAAGGACACCTGAACGAGCGAGCTTTTAGCTACTCTATCCGCCAAGAGCACCGCAGCCGCAGCCACGGATCGCTGGCCAGCTTGCAGTTTAACCCGCCGGACATAAAGAAGGAACGCGAGATAGCCCAGATGGTAGCAGGACTTGACCTGAACGATGGCGAACGGCCCATGGGCCCGAACACACTGCAGCGCAAGCAGGCGGCCATGCCAATTCCAAATGGCGGGGGACAAGGTCTTGGGATGGGGCCTGGATCAGGACAGCATCCGCACGCTCACCCTCCGCATCCACACGCCATCTACGGTCCTCTAGGGCCAGCCAGCAGCTTCGGAAAGCCGCGAAGATAAGAGCTGACGGTCTGTTAACTGCGAAGCTTACACATAGGATGATTTACACTACGTTTAGCGATGCTGGTCAAATTCAAACGGGCGCGATCGAAAATGTCGACTGAACGGCTTTAGAAAGCACTTCGATTACACAGGGCAACACTAAAAAAAATCCACGGATCATTTGCACTTTTCCATAACACTTGGGTTCTCCAAAGTTTAAGTCCCATTCAAAATTATTTTCCACCACCTATAGGTTCCGCGGTTTAGCGACAAATATATAAGTAGCATGTTGAACTACATTTAAATTTATGTTGCCTATTCCAAAGAAGTTACCATGATATTTTTAGCTGGTTTACACACTTAAAACATCACTGCACTGAAGAAAAATGGTCCCCATCTTCAATTATTGTCCTTGCCGTTGAAATAAAAAGTCAAATTTGAAATCTCCAATATAGGTCAAGTTTTTGTCACATTCAACGGCCTGTTAAAAATATACTTAAAATGGTCGAATTTTTTGTTTTACCTAGAATCTTTAGCCCTATGTTTGCTTCATTTTTGTTTTTGTGCTTATTCATGATAATATTTTAATGTAATTCTTATAGCCCTAAGAGTACATTTTTTTCTTTTTCTACTTTTTCTACTACTATATTTTCTCCCAATTTGTAAAAGGCCTCTTTGAATGCGATAAAAACTTGAGTAAAATTTTAGATTTATACTTTGATATTATATTCCAACGGCATGGACAAATGTTCAAGCCGGGGACAATTTTTTTTCAGAGCAGTGGTGTTTTGAGTGTGTATTCCATCTAAAAATATCATGGTAACTTCTTTGGCATAGGCAACATAATTCTAAATATCGTCCAACATGCTTCTTTTCTACTTGTCTCTAAACCGCGGAACCTATAGGTGATGGAAAATAATTTTTTATGGGTTGCAAATGGGTGCAAATGATCAGTGAATTTTTCAAAAAGTTCGATTTTGTTGCCCTGTGTAATCATTGTTGTATACCAGATTAAAGAGACAGTGGTTGAACAGTCTAGCGAAGGTCTGGGTGGAATTTCCGCACCGAAACCAACTTTACATAAATGAATATGTGTGCCTTATTAGGTTTATACTAAAAGTATATGCGCTCGCTAGTAACCATGAATCCACGAGATTCCATATATTAATCTTTATAAAATATAGTGTAGAATATTATAATACGAGTACGCTGTTCGATGGAGGCGATCACATCGCATAAGAAGACACGTCCCGTTCGGTCCACACTTGTGTCGTAGCCGATAAGCCGAAAAGCTTCCCTATATCGTAATTTACCTATATGCAATTGAACATGTACAATAAATAGCTACAATAAAATTTTAACAGAGTACGACACCAGGCCAAATGCATCTCAACTTCCAACTGCAGCCGGCGTCCTGCCGCTCCCGAGCCAATTAGCATGCGCTATCCGCCCCAAGAGAGTACCCGTCACTCAAGGTGGACTGATTGACACAGCGGCTGGGCCGTGCCTTTAATAGAAAGAGCTCGAGGAATGCTGAGTTAACCTAGCCTTCGTCCCACCGAAGCTGTCCAAATATCGCAGACGTGTGCCCCGCATTCAAAGAGAAATACCAGCATTAGCTTCTACTGCATGCATGCAACGGACCGAATATGTTTGCATACGAATGAGCCGTAACTTGAATGGTTACTTTGTGGGACTTGCAGCCCCGCGCCTTGTAGTGATAGCTAATGCTCAAGCCACCTAAGCTTTGGATCGGGCTCGGCTTGACAACCCAGCAAATCCGGCAAGACGAGATCGGTGTGAGCTTAATTCGAATTTGAATTTTGACAAAAATGTGTTTAGATGAGGTATTTGCATGAGAATACGGTACAAGGCAGGGCAGGCGGTAATTTCACCAAACTGAGAGAGTCGATTTCACTTCCAGTTTCACCTGCACTTAGGGAGGAAAGGTAACTGCCAGCTAGGTTCCAACTTTTCGCAGGTAAATGTAAATGCGTTTTAGCAAAGCAAACGATAGCAGATTAGTTTCGATTATCAAACCAAGAAAATTGTGAAATTTCCCATGATCTGCGTAAATTAAATTTTGCAGGTTGAGTACTAAAGCACGGACGTCTTCAAGTTTTCAGTTTTAGGCCGGAGCTGTGGTTTCAACATAATGGGCCGATGCTAACAGTTCCGCAACACATGGGCACACTAGCCATTTTAAAAGCGCGTAAGCGGCAGACGTGAGACTGCCTGTGTGTCAGCGGCACACTGACTTTATGGAAATTCCACACCTTATGAAACGAGAAAATGCAAGAGTCCATGCCAGTTTTACTGGTATCAAAATGTTCAGGGTGAGTCAACGCTGTAAGTGCTATCACACTATGTACATTGTACATATATGTATAACTGTGTGCTTTTAAAGATCCCAGCAAGCAAACTGGTGCTGTGTAATTTACTAAATTTAAGGAGGGACATCTGAGTAACTGAAAAAAAAAATCGGATTTTCTGAAATTTTTTTTGGCCAAATGAAAAAGCCAATCGAAAATTTGTAAAGAAGGTTTTATAATATTAGGTGCGAAGTACAAAATAAAATTTTTTTGGAATAAATCAAAAAACAAATGGCGGCTGTGCAGCACTTTCTCAAAACCACTTTTTTGAATTGGCCGAGTAGAAAACTCGCACAAATCCTAACCGATCGATCTGAAATTTTGACAGTATATTCAAAATACCTATACCTAAACGGCCCAAAATGTAAGCTGATGACTTTTTGTAGAATGAATCCTAATTAAGCAACTTACACGCTCAGCGTGAAATCTTCGGATAGAATAACTCAGGTTGACGATCTTGGTGTACTTTTGGACCCAAAGCTAAAGATTTCAGATTACATTTCATCCATGGTGAATAAAGCCAGGGGAGTGCTTGGATATATTAAAAGGTGGTCGAAGGAGTTTGATGATCACCAAAACCTTATTTATTTCGTTAGTCCGGCCTATATTGGAGTATGGTTCGAACGTCTGGAATCCCCAGTTACTTTTGGCTTTACGGCGCCTTAACTGGGACGCAAACGTTAACCTACCTTCCTATTCTAGCAGATTAGTTTTAATTCATTTAACCTCCTTAGCTAACCTTAGAACGATTCTTGGTACCGTTTTTATATATAATCTTATTCGTTGTGAAATTGATAGCACAGACTTGGTAGGTCGGCTAAATTTTTCTGTCCCAAGTAGATTAACTAGAAATTATACTCCGCTAATATTAAACCATTGTAAATCTAACTATGAATTGCATGAGCCTTTTGTAGTATTATCTTCTGACTATAATAGACTTTATCCTATCATATCAAATTCTGACTCTCTGCCGCTGCGTCTTTAACACAGTGAGCCCCAAGAAGTCACAGGTTTGATGAAAATGGTGACGCAAACTAAGCTAGGTTCTTGATTCGTATGTGTCTCCAAATTACAGAACTGAAAGGAACTAAATCCCAATTGATCGCGTTCCCAAGATATTTGTAAGTGTAATTTTTTACAAGACTAAATTACAACATAAAAAAAATATTGACCCCAACCAAAAAACTCGTTAGTCCGGCCTATATTGGAGTATGGTTCGACCGTCTGGAATCCCAGTACACATAGAATTCGTAAAAAAAAACTTTTACTTTTTGCTTTACGGCGGCTTAACTGGGACGCAAACGTTAACCTACCTTCCTATTCTAGCAGATTAGTTTTAATTCATTTAACCTCCTTAGCTAACCTTAGAACGATTCTTGGTACCGTTTTTATCTATAATCCTATTCGTTGTGAAATTGATAGCACAGACTTGGTAGGTCGGCTAAATTTTTCTGTCCCAAGTAGATTAACTAGAAGTTATACTCCGCTAATATTAAACCATTGTAAATCTAACTATGAATTGCATGAGCCTTTTGTAGTATTATCTTCTGACTATAATAGACTTTATCCTATCATATCAAATTCTGATTCTCTGCCGCTGCGTCTTTAACCCAGTGAGCCCCAAGAAGTCACAGGTTTGATGAAAATGGTGACGCAAACTAAGCTAGGTTCTTGGTTCGTATGTGTCTCCAAATTACAGAACTGAAAGGAACTAAATCCCAATTGATCGCGTTCCCAAGATATTTGTAAGTGTAATTTTTTACAAGACTAAATTACAACATAAAAAAAATATTGACCCCAACCAAAAAACTTTTTTTGGTTTCCTACTTTAAAAAAAAAAAAAAATTTTAAACGGATTTTTTTTAACGATTTCTTTAAGTTTAAGAAAAAAAGTTCAATGGGCTTTACTAGTTTTCATTATATCTCGAGGTGTAGTCGAAAGTTTTGGGTGCATGATACCAATTATCACTACCAACAAATCAACCAATTCAATCAGTTATTTGTCAGCAAGAGCTCGAAAAAGAAGAAATTTGTGAAATTTTCAGTTTTTTCACGGAATCTTAAACATTCGAGGAAATGTCGATGAAAACAATGGTGTGTAATACAATTTTTGTATTCACATACACAGTTAATATGTTATTAACAAATCCACATCAAAATATCTCTCCTAGCATGCGCGGATCCAGAAAAATATTTCGGGGGGGTTTTCAAACATTTCGAGGGGAGTTTGTAAAATATTTGTGCACAATTCACTAGTTTTTAATTTAATTTTAATTTAATTTTATTTAAAGTTATTCTTAACGCTACAAGTATAAAACTTATAATTTAATGCGCTAGTCACACAGGACAAGTTTATTTTTGTATTGTTTTTATATGAAGAAAATAATTTTCGTGGGGGGTTTGAACACCCAAAACCACCCCCTGGATCCGCGCCTGACTCCTACGCTAAGAGTCATAGCTTGCCCCAGGACCAACGACGAGGACGTTCTGATATAATGCTCCCATTTACAATTTTTTGTTTATTTTTGTATTTTATTTTTTTTAATTGTTTTTTGTTTACTTTTTAGTTAATATAATTTTTTTGTATTTTGAATTTTATAATTTTTTAATAATTTTTTAAAAGTATTTTTATAGTTTTAAATTTTTTTAGGAAATTAAAAATAATGAAATTCAAAATATAAAAAAACATATAAACTAAGAAAATAAACAAAAAACACTTAAAAATATATAAAAATTTAAAATACAAAAATAAACAATATCAGCCTCATAAGATTTTTAATTTTTGTAACTCAAAAACGGATGTACCGATTTTGCTGAAAATTTGTGGGCAGGTAGGTTCGAACCAGCAGATGCCCTTAAAATTCTTTTTATTCCGTTCTACCGTGACCTCGAAAAAGATTTTGTGTTTGTTTATTTTCGTACAATAATAAGCAAAGAGATATAATCGAACTTTTTGAAAAATCCACGGATCATTTGCACTTTTCCATTAAAACATTATCAAGAATAAGGACAAAAACCAAAATTGAAGCGAACATAGGGATACAGATTCTAGGTAAAATAAAAAATGCTACCATTTAAGGTATATTTTTTAACAGGCCGCTGAATGTGACAAAAACTTGACTTATGGGGATATAAACACCTAGAAGCCGGAAAAAAGACCGTTTTTTCCGATTTTTTTCAGAAAAACTATGTAAAATTTCGGATCGGGCGTTTTTCTATCTAAAAGTATACACATTAAAGATGAATTCACTATTTTTTTTTGTTGAAAAATATGTAGAGGAGAGTGGGGTGATATGGCCACGATTTCTTTAAGGCCATTTTTAGAGAAGGAAATGGATCGTTTTTATACTTTTGTTTATATCCTTCTATGTGGTAAGCACTAAGCTTTAAAATGTCATAATCCATTTTTTTAAAGTACCATAGCAATTAAAAAAAATTAATTACTGAGCGAAGCAAAGTGGGGCAATGTGGACACATAGTGGGGTAATTTTTCAACACCCCTGGGGCAGTTTTGCCAACCATTAAAAAGTTGAAACAAGAGATGGTAAATGGTTAAAGAATGTTGTAATTTTTTATATTTAATTTATAACAACCGAAAAGCATATATTTTTTTTTTTGGGTAAACTGTTGGTAAAAAGCTTATTTATTTTATTATTATTTTTTATTTTTATTTTAAACTTTTAGTCAAATATGTGTTATTTGTCTTTTTGTTTTAATCTATTTGCCATTTATTTCTTCAGTTGAAAGTTGAAAAAATATTACTTTTGCAAAGTCAGGACTAATATGTCCTACACATTGCGTTGCCAAATTGCCCCACACGAAGTAATTAGATAAACTAAGTGTTTTTACCAAAATAAAACGCGATGATTAAAATTACTACCAAATCAATGTTCTACATATATTGCTGTTTGCATAATACAAAATTACCTCGTTTTTTTTCACTTACACGTATTGGTGCCCGAGAACTTTTCTTTTAGCACTGAAACTTTTTATTTACACCAAAAAATGCATTTTGAATTATAGCTTAATTATCACGGCTCTCTTTTCTATCAAACGGTTGGTTATTTCATACTGTCAAGGCGGACTTGCACAAAAAATATTATATTTTTTCAACTCACGGGTTCTTAGATAAAGGGGGTGACTTGAATGCCCCAGGTGCCAGATCACCCCACTCTCCCCTAAAATGTAGCGAGATATGCTGGATTCTTCCGAGCGTCGTAAAAAAAAGAATATACGGTAGCCACTGCCGCAGCTTCGAAAATCATCTGAAACAAAAAAAACCAAAACGTTTATTAAATTAGATACTACACAGAAAAAAAATTTTGCGCTAACCTAGGAAATAGTAACTCTACTATTAAAAATTTTACGTGTATTTTGTTGTTGTTGAACAAATTCAAAAATTCATTGCAACCACAATTCTTGATTCTCCATCCTGAAATTTGGACAGCATTTAGAAAAATGTTTAGGCAACTCATAAAAAAAAAAAAAAAAAATAAATGTCCAAATTTGAAAATTTTCAATTTTTTTCAAAAATGTACTTTTTTTGGTCGAAAAATTCGAAAATTGAATTTTCGTATATTTCTGTCAAAAGTGCTCAGAAAGGCGGAAATTTCATATTTGGGGTAAATTTTTGTAACTTCATTCCATATTGGAGTAAAAAGCGATTGAAAATGTCAACTTTTTTAAATTAGTGAAACTTCAAAAAATTTTTTTCGAAAACTCCGCGTAAAACATTCAAACGAAAAAATACGTATCTAATATTTTTGGCTGCTGTAACGAAAAAAAAGTTTTTTGGAAAAACAAATTTTGGTGGCCGATTTTGCGTGGAATGCCCCATATATTTCCTTATACTGGAGATTTCAACATTGATATTGAACATGGCAACATGGACAAATGTTTAAGCCGGGGACAATTTTTGTTCGGTGCAGTGGTGTTTTGAGTGTATATTCCAGCTAAAAATATCACCGTAACTTTTTTGGCACAGACAACATAAATCAAAATGTCGTCCAGCATGCTATACCGCGGAACCTACAGGTGATGGAAAATAATTTTGTATGGGAATTCTACCTAGAAGAACCAAAGTGTTATAGAAAAGTGCAAATGATCAGTGGATTTTTTTTAGCGTTGCCCTGTGGAATTTTTTTTCGTCGACAACAACTATTTAAAAAAAAATACCTTTTTTTAATTAAAAAAAGTTGAATTTTTTTAGCAAAAAAGTCTTACAAATTTAAAATTTGCACTTTTTTTTGGTTTTCCTTCGTTCAGATACGAGTTTTAGGTCTGTACTAAAAGAAAAAATTTGTTTTTTTCAGGAATTGTGCTGACAATGCGAACGTATTTTTTTCCGGTTGGTCAACGAAAATTACGTCACAATGGCTGACCGCTGAATATTTTTTTTTTAAATTAAAAAATTCTTTTTCTAATATGTATGTGTAAGACACTTAAAAGTATTTATAAAATATTTCATTCATTATATAAAAAAAAATTGTTCTTTTTGCCCAGAAAACCCACTTAACCCCTTAATGAGTATCGCAAATCTGAAAGTCGGGAAACCCGACTATAGCGTCCTTTCTTGTTTTTAATCGTCTACCAAACCATCGTAGCATTCGAACTAAGTGAGCTAGAAGAAAGGTCCGCTTCTTATCCGGAAAAATATTACAAAAATTAATTTTTCAAGATTGCAAAATTTAGAGCTATAAGAATAGGTCACTAAGACAAAAATCACTTTAAAATTATTTTGAATTGTTTTTAAGCAAAATAATTTTAACAATCTAGATTTATAATGAAACACATAAGTAGGGGAGACCGGGGATAGTTGGTGCCCGGGGCAAGTTGGTAATCTGCATTTTTAATTGCTTTAAATTGTGAATACAAAACTCTCACACAAAGTTTCATTGCAATACTATAGTACCGTTATTTCGACAAATATAAAAATGATCTGTTTTTGACAGTAAATTTGTACTATTTAACATCTCTTAAGGGGGGAGTACACTTTGAATTTTCAAAACAAATTTTTTTTTTTTTTTTGCTTAAAATGTTCCTTGAGATGTATACTTTAATTTAGAAAAGACTCCAGTCCGCCAGAATATTCCTTACCGCTTTACGAAGCGATTTCCTAAAACATGTACCGTACATGTACATGTACAAGCACATCTTTAAACGCGTGTATCTCGAAACGGGTTTTTTCAAACTGGCGGGGAAAAAAACTAACCAGTTATCATCAAATTTGGATATCGCCTATGTTTTCTTGTTCAGAATTAAATTCTGCTTAGAAATACGATGCCACATTTTCGATTTTGTCAAAAATGGATTTTTAATCCACGATTTTGTAAGCATTTTTAGGGTGAAAAATTGACTTTTTTTTTTCAAAGGCCACAACTTTAAAAAAAAATTTTTTTTTTTTAAATCGGAGCTCGTATTTCTAACCCAAATTTCATTACTAATCAGGATTTTGTTCCATTTATATTCCGGGATCACATGGGAAGGAGTATTTTCCCCCGCCGTATACCGACTTCCGCGCGAGGACGCCCCACGCGACCTGGTGCACCGTAGTTCAAAGGATGAGTAATAAATGGGTTATAACATATTTGCCCTCCCTGAGTGTTTCGTTGCTTAAAAAAATTAACGAAAATGCCTTACTTTTTGGACGTTCAAAGTGTACTCCCCCCTTAAATTCACCATTATTACGTGTAGATATTAAAATAGCCTGCACTATAATTAATCCGTTAATTTGAATACTAGTAACAATATAGCTTAAAAAAGCAAAATAGCTAGTTGGAACTTTTTTAGTGGGGCTAGTTGCCAGAAAAAAGTCATAAGTGGAAAAGGTGCCAACTTGCCCCGGTCTCCCCTAATTTTAGTTAGTGTGCTTATTCTCCTTTCTTCGGACATCCAGTTCGGAAGGGCCGGATATAAAATTCCTCATTTTCCTAATTTAATTGCAAGGGCATACTCGGACATAATTTTCTAGAGCCGTACTCAGCACTGGTTTAACATTCAAAAGGTTGTTAAAATAATAGTTCCACATTTTGACTGCTTATATCAAATGTTACTAAAAAAAAAGCGGTATGTATCGAGACAATATAATGTTGATAAGTTCACGACAAAGGCCCAGTGAAGTGTTGAGAAGGTGAACAGGCCACTTTTAATGAAAGTTTGTACGACAACGTATTCATTGTGGTTGGAACAAATATCAGCATTTGTGTGCCATACTATGAAATGACCTTGATAGTCATGGCAAATGCAAGACGGATCGGAAATTTAGTCCGTTAAAATCTGATCATGATCCTCGGAATGAGAACTTTTTCATGTTTGAATTTTCGTTTGAGTATCGTAGCGTAAATTACATGCACTCATAAAAATGCTGACCTAAACTTCTTGAATCTAGAAAAATGTTCCTTAGGGTGTTCCTTATTTTAGGCGACTTTTGAATTTTCAACGGGGCACTTTCTAATTCGAATATATACCTTTAAATATGAAATGACCATTTTTTATTAGCTCAAGATTTAGAGGTCGCTACCAAGGTTTGAATTTTAAGGGGTTAGGTGGGTTTCGAAAAAAAAATCGAATTCTTTTTTTTATTGTCTCATAAATAATTACAGAATCTGAATATAAAATATTGTCCAAAGTTTGAAGTCGATCCGAATAATAGTTTCGGAGATACAGTCCCATGAATGTGCGTGCCCCACTGAAAGTGCACTTGAGCTTCTGCGCCTTTCCTAGTTCTAGGGATAATTTTCTAAAACTAAGAAAGATTTTTCATATATTTAGGGTAGGTTGCCGTTAAAGTAGGACATTTTCTTCATTTTAAGGCATATTTTCTTGCATTTTAGTGTGATTTGCCTTTAATGCAAGATGCGATTTTCTGTAATCATAGCCAATTTTTCTAAATTTTAGACAGAACCTTGCCACAAAACTGGGACTGGGACCGAAAAGTAATGTCTGAATAAAAGACACTCTTTTCTTGAAATCGGGGTGAACACCTTGAACTTAAGAAAATGTTTTCTAGAATATACCTAAAGAAAAAAACTGTATTTTTTTATTGTTCGTTTTCATTTTATTACAATCATTTAAATAAGAACTATTTCTTATAAATATAATAATAATACACTAATAAATTACACTTTAAAAATTTAAAAAAAAATAATACAATAACAACATGTGGAAAGATTGATAAAATATATGTACATATGTTGGAAATAAAATAAAGTCAAGTAATTTTATTAATGTATTTTTTTAAAACATTTACCTGCCCTGGATAGTATATAAAAACCCAAACTCAAAGATCGAAAAATGGACAACACTCCGACATATAAAAATATGTTTTTTTATAGGGTAAATCCGGGACAAGTGCCCCGCCGGGACAAGTGCCCCACTTTGTTTATTGTTATCATGCATCCATAAGATTGCAGCGCCATCTCGGGAAAACTTGTGTTTAAGTGTCAAAATGAAAAACTTGTGTGGAAAATTCGTACTTTGGTAAGGTAACTATTCACAATTTATGAAATCCATACGCAGTAGGTCCAAAAACAGGCGAAAATTTTTTTAGCGATTCAAAAATGTTTGTTATTTCATCGTCAAAATGTCAACAGACGTCAGATGAAGTATCATAACCTTCCTATGTAGCAAGATCATTTAGCAGATAACTATTTTTACATTTACTGTTCGCCAATATTTTTTAATTAATAATTTTCATATGCTATGCAATCGGGACAAGCGCCCCACTTGTTCTCGGGGACAAACGCCCTACTGATAATCTGGTTTGAGCACTTTATGTTGTAAACGTTTGTTATTATTTATTAACAAAAATATTCTATATGGTGTTTTTACATAATTTACAATTGTTTATTAATGTTTTTTTTGTATAAATAAAATTTTTCGTATTGTGATTCAATTTTGGTACCTCGATCGACAAATTCAGTCTTTTATTTTTATTATCTTTAAAAACCAGATCTGTTATTTTTATCATTATTATTAAGTGTTGATGTGTGTTAGAAAGTACCGTAGAATCAATGTAATGGCTTTTTTTCGCGAGTTGTTGTTTGCAAAATAATTTAAATCCTAAGCATAAAAGCGGGGCGCTTGTCCCTGAAGATGTTTGAACTAGCAAATTTGCTACTTTTTATTAATCATCCCACAGAATATACTACTCGACCTACAACAATCACAAAAGCCTTCGTAAACATATTTGTGAAACAACCATTTCGATTTTCAAAAACGTGGGGCACTTGTCCCGGATTTACCCTATTTTAGCTCTTAACATCAACTTTTATAAAAGCTTTCAAAAGTACGCAATATATTAAAATAAATGTATTTTAGTTACCAAACAAGAAAATTTCACGAGTTTTGCATACTTTTAACGTGTGCACAATTTCCAAAAATGGGCTTTCACAGTTTTAACTGGCTTTTGAGCATGCTCAAGTCCTAACTTTGAAAATTCATAAAAACAAAACCCACGCCCCTGGGGAACTTGACAACTGATCAAATAATTTGTTTTAAAAGTTTTACTTAAATCGCGAGGGGTACTTTTTGGCACAATTAAAGCAAAGTACATTTTTATGGACCTACATTTTTTTGGACCTACTGCGTATGAATAGTTAACTTACCAAAGTACGAATTTTCCACACAAGTTTTTCATTTTGACACTTAAACACAAGTTTTCCCGAGATGGCGCTGCAATCTTATGGATGCATGATAACAATAAACAAAGTGGGGCACTTGTCCCGGCGGGGCACTTGTCCCGGATTTACCCTATTAACAAAAACCAATAAAATTAAACATTTTTTTAAATTTTTCAAAAAAATTAAAAATTTTTTTAATTTTTAGTTTTGTAAAAATGTTAACTAAGCTAAGCCCGTGTTTTAAAAATTTTTTTTTGTGTTTCGATTTTTTCATAAACTTTTACGTAGTGCCTACGGAAAGTTGGCATACTTAAAGGTAGATACAAATTTATTAGCCTTATAATTTTTTTAGGATATTTTTTTTTAATTGCGGTCTTTTGTTGTTACGATTGTGTTAAATTAGGTTGAATCTCTGCAGTAGTTTTTTTTATAAATAACAAATTAAAAAATAGGAAATATTTTTTAACTTTGGCTCAAATTATCTATATCTTAATAAAATACTAAAAAATTTAAAGTTTTTTTAAAAGTTTAATCTTTTAAGAACATAATGGCAAAATTTCAGCTTCCTAGCTACGCAGTGCAAGAAATGCCAGATTTTTGGCCAAATGTGAACTGTGCATTGCACAAAGAAATCTTTAGTAGATGTTTCGTTTTTGACAGTGCACTATGGTCCAAGAGGCCAATTTTTTGGCATAAAGTCGAAATTTTAATGTTAATGTTTTTTGTTTTTGTTTTTAAATTCTTAAAGTTATTACATCATACTTCTAAAAACTTAAATAATAATGCTTTAAAAGCTTCACTGAAGCTTTTTATCAGCTTTCAACAGAACGCAATCGATCAGCTGCTTAGGGTTAAGAAATTGGCGCCAAATTATTTTGTTTACGTTTGTGCGTGGAAATAAAAATTATCTGTCCGAACAAACTCAAGTTAATAATGGAAATTGAAAATCAAGGTGTGTAGTATTCACTGTATATTGTACATTTATGTGTTGTTTTAGTCTTCGAGTTGTGTTTAATTTCCAATTTATGTGTATTTTTGTAGAAAATTAACATGCGTCCCCTGTGCTTCGTGGAATAAATAGAACGACCTAACGTCTGCTCACAAAAACTAACAACGTCAGTTTGATCACATAAATGTCCTTTTTCAGCGCCAATTAACATTTTTTCCCCGTTCGTCCCCCTTTTCTTGCAATTCCACAATATTCAGGGACGTTCGAGTTTCGCCATAGCGATCTCTTCGATATTTGGCGCAGCAACAATCGCAAAATATCTTTTGTTTCTGATTGGATTTACGAAAAACGGAGCTAATACCACATAGAAGATGAGAAAAGAGCTGACATAAATTAAAAATAAGTTCTTTTGACTCCTTTATAAAAGAGAAACTTCCAAAATGTCACTACAGTGGCGTGCAAGTGTGAGTACATGTTTGCAACTGTCGACTGTTGGGCCGCATAAAAAAGTCATTAGCAAAGCAAATGAACGCAAATTTTTTTTTGTATATTCTGTGATTTTTTATTAACAAATTCACATACAAAAATAACAAAGCAAAATCATTTCAATCTTCTTGTACAAAAATTAAAATCAAAATAAACTCACATGTACTCAGTTATGCTCATTTCGAACTTTTTAGCAAAAGTCAATTTTTAAATACTTTGTTCAAAGACTATTATTTCTAACTACATTTTAAATTCAATCTGGCATACTTTCTACCAAATATTCTCTAATATACATTTTGGGATTGCTTTCCACTCGTTCAGGATTCGCTGCCCCCAACTCCTGCTGGTTTGCTGAAAGCGATTCGTGGAAAATATTGATTTTTGAGTTCAAAACTTAACAACAAACTTTGTTCTTAATCCATATTATCATTTTTGACGATTTTAGTCACTAAAAAGTGTTAAAGTAAAGACGAATGCAGCGAAAATCCTCAATTACTTCAGTAGGTTTCTGAGGTAATGTAACATTTTTAAAGATTTTATACCAAATCTTAAATTGCTTAAAACTTTTTTATGCATCTTTGATTGCTGACTAAATGCCTGTTCTTATGACATTTAGATCATTAAAATCGGATGAAGATTACCTGAGATACGGAGGTAGTGTTATCAAGACTTTGCTATTTGGCTCCTAAATAATGTTTCTATGCATATTTGTATACACGCCTTGTTTACAACTTAACCAGTAATACATTTGTTTAAAATTTAAAATTATCTTAATCCGATTTTAATGATCTAAATGATCTAATTAAAATTGATTACATACATATAAATGTTAGTAACTTGTCTGAATTCAGAGTCAAACTTAATTTTGAAGAATAATACTAGGAATGATTTTGTATGGGAGGCTTAAGAGGGCGTGGTCGCACAGACTCAAAATTTTGATTGCATACTCTTCTTTAAAAAAAAATGTGTGCAAAGTTTTAGGTTTGTAAGTAAATTGTTAGAGTTTATGCCAAAAAAATCGACTTTTGGCCCATATTGCAGTGCAAGGCTCATATTTGTTGTCAGCTGAAGTTTCTTAACATAGTGCCATAGATTTTATGATTTTTTTTTTATTTTGAGGCAATCGCTTATTTTGTTGGCAGACAGTCGGCCAGACAGTATACTGTTATATATAATTAATCTGAAGAAGTAAACAAAATCACACTTACACAGAAATAAACTTAAGTTTAATAAGATTCAGAACTAAATTCATTTACACATATCATGATTATTTGGTATAGAAGTCAAAACATGCATACATTTCGAATACATTTTCAAAGGGATTATAAAAAATTCAAAAGTCCAAAGTAAGACCATCTTATACGTTTTTTTTCAAGTTTCTTGGCATGGAAAAAATGTTTCTTTTCGATTTTTTTTTTGAAAAAGATTTCTAAGAAAACAATATTAAATAATTAGCTTGCACTTGTTAAATTTTAAGCCCATAGCTACATGAACACAGAAATAATAATAAGTAAATACATTTTTTTATGTTAGTATGTTTTTGATTAGGTAAAAAACAAGAAAGAACGATAAATTCGGGTTTCCCGACTATTAGATCATTGCTCTTTAAAAAAAAACAAATCAAGAAAAAACGCTAGACCCGCTAGCCCTCTTAAAAAAGTAGTATAGCCTGCTTTTCAGCGCAATAAATCTGTAATGCACAGTGCACCAGTGCACTGGTATACACAATTTCTTAAAACTAGATATCTGTGTAGATATTTTCAATACATGCAACAATTATTACGGCCGCTTTTCTTTGGGTTGTGAAACAAACGTGATCTGCGAGGGGTATATACTTAGAAGTCTGTGTGCAAAGTATGGTGACTCTTGCTTTTATGGTTCCCGAGATCTCGACGTTCGTACGGAGGGACGGACAGACAAACATTTTCAACGTTTACAGTAATTGTTTACTCTTCGAGTATCGCAAATAAAAGTATGGTAATCGAACAGGAGCATTACACCGCAACAGGGTAGCACTAATCTATTTGGATACATTATTCAGTATTAAACACGCTATGGACAACGCATTTTTTATTGGTCTTAGTTTGAAAATGTTCAAATTAAACAAATAAGTGTGTGTTTTTTTATTATTTAAATTTGTTGTATCGGAATATTAAGGTATGCATAAAAGTATCAATTTCAGCCCAAAATTACTATAGGTCAAAAAGATTTTCATGAACAATTCTCCTCGTAAAGGTCCTCCTGAAATGAAAATCGACAAATATTCGCCCACGAAACACACTTTAATATTAGAATTTGGGTTCTAGCCGTGTGGAAAGGTGTCAAGGGTACCTTTTTGTTAAGGTTTAAGTCACAAAACCAAGTCAACGCCACATATGATACATGAAAAAGGCAAAATAGCGTATGAGTGGTAAACTTTGAAGTTAATGCGCGACCACTAAATCGCATTTTAAATTTTTTTTTTGGCTTAAGTGCGTTAATGCATTTTCAACAAAAAAAAACCACCGTAATGTTATACGCCATTCTGTTATACGCCGGTCAAAAATTAACAGATTTCGGAATTTGGTTTTGCCCAGAAATATAAGCAATGGCGTTTCTTACATGCTTGATTACCTTTTGAGGACCAAAGAAAAAAACACTTCCCGATAAGTCCATTTTTGGAATGCGCATATTTATTGTGTTGCATTTACTATTTTTAATGTATTATTCACTAACGGTATATTTGTATATATACTATTTACATGAAAAGAGCACTAAATGACACAGATTTTCATTAAATGGTTGGCCTGAGTTTACCGGCCGAAGCGCATGTGACCGTAGTCATCGAATTGATCGTCACCTCCTCGCTTACCAAACCTCATGTGGCCGTAGTCGTCAAATCGTTTAGCTTTTGTCCGATCGTCATCGTTATCCATAAGAAGATCCAACTCGATTGGTATCATTGGACGAGAAATCAGTGGAACTCTGCGCCTAAAGCTAATGGGTTTTTGGGTGCGACTTTCACCAAAACGTGAAAAAGATGGTCCGGCTAAATTGACGTTGGACTGGTCCAGTTCCTGCAGTCGTCGATCGTCTTTGGCGATCTCCAGACTTGATGTCACGGCAGGTACTGGCACCACCACCAGGAGATGAAAGGCCAATGCCCAGAGCGGCATCGCCAAGGTGGCGAAGTGCTTGCAACTCCTGAGTCCCATTCTCTTCCTTTCCTTATGCAGACTGACGAACAAAAACGGTTGTGCTTTCTTTTTATAGGAATTGTACTGACTTTGCTCACCCTCGATTCAAAAAGGGGATGTATCCCCCTCACCTGCTTAATATTCTGTGGATTTAGTGCTTTGAGGTGCTCTGGCAACTCAAATTAAATTATTACTATGGGTCTTGACTTGTGATTGACTTGATTGATTAAATTAGCCATCAGGAGTCTGGGAGCTGTTTTCGAATTGGATGAAACGTTTATAAAAGTGTTGCATAATAATTACAGCCATATGAACCAATTTCACAACCTGGTTCCTAAACTTTTACAGGTATAAGAAATACCTTTCAAATGCGCTTTGTGTATGAGTAATATTTTTCCAAAATCGATTAATTATAATTTTTAGCCAGGATCCTAATTAAACAAGAAGGCAAATAATATAGTTAAAAAATGTTGGGATTTTATATACAATATTACAACCAACAATGACCTCAAATTGTGAACTGCGATTTGTGTAAATAATCAAATAACTTCGGCAAGCCGACGTACACCAGAATCTAACTAAATGTAAAAACAATCATAACTATATTAGTTAAATTTGTTTTTTTTTTTTTGCGGCATAAACATTTGTATGTTAGCTATACACAAGTGAAGGTTTGCAAACAAAATAAAATATACCGGTCAGAAATCGAAACACCAAGACGTTGTTATTGTTTTTTAGTTTGCTGGTTTTAAAACAAAAACAGAAAACCAAATACGAAAAAAATGAATAATGTTAGGAATAAGAAAACAACTTACAATAACTCAAAAGTCAGATTTAAAAAAATTTTCGGTTTTTTAAATTTTTAGTGGGCATGGAGTTTTTTGGTTTGTGGACGATCAATGGAGCGTGGTCAAATTTTGATACAAACTCAATTTGCGAGGTGTTTATAGGATCTGTGTTCAAAATATGTTGGTTCTAGCTCCTACAGTTCCTGATGTCTCGATGCTCATCCGAACAGACCGAATAAAAATTGCACTTCACTTGGGTGTTTCTAACAAAAAAACAAGAAAGAACGCTATAGTCGGGTTTCCCGACTATACGATTTGCGATACTCATTTGCCCTCTTAAAAAAAACAAAACGAAAAAAACGATAGAGTCGCCACCTATTGTGGGGCTACATTAACTACATTTGTAGATTTTACATTCACAAACACGTGTATGTAAAATATGTATGTAGACTAGATTTAAGGCATAGCAAAATGTTCTATAACTTCTTTACTATTTATTAGAGCACAAAATGGTTCGGAATGTAGTAAGACAGTGCACACATAATTATATTTCTTTTAAAACCGAAACAATTGCATAAAAATGAGAGCGCCACAGATTTTCGCGGTTTGTGGGCGGTTAAAGGGGCGTGGTCAGGTTTTGAAACAAACTTGATCTGCTCTTTGTTTCTAGAAGTCTGTGCCCAAAAATTTGGTGGTTGTAGCTTTTATAGTTCCCGAGATCTCGACGTTCGTACGGACGGACAGACGGACGGAAGGACAGACAGACATTTGCTCGTTTACAGTATTTGCTTACTCTTCGAGTATCGCAAATAATAAAAAGGTTTCTTGTTTGCCCATAAATATTTTTCACGCATTTGAATTGAAAAGAAACAATAAAGAACGCTATAGTCGGGTTTTCCGACTATCAGATTTGCGATACTCATTGTCCTCTTTAAAAAAAAAAGTGTAGCCTACTTTCGAGGGCAATAAATTTTTAACGCCCTCTTCAAAAAAAGTTTAGCCTACTTTCGAGCGCAATAAATTTTTAACGCACTTGTATACACAATTTCTTGAAAAAGGCCAGATTTTCAAAATGTTTAGATATTTTGGTAGATATTTTTAGTGCAAGCAACATTTATTAGGTCTGGTTTTGAAACAAACTTGATCTACACCCAGAGAAAAGAATGGCCTAAAATTTTAGGAAAAATTACCTAAAAACCCAGCCAAGGAAATTATGGTCTAAAATTCAGGTAATGCGTGGACTTCAGTTTTAAGGTAATTCGTGTCCTTAAATTAAGGTAATACGTGGCCTTCAAATTAAGGCGACAGGTGACCTCAAAAGTTGACCACAATGACCTCAAAAGTTGACCACAATGACCTTAAATTTAGGCAATAATGTACCTTAATTTGAGGTAAAGCCCGCCCTAATTTGTAGGAAATATCTGTCCTAAAACACGGTTAGTTTTTTATTTCTTTTTATTATTTTATTTATTTATTTACTCGTACAGAACTATATTAAACAATACAAAATTGCTTAAAATAAAAAAAATTAAGTTTTCAAAGTATTACATTCGCTAATACATAATTTGCATATTAGTGGCATGTTTAAAGGAAAAGTGAATTCCACGTGATTTAAAGCTATTAATTGAATAATTATTGGTCAGTTTTGGTTTTTAAGTCTTTAACTAATGACTTAACAGAGGAATGTACATCATTTTCTGAAGGTGGCAAGTTAAAAAAGAACTCTTGGATAAATATTTAAGGTCGAGAACAAAAAAAATCTTAAAACACGCTTCGATTGCACTTAAAATACTATTGAATTTGTAGTAAATATCTGCGAAGTAAACAAAGAATTAATTAGCTTCGAGTACAGATGGTCCAATGCCACAAATAATGGGTTGCAAAAACTCCTTATTTTTAAACTGGTCGTTAATTCTGTCTTGAATCACCGTTTCTAATTCACCGGAATTTGCGTATTGAACAAAAAAGCCGTTTCAGGAATCTGCGATTGTATTTTCTTCCTTATGACGCGGCGAGCGGTTGGCACCAGGACTGCGTGTAACACTTAACGAAAACCAGTGTTCAAAGTATATAAAAAATAAGGACAGTAAATTAAGAAATACTATAGGAGAGACCGGGGCTATTCGTGACATTTTGAGTTCGCGAATTTTTTCGGACTAGACTGTTATAGAGAAAAAAACCAAATACTGTCGGTTTCCAATGGTTCAACCCTCGAGTTTATAAAAAAAATTGTTGAGTGTATTTTCTGTTATGTTTGTTTCAGGTAGAACGTGAAATGTCTGACGATGTCTTGTGTCACGAATTACCCCGATAGCATGGTAAATCGTGACAGAGCAATTAAAACAATTGTTATACCTAAATCTATCATGTTTCAATGGCTTTACAATTTTATCTAATACTTGCAACAACAATATACTAGAAAAAACTTTTTATGTTGCATAAATCAGAATGTAAAGAACAAAAAAATTATCCAGAAGTACGAACTGGCACGTTGTTTGCGAACTGGCTGATTTGTGAAAGACTTCCTTTTTTCAGTCGAAGGGATGTTATATATTGTCATCGTCTTCCCTGGATTGTTTAACATCCAAAAATCGCAATGTTGATTGTAAGATTTTTCAATGGTCCGAAAACACTTCTATCAATTTGTCACGAAATACCCCGGGTGCTCATGTCAGGAAATGCTTCAGCGTCATATGTCATTTATACATTTGCAAAACATACACATATCATGGTTGTGCATGACTTTTGTGTTTTAAATATATGCACAGCAATGTGGAGAACAAGTAAAACTTACCGAATGATTTGTACAACCTACAATATTGTTGTGAAAACAAAAAAATGAGATTTTGAAATCGTACTTCTGACACACAAAAACACTTTTTATGCCAATAACAATGAACAACGGCAGATACGCGCTTCAAACTTCGTCATAACCTAAGACGCTACTGGCGCCACCAGCATTGTTTTTTTCGGATTTTTAAATCCTCAGGAGTATTTTTGGCACCAATTTTAAGTTTTGTCACAAATAGCCCCGGTCTCCCCTATACGAAATTTTCGACGAAGTTACCTTCTGTTAGTTGCTTATCCTTAAATTTTTTGATGTTTTCACGCAAAGTGCCTCTTTGGTTCTAAATTCGTCCAAATTAAGACATCCTACGCCAAAGCTTTTCCACTTATCTTCGAAGTTGACTGTTATGTCTGGAAATCTTAGCTCAAAATCTCTTGTGCTCTAATAATTAAATATACCAGTTCATTTCCAAAGCTCTGCTTCAAAATTGGCCATTCAGTTAGGATTTCGTGCAAATTTTTCTTTCCTGTTGCAATTGAATGGTGTCGCTGCTGATAAAGCTGAAACCTAGTGCAAATTTTTAAAAATAAATAATAAATAATTATTCAAAATCGGTACATAGCTTTTGGATTTACTATGTCTAAAACTATTTAAATCAATGTATGGTGGCGATTACATGCTTCTAAGTCGGTTCCGTTATCCCTGATATTATTTGAAATATCGGAAGCTCCTGAATCCTGAAAATTTATTAATTATTCTGTTATTGCACATACATATTTAAAATCACAATGCTCACCTTTTCCTTGAACTACTTCAATTTGTGTTCAAATTTGGGAACTATTTCTCTAAGATGTGCCACCGTCAATAAGTAGATTGATCCCTCCGTAATTCCATGTTCTATGTAAAATGTAAAAATTTAATTGAAAGGCACAACTCTTATGGTTTTCGAACACTTACCTTCAAAACACTTCTTTAGCTCCTCACATTTAAATTGTTTCAGTACATTTGCTATATCTATAATAAATAAGTTGCCCATAAATTAGTTCCAAACAGCATGCTGGTCGAACTCTGCACGCTTTGCCAAGTACATAGGGGAGAAGTGGGGGTTGTGGGCATAGTTTTGTTTTTGGCTTATAATTACCGAACTAGTGCATATTATTTGGACATATGGGTATCTGTGTAAAGCTAAAGACCTAAACTAACTAATTATGAAGAAACATACTTGATTTCGTCATGCGAAAAAATTTCATATGGACTTTTGTAAAACCGTAATTTTCAGCTAAAATTTTTTTTGGGGGGGTTGTGGGCACCCTGGGAAAAAATGCTGCAAATGGAAAAATATGGAAAAAAACCGCAACCAATATCAACATAACGACAATTTATTTATTTCAAAGACTACATAGGCGTTATTCATCGTCGGAAACACAATTTTGACATGTGTAATGACTGGTCCGCATGTCCACACATTTCGGATGAAAAGCTCGATCGCAGATGTCACAATTGATGGAGTTGGCTGCGGTCAATGTGCGTGGTAAAACTTCAAGCAGATGAGACAAAAGTCAAAGTAGATTTCATGAATTAAGAAATAAGTCTTCAACTTATATCTTTAAAATGAAGAAGCTATCGCCAGATACCGAAAATTGTATTGTGCCCACACAATACCACCACCTTTTCCAAGCACAAAAAAAACCAATTCGTTCATTTCAAAAAGCAAACGCGTTCGTTTACTTTGATATAAATCATACATAAGGTAGTTGCTTGCGAATGACATTACCAACAAAAGTCAATCTTCATTTTGTGAAAATATACGTAGGGGTGCCCACAACCCCCCCATGCCCACAACCCCCACTTCTCCCCTAATTTTTAAAAAATAATGTTAAAAATCATCATATATTTAACAAAAAGTGCACAAACGTGCCTTTTATAAGGGGTGATGTAATATATCGCCAGGAACAACAACAACATTAGCGGAACCAATGCCAATAAGGCTAAATAATATGCTAGACAGCTTAAGCTTCCATATAAAGTATTCCAACTTTAAATATGTTGGGAATAATTCAATTTTTTAATACTTTTCTTCACTATTTTCCACTGTCCGATTATGCGTTCAGCGTCAAAAACGGAGGTATTTTTTTATTTTTTAAAGTACTAAGCGTTATCGTTAAAAATTTAAATGAATTTTGTAAGTTATGGAAAGAGGACAAGATAAAGTTTAAATAAATGCAAAAAAATTATGTTTCTAACTTATTTTTTGTGGGTTTTAGAGCAGTTGTATATTAGAAAAATAGGTGTCCGATTAGGCGTTGGAGTCACTGTAGGTTATATTTTGACTAAACAAATTTGGCACATATCTGCTTATAACGCTTAATCTGTTTATATTTCAAATCACTTGTTCTGTTATTTAACTTGTATGGACTATTTTCCTTTAAAATACCAAATCTTATGTAAATCCCCTATAACGTTTGAAAAATATCAGGCAAAATGTGAAAATGTAGGGTGGCACAAATATTTTGACAACACTTTCTACCTTAAAAATTAATATCAAATCGCTTGATATAATTTTTGGTATAAATTGTTTTGAATGTATATTGGGTCGTAGCTTCTGAAAATAATGATACTTTTTTGATCCGACCAATAGGTTACGAGATAAAACAGACAACTTTTTACATGAAAATCAACCAATTTGCATTTTTTAAATAAAAAAAAATGTTGAAAAAGTTTTGTAGTGGAAAACAGTTATTTTAAAAGAAGTTTCAACAAAATCGGACAACAATCCAAGCATAGGCAGCAAACAAGACTTAGTGGAATTTTAAAGGTGAACAAAATATATGGATAAAGTAACCTGTTAACCAAAAAAAACCGTATTTTTCATTTTTTAATATTTTGGAGCAGCCAAATTGACCCACCCTACCGTACAAGGTTCTAACTTACCCCGTACCTGGGGCAAGTTGGCACCTTTGAACACCCTTCAAAATGGTCATACACACACACACACACACACACACACACACACACACACACACACACACACACACACACACACACACACACACACACACACACACACACACACACACACACACACACACACACACACACACACACACACACACACACACACACATACATACACACACACGCTCACACACGCTCCGGACCCGAAACGCGTTTTTATGTCAGACAGCGCAAAAATCATCCACTGACAGATGGTGCCATTGATACTTTACTCCACCTTAACTTTCACTGATAGATGGCGCTTTACACTCTATAGTGTAACACGGGTGTGTGTGGTTTGGCAGCGCCACCTGTTTTGCACGGTATTCTTGGTAACGGTCGCCGTTAGAGGGCGCCACTCGCGGGGTCTTGAGGGTTCCTGAGGGTCTGATTTTCGGTCCTGAGGCTTTGTAGCGCCTCCCGCGCACTTTTCCGGGGGGCCCAGGGTGGGGGCGTATGCGGGGGGACGCGGCGCAACTTCTGAGGGGTCTCTTGTTGGGGGCCGAGGTCGGAAAGCGGAGAAAATGAGGAAAAACTCGCGAAAGACCGGTTCGACGGTCTGGCAGCACTGGCGGAAAAACTTGGGACGGGAAAACGGCCGTTTTCGAGCGCTTTTCGGGGAAACTCGAGCTTTCCCACCTGCTGCACGGCGCCGGCCACCCACGCACGCGATTTTACTGGCTTTTCCGGCGTCGTAAGGGGGATTTTCGCGTAAAACTGATTTGGGGCCAGACTAGTGAGACCAACGGGGGCTGTACGCGGGAATACCACCTGTTTTGCAAGGCGCTGCAGGTATTGGTCGGAAAGTTGGGTGGCCACACTGTCTGGGCGCCCGTTTAAATCACCAAAAAGAGAGCATGGACTTATCGGAACTGACAGCCAGCTCAACTACGCTGACCTTGGACTGGGTACCAGGCGCTAAGCTAATAACTGCTGATCAGCAGATTCGCATACTAGCCAAAAGAACCACTCACGCATCCAGTCAGCAGATCGACGCTGACCCACTGAGCCGGTGCAATCGACGACACAGTTATCACCACACCTTACACTATATTTCCGCATACAAGGTTGTATATGAGCTAGTACCATTATATCAATAAAGTCAGTTATTGTCACAGAATCAACCCCGCGTCTTACTACTCTTTCAGCCGCGAAAACGGCATAGCTCCCGATAGTCTCGTCGGTCAATACAACACATTAACAGTTAATTGCTCATTAATACAAATATCAGATTTCTTAAGGCAGGGTTCTCACCTTGTAGGCCCGAAAAATGGCACTTTTGAAAAAAAATTTTTTTGAGGAAACGGTTAAAGGTACAATGCTGAAAGTTCATAACGGATAAGAAAACACATTTATTTAAGCAACACAATGTTTTAAATTGAACAAATAAAAAAAGTGGGGGAGGGGTGTCCATCAAAGTCGAATTTTTTTGAAAAGGTGTCCTGCTACCGGAAGTGATGCCGTCAAAACGCGTGATCCAAAACACAAAATCGAAACACATTTTTAATCTGAATTATATTATCTATAAAATGAACTAGAATCATAACAAAAAAATAAAAATTACAAAAGTTATGAAGCTTTGAAAAAAAATTTCGATTTTTGCATGTTTTTTTTCACTTGTTCTTTTTTTTAAAAAAAAAAGTTTTCAATATTTTTGGCTGATTCTAGTTCATTTGTTAGAAAAGACCCTTGCAAACATTGTAAAAAAAATTGGTGACGATTGGTACGTCCCAGCGCCTTCAATCACTTCCGTAAGGTCCGAAAACATGGTTCTGAGATAAACGCGTTTGTTTCCCAGGCGACGTAGGGCGCGTAGTGTAAACTGGCAACTTTAAACTCCTGTAACTTACAAAGTACTTGAAATTCGAACATAAAATTTGTAGAACATACTCTTTAAGGGTTATACATTCGATTTATAAGATAAAAAAAAAAAAAAATTTTTTCCAACCACAAGGTGAGAACCTGCCTTAAATAGTTCTAAGTAAAGTAAATGAACTATTTTTAAGTTAAGTTAAATATTGTTACAAGCCAAAAATATCAATATCCTGGTATTCTCTCCATTATAAGTGTAGGATTTTGTTAAAAAAGTGTGTGAATCTGATCTGATAAAATAAATTCACTGCGGTCTCAAACATTAAGTTAGTCAGCGATTATCCATTATTTTCTGATAAGTCATTGTACATCTATCGAATTTTTAAATATCTTAGTCCCTTTTTACTTTATTCGACTTTAAAAACTACTTTCCACAAAACCATAAAACCATAAAAATTGCGCAATTATAAGGAAGTCATAGTCTTTATCAGTTAGGGGAATATTAATATTAGTTCGATAAAAAATGGTTAGCAAGAAAAGCAATGACGGTGTAGTTTTTTTTAGCTGTATACACATTTGCACTTTGGTGGACGCTCCCAATGCATTGTGGGCCTGAAATTTAACATGTTGGGCAATAATAAGAAATTTAATAAAACTACATTAACCTATTTTATGCCAACGTTTAAAACAAATTGATTTTTAAGTTTTTATATGGTATATTTTTAAGGTTAAAACTTCGTAAAATATTGCACAAGTTTTTGAAAATTCTAGCCAAAATGTTTAGCTGTTTTTTATTGCTTTAAATGTACCAAAAGCAGTATTGCCACAAAAAAATACCACCAAGCATATTTCCAAGTTCAATTTTGACTCTTTTTTCGTGTGTAGTAGCCTGATAAATTCAAATTCTATTGCGTGTCCCGACTGTCATAGCTTTTAATTCTTGTGGTCAACCAGAATAGGTCATTTATCCTTTCAAAAGCACAAGCGTTAAGGCGTGATCTTTTCGACTGTCAAACTGTCAGTACTTCCACACTACCTAGGGGCCCTTGTCCAAATTATGAACAACTTTGAGCCAAGAGCTCTTTTCCAAGTTACTCGGACTGACCGTGGTCAGCTATTTCTGTAAACAAAGCCTCCAATCGATTCCCACCCAGATCAGTTTCACACTCTCCGCTTCAAACGGATTCTGTAAACATCCATGTCGATATTGTAAACACCAGAGCCCCAAAAAAGGTAGCCCCAAGTCCGCTAACGTAAACATCGATTTCCTGCAGAATTTCAATTCTGCAAAATATCAATTTCAAATTTAATTTACAAATTTCATCATCCTATTTTCCGACTCTCTTGGAGAAATACTTCTAGTTGAGGGACTTGAAACTTGGCACAGATTTTTTTTATATATATCTTAAAATAATATGTAAAAATCAGCCAGATCGGACAACTGTATCATATAGCTGCCATATAAACAATCGGTCTGCTTATCAGTTTTTATGTGAAAAACTTTTCTGTCTTTCATTTTATTGCAACAAAACTTTGGAAATTTTCAGATATACCCTGGGAGATTTCAGTAAAAATCTGGATACTAAAGATTATAGCTGCCATAGGAACAATCAGTATTAAACGAGTTTTTGCCGGAAAAACTATTTTGCCTTAAAACAAAAATGACAGAAATTATACATGTATTTAACAAAAACGACCATCAAAAAAATACATTTTTTTAGTTTATACGTTTGCCCTTTTATATTTACATATATGTATAGAAACAATTCGCAGTAACAATTAAAACAAAATTATATTTCATATAGTTTCGTCCAGTAAATCAATAGCTGATTTGAGTAGCTTGGACTTTGGTTTGCATGGAAGTTTTCTTTGACCCGCAATAAAAGGATCAGAACTTAAAAGCAATCTGTTCAATAAACCTGTATTCGTCAGGACCCTTGCAATTTTCCGCGTACGGTTTAATATAAATAGTTTAATGTCTTTATTTTTTGCCTCAGCAGCTTCCTCAGAAAGCTCTCCAATTGAGACTTAACAATTTTTTATAATAGCAGGACCATGTATTAATACTTTATGGACCGATGCAGGAAGGTAGTACCATGGATATTTGAAGATAAGAAGTTTTGCTGTTTCTAAAGCATACTCTCCGAACTTAGCAGGATTTATTTTGTAGCCTGATGACATGGCTTGCAAAATTGTTGAGCATCTTATTATCAAGTTCTCTTCAACACCTGTTATAATAGCAGACATATCAGGATGATTAAAAAATGCCCTGGCAGTATTACCAACATTAGACGTTCCGCCTGCCTTAGGCTTATCGACAATTAAGCCCATTTTTGCTCGGAACTCTGATTGAACAACATTTTTTTCGGACTAAGAATTTATTTTTAGCTTCTTCAGAGCGTATTTACCAAATTTCTTGGTCCAGTCTATACGATACATGAAGCATATACTCAAAGAATAGTATGTACGCATGTAATGGCGATAGCCCAAGTTCATATCGGTCCTCATGAACATCATTGTTCAGGCATACATCTAAGTCATTCATCATAGTTGGAGTTGCTTCGCATATGTAACATTTTGCTGAGGATGTTTCGCTTAGGGCATTACATATTTTACCATCAATCATCGTGAGTTGCAAAGAATGTTCAATTTTAATTGTCTGATCTTCTAGAAATAAAGTGGGCTTAAGCTGGTCAATCTTTTTTTCAAAATATTCTTCTTCGGCAATGGACAATTCAGTAGTTTCTTTCTTAAATTGAAATTTGACAGGTCGACAGTACCGCGTCGACGATGGTCGTGGATTTTTCCAAATACAAATGGAATTATTTGTCTTCGTAACAAGTCTAAGGGGTACATATGATGTTACAAACAAGCTGTTATCTGATAGGTCTTTAGCTGCTACTTTTTGCTTATATTCCGCATGGCCAGTGCTACCATCGAAGCCCCATTACCCTCATCAGATTTTTTACAGAATCAGCATCTATATTATATATAACTTCTTTCTGAAGCTGCAATATACAAGTTGCTGTATGATCCAGTAAATTTTGAAGTTCAACTTCAGCGTGGGATTCGTTAACTGTGATGTTATCGGGATAGCATTTGGTTTTTACCTTCAGTATGTTATCGTAACCAGGTAGTAAATGATATCCGATTTTTAAATTTACAAATGAGCGTATTAATAAATATTGATGTTTTGTTAAATTTGCTTCTACGAAAAGCGATAAAACTTTTTCAATATCAGCTTGGGAGCATACATCTTTTGATGGTATATTCGATAAGCGCATATCAGAAGCAGCAGACTCATCGTGTTTAGCAACCTCGGCTATTCTTCGACGTTTCGTCCTTTTTGAATCCTCAGTGACATCCTTTTTTGGACGTCCACGACGTAAATTAGATGCTTTTGATGGCAAACTGAATTTTAGAGTAATAATTTCCTTGCACTCAAGCCAATCAGAATATTTTTTCAAAAATGTCGATTGTTTCCGCTTAACGACTTGCCAAAACAATGCAAGCTTTTTACAAATGTAGCTTATTCGTTTTTGCAATTCATGCAATGCAATGCAATGCACATCCCTTATTTCTTATGACCTTAATTAGGGCATCCACCACGTTTTCAGTTCGTTGCGCAAGTGTACCGCATTCTTTAAGCCAAACGTTAAAAACATGTTTTCGAGAATACTCGCATTGACTATGGGTACCTGAGAAAATAATAAAATAATACCACGAAAAAATAATCCAAAAACATAAAACACAAAACAAATAACGAAAATACAACAACAAACTACAACGGCAACAGCAATATAACAGACACAGAACAAAAAAGTTCGTCCCTCCAAGATAGAGGTTAGGTTGAATTTTGCAATGGCACATGTGCATCTGCAGGCTTCTGCAGCTGAAGTAAACATTTTTATAATCTTGAAATATTAATAAATAATAGGATGTCCACTTCGTTGGGGGGCAACCGGGGGGAAACACTTAAAACTTTACCTAAACTTTGTAATGCTCAACAAATACGAGCTCAAAAAGACGCACTTCTTTAACAAAGACGTACGCAAGACACAGCACAAGTTATTAATATATTTATCTGTATAAATAAAGTTTATACCATTATGAACGATATTCATTGCAATCGTATTTGGTTTACCCGTTCTTTATACTTTATTTTATGTTTTTAAATTCGGTGTGTTGCACTGCACTGCTGACAAAGTTGCAAAAACGTAAACACGAGCTCACTCTTTTCGTTCTATTTTTAGAAAGTCCCGTTAGAAATGCCAAACAAACGGAATTGTTTCGTTAAGATTGGACAATCAGCTGACCGAAAAACCGGTTTTAACTGGAAAAGCTCAAAATCAATTTTTTTATTTTTGGCCTATGGCAGCGACCACTGTGCGGTGGAGAAAATTGTCCGATTTTATTAAGATAACAAGAAAAAACGCTATAGTCGGGTTTCCCGACTATCAGTTTTGCGATACTAATTGTCCTCTTTGAAAAAAAACGATAGAGTCGTTAGCCCTCTTTAAAAAAAAGGGTAGCCTTCTTTTGGGCGCAATGAATTTTTAACGCACTTGTTTACACAATTTCTTGAAACTGTCCAGATTTTCCACAAAGTTTCGCGGTTTGTGGGCGTAAAAAAGGGCGTGGTCAGCTTTTGAAACAAACTTGATCTGCGCTTTGCTTAGCTCTTATCGTTCCCGAGATCTCAGCGCTCGTACGGAGGGACAGACGGACGGACGGACGGACAGACAGACATTCAACGTTTACAGTATTCGCTTACTCTTCAAACTCGCAACTAATAAAATATATTCATTTAAATAGTTTGGATTTACGAAAGAAGTGCAACAGTTCAGCTGAAACTTATTGCCGTATAACCAATAAACTAGAAGAGATATAACGAAAGTGTAAATGTAAATCTTTAGCAATTTAACAACTTTTTTACAAAACGATCAATTTTTTTTTTTCGTAGGCATTTTTGCTTATTTTATACCATTTTTAAAATGGTTGCACAAATTACAATTAATAATGGTTCACAAATATGTATATCGGAACTTGAACTATACTCAGTGGTTCGATTATATGAACAACTTGAAAGTGTTTAAGGGGCCGTCCACACATTACGCGACGCGCTTGGGGGAGAGGGGTCTGTGGTGCTGTTATGAGTTATATATAATTACGATTGGTCAGGTGTCAAACTTTGTCACCAATAGGGAGGAAGGGGAGTTTAAATGTCGTGAAAAACGATTCGCGTAGTGTGTTGTCATTGGGTTAAAAGCGGAATGAGGCCTAAAAATTCATTCCGTGCCATATTGTAAAGAATATTGCTGAATATTGTGAAGATCAAATTATAATTTTTTATAATTTTGTATACGAAACTCCGTGAACTTTTTGAAATGAAACTTCTTTAGGCGCGTTATGGATTTTCGGGGACGGAGTAAAACCAAACTCTCTTAAGCGATAGAATGAGATATCTAGATAGAGACTGACACAAATGACCGTCCTCAAAAGAGATCAGCTCTTGCGTTGAGACCACCTTACACATATAGTTGCACCATGCGCTCGCAGCGAATCCGCTGCAGCGCACAGCTGTCGACTTTTAAAGGTAAACAAACCGATCGAGAAGAGGAAGAAGACAAATTACATATTTTCATAGGAACATTAGCACGACTAAACACGGGACAACAATCAAAGCAGTTTTTGCACGATTTATTAAGGCAGGTTCTCACCTTGTAGTAGAGCTTGGCAAACATCGACTTTTGCGAACATCGATGTTTTCAAACATCGATGTTGGGTAACATCGATGTTCCCGATGTTTCAAACAAAATAACATCGATACATCGATACATCGAAGTTTTTAAAGAAACATTTTTCTGGCGCCCTTTAAGTCAAATTTAAAACAAAATAACATGGTTTTATTGTTCATTCACCATAGGGAAATACATTTTGGTACATTTCGGTTTTTCTAATCTATGAGATCGTAGTTCTTGTTCAAGAAAAGCAGTTTGTTTACTTTTTCTAAATGTGCTATTAGAGAAGGGAAACAAAAAGAACGATGTTGGGCAGAAACATCGATACATCGATGTTGAGATCGCTGTTAAAAATATAGTATCGATGTTTGCTATTTTTCCTGGAACATCGATACATCGACGATACATCGATGTATCGTCCAAGCTCTACCTTGAAGACCCGAAAAGTGGCACTTTTGAAAAAAAAATTTTTTGAGGAAACGGTTAAAGGTACAATGCTGAAAGCTCATAACGGATAAAAGAACACATTTATTACGGTATTATTATTTACGGTAAATTTAGACTCTCCTTTTTTTTCAATTTTTTTTTTCAAATTAAAAAAAGAAAAATTTTATTATTATTTTTTTTGATTTTTTTTCTTTGAAATTATTTTTATTACTTTTTTTTGGATTTTTGTTTTTTAATTTTTAACCCTTTCAACCCCAACTTTTTCCCTGCAGAACTAAACATTTTTTTTTATTCTATTCTATTTGTTTTTTACTGGACGCCCACTAGTTTTGACGCTACCGGATGTTGCTTGTTGTATGGACATTTGTTTGTAATTGAAAATAAATATAATTTAACTTTACCATAATTTAACTAAATTATTGATTAACAATATTGTATATTTACTTTTATCATTTTTATAGTAATTTTATAGGATAATCACTTATTTTTAAAAAGTCTTAGCTGGCAAAACTCAGTTTTTTCCCCGACGCACGTTCAGCTTTTTGAAAATATTTCCGTCAACTGATTTTAAAATTAAAATGTTATTGTTTATACTTTGAGTTAACACATAAAAGTTCCGTAAAATCGAAGAATGAGCAGACTATAATATAAGAAATGGTTACCGTTAGCCGTTAAACATTTAAAATTGCTCTCAGGCAACGTCGGGGTCGAAAGGGTTAAGAAATTTTTTTTTAACTAAAGAAATGTTCAAGAAAAATTTAACTGTAACAATTTGTAAAAGTTTCGGCTCACTAAGAATCACTATCTGATTCTGAGGAGACGTTCTGATTTAATGGCATCCTCAAAAGTCCCATGACTTCTTTTGCTAGAGGCTTTGTGTACTTTTGAAAGCATTTTGATTTTGGATCAGAAGAAATTAGCAAATTATGCATCAAATCCATCATGGTATATTTTGTTGTGGAAAAAATTATTGCATTTGCGTTTGCGCAATTTTGCGCAATAGCTTTAAATTGGGTATTGTAGTACAGATGTATAGGGGAGATGTGGGGGTTGTGGGCATAGTTTTGTTTTTGGCTTATAATTACCGAACTAGTGCATATTATTTGGACATATGGGTATCTGTGTAAAGCTAGAGACCTAAACTAACTAATTATGAAGAAACATACTTGATTTCGTCATGCGAAAAAATTTCATATGGACTTTTGTAAAATCCTAATTTTCAGCTAAAACTTTTTTTTGGGGGGGAAAAAATGCTGCAAATGGAAAAATATGGAAAAAAAACCGCAACCAATATCAACAAAATGACAATTTATTTATTAGGCGTTATTCATCGTCGGAAACACAATTTTGACATGTGTAATGACTGGTCCGCATGTCCACACATTTCGGATGAAAAGCTCGGTCGCAAAATTACAAATCTTGGTGATAATCCCTCTCAGCGGGAGAGGATCCTTTTCCAAGAGCCTAAGATTTCTACAAGAATGTTCTAGGGGGTTCCAAACAAATTTTGAAAACAATTTCACAAGAAATTGTAGGTTACAAAAAAATTTGCCAAAAAAAAAACGGGTGCCCACAACCCACCCAATTTTGGTGCCCACAACCATCTTTAGCAGACATTTTAAGAAGTAATTAAAAAATGTGTTTGCATAAATTTTTTGGTTCAAATCGATACTGTTCCACTTAGTATAATACTTTGACTAAATAAAAATGCATTACACTTACCTTCTTAATCGATTCACTTTAATTAATACACTATTGAAAATCTTTGAAAAAAGTTTAACCGACTTTTCCAAGCACAAAAAAAACCAATTCGTTCATTTATAAAAGCAAACGCGTTCGATTACTTTGATATTTGGCATAAATCATACATAGGGTAATTGCTTGCGAATGACATTACCAACAAAAGTCAATCTTCATTTTGTGAAAATATACGTAGGGGTGCCCACAACCCCCCCATGCCCATGCCCAGGACTATTGAAAAATTGGATGTATGGCAGCATCCGGACCACAGTGCAATCCACAGTGCTTGGGCTTGTATGGAACCGGCCATAAATATAAGTTACAGGGCTAAAATTTCATTATTAGCATCCAAGATATGTATATTTAAATTATCTTCAGTATAAATTTGTGAAAGTGTAACTCCTCTCCCCCTCTCCACAAACTTTTCGAAATATAAACAAATCAGGTTCTCTAGTTCTTTCAATCATATATAAGAATAAATGTATTTAAATTATAGAAAACAAAATTTAAATGATTTTAATTTGAGTGCAAAAAAGATTAACAAATATCTTCTAATAAATCAAATGTAGAGGAACAAAATTTTGATTTGTCTTTCTTTGGTAGTTTTCTTTGACTTGTTATAAAAGGATCTGAACGCAACAGAAGTGTATTAATTAAATCTGTATTTGTCAATATGCGAGACATCTTCCGACTATTTTGCAGCCGGCACTTCTTTATTTCTTAGTTGTTCGCACCATGAATTATAATTTTATGCACTGTTGCTGGAAGATAGTACCATGAATATATTTTTATCAACTGCTTAGCAGTATCCAACGCATAGCTTTCAAATTTTTTAGCATTAATGGAATATCCTGATGCTAAGGCTTGCAATATCGTTGCGCATCGGGTTATTACTTCTTCATCAATGCCTGTAATATCAGATGCCACACTCAGGTTACCAAAAAACGTCCTGGCTGTATTTCCATCGTTGGAAGTTCCTCTGCCTCCGTCTGTTGGCTTACCCACAATTATTCCCATTTTACCGCGAAACTCCGCGTGGACTCGTTCTTTTCTTAGCTGTACATAAAGCTTTTGTTCTGCTGATCTTGCTTGCCACATTTTTGTTTCCAACTTATATGAAATGTGCAAAAAGTACCCAAAAAGGCGTATGTAAGAATGAAGTGGTGATAAGCCAAATTCAAAATACTTTTTCTCATTTTTTTTAAAGACATTTTTCCAAATCGTTCATTTTGGTGGGTTTCGCACCGCACGTGTTGCTTAACGCGTTGCACACTTTACCATCTACCATAGTAAGTTGCAGGCCATGATTTATTAATAATTTTTTGTTGAGAATTTCTTCTTCAACGGATAGTATATCTGTTTCCTTTTAAATTGAAGTCTGGTTGGCCTATACTAGCGTGTAGATGATGGTCTAGGATTTTTCCATATTATTTTAGAGTTACTTTCAGTTATTAGCTGATGTGGGACGTACGATGTTACAAATAGACACTTATCATCGTCATTACAGTTTGAAAGCTTTTGCTTGTATTTACTGTGCCCACTACTACCATAAAAACCCCATTTTCCAATAAATTTTAATGTGTTCTCTGTGCCATCAAGACAATTTCAATTACAGTTTTTTGGAGCTGTAAAATACACAAAGCTTTGTTTTCTAGCAGACTCTGCAGCTCGACTTCTGTTTCAGCTACTGTTGTGTCTTTCGGATATCTTGAATTTTTAAATATGAGAATTTTCTCATAGCTTGGCAATATATTGCATAAGGCTTCATTATTTATGAATTCACGAATAAGTATTGGTGTTTCGTGATTCCAGTTTCCATTAAAAGCAATAAAACTATTTCAATATTTGGTTCGGATGACTTAAGGATCGGTGGAAAATAGGATAAGCGCAAAACAGAAGCTCTGCAGCTCATCATGTATTTCTAGCCGGGCTACCCGACGACATTTTGTCCTTTTTGAGGACTCGGCTAAATCAACTTTGGGTCGTTCACGTACAGCTCTTAAAACCCTTTGATGAGGAGGCTCAATTATAATTGTTTCAATAGTGTTCAGCCAGTTATATTGACATTGAACAGTTAAACTCTTAAGGGGGGATACCTCTAATACCGTCAAAAAAGGTAATTTTTGCACTTTTATTATGGGAGAATAAAAACAGATCACGTACGATTTGCTTGCATATAGTACATATTAAGAGGCATTCTTATTTTTTTTTTTTTTTTTTTTCATTTGCATTTTATTTATTGGATCTTCTCTTCATTGAGACTAACAATAAGTAAATCAAATCTTAAATTAAAAAGCTATCTGACAGTCGAAATGACTGACGCGAGATTTAGGGGCTCTAATAACTATTGCTGAGCTGGAAGGTCATTTCGTTGCAATCGGGTCCGGTTGGAAACCCTGGCTAGGCCCCTGGCGAGCTGGTTTGGATGAGAAGTTAGCTTGGTGTGGTAGGATGCTTTTTGTTTTGATATTTCATCTTTAACGGATAGAATGCCAAGATCTCTATGGATGTTGTCGTTCCGAACATACCAAGGTGCCCCAGTGATAGTTCTCAGGATTTTTGATTGTGCTCGCTGAATAATGTCGATGTTGCTGCCGCTTGCGTTTCCCCACAACTGGGAGCCGTAAGTCCAGACTGGCTTAAGCGTTGAATTGTAGAGCAGGACCTTGAAGTCCAGGCAGAGGGGGAGCGAGCGTTTATAAGCCAATGGAGGCTATTGGACTTTAGTTTGAGATGAATTTTCTTAGCTTCGATATGTCTCCGCCATGTAAGTCTTCTGTCTAGGTGGACGCCAAGGTACGTTACATCGTCAGCTTGTGGCAGTGGCGTGTTATTCAGAGTTAGCGGGGGACACGTTTGTCTGTTAAGAGTGAACGTTATGTGTTTACACTTTTGCGTATTGATTTTTATACGCCAGTCTGATAACCACCTCTCCACTAACACGAGATGATCAGCTAGTAGTGCTGTTGCCTGAATTGGGCATTTGGACCGACTTATGATCGCGGTATCGTCTGCGAATGTGGAAGTAGTTAGCCGCTCGTTCGTGGGAATATCTGCGGTGTAGAGCAGAAATAGAGTTGGACCAAGGGCGCTACCTTGGGGAACTCCAGCCTCTATAGTGTAGTCGTCGGATGTTGTTGTGTTGCATCTCACGGCAAAGGCTCTGTTGTAAAGGTACGATTCAAGTATCCTATGAGTGTTTTCCGGCAGTATCGTTCTGATTTTATGCATAAGGCCATCGAGCCAGACTCGGTCGAAAGCCTGTGCAACGTCAAGGAATACCGCACTGCAGTATTCCCGATATTCGAATGCAGTCCGTATTTCTGTTGTTAATCTGTTGACTTGCTCTATTGTTCCATGGCTTTCTCGAAAGCCAAATTGATGTGCTGGAATAACGTTGTGCTCTTTCAGATATGGGATTATGCGCGTCAAAAGGCATTTTTCGAGCAGTTTTGACAGACACGAGAGTAAACTAATCGGTCTGTACGAGGCTGGTACTGTGTGATCTTTTCCTGGCTTTGGGATCATTATGATTACCGATTTTTTCCATTTTTTTGGAAAGTAGCCAAGACGTGTAATTCCGTTAAAGAGTTTACAAATGACCTCAACTGCACAGTGTGGAAGTTCAATTAACATTTTGGGAGTTAATAGATCACCGCCTGGGGCCTTTTTTGGTTTCAGTTGCTCGCTGATGACTTTTGCAACTTCGTTTGGTTGAAACAGAATTGGCGCCGTCTCAGTTCCGATTTGAATTGACGGCGACGGTAGTGCGAATGAATTAGTTGCAGGAATTGGCTGGAAAACATTACGAAGGTGTAAAGCAAAGGTACAAGCTCTGTCTTTGTCGCTTCTGGCCCAGCTGACTGAAGAGTCTCTAATGGGAACTACTGTTTCGGCCGGAGCACTTAGATTTGGATGGGCCCTCCACAAGGGATGCTTGGTGCTGGTGGGTGAAAGTTTCTCAATGTACTGGCGTTGTGCTTTTTCTTCCTCGTGCCTTAGAGCCCTGGTAAGTCTGCGACCAGCTTCCTTTAGACTTTGTTTTGAGGATGGCGATCTGCTGGTTTGCCAAGCTCGTCTCAAACGTCTTTTCTCCAAAACAAGCTGTTCAATTTCAAAATTAGTTTTGTGTTTGTAAGTGTGCCCATCCCTCCCTTGCGGTGTAGAGACTTTGGCTGCTGCGATGAGTACAGACTCCAGTGCATCGGCAAGGCAATCGATGTCCTCCTTGATGTTGAGCTGTGGAGTTAGTTCAATGTGGGAACTTACGTATTTTTGAACTTCAGCCAGTTGGTTTGATGCGACGTCAGCCTGTGAGGGTGCTCGACTACTTCCGGGCTTTGAAGAAGAGTAATTAGCACTGGTGAGTGGTCCGACGATACATCCAAAAGCGATTTTGCAGATATTAGATTGCGAGAGATATTTTTTGTCACAGCAAAATCAATTAAATCAGGTAGTTTCCTAGGATCTGTAGGCCAATATGTAGGGCTGCCTGGTGAAACGTAATCCAGTTTGTTGCATGTTTTGATGAGTGCATTATATAGTTGCCTCCCTTTGGGGGTCACAAGGCGGGATCCCCAGTGCGTGTGCTTGGCGTTGTAATCGCCTGCTGCTATGAATCGCTCACCAAGTGAATTGTAGAAGTCCGTGAATTGGTCTTCGGAGACTGTAAAGCGGGGTGGGCAGTAGACAGCGGCTATGGCAAGGTTGCAGTTGCCCAACTGTAACTTTATCGATGTAGCTTGCAGATAATTTTTTGCAAACCTTTGGTGAAAATGGTGTTTGATGCGGTCTCTTATTAAGATGCCGGTTCCGCCATGTGCTTTACCATCTGGATGATCGGTGCCGTAGAACGTGTATCCCCGTATTTGAAAGTTATATTTGCTGGTGAGATGCGTTTCTGCCAGCAACATCACGTCGATGTGGTTTTCGTTAAGAAATTGAGTTATTTCAGGTTTATGCCGTGAAACACCGTTGGCGTTCCACAGAGTTATTCGAAGACGAGGCATAGTTTATTTGGGCTGCTGAGCTGCAAGCAAATTTAACAAGACCGTTTGGTTTTGCATAAGGGTTTGCATGGTGGTTTTCATGAAGGACATAAATTCCGTCATATTTTGCTGCAAGGTGATCATCATAGTTTCCATGTTGCTTTTTGGCTGTCCCATGGCCTGCTGGATATTGTCAGTTATTGGAACTGCGTGAGCTGTGCCTGACCTTAGAGCACTGGCGTAAGAAATGCCGTTGGTGGCAATTGAGGGGCCAAAGGAGGACCTGGCTGCACTGCCAAAGTAAACTTCAGGCGTCGTTCTTGTGGTAAAGTGCGCATTTTGTGTGTTCTGGGAGCGTGCCGTTGTCGCTCGTTGCATCCGACTTTTCATCTCCTTGTAGACTGGACAGCCTCTGTAGTTCGCTGTGTGGTTTCCTTGACAGTTAACACACTTTTTCGTGAGAGCGTCATCCTTGTTGGCAGGGCAGGGTTCGGAGCCGTGGCAGTTTCCACAAGCTACACATACTGACCTGAGGGTGCAGTAAGCCCTGGTGTGACCGTATTCCTGGCAATTTGTGCATTGCACTGGCCCGTTCCGTTTGTGCGGCTCTTCCACTGTGATCCTACGGTGCAAAAGGTACTACAACTTGTAGATCGGGTGTACTGCGTTTTTTTTCAAGGTTCTGCTGTCTGGCTCCAGCTCGACCTTGAAGAGTGGTTGCGGCTTCTTGTTCTTGTTCATAATGTTTATAACATTTTTTGCGCAAAAACCATTTTCTCTTAAGGCCTCTGTAATTTCAGAGGGGGTTACATCGGGTTCAATTCCCTTGAGCACAACTTGCAAGCCTTTGCAGCTTTTTAGCTGGTACGTATAGTAATTCTTTTTGGCATCGTTTAAGTACTTCGAAACTGCTCGGAAATCGTCTTCGGTTTTTGTTTGAAGTTTAGTTTCGCTTATATTCCCTTTCATAAGCGGAATAACATGAAAGTTATCCTTTCCAACAAGCTCGACTATTTTGGTGACTAGGGCATTTGAGGTCTTCTCCCGGATAAAGATGGGTGGGGGCTTTAGTTTCCTTGGGGCTAATTGCTCAGACTCCGTTTCAGTCTCCGCCAGAATGGAAAATCTATTTCCATCTGATGGGCCGGGATTATCATGGCCTTTGTTAGCACGGTTTATCTTGGGCTTATTGCCGTCCGATTTTGTTGGCGGTGTTAGCTTGCGCTTGGAGATATTAATGTAGCGGTCCATGCCTGTCTGCATGGCCGAACCCGCTTGCGGAATTATCACTTCGTCTACCGTAGCTTTGTTATTGCCGTTTGCACCAATTTTTGCAATTGGTTGTGTTGTTGCTTTTCCCGATGCAGAAGATAAGAGTGGAGTCGTTATCGCGTTGTTGGTGACAGAGACCGTTGTAGTTGCTGTTGTTGTTGCGCTAGGCGGCAGAAGCTCGGTTGGAGTTTTGCATTGCTCACTCCATGGCGTTTGAGCGGTGGGGAGCAGAGTGGGAGAGCAAGAACTAGCTCTCTGGTCTTCGGCGGTCAGTAAATTTGCACTTACCGGCACTTTCGGATCTGGGGTATTACTCGTCACAGAAATGTAAGCGTTGTTTCGGGCCAAGGAGAGACGACGATTGTCTTGCTCTCTCTGAGTTTTTGCACGGGCTTCGTCTTGTTGTTTTTGTCGCTGAGTGCGCCGATCCACGCTGTCACTCATTTGTTTACCGTAAGTGCGCAAAGATTAATTAATCAATTAACTAAAACTTTGGTGTACGATATGCGATTTGCATCGCGAATCGCAAGAGCCACGCGTTTATTCTTATAATAACAATTAGGTATTTCATTTCAAGAAAAAACAAAATGGCGGAAATATGAATAATCCCGTTAATTGACATTATTCGCGGCCGTCGACTTTCTGGCTAGGCTTCTCATCTGAAACGAAGAAAGTACATTTTCTATTAATCAGGAAGCTTTTATCAAGTGCATAGTAGAGGTGTTTTGAGAATTTCGAAAAATTGGGGTTGTAGGCCTGGATTTTGTAAAAAGTGCCATTTTTACATGTGTTATTTGACATTAAAATAGATGAACAACTGTCAAAGTGCTATTTTTCTCGAAAAAGCGCTCTATCACGCACTTGAGTAGAAAATTGTTGATAAAATACGCTTTAGTTCAAATAAATCAGTTGATTTATTCGCTCGCAATTTTGACGGCCAGATAAAAAAGTTAGTTTCGAGGAAACGAGCGTCGAAGTTTTGGTAAATGTACAGCCGCTGCATGAAGTGCAGTGGTTCTGTGGCATTTTTCTTCAAAAATATTCTAAGTAAACCAATGAAACTTCGGGAACATATTTTTTAATAGTTTTTCAATCGATTAGAGCGAGCAAATTTTATTTTTTAGAGGTATCTCCCCCCTTAATACGCTTGTATTTAGTCCAATAAGCAATAATTTTTTTGCAAATGTAACTAATGCATATCTCTAGTTGTATCATATCCTTTGTGAAAATTCGCAGTTCCAAGAAGCCCCTATAGAAAATGATAACATAAAAATGAGCGAAAAAAAAGTATATCCAAAGTTGTCTACAAACACAAATGGCGAACATAGAGGAAACATCACAAAAGCAAAAGAAGAGCAGCAGATTGCGTCGCAAATTTGACATTGAAAACAGTAAGACAGCATAAGTTTGTTAATGAATACACACAAATCAGGAAATATCAGCAGCTACACTTATCGTTTTTATTACCTTCAAACATTGATAAATACACTGATAACACTTATTATAAAGGGAGGATCTAAAAGTCTATTTAAATATGAAAATTACGTTCACATAATACATAAATAAAGGACTAATAATCAAACATACACAACAAATAATAAATCAAACAGATTAATTTCACAAGAAGAATTTATTAAAGTATTTACCTGAAACTTTAAAGTTCATTTTAAATCAGAGATGGGCACGCCCTGGCTCAATTTGCTCACTTGCTCAAACCGTTATATTTTTCGGGAGGCGCCAGCCAGACGGCTCGCCTCGGTCCCGAGATTTGCAACAAAAAAATACATTGGCTTTTTGCTTTTGCTTTGCTCGCACATTCTTTAAGGCGCGTCCGCGACGGTGGTGGTTGTTGTTGTTTTTTTTTGGTCTGGCCTGCCTGCTGCTCAAACCGTTAGATCTCGTGCCCATCGCTGTTTTAAATAATCGAATTTTTGAGATAACTTGTTTAATTATCGCACATTTTTGGCACTGGCGATTTTTTGAATTTTAGACTATGGTCGCAACCAATGTGCAATCTTAGCAGTCCTTTAAGAGTGGCAGAGCATTTTGTAGGGGGTTTTCAAGAGTGCCAACTTGCCCCAGGTAAGTTTGAACCTTGTGCGGGGCAAGTTGAGACCTAATATAAATCGTTTTTATTTGCGATACTCGAAGAGTAAGCTGTCTGTCTGTCCGTCAGTCCGTCCGTCCGTCCACACAAACATCGAGATCTCGGGAACTATAAGAGCTAGAACCAGAGCTAACGCCCACAAACCGCGAAACTCTGTGGTGCCCAAATTTTTAACGGCAGAGAAAAGTTGCCTTAATAAATGTTGTTTGTATTGAAAGTAACTACACAGATATCTAAAAATTTAAAAAATCTGACCTCTTTCAAGAAGTTGTGTATACAAGTGCGTTTAAAATGTACTGCGCCGGAAAGCAGGCAACACTTTATTTTCCTTTCTTGTTTGTATTTCACAACTCGCCCCGACAACGCACAGTGGTCGGGCTTGTATGGGGAGAGCGGCCAAAAATACTTCTAGTTGAGGTAGGGACTTGAAACTTGGCACAGATTTTTTTTATATATATTTAAAAATAATATGTAAAAATCAGCCAGATCGGACAACTGTATCATATAGCTGCCATATGAACAATCGGTCTGCTTATCAGTTTTTATATGAAAAACTTTTCTGTCTTTCATTTTATTGCAACAAAACTTTGGAAATTTTCAGATATACCCTGGGAGATTTCAGTAAAAATCTGGATACTAAAAATTATAGCTGCCATAGGAACAATCAGCGTTAAACGAGTTTTTGCCGGAAAAACGATTTTGCCTTAAAACCAAAAATGACAGAAATTATACATGTATTTAACAAAAACGACCATCAAATAAATACATTTTTTTAATTTATACGTTTACCCTTTTATATTTATAGTAAAAAGTAAAAATAAAAAATAAAAAGTAAAGTAGTAAAAAGTATATTACCTATATATAAAATTCTCGAGTCAAAAGTGTTAGACAGAAAACTCCTCCGAAACGGCTTAACCGATTCTCAAGAAATTTTTTGAGCGTATTGAGTAGGTCTGAGAAATGAACAACATCTACTTTTCATCCCTATGTGGGCAATCCTCTTCTGAAGAATTCGCCGTTTCAATTTTCCTGTGTTATTATTGAGTTTTTATCAAGAATATATACAGGATGCTCTGACTTTCACGTGCGGCATTAATTCTATTTATGTGTGTAAAGTGAACAAAAAGTGAGCAAAAAGTGATCAAAAAGTAAAGTGACCAAAAAGTGACAAAAAAGTGACCAAAAAGTGAGCAATGCCAACAAAAAGGAAAGGGGCCAATTTGAGCCGTAACTCAAGTAATTCTCAAATCATGCGAAGAAGAACCGAAGAACAAATCCAGCAACGTAATACTGATGCATGTGTAGGAATTGCGCAATTCAATCACGCCGTTTCAATAGACAACAGGTAAATCGAGCATTCATATCTGATTCATTCCTGCGTCTAGCATTCCAGTATGAGCCCGATATTGAATATAATGCTCATTCAAAAGTGGTAATTGGTGCTATGATACAACGCCTGGCTTTTTGCGACAACCGCAGTCACTGAGCAGTCTTAGAAACTGTCACCAGCGGAAGGAGCTCTGTCTGCGGAAGAACGATATCTTCAGCTTAAAAAGGATCGACCACCTGGCGGGGTACCACTCGCTTAGATTCCTGGGCTGATGAAAAATCACTGTTCTATTACTACTGGCAACTCCTTTTGGGCCTGCGTTCTGTGCCATTTGCCAAAGATCAAGGTGCTGGACAACATGAAGGTTTCCGAGCAGAAGCTGGTGGCTGCCCTGAGTCTCGCGTTTAGCGAAAGAATCAAAAGAAGCAGGAACCGAAACCTGAAATAAAGTTGGACTGGAAAGTGGAGATGGAAGCTCTAGGAACTCACATCAGTTCCAACCCACTTCCATCAGACCTTGCCAGTTACACCATCAGCACCCAAGCTTGCCGTGGTTACCCAGGATCGATGAAACGCCACAGAGGCAGGATGGCCAACAAAATCTCATTTAGTAAGCAGCGAAGTGCGTGGTTTAGCTAGATTAAAATGGTTCATATTACAGAAGAAGTAACGAATAGGAAAGTCAGCTCAATGAAAAGGGTTCAAATTAGTTCGAGACAAGGTTCGCCGGGTCAGCTAGTTACCTATATAGTAAAAATTCGCAGTAACAATAAAAACAAAATTATATTTCATATAGTTTCGTCCAGTAAATCAATAGCTGATTTGAGTAGCTTGGACTTTGGTTTGCATGGAAGTTTTCTTTGACCCGCAATAAAAGGATCAGAACTTAAAAGCAATCTGTTCAATAAATCAGTATTCGTCAGAACCCTTGAAATTTTCCGCGTATGGTGTAGTCTAAATAGTTTTATGTCTTTATTTTTTGCCTCAGCAGCTTCCTCAGAAAGCTCTCCAATTGAGACTAAACAATTTTTTATTATATCAGGACCATGTATTAATACTTTATGGACCGATGCAGGAAGGTAGTACCATGGATATTTAAAGATAAGAAGTTTTGCTGTTTCTAAAGCATACACTCCGAACTTAGCAGGATTTATTTTGTAGCCTGATGAAATGGCTTGCAAAATTGTTGAGCATCTTATTATCAAGTTCTCTTCAACACCTGTTATAATAGCAGACATATCAGGATGATTAAAAAATGCCCTGGCAGTATTACCATCATTAGACGTTCCGCTTCCGCCTGCCTTAGGCTTATCGACAATTAAGCCCATTTTTGCTCGGAACTCTGATTGAACAAATTTTTTTCGGATTAAGAACTTCTTTTTAGCTTCTTCAGAGCGTATTTGCCAAATTTCTTGGTCCAGTCTATACGATACATGAAGCATATACTCAAAGAATCGTATGTACGCATGTAATGGCGATAGCCCAAATTCATATCGGTCCTCATGAACATCATTGTTCAGGCATACATCTAAGTCATTCATCATAGTTGGAGTTGCTTCGCATATGTAACATTTTGCTGAGGATGTTTCGCTTAGGGCATTACATATTTTACCATCAATCATCGTGAGTTGCAAAGAATGTTCAATTTTAATTGTCTGATCTTCTAGAAATAAAGTGGGCTTAAGCTGGTCAATCTTTTTTTCAAAATATTCTTCTTCGGCAATGGACAATTCAGTAGTTTCTTTCTTAAATTGAAATCTGACAGGTCGACAGTACCGCGTCGACGATGGTCGTGGATTTTTCCAAATACAAATGGAATTATTTGTCTTCGTAACAAGTCTAAGGGGTACATATGATGTTACAAACAAGCTGTTATCTGATGAAGCTGCAATATACAAGTTGCTGTATGATCCAGTAAATTTTGAAGTTCAACTTCAGCGTGGGATTCGTTAACTGTGATGTTATCGGGGTAGAATTTGGTTTTGGCCTTCAGTATGTTATCGTAACCAGGTAGTAAATTATACCCGATTTTTAAATTTACAAATGAGCGTATTAATAAATATTGATGTTTTGTTAAATTTGCTTCTACGAAAAGCGATAAAACTTCTTCAATATCAGCTTGGGAGCATACATCTTTTGATGGTATATTCGATAAGCGCATATCAGAAGCAGCAGACTCATCGTGTTTAGCAACCTCGGCTATTCTACGACGTTTCGTCCTTTTGGAGCACTCTGCAAAGTTTTTTTTTGGACGACCACGAGTCAATGGTAAAGGTTCTTGTTGCGCTTCGAGTTCTTTCGCAGCTATGGTGTCGTTTATTGCCAGCCAATCAGAATATTTTCTTAAAACGGCTGATCGGGTGCGCTTGCACTTTTGCCAACTCTTTGCAAGTTCCGTGCAAACGTGAAATAGCCATTTGTCGAACTCTTCCTGATCAAGCTGATATCCCAGATGATATACATGTTTAATAATGGAATCCTTTAGATAAGCCGACTTTTCTTTCTTTGAACCTGCTTCTCCACTCCAAATCTCAAAAGCATGCAATCGTGACAATTGGCATTCATAAGTGACTCCTAAAGAAATAATAAGCTATTATTTTAAAGAAAAGAATATAAACACAAAACATAACACAAAAATAACAGCAAACGACAATACAAACCCACAAACGGCACCAAACTACAACACACAGCAGAAGCACTTTTTTTTTTTTTTAATTGAGGTTAGGTTACCTTTTCGCGTAATTGCAAGCGGCACGGCACCTTACGCCACTTGAATTTAACATTCTTGTATTCTTAAAATGCTTAAGAATATTATACAAAAAGATTTGTTAATCCTCAAGAATCCCTTTACAACTAAAACTCTAACCAAACACAGAAAAGACAAACTAAGAGCGCTCATAATTATGTATTAAACACTGTAATGATTTACACAAAACATAACACATACTAAATATACTTTTTGTTGTAAAAAGAAAGTCAATACCTTTATTTAATATATTAAGCACTTCCATTGTACAAACACTGGTTTTAAATAAGTTAAATAAAATTTTTACTTAGAGCTTCCCTTGCACGTTGCTTAAGCTGCAATACCAAATGAAAATCATGCTCTCTCTTTCGATGCTTTTCTTGAAGAGGACAGATAGAGCAAAACAAAAAGATGAATAAATTCAAATAGTCAGACCAATTATAAATAAGAATTGGTACATTTAAAGCCAAAGTTTTGGCTTTGGTTTTTTTATTTTTGGCCTACGGGCCCGACCACTGTGCAACGGTTTGAACTCGGGAAATTTACTCGGAAAGTTAAGCTTCCCGACCACTCAAACAGCTCAACCAAGCTCAAGAACAAATCGGTATCCGATAAAGAACCAAAAGCTTTTCGTTCTTTTTTGAAAACAGTTTTGACAAAACCAATTTTTGAAAACAAAATAGTCTCAGTTCAATCACATTGAGAACATTTTGAACTCAAACATTTTCAACTCAGAACGTCAGAATTCTGGACTGGACTGAACATATGTATGTTGCCACTTTTCACTACGTTCGGCAAAATTTGGCCCCTGAAGAAAACTAAGATTTTCCTCCGCCTGCACAAAATTTCCGCCTGATTGTGTTGCTGGAGTTTGGTGCTTCAAACATTGTTTGTCAGCCTTCCAAAATATCCCTGCGCTTCCTTGGCTGACTAGTAACATATGTTGCCACTTTTCACTACGTTCGGCAAAATTTGGCCCCTGAAGAAAACTAAGATTTTCCTCCGCCTGCACAAAATTTACGCGATTGTGTTGCTGGAGTTTGGTGCTTCAAACATTGTTTGTCAGCCTTCCAAAATATCCCTGCGCTTCCTTGGCTGACTAGTAAAGTACTGCTGCTAGGCCATTGGTTTCATAAAACCTTTTATGCCCAGGAAATTTAACTGCAACAAGAAAATTAAGGGTTCTTACTTTCTGCCTGTTTAAACTGGCTATTAACAATTTTTTTATAAAGCTCAAACATTTTTATTGTTGTTCAAATATTTTCCCCGACGCTTGCGGATTATGAAAATTATATTCTCCTGTATTCCCTTTGCCTTTTAATATTTTCGCGAGTGGTAAAAATAATCTTCTGGATCTCAAGAAGGCTCAAGTGGAAAAGAACAAAGCTTGAAGCTCTAGAACCAATGAACCTTCGAGAAACTGATAGAGATGCTCCTGATACCCAAAATTGTATTAAATATCAGATTTCTTAAAACTGTGTAACCTTCCACCAGGCTCTGGTTTTTTATAACCAGCTGCTTCTATATTTATATGTGCATGTGAGCATACGAGTTCTTTTAAAACACGCAAATACAGATGCATATAGTAAATTTCTGGCTAGCTGGATAACGACGACAAAGCCCACAATGACGACCACCCCCGTCTACCTCCAGGATGATTTGCTGCAGCAGCAATTTATCAAACATATAATTCAGCCCGTGGGCGCAGTGCGGAGGGTGTTGCCCGGTAGAGAGTGGCAATTAAAGCAAACAACAACAGCAGGGTATCATAAATAATCCCGCAGACACACATACATACGTTCCTGGGCAGCCGGACACTCTGGCCAGCTCCGGTCTGCTATTCTGGTTAGTCTGCTGCACGAACTGGCCTCCCTGTGCCCTGAATGCTTTGACTTTGCGTCAGCCGCACAGTGAATCTGTCACTGTACCCAGCCCAACGAATCGAAAGTAAAGAAGCCCATTGTCAGCATTTCCATTGGAGGACTGAGCACCACCAAAACTGGGAAAGCAAAGCAAAGCTCAGTGCGTACGAGCAATTTTATGAAATACCAGTACAAGCTAACAGACATCCAGACCGAAGCGGAAACGAGAGCACTGAAAAATGGTTCGGAAATTTGGGCCAATGCCTTTGTTAACTTCGTTAGCAGTCGAAAAATAAAAGAATCTGCGAAACTAAAGAGCCAGACAATGACAATGCTGTCGTTTTTCCACTGCTTGATGCTGGTAGGAATCAAAGTGACTCGAGGGTTCGTTTTCAACGAGAATTTTAGCAATTACTGCAAGTTTGTTTTCACTGAAGTGGCAAGGATTATCTTTAAAACGAGAGACTTGCAAATGCTTTGAAAATCCATGAGCCGTATACAAATTTTTGAATGTTCTTGAAATGGTATAGAGTTAATAATACATTTATTATTTGCGATACTCGAAGAGTAAGCAAATACTGTAAACGATCAAATGTCTGTCTGTCCGTCCGTCCGTCCGTCCGTCCGTCTGTCCGTACAAACATCGAGATCTCGGGAACTATACGAGCTAGAACCACCAAATTTTGCATACAGATTTCTATAAGCAAAGCGCAGATCAAGTTTGTTTCAAACCCTGACCACGCCCCTTTTTACGCCCACAAACCGGAAAAAACTCTGTGGTGTCCACATTTTTAGTGCTAGAGAAAAGTGGCCCTTACAAATGTTGTTCGTATTGAAAATATCTACCCAAATGTCTAAAAATTTTTAAAATCTGACCATTTGCAAGAAATTGTGTATACAAATGCGTTGAAAATTTTTATTGCGCTTAAAAGTATGCAAAACTTTTTTTTTAAGAGAGGGCGCTTAAAACTGATTGCGCATGAAAGTAGGCTACATACTATTGAAGAGGGCTAGCTAGCTGTTTTTAAAGAGGGCAATGAGTATCGCAAATCTTATAGTCGGGAAACCCGACAATAGCGTTCTTTCTTGTTTTTGTTCTCGTTACTCGTAGAGTAAAAGAGAATACAGTGAATTGTGGAGATGACCGTCCCTCCGTACGAACGTCGATAACCATAAGAACTAGAGCCACCAAATTTTGCACTCAGACTTCTATGTACCATACGCAGATCAAGATTGTTTCAAAACCAGACCACGCTTCTTTAAACGACCACAAACCGAAAAACGCTGTGGTGCCCATGGACTTTAGTGCCTGCACTTATGAGTATTTTGATATAGTGCAACTATTTGGGTAGAGAAATTTGTTCATTTTCATACATACTTGAAAAAAAGCCACACACACAAAAAAGACCTAAATGTACTTTGTTTGGTGGTGCCTAAAAGATGCAATACAAAATTTATATAAAACATACGCTTCCTCTGATTCGGCTTATCAACAACCTATGATTAACATGGATAACTAAATCGCAAACAAAAGCAAACAGTATGTGCTGTGTCTTTCACCGATACAACCCTAATATGTATGAACACGCAATGGACATATGGATTATCTGATAAAGAAAATTACATTATTCATTTAAAAAACCTTGATCTATGTTTACATCACGGATTAATTAAAAATAAAAATGAATATAGTTCAGTTGGTTGAAAACTAACATTGATTTAAATTCAGAACATACTAAAGAAAAAAAGCTTAAAATGACTTTGAAACACGTTTTTTTTTTATTTAATGAACCATGCTGTTTATTGTAAATCGATGGAAAACACTGATAAGAAACGCTTAAAACATCGATGCTAATAACTCAAAAGACGGCCAAGTTTGAAACAAGTGGAATTAAATAAGTCTTTATGGAAACTGTGTGTGAAAAATATAATTGGTCAATTTCAGACTGGCTCTTGTCTACTATTCCGTTTTTAGACTTTAAAAATTCAATAACTTGGTCATCAATGGTTTGGCCTAAAACATTTTTTTTACTGATAGGATGTTGATAAGCAGATCAAATTGTTTTTAATTAAAGCTTCTGTTGCGATTCTTGGGCGAATGAGTGGTAGTATTTGCAAATTTAGTATAACTTTGTATGCAACTGGGGAGAAGAACCACATGCCATAAAAAATGTGAGATTTAATAAAAAAAAAAAGGGGGGTTGGCCGGGTTGATATGGAACGTCCCAACTATGGAATATAACAGCCCAATATAAAGAGTTGGGGCTATTATTATTATGTTAAGATATATTGTACCCCCATCCAGAGCCTACAGCTCAGATATCAACCCATTTCCTCAAACAAAGTCGAGGAGTTTTGATGGGTTGATTCTTCCTAAGAGCTCATGTGATAGAGTTCTTGATTATAAGAGTTGGGGTTAATGAAGGATGAGAACGCAAGACGGTTAATAGTATCATTTTCAGGTATACTGGCAAAAAAAAAAAACATAGTAAGGTGCGTAGCAAAGCTATACGACAGCCCGAAAACTTTTGTTTCAATTTGTGTCGAATGTTGAGGGCTTAATCGAAACCAAAAAAGGACCCTGGGTCACCTAATTTATCAAAGTCCTTTAACATTATTACAAGTTGGATATCAAAAAATGCCTCGATACAAGGTTGTAGAATTAAATCTTAAATTTCTCTTAACATATGTACATATGTACAACATCCGTGGGAGAAAAAAAAAATAGCAGAGGTGTCGTATAGGTTTGATACAAACGCAACTAGGCAAAAAGTGAGCATTTTTAGGAAATCCAACGGCTTATCATCCAGGAGAGTATCTCTCCGGAAATGATGGCTCACTTTTACACATTACACTTTGTTCTTTCCATCTGCATTTAAAATTTTGTCTCACCGTGACAGACTGGATTTTGGCGAGGGCTGAAACAAGTGTTCGGGGTGTCGTATAGCTTTGGTACGCACCTTATATCGCACCGTTTCAGGCCCGATTCAACTATTTTTTCTGACAAAACCGGTTCAAATTGAAAATAGTGAAAATAAATTTTTTTATCGATTATGCCCATAGTTGATTTAAGTATGTTTAATATTACAATCAGGGACTCTAATCATTATAAGTTTTATTTATAAAACTCACAAAATAATCATTTTTCCCGATTTTTATTTGCGATACTCGAAGAGTAAGCTAATACTGTAAACGTTGAAATGTCTGTCTGTCCGTCCGTCCGTCTGTCCGTCCGCACAAACATCGAGATCTCGGGAACTATAAGAGCTAGAAATTTTGCACACAAACTTCTAAAAGCAAAGCGCAGATCAAGTTTGTTTCAAACCCTGACCACGCCCCTTTTTACGCCCACAAAACACGAAACTCTGTGGTGTCCACATTTTTAATGCTAGAGAAAAGTGGCCCATATAAATGTTGTTTGTATTGAAAAGTTCTACCCCAATATCTAAAAATTTTGAAAATCTGGCCATTCAAGAAATTGTGTATACAAGTGCGTTAAAAATTTTTATTGCGCTCAAAAGTAGGCTTTTTTAAAAAAGGGTAAAGCGGCAAACTTTTTTTTGCTTTCTGTTTTTAAAGAGGGCAATGAGTATCGCAAATCTTACAGTCGGAAAACCCGACTATAGCGTTTTTTTTTGTTTTTTTTTCTACTCACACAATAACGTTTATTTCTGATTTTTATTTTTTTCGTTATGTACGATTTATATTTTTTTCGTAATCGTTATTGTGCAAGTAGAAACAAATAAAAATCTGGAATAATCATTGTTGTGTGAGTTTTATTTTATTAAACTAAAAAAATTAGTTATAATAAAGGGGTGATGTAATGTATCGCCGGGAACAACAACAACATTAGCGAAATCAATGCCAATAAGGTTACTAATAGATAAAGTATGGATGATAGATAAAGTTGAAAAAAAAACGAAAAAACTGTGTGATTAACGTATTTTTGTATGATTTTAGAGCAGTTTTATGTTAGGAAAATTGGTGTCCGATTATGCATTGCGTTCACTGCAAGTGTTAAAAAAGTCAAGCGATTTCAGATACGCAAATACCAGGGTCCTTAATCATTATAAGTTTTATTTTAAAATCTCAAAATAATAATTATTTTTGATTTTTATTTTTTGATCCGAAATAATGATTATTTTTGAATTTTTTTTCATTAAAAATGTTTATTACACTAGTTTACAAAATTAAAAAAAAAAAATGCTCCCAAGCCAATTATACCAATTTCTGGTAGAGTAGAACTTTTAGATTACGAAAACACCATTACACATTTTTTCTATGGAACAGTTTTTTTTTAAGATTTTTTAAAGTTAAAAAAAAAAAAGTTCGCCTCTTTCTTTAAGTTTTCATTAAATAAAAATCAAAAATAATTAAATAAGTGAGCCATTTTAACGAGTACAGAAAGAGCCAGAGAGTCGTCGGTAAGAGTCGGTAAAGACTAGACGTGTGAGAGTCGGTTAAGACAAGAAGCGAAGAAAAGTCAAAAGGAAAGACAAGACAAGTTGTGAAAATAAAGACATAAGTTTAAATGAGAAACGAAAGTTGTTAAACATATAAGAAACCGCGAAGACACATTGTTAACCTAAATTTAAGCACTTTTACGTTTAAAACATTTCATTAATAAAAACATAATATCATCATAATAAAAATCATTGTATCGAATATTACATTTCTACAGAAATAATCGAATATTAAGAAAAAATAATTATATTTTAATAGTAACTTGGGGGCCTGCTTGCTTCGCACACTTGCCCCCACCCCTCCCTTGGTCACAAGCGGCTGCAGGGGGGCCCGTGCACTATGGCGTAAGAAGAAGAAATAAAAACACAAGTGATTAAAAACAAGGCCGCGATACCGGCATTAACAAACCGCGAATTCTTCAGAGGAGGATGGCCCACCATAGTGCCTTTGTTCTTTTTTCAACGACAACACCGAAAAAACCGCAAGCTCTTCAAAACATAATGGCCATCCAGGGTTGGCCAACATCTCTTGATGATAATTCGTTCTTAATATTAGCAAAAAAAAAAACCGCGGATTCTTCAGAAGACGATGGTTAATTTTGCAGGAGACTTAGGTCCACCATGGTTCCGTGATTCTTATCTCAATGACTAACACCCCTGCTCGCTTCGCACACCAACCCCTACCCCTCCTTCGGCCACTCCTAGAAACTATTAAAAGTATATTGCATTTTTTTTTTAAATTCGATTATTCTTAATTTTTAGAGAAAACCATTACATATATTTTATCCTTCAAACTTGTCTAAAAAATGCATACAAAAGACTTTAGAGCTATAAATGAAATTTAATAGAAAATAGTTTAATTCTTAAATTCGTCCATATTCCATATTCATCCATTCGTCGTGAAGGACATATGATATGTCAAATATCGTATATCATATCGGCGAAAAGTTGAACACAGAAGACGTAAACTGGTTTTGAGTTTTATTTTGATCGAAAAAAATAAAAATCTCTCAATAATGATTATTTTTGATTTTTGTTTTTTTTTGATCAAAAATAATCAATATTTTTGGATTTTTTTTTTATCACAAATAATCATTATTTTTAATGAAAATAATAAAAATTATAAATAATCATTATCTTTGAAGAAAATAATAAAAATCCGGATTTTTTGAAATCATTGCATATGCATAGTATGCACAAATCTAAAGATTTTGGTTTAACTCGTTTCTTTCTACGTCTATTAGAAGTAAGTGATTTTTTTATTAAGAAAAAAAAAATCATTATTTTTGGTCCCTGGCAAATACATAAGTAAACAATAACTGTTTTCCAAAATTCGCAGTTTAAAATTCTGACCGCCCTTTTACCACATTCCCGCGCTTTTGAGCGTCATTGGCCTTTACATATATTCGTTGACCGTATTTATCGGGCAGTGCGGCATACTCCGTTAGGCTTTGCATTTCGCCAGCAAGGGGTGAGCCAGCAGCCGCGGTGTGTTCTTTGCTGCGCCGTTCTTAGAGTTTTCTTTCATCGTTTTCGTTCTCGATCAACAGAGAGTTGTTGATCGAACGTTTGGCCGTATTTTCGGTACGCTTGAGCTTGGGTTGTGCTCCCCTACAGTGCGTGCGGCATATTAGTGTCAGAGAGTCTTTGGATTAGTTATTAAATATATTATTCAACGGTATAAGTAAGGTTTTATTTATTGTTTAAAATAAATAAAACTTTCTTATATAGTAAAATTTTTAAAACTCTTCGATAAAATCAAAATAAAAAAAAATTAAAATTGCCAATACTAAAGAAATTATCGAGGAGTTGAAAAATAAACGAGATGCATGCATGAAGAGCATAGCCCGAACAAACCGATCTTTTGAACAGCGTTAATTATCGTTAAATACGGTTGGGGTAAAATGACGCTTAGAAATGATTAATGCGCACTTTAAGAACGCTTCTGTTCTTCAAAATAAAATAGAAGCGAAAGATGCAAAAGATGACTTCCGCGAAGAATTGGAAGTAACCGCCATATTAGCAAAATCGTTGCTTAAATCGCTTATTGCTAAAACAAAGCGTGATAGAGTTGCTTGCTAAGCTTATCCCTTTCGACCTTCAGCGGAAAGCATTCCGAATTTTAAAATTTTATTAGCCCTTCCCAAACATTTGTTGACGAAGATGACACGTTGCACACGATTGAAATATTCAACCATTTAATGTCGTGTTAAGTTGGCGACGCTTTAGGAACAGTCAGGGCGTTTCAAGTTACAGCGGAAAGTTATCCCTAAGCCCTGCCTAGCCTAAAGAAAGTGTACGATAATAAATGTTGCATTTTTTTTTACAATGTATCGACACTTTTCAATTTGCATAAAATTTCCCATCCGTTACCTACAGCCTTGAGAAACCTTATCGACACAGTTGTGTGATGACACAAAGACACCAAATGCTATCCATATATGTACATATATTTAGTCATGAGCAAGGTCGATGCAGGAACTAAAAGAAAATTTGAAGAACAGTTAGATTATACTTCGCACTGAACTGGCGACACCCGCATGTAGTCCAAGCCCAAATCAGTTCAGCCACAATCTAACCCAAAGAAGAATGGGGACAGAAGTTTTTCATTAGTCGCTGCCAGAAATGACCCTGCTCTGTGTGTGTTTTGCAATTCAGCAGAACATCAAGTAGAATTCTGCTCTTCCTTCGCAGCCCTTACAGTGCAGCAAAGATTCGATTTTGCAAAAAGAACGCCCTTATTGCATTAACTGTCTTCGCAAGGGGCACACAGTTAAAAATGTAGATCAAACATGTGCAGGGTGTGTAATTTGTATACATACAAATATACATTGCTGCAAGTTCTAATCTCGCGTAGCCACCACCTCCGCTGCCCACGCTCTCGCAAAATACTCCATCCACCTCGCATGTTATGCATGTGACTGCATCGGATAGTTATTTAAGCATTCAAACCAAAAATAGACTATTTGTTTTGGCTCGAGCGTTGCGCGACTCTGGTTCACAAGTTAATTTAGTGACCGATGAGCTTTAGAGACTTTAGAGATTTTAAATCAGAAGGGAGGACGTGTGTTTAAGCTTGCGAGGCATCGGTAATACCAATGCCCAAGCAACAAAAAAGATACACACGGTTGTGCAGTCGCGAACTGGAAGCAGTCAGTTGTCATCCGATTTGTGGATGCTTAAATATATTTCTGCTTATCATCTGGATCAAACGGTGAACACCAGCGGGTGGAGGGTGACTGAGAATATTCAGTTAACAGATTCATTCTTCTACAAGCCCCAAAAAATCGACATGCTTAACGGCGAAGATACGTCCTTTAAACTGTTATCTGTTGGCCAAATAAAGCAGGGGCCTGAGCTCCCCATCTAACTAAAGAAAGTTTTCGGATGGATAGTGTCAGAAAGATGTGTCAGATTTGGTCTGTAGAGGACTGGCCAGCTAAGGTTAAAGTCCACACTCCTGAACAGCAACTTTGGGAGCAACACTTTGAGAAAAATACTCAAATATTACCGTCCGGGAGATTTTCGGTTCGTCCACCGTTTATATTTGACGCAAAAACCCTTGTAGTCCGGTCAATTTAGACATTAAAAAAGCATTAATTCCGACAGAGCTAAATTTTGGTGGAGGCCTTTGGTTTACCACAAGGAACAAATTGTCAAAAGTCCCCATCGATCACAGGTGTGCAAACTTAATTATTCAAGGTCACAGGTAAAAATTTTGACCTATTTTGGGTGATTCTCAAAAACGGTAAGGTTTTTCGAAAAATAAATTATTGGAAAGTTGTAGATCTTGAAATGCTCTATAAAAATGATCCACATGATTTTTTCAGTAGGACCCACCATTTTCCATATACCGCGCTTGTAAGAATCACGTTATACATAAAGTGCACACGTTTCCACACCACCTGTGAGGTGGTTCTTTCTTTCTTTCTTTCGGCGCTTCTTTTTAACATTAGGCCTTTTCCACGAACGTTTACGACGTTTTTTTCAGGAACAACACTTATTTAACAGTTGTTTAAATATCGTTCTAACTTTCCTTTAATCGTTACCTTAAATATTATGCAAAAAGAATAAAGTTTGCATAAGAAGGGCTGATGCCGGAGAATAACTTAAAAGAAGGATAGTGCAATATTCTTAAAAGGTTACGACGCATATCGTATACATTCTCCTCTCTACTTGAGTGTCCATATTCTTTTATGCGTGTGGTGTCGTTCGCGTGTACTTTTGTACTTTGTGCTGATCAATTCTTTGAAAAAATGTCACAATTTTGCTTTATTTGTAATAAACTTTTGACTGAAGGTAAAAGTGTTGTGGTCAGTCGTGGAATGCAAACTTTAATCAATGCAAGTGTAGCGAGAAGTGATGACTTTGCTGATTATTTAAGAAGTCTTAAGTTCGATACGATTCACGTGGATTTCAGAAAATTAAACACCCGGAAAACTTCAATCTCTACAGCAAAAACACAACGTGAGGCAGAACAGGCCAGTACTTCAAAAGTAAGTCCACCTTTTAATAGACAGCAAGTAGGGGAATCCCTCTTTTGTTTTAAAACACGCTGCTTTTTTTTTGTGGCGATAAAGCGGATGAAGGAGTAGAACGGAGGAAAACGCAGAAACTTCGCCGAATACTTTATAAAGTATCTACACTTGCATTCAAAGATTCGATTTTAAACTTAGCTATAGATCGTTCTGATGATGTGTCAAAAGCTGTCCTTGCGAGTATTTATTTTCAGTATGATTTAGTTGCTGCTGACGCTAAATACCATGACTGTTGTTACAAATCCTCCCTGAGACCTAAAACTGGCGGAAAAGTTGGCTGTCCTAAAAAATTCACTAAAAACTTTGCAATGGAGGAAATTTAAAATTTCATTGAAAGAAGCGATGACTGTCAGTTTTCAATAGATGAACTGAAGAATGATTGCCAATCTGTAGTTTAAGACAGCGGGGCTATAAAAACCCGGTTTATAATAAAGTAGTAGCATTATTATTACTGAGAAGCCTGGAAAATTAACATTAATTTGTTTTGTAGACAAATACGAAGACAATGTAAGTCAATCCTGGTCTGATAACTAAAACTTGACTGAGAAGGAAAAACGGTGGAAAACTTTAAAAGCTGCGGAAGAAATAATTTAAGAAGATATTCAAGCTTGTGTGTTTGATACAGTGCTGCCAATTTAGCCTTTTTCCGGACAGATCTGTCCCTTTTTAAACGGCCTTAGCCGGAAAAAATTTCAAACAGCCCCTGTCCGGAAATCTGGCCTTTTTTTGACAATAAATTTTAAAGGAAAAGTTGAATGATTTGTACTTGATTCATCCTGATTTCAAAAACTAAATGACCTTTTTTTAGGAGCTAAGTCGAACACTTTTGTGCTTTTACCACTAACCACTAAAATCATGAAGAATGTTCAAAATCAAGAAGTTACATCTCATTTGCTTAAAATGTTGTTTAAAGCGATTATATCGATCAGATAAAATAATTACCAAACGCTATGAATAATGTACAAAGGGTTTTAAGCAAATTAATTCATGATGTTTTTTTGAAAACTTTTCTAAAAGTACTCGAAAAAAATTTTTTTTTTTTTGTGCCAAGACCCTTAAAAAACATGTATAAGATTAGGTTACTTTTAGCTTGTAATTTTTATGATATTACCTCAAAAATGTATTTTTAATTGCAAGTTTTGACTCCGCTAACAAATAGTCATGACAAATGTGAATCTGAAGTAAAAAAATTGTACCTAATAACATAAATTTGTTAAAACAGTTGGCCTTTTTTTTGTCCTTTTTTTTTTAAATTTCTGTCCCTTTTTTCGCCTTTTTTTTCTGACCTGGCCTTTTTTTTGAACTGACTGCTGGCGGCACTGGTTTGATAATTCCATGTATCCGCCACCGGGTAGAATGTTTGAAGACGTAAATGAGGGTATTCCCGAATCATTATCTTTTTTTTGGACCAATTAAAATTAGTTTGCACAAACATTAGTCATAGCATAATGACAGCTGTTCGGCCTCGATCCTTTAGGTCTAAATTACACCTGGCTCTATAAGTTTTTTTCCATCGTCGGTTTTCTCATCCTTTGGTTTATGCGCTTCATACAGTGAAACAATGAACTATGGAGCAGCAGCAGTTTTCAGTCGCCCACCTCACATTCTATCACCAGAAACTGACACATTTGTTCAATATGTTGCAGATAATGCCGATATAAATGTTAACACTTTTGACGGTAAGAATACGCTTCATATTATGGGTATTATACAAATTGTTACTTCCAAAGATTTAGTATTATTAGAACAGCCGATGCCGCGAGTAACTGAAGTCCTTTCAGCTAAAGATTTTGCCATAAAGGCTCATGTACCTATACAGGTATATCAAAATACTGGCGTAGTAGGATATAGCAAAATAAATGTGCGAGATTTGGAATACGAAAAAGAAACAAAAGTATCTTTTCCAAAAAGAGTTAACGTGATATGGTTTTATTGAAAATGCAAAAGTTTTTCTTTACCTGGTTGGAATGGTTTGAACACGTGACTAGTAATATTAAAGAATTTTCAAAATCAAAAATATAATTTCTGCCATTTTTTCACCATCCTGCAGGTAATTACAGTACGATGTACACAACTTTACTTTGTGCATTAAAAGATACTAAACGTTACAGCCATAGAGTTTGCATAATTACTTTTGATCAACCTCTGTTTGTGAAAGCTCTCGAAATTGTTTCTGCTGCACGTGAAGGATCGGAATTATCTAAGATTATAGTAAGACTGGGAGAATTTCATTTGGTAATGTCATTTTTTGGCGCTATAGGTTATATAATGCAAGGTAGTGGTTTAAAAGAAGTCACCTACTAGTCTTTAGAGAAAATGCTTAAAAGGGTAAGGTGGGTATGGCAAAAAAAAAAAGTATTTAAAATAGATAGATAGAAATGAAAATGAAAAATTCTTCTTCTAATACGTATGTGTAATAAACTTAAAAATTATTATAAATCATTTCATTCTTTGTATACAAACAAAATTGTTGAAAATGTGCCTTTTTTTTGCCCAGGAAACCAACCCAACATCTTAATGGGCATGCCTACGCGAGGGCAATTCGAGCTCACACGTTACTGCAGCTCACTTTAGCACTATACTAAACTATATTAAAAGAACTAGATATTAATGATGCTATGGATGCAGACCTTATAATTACAGTGGAAAATGTTCTCGATAAAACTTCTTTATATTATGACATTGAGAATGATGAGGAAATATCTGGACTTTTACTTAATTTGTTTAATAAACAATTAATAGAATATCAGAATCGAGGACCAACTGCACAACTATGGGTACAGTATTTTCGGATGGTGACCATTGCACATTGGGATGAAAAGCCTTTTTTTTTGGCATAAACTCTAATTTTAAAGATACGGATTCCAAATTTTTTTTTTTTTTACATAATAGTGAGACTATAGTGAAATTTCGGTTTTCATTATTTTTTGATTTTGACCCCGCCCACATGAACCACCTCCGCCCGCGAAGGTAATTTTAATGATACAGATTTAATTTTTTGTTTACACAATTTTAAGACCATTGTTAAATTTCGGTTTTCATTATTTTTTGATTTTGACCACGCCTATGTGAACTACCCCTTGTCCCCAGCCGCCCAATCCCATATATAAAAAAAACGTATGTGTTTTATTTTTTTCTTTTTACTCATCATCTGTATTTAACTCGTAGTCTAAATTTTGTTACAACTCGAAATGCCCTTTCGCACAACCAGTTAAGTGTATCGCCAAAGCTGCGACAATTCTTCAGCCACACTTCCAGCAGTTCGCTCCTACTAATTTCGAGTAGTTCCGAATCTATTTAAATATTACAAAATGGAGCAAGTATGCGCAAAAGTTGATAACTCCATTTAATCATTTATACATTAACACATTTTACCACATTTGCACTTTTTGGAAGCCTGCGGAGACTTTCTAGTTCTACTCCACGAAACACAAACATGGTTCAATAAAACAATTAAAAACAGCACGAAACAAAAGCAAAAGCATAATATTCAGGGGTGCTACGGCAAACAGCAGCGATTTCAAATTCAGCTTTTTGTCAAATCGCTGAAAAATTTCCTGGGTGCCACGGAACTTTGAGCGATTTCATATTTTTAGCTAACTCACAAACCATTTCGAACTGGACCCGAACTGGCACTAATAGCTTTTAAACAAATTAAACAAAATGCCTTGTACAAGACTTCTTGCACTAGATGAGCTGCGCAGGCAACAGGCGATAAAGGAAACCATAGAGCGAAGACGCTTAAAAAACTCTTTGAACCCATTTTCCAAATCTGACGAAACGTTTGTTTTTGGTATTGTTTTTGGTAATGTTTATGGTCGTTTATGTATGTAATTTAGCTAATTTCTGTATTTTTTTTTGCTTTTCGCTTTTTGAACTTAACTAGGTGGCACCAGTGAAATGCTATTTCGCTATGTTTGACAAATTTTACAAGACAGTTTCTAAGCAAATTTCTAAAAAAATTATAAAAAAATTAATTGCTTGCAAAATGTAATTATTTGAATCCAGAATTATCAGAAATTGAACCAGCTTTTCTGTGATGTATGGCTTGTTAAAGAAAACCCTTTATTTAAGCTGTATTTACCCAAATAGCTGACACATTTGCTAGCTGTTTTAAAACAGCTAAATTGAGGCTCCGTAGCACCCAGGAATTGAAATCAAGCTGAATGTGATGTGAATGGTTTGCCGTAGCACCCCTGATTGCCTTTAAAGCAATATTATACATACCTTGACGAAGATTTTCCATAATTTAACCGAAAGGAATGCGCGATATTTGCTAAAGAATAAGTAATTAAACTTTTGGCACGCTTCGTAGAAAAATTAAGGCGCACACAAGTTAACTCGAACAGCTGACTTTAGAGGGCTGCCAAAAAGCCAGGTATGGTCCAAAAAAATATTTTAAAAAAAGTTTTGTGATAGTTAAACATTTCTTTAACGGATTAAAATAAAAATTTTGAAAATTTCACAAAATAATTTTGGACTTTATGCCAAAAAAAAGGCTTTTCATCCCAATGTGCATTGCAAAGGAATTTATAAGAGCTGAACGCATGGGAGATTGGCAAGCTCATTTGAACACCGTTAAAGAAATGCTTCCTTACCTCCATGCATCGGGGCATTTACCTTATGCTTAGTCTGCGCACTTGTACTTGCAGGATATGCTTTAACTAGAGGAAGTAATAAATCCTAGTGTTTATCAAAGGTTTACTGGTGGATTTTTTACTGTTCGACGTTCTGATAAACTTAGTTGTGGAACATCAACAGACATGATTATCGAACAATCAATGATGAAATCCATGACGACAGGTGGAGGTATTTCGCGAGGAGAAAGTACAAAAGAAAGTGTGATAAGCAAATGGGTTTACGGAATGCATGCAATAAACACAGTGTGTGACGGGCTGGAAGCTCCTGCTAATGTTCTAATGGACACGACAGATCAACATGTAGATGCGACTGATTCGAGAGTTAGGAAAGATGCTAAGGATATTAAAACTTCTTAACTGGTTTTTTTGTATCTATTGCTTCAGAAGTCGTTGGTGACGATAAGATTAACTGTCATAAAGCTCGTGAAGTTGGAATTGCCTCGATGTCTAAAATGACTGGTCAAACTTTCAATGAAATAAAACTGAAACGCACAGAAAAAGTACTCCCCCTTTTAGCTGTGAGTAGCACTGTGAAAGTTCAAAACGAAGAAGTACCAATTGACCCAGTCGGGGGTGCCACAGAAACCGTCGACGGTTTTGGGGAGTAATTTTTCGGAAATTCGGAAAAAAATCGTCGGTGCTACAGAAACCGTCTCGAACTTGTTGTTGGGACTATCGATTCGGAAAAAAGACAGGGCTGACTTCTTATTTTTATTTGTCATTTATTTGCTATTTTTCAATAAATTCAAGCCAAGTTTTACTTATTTTTGCAAGACAATACCAACAACTAAAAAAAACTCTACACATAAATCGTAACGAACAAAATAGTTCAACATTTTAAAATGACCGCCAACCTAAACAACAGAAGCCATCCCTGTATTACATGGCTTCTTATGAGAGGCCGCTACATAAAATCAGTCCCCCAGAGCGAATGCTTTTGCGAAATCGGCGTTTTCTATTATAAAAATCAAGAGCACGGTGGCTTGCTTTGATTTCCTATGCTTTCCCCTAAAACTAAACAACATTTGACAATAATATTTAAAATTTGTTGAATTCACTGACATTTTCAAAAAATTTGTCTTTTTCTTCGTCGTTTTTTAAGGTTTTTACCTAAGCCGGTATTTTTTGCCACACGCGGTCACACTTAACTGCAATGCAACGATTTGTTTTTTTAATTTCACAAGAAGTACAACTTATTTTCACTTGATATTTTGACACGCTATAGTTATAGTTATAAACAATAGTATAGCGTACCATAACAATAATAACAATCATATTTCAAATATGAAAATTACTCCGAAATTTGGCATTTTCTATTTGGAGCAAGTTGGCATTTTGGTTTCTCGGGTGGAATTTGGCCGGAATCACACAAGCAATTTTTGAGGTGACGGTTTTTGGAGATTTATTAATTTAAAATATAAAAAGATCAAAACATAAAAAATGTTGTATGCAGATAGCACATACAATTCATTAACGTTGTTTTAACAAATTTTTCATTATTTATAAAAAGGTGCAAGTATGCTTATTTTATAAAACTGTCGTTTAAAACATGGGGGAAATGATAGAGTTTTCTGTGGCACCGACGGTTTTGCCTTGGGTTGGAACTTGGGCGGACTTCGGGAGGAACGGTTTCTGTGGCACCCCCGAGTATGATTATTTCAACGTATGAATGTCACTAAGACTTTTGAGGATGAGATTGCCTAGTACTCAGATCGACGAAATGAGTTCGAGATCAGTGAGAGAGAGCGAGAGGCCAATAACATCGAAACACTTTTCAAGGGTGCTGTTCGACAGGCGGTACTCAGATGATAGAAATAAAATACTAGAAACTTAGTTTGGCAACTAATCGCGTTGCCAACTATCTCTTTCAGTATTTCGAGAGCGAAAGGGAGAGCAAATAGAACTATTTAATAAAAAGGTCGTTCTCCGTTGTTGCCCTCTCACTCTCTCTCTTAAAGAGGGCTTAGCAAAATTTCAAAAGATGGCGCGAAATTCGACTGAACAACGAAATGTATGCAAATTATTATTTGTTTTATTATTTACATAAAAAACGCAATCGTACGCTTACATTCGTAAAATATTTCTTTCAAATTCGTTTAAAATCGGCAGTTTAATTCAGTTCTTGTAACAAAAAGCCTTGATATCCTGCACCTGGTGCTTGATCACCAGCTTGGGAAACAGCCGTTTAGCCTGAAATTTCTTCATAGTGTGAACCGAGTCGCCCGGCTTGAGATCCACCGTAGAGATAAGTTCTCACTTATAAGTTTACTTTTGCAGGACTCTAGTGGGTGAGCATGGCTGTTAGGCTGTTAGCCCAACATTGGTGCAGCTCGCAGGTGAGCCCGCCGATCGAGTGCTCCTTGGCGACCGTGCAGAAGACAAGCGTTGTGGTCGGCAGGGAACAAAAGTCCCATTTGTTATCCGGCAGTTGGACAAGGAGTCCATCTCCGTGTAGTCCACTCGCCTTGCGATGATGTGCCCCATTCGTTCCTTGTTTAGGGTAACTGCATGCGCCTTCGGCCTCTTTTCATGCGAGCTTTAGCCTCGGCTGAAGTTGAGAAGGTTTCATCCTTGCATTATAATTTTCCTAACTTATTTCAAATTTTGTTGTCAACAAACCGAATACAGCATATACAACCCGCGAACGCAAATCAGTGTAACCGCAGTACTTGATCAAAGAAATTTTTTTTTTTTTTTTTTTTATCGCGCGTGGTCCCACGGCCCACTTACCCGCCCAACCGACCGGGGGGCGCAGCCGTGTATCGTACGACACGATTCGCGAGCAGATAGACGCGAATTATGAATATATAGGCAAAAGTCCGAGGAAAAAGTAGGATCTAATTTTGTGCTAACGACATTAGTATAAGTCGTTTTAAGAGCGGCAGAGAGTCAGAATTTGAGATTATAGGATAAAGACTATTATAGTCAGAACATAATACTCTGAAGGGCTCATGCAAGTCATAGTTAGATCTACAATGGTTTAATATTAAGGGTATATAATTTCTAGTTAATCTACTTGGCACAGAAAAGCTAAGCCGACCTACCAAGTCGGCGCTGTCAATATCACCACGAATAAGATTATAAATAAAAATAGTACCAAGCATCGTTCTACGGTTAGCTAGGAAGGGTAAATTAATTAAAAGTAATCTGCTAGAATAAGAAGGTAAGTTAAGGTTTGCATCCCAGTTGAGGCGCCGTAAAGCAAAAATTAAAAAGTTTTTCTGTACAGATTCAATGCGATCTATATGTACTCCGTATTGGGGACTCCAGACGGGAGACCCATACTCTAGAATCGAACGGACTAGCGAAGTAAATAAGGTCTTAGTGACGTAGGGATCGTCAAATTCCTTCGACCATCTTTTAATGAAACCAAGCACTCCCCTGGCTTTATTAACCATGGACGAAATGTGATCAGTAAACTTAAGTTTTGGGTCCAAAAGGACGCCCAGATCGTCAACCATAGTAATTATATCCAAAGATTTCCCACTTAGTGAGTAAGTTGCAAGTTTTGGATTGACTCGGCAAAAAGTCATCAGCTTGCACTTAGACCCGTTTAAATTAAGTAAATTATCACGGCACCAGTTTTGAAAATTATTTAGATCGGATTGTAAGTCAGAATGGCTGGAAATATCCTTATACTGCAGGCATAACTTAACATCATCTGCGTACATAAGAACGCGAGAATGATTTATAATTAACGGAAGGTCGTTAATAAATAAAGTAAAAAGAAGCGGACCAAGGTGACTACCTTGTGGGACGCCGGAGGTAACTCGGAGAAGACCAGAAAGAGAATTTTTAAAAAGGACTCTTTGTGTCCTGCCATTCAGATAACTTAAAATCCATCTAAGAAGATCATTTGGAAACCCTAACAAGTCAAGTTTCCGAACTAAAAGTGAGTGATTAACAGAGTCAAATGCTTTACTAAAGTCAGTGTAAATGACATCTGTTTGAAAGCTACTTTTAAAGCCCTTTATCACGAATGAGGTGAGCTCCAAAAGGTTAGTAGTTGTTGATCTTCTTTTCATAAATCCGTGTTGACACGGAGATATTACTGACCTACAAAGGTGCTGCAAATGAGGAGTTATGACATTTTCGAAAAGTTTGGGGATAGCCGACAACTTAGAGATACCTCTATAATTGCTGGCATCCAATTTGTTACCTTTTTTGTGGAGAGGAATGACAAATGACTCCTTCCAAATAAGGGGAAATTGGGAGGTTTCTAAAGATAAGGTGAACAATTTGAGAAGGGGTTTGCACAGGGCTTCCGCGCAATTCCTAAGCACGCAGCCAGGAATTCCGTCGGGACCTGGAGAGTAAACAGGCTTAACACGTTGAAGATCCAAAAATAAAGAGCTTTCGTTTATAGTAGGACTGAATATAAGGTTCGACGTGGACATGGTGTAAGAATAAGGCTCTATTGGATTTGCGGAAGTAGTATTAGTTGTTTGAAAAATTGGGCATAAAGATCGGCTATTGCCTGATCTGTGGTTGCCGTCATGTTTTCAAAATATAGCGAGGAAGGATAAGAAGTAGATTTACGCTTGGTGTTAACAAAGTTATAAAACTGTTTCGGGTCCTGCGAGAACTGGACCTTACAACGATTTAAATAATTTTTATAGCACTGCGCGTTAAGCACGGTAAATTTTGACCGAGCACTTAGATATTTTGAAAAAACAGATTGAGAACCGGAGTCTTTATATTTCCTGTAAAGTCTGGACTTAACATTTCTTAGGTGTGACAACTCTTTACTAAACCAAGGGGGTTTACTGGAGATTGACGGATAGTACATCGGAACACAAGAATTAAAAAATGATTTAATTGCAGTATAAAAAATATTTATGGCATCAGCCATGTTATTGCATGAGTAGAGAGCGGACCAATTGAAGCCAGATATAAAGTAATTAAGCCTAGAAAAGTCTGCCTTACGAAAACAATGCATTCGTTTAGTTGACTTTCTGATTTTTCTTCTATCACGATACCCGTGTCGACTGCCACATCGAAAGTAGGATGATATGGATCTTCAGGTTGCGTAAGTGGTGGTACCCTGGATAGAAACACGGCTTCAGGATTCGAGACAAAGCACAAGTCCAGTAAGCGGCCTAGTGAGTTTCGAACATGTTTTACTTGACTCAAAGATATGTCAAGCAAGCCGTCAATAAAGTCATGTTGTGCAATAGGAAGTAAGACATTTGATTTTTCATCTGTGGACTACGTAGTTCCAGGTATGTTGAAATCACCTAGAACTAATAACTGATCCCTATCGGACAGCCTATGAAACGGACTGTATCACAGAAAGATGATTTAAGTATTATTGGAGTTCAGAAGACGGCGGAACATAAGAGCAAGTGATATAAATAAACTTTTCCGGAAAGGTCAGCTTTATACAAATAAATTCAATATTATTAGATTCCTCAACACATACCTCTTCCGACGTGAGGTTGGAGTCCACGGCAATTAGGACTCCACCTCCCCGTTTGGAAGGACGGTCAAGCCTATATATTGTGTACTTACCGGGAAAAACTTCGGAGCTAAGAATCTCCGGCTTTAACCAGGTTTCTGTAAACACAATAACATGGGATGCAAATGAAAAGCTATCAGAATACAATTTAGTTAGCTTGCTACGCAAGCCTCTTGCATTTTGATAGGAAAAAAGGAGGTTTTTGGTTAGTTTTTTGAAGAAGAAGAAGAGGAAGATGGCACAATGGTCTGGCCATGACTGGGAAGTCTTATTCCCGTGGGCCCTTTCTTTTTTTTCTTAGCATCGAAGTCCTTTACCACCAAATTGTCCGGCCAGAATTCGGCAGAATTTATGGTAGCAAAGTGCTCGATTGGGACAGTGATCTTGAAAGATGAAATATCCCTAGCATAAGAGAACTTAAATTTTTTCACCTTAACGTTTGCGGCTTTTATTTTGTCTTGTATATGAGACAGTACATCAGAAGATGTTTGATCAGGGGAAAGCCGAGAAACAAATATTTGTTTTTTTTGGTGGAACCACTGAAAGAGCTTTAGGTGATGCAGATTGTGCGTCTGCAGAACCACCTATGCCCGGTAGTCCGGACTCAATATTTCCTTGTGGCGGTGTGCTAACTAGGTTTGGTGGTTTAACCAACTGTGAAACCACTACGGACAAATCGGAATTTTCAGGATCGCCTATTTGCATACACTCCGCTGTGGATTGATCGGGCTCCGAATCTTTTTTGGCTGCCGATCTTAGCAACATTTGAGCGGTTGCTGAGTTCGGCTGCTGATCCACGGGAGTGCTCTGCTGGTCACCTGACGGTGGCTGCGGGGTGTTCCCCTTTGGCCTACCACCAGCGGCTTTTTTGCGCTTTGGAGACTCCTTTAATAGTTTTATACTATTAAATTGAGTGTCCAGAGCTTGGAGCAGATCATCTGCCTTGCGAAAACTATCTCTAGCTCCGGCAAAACAGGGTATCAGCCCCTTCAAGCCGCCTTTAGTTTGGCGCATGAACAATTTCATCTCGTTCGCAACCTCGAGACAGGCGTCATAACAGAACTGCAAATTTTTACCCTTACTTAGGTCATCACTTATTCGGCCAGTAAAACCAGCGCACTTGGTGTGCACCATTTTTTCACATAGCCAACAAGTCATTTTAGGCTGGTCAGCCTTGATTGCCTTCTGGCATTTTTTATCAACACAGACAATAAATGTGTCCATAATTTTGACTAATCGGACCACTGTACCAAATGAAATGAAATCGAAACTTTTGAGCGAGCAGCTAAAATTACCGCAAGAGCGAGCGCAGATAACTACACGATTAGTTTCGATATAGAGAGCGAGATAAAGAGCAAGAGAGCGCAGTCAATGCAGTTGATGTGTATGCAAAAACAACAACAACGATTGGTCCTGCGTGGGACGGATAAAGCACAAAAGAAAGACAAAATAGAACGCAACAACAAAAACACAAGAGAAACTAAAAGTTTAAATTGATTAATTTATTGTTATGCACAGAATAGAATAGATTCACTCGCGAAGCGAACGGATTATAAAAGTTTATAAATTAATAAGGCGATTTATATGATTTTCTATATTCCCATCGTTGGGTTTACACGACAAACAAATAAAAATCGGAGCGGAGAAAAAAACACGGAGAAAAGGAAAAAGAATGGCCTCTTTTCGACATCAAAACTGTTCGTCGATCTGAGTACTAGGCTTTACCCGTTATCACTCTTTGATGCAGCTGGAATGCGTAAAACAGTGAAGTCAGCTATTTACGATTGCTTTCAATCAGTCAATGCTGAGGTTGATTGTACAAACGTTGCTTATGTTATTTATTTATTTATTCATTCCGCCAATCGATTATATCCTCATATGGCTAATTATAAACTTAACTCTAAGACTAAGAACTACATAAACAATATTCCCTAAGCGATTGCCTAAGCACATCCTTCTTGGATCCCCAACTGAAGCGAATGCTAGCTGGCAGGGAATTGAACAGTAGAGTGTATCGAAAATCAACTTTTTTGATTTTCGATGACGGTTCATGCGGATATGTTGTAAAACCATGTCAAATGAAAGCACAAAAAAGTTTCAGCCCGAAAGGACATTATTTACTATCCCCGCAACGTCCTTGAAATTTTAAAATTTTCATGGAAACTCGATTTTTTTTTTTTTTTTTCGATGACGCTGGGTGCGGAATAGTTTTAAAAACCTAAAATCCATTTTGGAAAGGCAGAGTGAATGCCTAATATTTAGGTATATTTAGGTTGTTGATAAAAGATATCAACTACATCACGTTGTAGATCGAGAAGAAACCTTTAAGGTAATTTTTGAAAAATATGTTCACTATTTACGTAGACATTTTGGACATACAGTTACGGTAGTATTTGATGGCCATAGTGACGCAACATAGAACATAAAAGCTGCAGAACGTCGTCGTACTACAAAAACATCCTCAGGTACCGACATAATTTTTGATGAATTTATGACAGTTCCAGTTAATCAACAACATTTTTTTGCAAACATTAACAACAAATCTCGCTTTATTTCTACACAGAAAAAATTTTCATGGGTTGATCCAACCAACTTTTACAGTAAATTTACTGTAAAATTATGGTACGTGTAATTTATTGTTGCATTTTTAACTGTATTGACGGTCAATATTAACAAAAAATTTGTAATTTTTACGTAAAATCGCCTGCGTGTATTTTGTTGTTGTTTCGATTACTGTATTGACGGTAACTTAACCAAAAAATGTTGTAACTCTAACGTGAACATTTTTGTATGTATTTTTACTGTAGTTATGGTAAAGTCACTGTAGACACAGTTACAGTTTCCCCACTCTTGTGAATTTATAATTCCCAACTGGTTCTAGCTTGTCACGAACCAAGACCCAGAGGCCGGGCACTTAAAAGGGAAGACTTAAAACTTCTATAGTCAGTCTTCACATACTTTCACACTAGCTGAAAACTACCGTAAAAATGTTAATTTTTACAAATTTTTGGTCATCTGACTACTATGCGTGGTAACATAACCGTAAAGTTACTGTGACGAAGAGGTAACCTTACAATTTTTCTGGTACGAATATACCTTACTGTAACTATTGGTAAAAAGTTGGTATTTTTAACCATTTTTGTTGGTTGAGGCAATTTAACTGTGGATTTTTGGTTGAATTAACTGTAGATTTGTAATCTTTACGTAGTGTTTTACGTAAAATTTACTTTTGCTGACAGTCAGTTACAGTAAATTCAACCCACAATTGTCGGTTGAGGCTTTTTAACTGTAGAATTGGTTGAATTTACCCATAGAATTTTTTCTGTGTATGTTGAGTAACAAATTAAGAGCTGAAAATATTGCTATAAAACAAGTTCCGAATGACGCCGATGTCCTTATAATTGAAACAGCAATAGAACAATTTAATGCAAGAAACACAACTATTGTAGTGGGTGAAGATGTTTATTTGTTAGTACTACTCACTTTAAGGAATCCACCTGAAATTATTTACTTTCTGAAACCCGGAAAGGCGCAACAACCGACAGAAATATGTTCTTCTAAATGTTTATCAGGTTATCCAAAATGCCAAAACTATATTTTGTTTTTACATGCGGTAACCGGCTGCGATACTACGTCAGCAATGTTCAGAAGGGGCAAAATATCAATATTTATGTTATTTGAAAAAAAGATTTGATTGACTGCGCAAAAGTATATACAGAAATTAGTTCTTCACCTCAAATACTTATCTCTCAAGGAATTCGGTTTCTACTTGCAGTCTATGGAGCTCCAAAAAGAATTGATTGCATAGATAAGTAGGGTAGAATGGGGTTAAATCGCCAAGGGGTTAAACAACCAATGGCCCCTAACCGACGATAACGTAAATAGTGTTGGGTACTACGCAACTTTGGCAAAAGGTTCCGTTATCACACGTGTGTTATAACCCGAGTTCTGACGAAAGAAAGTTTTCAGGCGTCCCCGCCAAAATATATATCAGACGACAAAAGTTCGAAATACAACAAATCAGTGAAGTACACGGAGGAAGGTAAGTGTTTTCTTAAAACTGAACTACATGCTTAATCTAAATCTGTAATTGGTTTTACAAAATTTGAATTTGTTTAAAAGTTATGCGCTTGAACAAAAAAAAAACAGCACGTGGGGTTAGGTAACCAGTTAACGGGTGGGGTAAAACAACCAATTTTAAAAGCCTAGGTGTAGTGTATTTACGCGGCTGTACCAATTTACATCTTATTCATTATTATCCAGAAGGAGGTGACTGATAGTCCAAATGAGCCCGAACCGGAAACCTTGAAGGAGGAAGAGGATAGTTCTTACAATAATGAAACATATGACGATTAGCAAAACCTCAGTGCGGAAGCAACTTTGGAGAATCTCCGACCCCCTCCCAAAGCAGCACCGAGAAAAAACCACTCGAGGCCGGAAAAAAAGAAAATTAGCGATTTTGACTGAAGAAGCTATGTTGGAGTCTTTACGTGAGGAGCATAAAAATTTGGCCAAAAAGAAGGAAAAACAGGCATTGCCGACTATGGAAAGATCAGAAAGAAAAATTTTGAAGAAATTTTCCAAACAAAACCAAGGCACGGCAGCCAGAAACGAGAATCGTCGCTTCAAGCGAGGTCGTCCAAAAAAGGCAGTTCACGCTGAAGAAAATGACGCCAGCGATGAATGAAGCTCCAGAAACACTTTGAAACTTCTTCTGTAACGTAACATGAAATAAAAACCCTTCAAATAAAAATGGTGTTCACTCTTATCATAAAAATCAATTTTGGTTTTTATACCCCACCAGGTGGGGTAAAACAACCAATTGACACTTATTGTTCAAACTCAAATACCAAAAAAACAATGCGAGTAACACAAAAAATGTTTCTGGGAATTTTGTAGCCAATTGTTTAACAAACCAGGGACAGTTGGAATTTTTAAATTATCATCATAAACAAAGTTTTTACAGGGTGCCAAACCCAAAGTGGTTGTTTAACCCCATTCTACCCTACAGATATTAAACATTTGTTTTAACTTAAAAATACACGTAATAAAAAGCAAGTACAACTATCTTGTCTTCCGTCTAACATCGGCATCTTCTACTCAACATTTGTTTCGAGAATACTATCAGACATGGCAAGGCAATCAACTTAACCCCGAAGACTGGGGTTGGAAGTTGATAAATAATACTTTGGAACCGATTCAAACTGTACTGCCCCCTGCTCTTAACACTTAACACTATTTTTTGCAACTGCAAGAGAGGTTGAAGTGCCAAATATGGATGTTGAAAAGTAGGTTTACAGTGTTCTCCAGCGTGTACCAATTGCCAAGGTCTCTCTTGCTCAAATATAATAGAGGAAGATGCATTGCGTGATGAAGCATATGATTTTCATGAAGAGGCTACTGATTCATCTTCGTTTCAACAATTTTTAAACATTCAGCAACAGGAAGAACAAGAAAAAGAAGATAAAGAAGAAAACATGATTGCTGAAGATAAGTACGAAGAGTCAAAATAAAATTTAAAAAAAGATAGAACGATATTTAAACTATTATTAAATAATAATTGTAAGTGAAAATAACGCCATAAACATTCTTGGAATAGGCCTACCGGGGAAACCACGTTAAAAACAAGAAAGAACGCTATAGTCGGGTTTCCCGACTAGAAGATTTGGGATACTGATTTGCCCTCTTTAAAAAACAAAACGAGAAAAAACGAAACTAAAATGTAGTGTTAAATGTAAACAACCAAGTGAATGTCCGATTAAAGAGAGCCATCTTTTGAATAGTTTTGAATCCCTTGGATTCAAATTATAGCGCTAATTAAACATTGCCTACACCAGTGCTGCCAGCAGTCAGCTCAAAAAAAAGGCCAGGTCAGACAAAAAAAAGGCGAAAAAAGGGACAGAAATTTAAAAAAAAAGGACAAAAAAAAGGCCAACTTATTGTTTTAACAAGTTTATGTTATTAGGTACAATATTTTTACTTTGGATTCACATATGTCATGATTATTTGCTAGCGGACTCAAAACTTGCAAGGGTCTTGGCTCAAAAAAAAATATCATGAATTAATTTGCTTAAAACCCTTTGTACATTGTTCATAGCGTTTGGTAACTATTTTATCTGATCGATTTAATTGCTTTAAACAACATTTTAAGCAAAATGAGATGTAACTTTTTGAGATGGATTCTTGATTTTGAACATTCTTCATAATTTTTGTGGTTAGTGGTAAAAACACAAAAGTGTTCGACTTAGCTCCTAAAAAAAGGTCATTTAGTTTTTGAAATCAGGATGAATCAAGTACAAATCATTCAACTTTTCCTTTAAAATTTGTTGTCCAAAAAAGGCCAGATTTCCGGACAGGGGCTGCTTGAAATTTTTTCCGGCTAAGGCCGTTTGAAAAGGGACAGATTTGTCCGGAAAAAGGCTAATTTGGCAGCACTGGCCTACACGTTTCTCAAATACCTGTGATACACTTCTTGACTTGTTTTTTGTTAATGACCATAGTAAAATTTTACTTTATGACCAGGTTTCTCTACCAGCTTTTTCCAGACATGACTTAATATAATTGACCTATGACTTGACCTTCGACTATCAAACGACTTCTTTCAATTACAGAGACTATAAGAACATTGACCTAACAGGAATTCAGCTTGAATTTACAACTTGTGACTGGTCATCCATTTACCAAACTTCCCATGTTGATTGTCAATTGCATGTTTTAAATAGTAATGTCCAGTACTTGTTTAACAAATGTGTGCCGTTAAGAACTAAAGTGATGAAGCCGATGCAAAATCCTTGGTTCAATAACGAAATTAAAAATGTAATCCATCAGCGAGATGTTGCCTACCGTAAATGGAAGCGCTACAAAACTGAGGACTTTAGAAAAAATTACAATGTGGCTCGAGCAATTGTCAATAAAAAGATTTTTTCTGCTAAATGCAGTTTTTATAAATCAAAGTTTTAAAATTGCTCTTCTGTTAAGCTCCGTTGGGCTGAAATTAACAAGCTAGGAATAGGGAAATGCACACAGAAGACTGAACCAAACGCCGATGTTGAAAAACTTAACCAAAAATTTTCAGAAATTGATGTACCTGAAGCGATATGCAATACGTACCTGAATACTGTACCTATCTGTGATAATAGTTTTAGTTTTATGTGTGTCAATTCGTGTGATGTCCTTGCTAGTATTCTTAAGGTAAAATCCAATGCTGAGTGTATCGAAAATCAACTTTTTTTGATTTTCGATGACGCTGGGTGCGGAAGAGTTGTAAAACCATGTCAAATGAAAGCACAACAAATTTCAGCCCGAAAGGATAATGTTTACTATTGGCACGTCGTCCTTGAAATTATTATTTGTTCAGGTACAAAGGATATTGTGGAAGATGTCAGGCAGCAGCTTGATAAAAATTGTCTCATTTTTTGAAGCTTCTTGACCACAGCAAAGCCTTTGATTCGGTGAATCACAACATACTGTGTGCAAAACTCCAAAATATTTTTAACTTTTCGAGCACAGCGGTCAAGCTTGTTAAATCCTACCCAACAGATTGAGTACAAGCTGTAGTCTCTGGGATGAATATTTCCACCTTTAGGCAACTCACAAGGGGAGTACCTCAAGGATCTGTGTTAGGGCCATTGTTGTTTCCTGTTTATGTGAATGATTTACCTAGTGTCTTGTCTGAATGTGAAGTACACCTATATGCTGATGATGTCCAAATTTATGTTAGTAACCTTGTCAAGGATATAAATGTGTGTGCCAGTATAAGTAACAAAATGTTATCCATAATTGAGAAGTGGGCTAACAATAACGGCTTGGGAATAAATCCAAAAAAATCAAAGTGTATCGTAATCAATAAAAGGGTGATCGACACAAGTGTTCTCCCAAAATTATATATAAACAAGAAAGAACGCTATAGTCGGGTTTCCCGACTATAAAATTTCCGATACTCATTGCTCTCTTTAAAAACAGCTAGCTAGCCCTAAATTTAGCCTACTTTCGGGCGCAATAAAAATTTTCAACTTGTCTTTATACATTTACATGTGTATATTAGCCAAGGCATCAAACTAGCGCCACCTATTGCCAGGTTGCCACGTACTGAAAGTCTTATGTAAAGTCTGTATGTAAAGTATGTATGTAGACTAAATTTAAGGCATACCGAAATGTTCTATAACTTCTTTATTATTTATTAGAGGATAAAATGGTTCGGAATGTAGTTAGACAGTGCACATATCATTATATTTCTTTTAAAACCGTAATGATTGCATACAAAATCAGAGCGCCACAGATTTTCGCGGTTTGTGGGCGTAAAAAGGGGCGTGGCCAGGTTTTGAAACAAACTTGATCTGCGCCTTGCTTATAGAAGTCTGTGTGCAAAATTTGGTGGCTCTAGCTCTTATAGTTCCCGAGATCTCGATGTTTGTGCGGACGGACGGACGGACGGACGGACGGACGGACAGACAGACATTTGATCGTTTACAGTATTTGCTTACTCTTCGAGTATCGCAAATAATAATACAGCTATTAGCTGAATGTGCTGAGAGCTATAAGAGCTAGAACCACCAAATTTTGCACACAGACTTCTATAAGCAAGGCGCAGATCAAGTTTGTTTCAAAACCTGGCCACGCCCCTTTTTACGCCCACAAACCGCGAAAATCTGTGGCGCTCTGATTTTGTATGCAATCATTACGGTTTTAAAAGAAATATAATGATATGTGCACTGTCTAACTACATTCCGAACCATTTTATCCTCTAATAAATAATAAAGAAGTTATAGAACATTTCGGTATGCCTTAAATTTAGTCTACATACATACTTTACATACAGACTTTACATAAGACTTTCAGTACGTGGCAACCTGGCAATAGGTGGCGCTAGTTTGATGCCTTGGGTAATATATGTAAATGTATAAAGACAAATTGTGTATACAAATGCGTTGAAAATTTTTATTGCGCCCGAAAGTACACAGAAAAAAAAATGTGGGTAAATTCAACCAATTCTACAGTTAAAAAGCCTCAACCGACATTTGTGGGTTGAATTTACTGTAACTGACTGTCAGCAACAGTAAATTTTACGTAAAACACTACGTAATGATTACAAATCTACAGTAAATTCAACCAAAAATCCACAGTTAAAATGCCTCAACCAACAAAAATAGTTAAAAAAACCAACTTTTTACCAATAGTTACAGTAAGGTATACTCGTACCAGAAAAATTGTAAAGTTACCTCTCCGTCACAGTAACTTTACTGTTACTGTAAAAATACTAAATTTTTGGTAATGTTACCACGCATAGTAGTCACTTTACCATAAAATTGTGGAATAAACATTTGTACAGTAACTTTACTGTTACTGTTGCAGTAGTAAAGCCAACTATTTTACAGTACCCTTACTGTTACAGTTACTTTTATTGAAATTGCAGTAGTATTACCACCCGAAATAGTCAGTTTACTATAAAATTGTTAAGTGAACATATTTGCAGTATTTTTATTGTTACTGTTACAGTTAATTTACAGCAAATAATACTAATTTTAGGCCTGAAATTTTAAATTAGGAAATTCATATTTTGAAACTTACATAATAAAATTAAGGGAGTTCTTAATTTTTATATATATATATAGATCATATGTACATCTTACAACTAGGTTTTTAAATAATATTTAAATCAAAATTTTAAAAATATTAATTTCTATTTCCAAAGTATTTACGTGTTATTTTAATAGTATTTGGGTCTTATATGTGTACTTTCATCATTAATATGTAGAGGGCTTTTAAAAAACTGTTCGGGAAACATAAACTCAATCTGTTCTTCAGGATATATTTTGTACGATTTTAAATGTTCATCAAACAGGTCAACTTTATATTTTTGACAAACGAAGGCTAGCTCATTTTCATTTAACAGTATAAATTCTTTAATTTTATAAAAGCTTAAGCTTTTTGACAACATAAAATATGCTGTTTTGTACACTGTTCCTTTATAAGCTTAGTTACTGGTAAGTTTATAATCAGGCCTGTTCCAGTTTTCACTTCCGAAAGATTCACACGGATTCGAATTTCCCAGACCTGTTCTAATATTCACTTCCGAAAAATCCTCACGGAAATGAATTTCCCTCCGTTAACTCTCTGTTAACTTCCGAGCGAAACCTCACGGAAACTTTCCGCCAGCCGTTTGGCTGACGGATTCAGATCCGCAAGCACAGAAATTAATTGTTTAAAAATACTTTGCGATAAGTTAACGTGCAAATGATATTTTTCCCAATTCTTTGATGCTTTAAGAACAATATTGCATATTTAAATTTGTTGATAACAACATATTATTTTGCTTCTGCACCTCAAAATAGGGTCGATTCTAACCTTCAGCATTTTGACAAATCCGCCGCCCCTGTTCCAGTTTCCGAACGAATTTGGAGAGAAAATGCAAGGGTTGTCATGGTACGAAATAAAATAAGTATTTTTTTGGGATTTATTTTAGGTAAGCCCTTTTGTGCTCGTGTTACTATGGATAGAAAAGTATTTTATCTAAGTTAAATTTAAAATAGTTTTTGTGCTTATTACCGCTTAATTTAATGAAATAATTGTGTAAACACGTGTGGCTGGGACCTTTTTTATCGGCTTCGGCAACTCTGGTTTCACAAGACTGCCACAAGAGCAGCTGATCGAATAAACAAATATTTAAAACTTTGTATTTGTGGCCGCCAATGCTTGTTTCTTCTATTTTATGCGTTAAATTAGTAAACCATTTATGCCCATGGCTGATGAACACCAGCAGGCCAAAATTTAATCATCCCCAAGGCAGCAAACTCAAACAAATCAAACGCTCTTGTCGTTGGTGGCCAGTTGCCAGTCAGCTGATTTTGTTTGGGAATAAAAGTGAAATTCAAAGGCAAATCCCCAATTGAATAAGGGAAATTCGACAATGTTAAAGGGAAATCCGCAAATGTTATCAAATCCACTTCCGAGTGAAAACTGGAACAGGCCTGAATATTTTGTTTTGCATGTATCGAATGCTGCTATGAAAGAAGGTAGTTCGTATTTGATTTGGTCATAGTAAACGTAAAACTTAGCTACCTCAAAAGTCTCTCCACGGCTGTACAAGTTTGTCTTGATCTCCTCCAGTCTATTTTCAACGTTGTTCACAGCTTTAATATGTAATAAAAAAGCCAACTGAGAGTCGGCAACCGTTGATTTATATTTGTCCTTAGTTTTTGATGTCGTCCTTTTCGGTTGCGGGCGTAGTAACACATGCAGTAACAAAGATATATATATATCCGAAACTGTAATTAACATTGTATTAAGATGATGATTGAATGGTGATCAAAATTGCATAACAAACCTTCGTCTTCAGCGTTCACTTTATCAAGCAAATCAATGCAAGCCGAATAATTCAGTCGACTATTTAGGAGCCGAGTGATTTCGGGTTTTGAAATCTGCCATCTGCTCGAAAAGGATGGCGCTTCTGGATGGATATATTTTAACCCTTCTGTGAGCGGAAGATTTTTTATACGTTGTTGAGCGGAAGACACAAATTTGTGCATCGTGTTTGAACCGCGTATATCTTAAAAACCTTTATTCAGAAAAATTTGAAATTTTTACTGAATATTTATTAACTCAAAATCATTCAATTTAAAATTTAAATTTTTAAATTAAGCCTACACTAAAAAAAATTTTTAAGTTTTACCTTGGAAAAAAAAATGCAGGTGAGATTAATTACGTAAAACTCGCAAACAGATCATACAATTGAAAAACGTGGTATACTACGTTATAGGACTTTTAATAAGCTTTTCAAAAATGTCAAATGTGTCATACCTTTCTTTAGAAGAAGTCACTATAAAAGTAGTTCAAAGGTCTAAAAACGTGCAAAAAATGTTTGCAGGTAGTTTGTTTTACCATCAACCCTTTTTGGGTCATTCCAAAAGGAGCCGTCGGCAGCTGCACCTGGCGGTCATAAATGATTTGGGTGATTTGTGACCGTTACTTTTATTAGCAAGAGTACCTAAAACCACAAATACCACTTTTTGGACATTTATAGTAATAATTATGGGATTAAAACAATTTATTTTTATAAGAATAAAAATTTTGAAATAAAAATAATACTAGTTTTCTAGTATATTTGTGGTATTATTAATCAAATTAGTATCAAATAAATGTAATTTTTTAACAATATTGGTTGTTTTTCTTATAGTTTTACCAAAGAAGGGTATAACACATTTGACCATTTTGGAAAGCTTATTGGAAGCCCTATAACGTAGTATATCACGTTTTTCGTTGATCAGTTTGCGAGTTTTACGTAATTAATCTAACCTGCAATTTTTTTTTTCAAGGTAAAACTTAAAAATTTTTTTTAGTGTAGGATTAATTTAAAAATTTAAATTTTTAATTTAATGATTTTGAGTTAATAAATATTCAGTAAAAATTTCAAATTTTTCTGAGTAAAGGTTTTTAAGATATACGCGGTTTTAACACGATGCACAAATTTGTGTCTTCCGCTCAACAACGTAGTTAAAAAAAGTTTTCCCTAATAAAATCCAAGATTACCAACAGATTTATTTAAAAATCGGCAAACTTGTTTAGAATCGTTGAAGACGAGCTGTCAAAAAATTTCAGATCGATAGCTTTCACACAACCCGAGATATTTACAAGCAAAATCGAAATGGAACAAAAATGTTCCTTCCGCTCACAGAAGGGTTAAGTCAATGTCGATCTGTAGATTATAAGTTTAGGGTTAATTCTAAGTAAATTTACTTTATTAATTTACTTACCAAGTCGTGACCCAGGGTGTGAGAAAAAAGTGTCCAATTTGTTAAAATTTCAACAAGATTTTCTGTGCCCTGACTCTCTAATGACATGATTTGATCTCTCCGTAGTTTGAAGCATTTCCTCCAGTTATGTATCTTGAACGTTGTTCCATGGCGCTATAAAAACTTTAAGCCAATCGTGAGCTTCTTTTACTTCTAAAGAATTTAAAAAAACATTGGCGGTTTTAAGTAGTACACATCTTACGTAAAGCATAATTTTATACGTATGTATAACTAACCATCATCACTAGTAATGTTATCAAGTAATGTACTGCCAGGTTTGTCTATGGTCTTAAAAGGACAAGAAGTAGACGGAAGTTCTCCACATTTCTTCAATCTTTTAATGGTGTTGTAATATTTGTCGTATAGACGACCCGAGCATCGCGATTCAATTTGGGAGAAGTATATATTCTAAAAACATAATTAAATTATGATATTGTTTATTTAGAGCAGTAGACTAATTTGTCAAGTTTTTAAAACATGTTAACTTTCTTCTTACCAGACCGGGTAAAAAAAAATAGGTTGTGTATTTCTGTATACCCAATTTGAGTTATTAAGGTCTTAACAAATATTTACTAATTTTCTAGTATTAATATTTCATATTTATTAAATAAGTTAATAATTATCATTTTACCTCATTATCATTAAATGTTTTTTTGATCGATAAAGAAATGCGATTAAAAAACTGCTTTGGACAATTTAAACTGGCTTTTTAAATGCCAGGAGACAATAGAGTCAATCAATATTTTTCGGTAACCGTCGCACAGTGGGGTATTTTTCAAGAAAGTGGGACTTAATTCAAAAAGTTTTTTTTCGATTTCAAATAAGTGAGTCATTCCAATTCAAAAAAGATAAAATTCTCTATAAAACCCTGTTTAAATTATAATTTTATGATTTTTTTGGGCTTCACAATCTACGTTCAAAGTTCAGATTTAGTTTTTAGTTAATGCGTAAGATACATATTTTTCCGTTTTGGTGCTTTTTTTTATTCCGTTACTTTGAACTTTTTTAATTTTATAGTTATTTTAAATTTAAAAAAAAAAAAATTTTTTAGGATTTAAAAAACAATATATATTAATAGTCCACAAAATGTATGGATTTTTTTGCTTTGCATGGACATATAGTTGACCCACACGCGTCCGCACGCGATTATTTTTTTTTTTTATTATACTTTAAAGTGTCACTAATATGTTTACAAAAGATTGATCGTGCGATTTTGTGCGATAAGCGAGATATTTGAGATCAAAGTTGTAAACTTGGACGGAAAAACGTGTTTTTTTGGTGAGAGTCAACGGTTTCAATGGCTAAAGACAATTTTTTTTTTTTTTTTTTTTTGTTAAGTTAAACATGAAACGTCAATTAATTCTTAGTTAAATAAAATAAAATTACTGAAAAAAAAAACAAGAAAAAAATGATTAATTTTTAATTATTGAGTTTTTAAAATTTAACTTTGAAAATCTATGAAAAATCACACTTTGATTGCAGCACCACGTTTGAGCACTCATTTGAAAGCCTTAAGCTTTAGCTATAACAAACATTTTAAATTTAAATATCTGCATTAGTTCCTAAGATACGAATTTTTAATTTAAAAAAGTCAGAAAATTCAACATCAAAAATTTTATGAAAAACAATTTTTTTTTAATAAAATTACACTAAGCCTTATCTAAAAATAACTTTTTTTAGTTTAATTTTATAAACTTAATACAAGAAAAATATAAGGCAGATTCTATTTAGCCTGTGTAAATTAAGTCCCACTTTTTTGAAAAATACCCCACTGTGCGTCGTTCAACTTGTTGTGTTCTTTGAAATATCGAATAACGAAGTCGCCAGATGAGTGCTCGTGAAGAATTTTGTTAAAATCCTAAATAAAAATAAGTAAAAATAACCAAAAAAAAAATGTTTGTAAATTTTTCTCTTATTATTATAAATTGTATTATTTGGCAAGTGCAAAATTTGTATGTAATTTAAAATACATTGAAGCCGAATTTAATTAAGAAAATCGTTTGAAAATTGAAAAATTACAATTTAAAATTAAGTTATCCCTAAGTATACGTAGGTTAACAAGTTTGTCAATTTTTCCTTTCTTTTGGCACCTTTGTCATTTCGATATTCCTTATAGTCTTAGCGCAACGCAGAGTTAATGTTCAAAGTATGCTCTGCATACTTTAAGCTGTGAGCCACTGTACATACATATGTATGCATTTCTAAAAAAAAATAATTTTTGGCTTTTTCTTCGTTTTTGTATGCACATATACAAATTAGCATGCGGCGACCAAAACGTTTCACATATACTAATGTACATAATGTACTAATGTACATATGTACATATGTATGTGTAAAGGGATTTGGTCGCCTGCATTGTCGCGACTTCGCTGACCGAAAACAACAGCAAAGGAAAAGCGAAAAATGCGTCGTAGGTTTTTTTTTTAGAGGCAAACGCATATTCAGAAGAATCAGTAAATAGACAACTAATAAAATGATTAGTTTAAAAAAACTAAAAAAAACGCTTTATAGTAAATCCAACCAAAAAGTAAAAAAATAATGTTTAAAATGTTTAACGATAAAATTGATAGATTCCCTGTCGGAACAACGGGCCGGCAGAGTTGATGGTGTTTAAAGCGTTGGGATGCCAAATGAAGATAATTTCTTGCTACGTGTACTCTAAAATGCAGATTTAGTGCATTGATATAGTACAAATTATAATCCTGCATGTAAATTTAGTGTATCTATATGGTGGGAGTTGTATTCAATATAGTGCGAATTATATTCCAGCACGCAGATTTATTGCATCCCAACGCTTTAAACACCATCAACTCTGCCGGCCCGTTGTTCCGACAGGGAATCTATCAATTTTATCGTTAAACATTTTAAACATTATTTTTTTACTTTTTGGTTGGATTTACTATAAAGCGTTTTTTTTAGTTTTTTTAAACTAATCATTTTATTTTAATTTTTTTTTGTTATTTATTATGTATTACCTTTATAATGCACAAAAGTATTAACGAGAGTAATTTACGGTTCTTTTAAAAAAAAAAAAAAATACAATTTGTTCTTTTTCTAAATCTTTAAACTTTAGTTAAATTTCAAATAGTTTATTTTAAAAATGTGGTGTCGTGTTATCAATAGCGGACATTGCTGAAACTACACACGTTGCTGTCGCCATCTATCTTTGGCTGCGAAAGCTTTCAAGAGCTTAGTGGAGTTACGCAGCCAGATAGCCAGATAGCCAGCCAGCCACAAGTGAAACTTATATAAAGCGTTTAAAAAAACAAGTTGGCAGGCCTGCATGCAAACCAAAAAGTGTTAAACAGCCAGGCAACAGAAACTTCTAGAAAAACTTTCAAGAAGGATCTACAAAATACTATGCGAACGCACAAAGGGACATGTTCTAGAATTTTATTAAGCGTTCTAACAAATTCTAGAGTGTTCTAGAGTGTTCTATATATCGTATGCTTAGTGGTGTTTTTAAAAATGTGGTGTCGTGTTATCAATAGCGGACATTTCTGGAACTACACACGTTGCTGTCGCCATCTATCTTTGGCTGCGAAAGCTTTCAAGAGCTTAGTGGAGTTACGCAGCCAGCCAGCCAGCCAGCCACAAGTGAAACTAATATAAAGCGTTTAAAAAGGGACGCTTCGACTCGTTCGATTTCATCAGAAAGTTTTGTTTGGATAGAAACAAATGAAAATCAGCTTTATGAAATCGATCGTGTCAAAGCATGCTTTTGAAGTTTGCTTTTCAGAATCACAATTTCATAAAAAAATATACTGATTGAACACTTTCATATCGATGTGATTATTGTTAAAAATAAAACTATTTTTCCCTATAAGAATCATGCATCCTAGGCACTTTCAGCATTTACATAAATACATATATATCTACAAATATACATATGTATGTATGTATGTTCACACAAATTCAAATGAATCAATGCAAACGTAATGACGCAGTTAACGACCAGCGTGGGCTTCAACCGATGCACATCATATGTATTTAAACTCTGAACTAAATTTATACTCTATTTATAAACATAACTAATACTTACCAATCAAAATGGGCATCAAATGGGTAAATTCCCACTCCTCCATTAGAGCTTCCAACTCTGAACTAAATTTATACACTATTTATAAACATAACTAACACTTACCAATCAAAATGGGCATCAAATGGGTAAATTCCCACTCCTCCATTAGAGCTTCCAACTTATTCTCAATGTTCTTCTTGTCGCTCATTTTCACTGATCACTCACTACTTATTCACTCGCTCGCAAAAGAATGGGTTTTAAGGGGTTACGCCACCCTGAACGCGTGAAAATGGGACAGTTATTCAGAAATTTTTTTTGACCTTACTATTGTAGATAAGACTTTTTCACTTTAATTTCTAGTTAATACATATAATGAACTTTATAAATATTCAAAATTTATTATTTTAAAATAAAAAATGGCGGGGATATGAGCAGTGGCGTTCACCAGTTTTTCCAGAGCACTCCTTGATGGTGGGCATGATTCAGCTGCCAATTTTTATCTGAACCAAGTGAACAAAATTTTTTCTTAAAAAGTGATATATTTTTAGCAGAGTCACGTAGCCGTTTTGGGAAAAAAAATTTTTTAGGCAAATGAGAGCACTTTAAAAATTGATTTCATTTTTTGGGCGAAAATTATCGTATAAAAATTTGCATAAAAAATCTTCTAATTATTCAATCGAAATATCCTACGTGACTCTGTGGAGAATCTATATAACAAGATGTGTTTTAATTTTCAAGTCAATCGATTGAACAGTTTTTGAGTTATCATGCCCACCGTCTCGAAAAATGTGGTTTTGAGAAAAACGCAAAAGAAGACACACAGCGCCTGCCGACGCTCTCCTGCCGCGCTGACTGCTAGTGAACATAACTTTCCTAATAAGTAAGATATTGTCTTCGGAGACGGCTTGAAATGCTCGGAAATATATTGGCAATTAAACTAAGAAATAAAAAAAAAATCGATTTTTCAAAAATTTCAGGGTGGCGTAACCCCTTAAGAAACGCCAAGTGTGACCGTGGCAGCTTTGTCCAAAATGTACCATAAGAATTCAAACGCTTTTTCTGTATACGTTAGCAAAAGAATGTTTGGCCACCCTTAATAATTAGCTGCGGTTAGGTTTATACGCACTTCTGTACCAAGAAAATCAATCGGCAGTTGGAATTGTAGTTTTAGTCAGCGAGTTAGTTCATTTTAATCAAAACAAGCTTCTACGAGTTCTTATTTCTCAATAGTTTACCAGCTCTGTGATCAAAAGGCAAAATTATACCATTGATATTGATTAATTCGCAAAAAAGACTTGCGTATAAACGCTTTTTATGAATTTAAGAAACTGTACGCCGCATCCAACTAGTGGAGCGTTGCGTTCACACTGTTTTTTTTCAGAACTTTTCATAAATTTATGATTAAGTGCACAATTTTGTAAATTTAATAAACAGTACAAAATAACAAAATTAATTCTGTATGCAAGATACAATTTATATAGTTACTTTAACAGTAAGTACAGTAAAATCGGCAACAACAAATCACACGTCCCATTTAGTACGGTATATTTACAAAATCTGTAGTTAGTTTTACCGTACAGTACAGTAAAACCGGCAACAACAAATCACACGTCCCATTTAGTACGGTGTATTTACAAAATCTACTTTTTATTCATATTTTAAGTTCTACTTCGGTCGCGTGTAGACGTGTTTTCTTAACGCTCCGGAAAAACAATTAGTCACCCAATCGAAAACGTTCGAAAAATTTACAAACGCGAGGTATTGCGTTTCGCGATGCTTATCGCATATCGTAGACTAAAGTTTTAATTATTTAATTAATTAATCTTTACGTACTATCAATAAACAAATGAGTGAGAACGTGGATCGGCGCACTCAACGCCAAAAACAACAAGACGAAACCCGTGAAAAAAATTCAGAGAGACAAGACAAACGTCGTCACTCTCTGGCCCGTAACAACGCATATTTCTCTGTGAAGAGTTATACTCCAGAATCGAAAGTACAAGAAAGTGCAAATTTACTGACCGCCGAAAACCAGAGAGCTAGTTCTTGCTCTCCCGCCCTGCTTTTCACCGCTCAAACGCCATGGAGTGAGCAATGCAAAACTCCAACCGAGCTTCTGCCACCTAGTGCAACAACAATAGCAACTACCACGTCAACCACAACGGTCTCTCTAGCCAACAATGCAATAACGGCTTCACTCTCTTCTGCTGCAGCGGGTAAAGCAACAACACAACCAAGTGCAAAATTCGGGTCAAACGGCAACAACAAAGCTACGAAAGAAGAAATGACAATTCCGCAAGCGGGTTCGGCCATGCAGACAGGCATGGATCGCTATATTAATATTTCCAAGCGCAAGCTAACACCCCAAAAAAATTCTGACGGCAATAAGCCCAAAGTAAATCGTATCAACAAAGGCCCTGAAAATCTCGGGCCATTAAATGAAAATAGATATTCCATTCTGGCGGAGACTGAAACTGAGTCTGAACAGTTACCTCCAAGGAAACTTAAGCCCCCACCTATCTTTATTCGGGAGAAGATCTCGAATGCCCTAGTCAACAAAATAGTTGAGCTAGTCGGAAAAGATACATTTCATGTTATTCCGCTTATGAAAGGGAATATAAGCGAAACCAAACTGCAAACCAAAACTGAAGACGACTTCCGAGCAGTGTCAAAGTACCTAAACGATGCCAAAAAAATTATTATACGTACCAGCTAAAAAGCTGCAAAGGCTTGCAAGTTGTGCTTAAGGGAATAGAACCCGATGTGACCCCCTCTGAAATTACAGAGGCTTTAAAAGAAAACGGTTTCTGTGCTAAAAATGTCATAAATATTATGAACAAAAACAAAAAACCGCAACCTTTATTCAAGGTCGAGCTGGAGCCAGACAGCAGAACTTTGAAAAAAAACGCTGTCCACCCGATCTACAAGCTGCAGTACCTGCTGCATCGTAGGATCACAGTAGAAGAGCCGCACAAACGGAACGGGCCAGTGCAATGTACAAATTGCCAGGAATACGGACACACCAGGGCTTACTGCACCCTCAGGTCAGTATGTGTGGCTTGTGGAAACTGCCATGGCTCCGAGCCCTGCCCTGCCAACAAGGAGGATTCTCTCACTAAAAAGTGTGTAAATTGCCAAGGAAATCACACAGCAAACTACAGAGGCTGTCCAGTCTACAAGGAAATGAAAATTCGGATGCAACGAGCGACAACGACACGCTCGCAGAATACACAGAACATTTACATGAGATCACAAACGACACCGGAAGTTTTCTTCGCAAAAGCAGCCAGGTCATCATTTGGCCCTTCAATTACCACCAACGGCATTTCTTACGCCAGTGCTTTAAAATCAGGCACAGCTCACATAGAGCCGATAATTGATAACGTGCAGCAGGCCATGGGACAGCCACAAAGTAACATGGAAACTATGATGATCACTTTGCAACAAAATATGATGGAATTTATGTCCTTCATGAAAACCACCATGCAAACCCTTATGCAAAACCAAACCATCTTGTTAACAATGCTTACAGCTCAGCAGCCCAAATAAACTATGCCTAGTCTTCGAATAACTCTATGGAACGCCAACGGTGTTTCACGGCATAAACCTGAAATAACTCAATTTCTGAACGAAAACCACATCGACGTGATGTTGCTGGCAGAAACGCATCTCACCAGCAAATATAACTTTCAAATACGGGGATACACGTTCTACGGCACCGATCATCCAGATGGTAAAGCACATGGCGGAACCGGCATCTTAATAAGAGACCGCATCAAACACCACTTTCACCAAAGGTTTGCAAAAAATTACTTGCAAGCTACATCGATAAAATTACAGTTGGGCAACTGCAATCTTGCCATTGCCGCTGTTTACTGCCCACCCCGTTTTACAGTCTCCGAAGATCAATTCATGGACTTCTACAATTCACTTGGAGAGCGATTCATAGCAGCAGGAGATTACAACGCCAAGCACACACACTGGGGATCCCGCCTTGTGACCCCCAAAGGAAGGCAACTATATAATGCACTCATCAAAACATGCAACAAACTGGACTACGTTTCACCAGGCAGCCCTACATACTGGCCTACAGATCCTAGAAAACTACCTGATTTAATTGATTTTGCTGTGACAAAAAATATTTCTCGCAATCTAATATCTGCAAAATCGCTTTTGGATCTATCATCGGACCACTCACCGGTGCTAATAACTCTTCTTCAAAGCCCGGAACTAATCGAGCACCCATGCAGGCTGACGTCGCATCGAACCAACTGGCTGAAGTTCAAAAAGTACGTAAGTTCCCACATTGAACTAACTCCACAGCTCAACATCAAGGAGGACATCGACTGCTATGCCGATGCACTGGAGTCTGTACTCGTCGCAGCAGCCAAAGTCTCTACACCGCAAGGGAGGGATGGGCACACACACCAACACAAAACTAACCTTGAAATCGAACAGCTTGTTTTGGAGAAAAGACGTTTGAGGCGTGCTTGGCAAACCAGCAGATCGCCATCCTCAAAACAAAGTCTTAAGGAAGCTGGTCGCAGGCTTACCAGGGCCCTAAGGCACGAAGAAGTTAAAGAACAACGCCAGTACATTGAGAAACTTTCACCCACCAGCACCAAGCATCCCTTGTGGAGGGCCCATCCAAATCTAAGTGCGCCGGCCGAAACAGTAATTCCCATAAGAGACTCTTCAGGCAGCTGGGCCAGAAGTGACAAAGACAGAGCTTGTACATTTGCTCTACACCTTCGAAATGTTTTTCAGCCAAACCCTGCAACAAATTCATTCGCACTACCGTCGCCGCCAATTCGAATTGAAACTGAGACGGAGCCAATTCTGTTTCAACCAAACGAAGTTGCAAAAGTCATCAGCGAGCAATTGAAACCAAAAAAGGCCCCAGGCGGTGATCTAATTACTCCCAAAATGCTAATTGAACTCCCAAACTGTGCAGTTGAGGTCATTTGTAAACTCTTTAACGGGATAACACGACTTGGCTACTTCCCAAAAAAGTGGAAAAAATCGGTAATCATAATGATCCCAAAGCCAGGAAAAGATCACACAATACCAGCTTCATACAGACCGATAAGTTTACTCTCGTGCCTGTCAAAACTGCTCGAAAAATGCCTTTTGACGCGCATAATCCCATATCTGAAAGAGCACAACGTTATTCCGGCACATCAATTTGGCTTTCGAGAAAGCCATGGAACAATAGAGCAAGTCAACAGACTAACAACAGAAATACGGACTGCATTCGAATATCGGGAATACTGTAGTGCGGTATTTCTCGACGTTGCACAGGCTTTCGATCGAGTCTGGCTTGATGGCCTTATGCATAAAATCAGAACTATTCTGCCGGAAAACACTCACAGGATACTTGAATCGTACCTTTACAACAGAGAATTCGCCGTGAGATGCAACACTACAACATCCGACGATTACACTATAGAGGCTGGAGTTCCCCAAGGTAGCGCCCTTGGTCCAACTCTATTTCTCCTTTACACCGCAGATATTCCCACGAACGAGCGGCTAACTACTTCTACATTCGCAGACGATACCGCGATCATAAGTCGGTCCAAATGCCCAATTCAGGCAACAGCACTACTAGCTGATCATCTCGTGGTAGTGGAGAGGTGGTTATCAGACTGGCGTATAAAAATAAATGCGCAAAAGTGTAAACACATAACGTTTACTCTTAACAGACAAACGTGTCCCCCGCTAACTCTGAATAACACGCCACTTCCACAAGCTGACGATGTTACGTACCTTGGCGTTCACCTAGACAGGAGACTTACATGGCGGAGACATATCGAAGCTAAGAAAATTCATCTAAAACTAAAATCCAATAGCCTCCACTGGCTCTTAAACTCTCGCTCCCCCCTCTGCCTGGACTTCAAGGTCCTGCTCTACAATTCAACGCTTAAGCCAGTCTGGACTTACGGCTCCCAGTTGTGGGGAAACGCGAGCAGCAGCAACATCGACATTATCCAGCGAGCACAATCAAAAATCCTGAGAACTATCACTGGGGCACCTTGGTATGTTCGGAACGACAACATCCACAGAGATCTTGGCATTCTACCCGTTAAAGATGAAATATCAAAACAAAAAGTATCCTACCACACCAAGCTAAATTCTCATCCAAACCAGCTCGCCAGGGGCCTAGCCAGGGTTTCCAACCGGACCCGATTGCAACGAAATGACCTTCCAGCTCAGCAATAGTTATTAGAGCCCTTTAATCTTGCGTCAGTCATCGTGACTGTCAAATAGCTTTTTAATTTAAGATTTTATATACTTATTGTTAGTCTCAAATCAGAGAAGATCCAATAAATAAAATGCATATGTAAAAAAAAAAAAAAAAAAAAAAAAAAATTTACAAAATCTATAGTTAGTTTTACCGTACAGTACAGTTAAATCGGCAACAACAAATTACACGTCCCATTTAGTACGGTATATTTACAAAATCTATAGTTAGTTTTACCGTCACTCTAGTTATGACAGCAACAACAAAATACACACAAAAATGTTCACGTAAGAGTTACAAAATTTTTTGGTTAAGTTACCGTCAATGCAGTAATCGAAACAACAACAAAATACACGCAGACGATTTTACGTAAAAATTACAATTTTTTGGTTAATTTGACCGTTATTACAGTCAAAAAAGCAAAAACAAATTACACGTACCATAATTTTACAGTAAATTTACTGTAAAAGTTGGTTGATTCAACCCATGAAAATTTTTTCTGTGTAGGCAAAATTTTTTTTTGAAAAGGCGCTAAAAATTGATTGCACTCGAAAGTAGGCTACACTTTTTTGAAGAGGGCTAGCTAGCTGTTTTTAAAGAGGGCAATGAGTATCGCAAATCTTATAGTCGGGAAACCCAACTATAGCGTTCTTTCTTGTTTATTAATAGCATCCGTTTATGGAACAATCTCCCCCATCAATTTAAAACTATTAGGAGCGCAACTCAATTTTCAATGGGAATTTTAAAAATTTATAAAAGCACAATAAAAGTAGAAATAAGTAATATTAGGTAAAAATCATAAAAACGTAAAAAAAAAACAAATAAAATAATCAAAATAAAAAAAAAAAGTTATCCATATAAGAATTAAATGTTTAATAGTTCTGAAATTTAATGATTTTGAAAATTGTTAGCTTTTAAGTATTAAATCGAAATGTAATGAGCAATTTTTTGTCAAAGTGACTGGCGCAATAATAATAAGCTTACGCTTGCAGCGCTAGGATATTAAATCAATAAAAATTAAAAAATTAAAGATCTTTGTTATGGCTGTTTGACCATAACCCCTCTAAAAACAGTCTTACCACTCTGTCTTACTTACTCTCTCTTACTTACTCTGACCACTTGCAAATCATTTTTTTTTTACGGAGTTTTACCTTTATGTTATTTTATAAGGCGATTTTCAATAATTACCGTTTTTTAGTTTAGGAGGACAAGTGCCCCATTTTATTTATTTCTTCACAGAAAAAATTTTCATGGGTTGAATCAACCAACTTTTACAGTAAATTTACTGTAAAATTATGGTACGTGTAATTTGTTGTTGCATTTTTAACTGTATTGGCGGTCAATATTACCAAAAAATTTTTAATTTTAACGTAAAATCGCCTGCGTGTATTTTGTTGTTGTTTCGATTACTGTATTGACGGTAACTTAACCAAAAAATGTTGTAACTCTAACGTGAACATTTTTGTATGTATTTTTACTGTAGTGATGGTAAAGACACAGTTACAGTTTCCACACTCTTGTGATTTTATAATTCCCAACTGGTTCTAGCTTGTCACGAACCAAGACCCAGAGGCCGGGCACTTAAAAGGGAAGACTTAAGACTTCTATAGTCAGTCTTCACATACTTTCACACTAGCTGGAAACTACTGTAAAAATGTTTATTTTTACAATTTTTTGGTCATCTGACTACTATGCGTGGTAACATCACCTCAAAAGTAGTATTTTTACAGTAACAGTAAGGTTACTGTGACGGAGAAGTAACTTTACAATTTTTCTGGTACGAATATACCTTACTGTAACTATTGGTAAAAAGTTGGTATTTTTAACCATTTTTGTTGGTTGAGGCAATTTAACTGTGGATTTTTGGTTGAATTTACTGTAGATTTGTAATCTTTACGTAGTGTTTTACGTAAAATTTACTGTTGCTGACAGTCAGTTACAGTAAATTCAACCCACAATTGTCGGTTGAGGATTTTTAACTGTAGAATTGGTTGAATTTACCCATAGAATTTTTTCTGTGTTGAATTAATAACTTTGCTTTTCGCAATCTGGGGGGTAAAAATCGGAGTAAAAGAAAATGCCTACATTTTTGTTTTTTAATTTTAATTTGTACGTGCCATTAGCAAATGTTTCTTTACCGGTGTAAGTCGCATCAAGTTATTAGCTAGTAATTTGTGTAAAAGCAAACAAAGCCCAGAAAACGTTGCTGCACGGCAACAGTACCAAGTAGACGGTGAACGGTAGAAACGGAATGATGGTTAAGGAAACCTCATATGGGAAAAGAAACACCCGGGGATACGAATCCCCTTTGCGCATACATACATAATACATACATACATATGTACATTACTTCCGTCAAATTGGGATTCTCTTTAATCTTTTTGTGATTCAGATTCGTTTTGCTTTTCATCTCAAGACCTTCGAGTGTATTTCTGGTTTATTCGCATGTCTGCCTATGAATGATTTACATTAACAACACTCCATCCCAAACTTTAATTCCGGGTCCGTAGTTATATTTAGAAAAAGGGCAGCAGTTACTTAGGTGTCATTGCTGATGAGCCCGAAACCGAAGTCTCATCTTTTTTTATCCTTTTAATACACACACAGACTAATAGCCGCATTACACTGGCATATATTTCTACATTCTCGCGATGTACATTACTTTTATATTGAAAAACAAGAAAGAACGCTATAGTCGGGTTTTCCGACTATAAGATTTGCGATACTCATTTGCCCTCTTTAAAAAAGCAAAACAAGACAAAAACGCTAGAGTCGCTAGTCCTCTTAAAAAAGAAAGTGTAGCCTGCTTTTCAGCGCAATAAATTTTTGGATGTCTTTGTATATAATTTCAATAAAATGTGGGCCCCACAGGGTTTCGCGGTTTGTTGGCGTTAAAAGGGGCGTGGTCGGGTTTTGAAACAAACTCTATCTACGTGGGGTATAAAAAAGTCTGTGTGCAAAATTTGGTGGCTCTAGTTCTTATGGGTCCCGAGATCTATGCGTTCGTACGGACGGACGGACGGACAGACAGGCATTTTCGTTTATAGTATTTGCTTACTCTTCGAGTATCGTAAATAAAAAATGTAGGGAAGACCGGGGCTAGTTGGTCCCTGGGGCAAGTAGAAAAAATGCATTTTAATTACTTTTAATTACTCTAGAGCTGTGAATACCAACTCACTTTTTTTATAGTAAATTTGTACTCATCTCTAAGTTTGTGTTTTTTCCACCATTTAATGTTGTTTTTTCTCAATGGTAAATTCACCATTATTACGTGTATCTGTAAGCTATGAAAATAGCCCACACTTTAATTTGTCCGTTAATTCTAATATTAGTTATGGTACAATATAGCTTGGAAAAATCAACGGGGCACTTTTTTCAATGCGGTTAGTTGGACCCCTAGATTTATTTCTTGGCGTGTGCCTGTCAATGAATTGTGTGTGAACAAACAAAAATTTATCCCGATTTACAATAACTACACCCTTTTACTATTTTTGAAACTAAAATTTCGCGTAACACAAAAAAAAATTATGGATGTAGCTGAATGTTCATCTGATACTATGGTGCTTTCCATTTTTTTTTAACATTCGCCATTTAACCAGAAAAATCCATAAGTGAAAAAGGGTCCAACTAGCCCCGGTCTCCCCTATACATTGGAGAAATTTATTGTTGAGAAATTTAACACTAAGCGAAAAACGTGAACTGAAACAACAGTCGATTTGTATAGCAGCTATAGATCCCGATTTTTAAGCTAAACTAACTTGGATATAAAAATAGGCGATACGACCTACACTGGACGAAAAAAGTTCTTTTGAAAAAAATTACAATATGTGGCGGTGGAATGGCGCTATTAGCCGTTTGGTATCTGCAAATACATTTAAACAAGCATCTAGGAGCAAACTTTCCTACCACCGACTCTTGCCCGGGGCTCTTTTTAAAAATAAAATAAGCCAAAAAGTAAGTAAACTCTTTAAGCAAGCCAGGGCGAAAAATAAAATGTAAGGGCAAGGACCCGCTGTGGGCTGCTGTTTACTTTACGTCGGCCTCGATTCAGCCACCTCGTGATTCGATGATTAATTGATCGAAATTCTATATTCACCATTGATTAACTGGGAAGTGGTGCCGGCATTGTTAACTTTCAAACAATGCCCTGGATCCGGATTTCCCTGTCTGAAAGCTGCGCTTGTGTTTTCGGAGCTGTCCTTTGTGTTTATTTCGCTGGAACGAATCAGAAAGTAAGTGACTTGCCTAAATGTAACCTTTCATTTATTATGACGCCTTCTAAGTACCACATTCTTTTGCTGTCAATGGTCACAAGTTCATCAACGTCCGTAGAGACCAGGTTTAACATTTTGGCGGTCTGCGTAATTACATTTATTACATACTCATTACTTGTATTCAGTGCTGCCAATTTAGCCTTTTTCCGGACAGATCTGTCCCTTTTCAAACGGCCTTAGCCGGAAAAAATTTCAAACAGCCTCTGTCCGGAAATCTGGCCTTTTTTGACAATAAATTTTGAATGAAAAGTTGAATGATTTGTGCTTAATTCATCCTGATTTCAAAAACTAAATCGGGGGTGCCACAGAAACCGTTCCGCCCAAAGGGGGTTGGAATTTACATAGAGAAGGGGTTGGACATTCGGTTGGAATTCGGGCGGAACGGTTTCTGTGGCACCCCCGAATGACTTTTTTTTTAGAAGTTAAGTCGAACACTTTTGTGCTTTTACCACTAACCACCAAAATCAAAAAGAATGTTCAAAATCAAGAATCCATCTCAAAAAGTTACATCCAATTTTGCTTAAAATGTTGTTTAAGGCAATTAAATCGATCAGATATTATAATTACCAAATGCTATGAATAATGTAAAAAAGTTTTACATAAATTAATTTATGATATTTTTTTGAAAAACTTTTCTGAAAAGTATTCGAACATTTTTTTTTTGTTTTTCACCCAAGACCCTTTAAAAACATGTACAAGATGGGCTTACTTTTAGATTGTAAATTTCATGTTATCCCTTCAAAAATGTATGTTTAGTTGCATTTTTTGAATCCGCTAATAACATAAATTTGTTAAAACAATAAGTTGGCCTTCATTTTGTCCTTTTTTTACACTTGTTCTCCTTTTTTTTGGCTGATCTGGCTTTTTTATTGAACTGACTGCTGGCAGCACTGGTCAAATGTGATAAATCTATATTTCCGTTCTGGGGGTACCAGCTGAGTCTTTTCCACTTTGACCGCCATCCAGATCCGTTGTTTTTCGCTCCGCAAACTTGAATAATACGAGCTTTGAATAGTATTTATTCCAAACCACTACAACGTCGTCAACTGGCGACAATCTGACCCCATTGTGAGTATAACTTGAAAAAAATAAAAACATCCAGGAATTTGAATTTGATTATTTGTTTAAATAGTGATAAACGGCGAAATACTGTCTGAATCCGTGGAAAGAACACTTTTAAATAACAGATGCCAAGACCCCTAAATTCAAGGTAATTATTTCTTCTAACGCATCTAAAAATAAATTGCTCGACAATATTTTTTGTTAATATTAAATTCAGGAATTGGCACCTGTTGCAGCCGCAAACTTTTAGCAGCAAACACCGTCTCAAAGATCACACAGCTTAGTAGGAATAACGCTGATCAGTTTTGTTTAACTAAGTTCCGAAGTCCAAAAGTTTCAGCCAAAAAAAAGTGTGAGGCTCCGATGTCAGCCTGTGGTTAAGAAAAGTACCAGTGAAAAAGCTGGGCGTAGTGACTTCATGACCCACGTGGTTCACGCCCCCGTTAGCCATAGTTTTTATTTGCGATACTCGAAGAGTAAGCAAATACTGTAAACGATCAAATGTCTGTCTGTCCGTCCGTCCGTCCGTCCGTCCGTCCGCACAAACATCGAGATCTCGGGAACTATTAGAGCTAGAACCACCAAATTTTGCACACAGACTTCTATGAGCAAGGCGCAGATCAAGTTTGTTTCAAAACCTGACCACGCCCCTTTTTACGCCCACAAACCGGAAAAAACTCTGTGGTGTCCACATTTTTAGTGCTAGAGAAAATTAGCCCTTACAAATGTTGTTCGTGTTGAAAATATCTACTTAAATATCTAAAAAATTTTAAAATCTGACCATTTTCAAGAAATTGTGTATACAACTGCGTTGAAAATTTTTATTGCGCTCAAAAGTAGGCAAAACAATTGCGCATGAATGTAGGCTACACATTATTGAAGAGGGCTAGCTAGCTGTTTTTAAAGAGGGCAATGAGTATCGCAAATTTTATAGTCGGGAAACCCGACTATAGCGTTCTTTCTTGTTTTTTGGTTAATTCTAACATAACTGCCGTTATGGCAAAATCTGAAAACCTAATTTTTATAATTTAATTTTTATATTAAAAGCTTAAAGCAGTAGGTACACTCATAAAAAAATTAACCCTAAATAATAGGAATTCGCCCTAAAATTTTATTTTTTCTAAATCCAAGGAAATATTTCTTGATTTAAGCAATATTTTTCTTGAATCAAGAAAAATGTCCTAAAATTTAGAAATGGTCGCCATAAACTTAAATCACCCTAAAAACAAGAAAAGATTTCTATACTTTAGTAAAACTTGTCATTATTTTCAGGAAAAGTTTTTCTTAAAAATAGAAAGGCTTACCATAAATTAAAATTTTTAGAAAGGCCTTTTCTAAAAATTACACTAAATAACTAACCCTAAAAAATAACAAAATTTTTCTATAATATACTAAACCTTGTTCTTAAAAGTAACACCCTAGCCCTAACCTAAAATTAACCCTAAATAATATACAATGTTTTCTATAATATAGGAAATATTTCTTTAAAAATAGAAAAGGCACATTTCGTAGTCCGAAAAAAAATCCAAAGCAAAGTTTTGATAACTTGATTTTTTGCTGCATGCGATATCGATGTATACATATTTCATGAGGGATGGTATGGGAGTACGAAATTTAAATGTGAGAAGCAATTTTTGATTTATAGCTATATAAGTTTTTGTATTATAAGTATTTTCTTAAGTAAAGAAATATCTTTTAACTTAACTCAATTAAAGACAAAAAGTATTTATAAAATACTAAGTGAAACCTTATTAGCAATAATTAATTAAAAGTGATAATAGTCAACAAAAACAAACGCGAGGTACACCGGCGCATTGCACTTAAAAATATCGATTCGCATGCGACTGTTACATTCGCACTGTTTTCTGCACGGGCGAGTAAGAAAGTATCGTTTAAACAGCAGCATGACGCTGCTGCATTCAAATCTTATGTTTCCACAGTCTGAACAAAAAAAATTCCTAAATATTAGGAATTATGGACTACATTGCCAAATTTGAATTTTTAAGGGCACAATGGACTTAAAAAGTGAACATATTTGGATTTTTGGCCTTAAATTGATAATTTAAGGTAATACATTTTAAGGAATCTACTGTCCGAAAAATAGTCCAATTACCTTAAAAATAATTTCATACTAGCTAGAGGGTAGCCTAGAGGGTAAGCAGATGGACCCACGCGCATGGGAGTCGAATTGGCCTGGGTTCACTTCCTAGCGGTGTCGAAACGAAATTTTTCCTTCTTTTTTTAGTACTCAGAGAAATATGAACTTGATAGGTTTTAATTTACTATAGAATTAAAAGGTTATAAAATGAACTTTAGCTAAATCTCTCCTTATCTGGGGGTCATTAAAATCAAAGCGCACTTGTATAAGTAAATGCTAGTCACTCCAAGGGATCCTATGTACGAATTTCAGGACGAATAGGATCATGGTAGGGTGGGCACTTCGCAGTCTTGCGTAGTTACTGGAGTGATGGTGGTCTAGTGTGTGACCCTTGTATCTCTTGTGCTCTTGTTCTTTATCCTTTTCTCTCTTTAGAATTTTTCCTTTCTAGGTCCTTCTGTTAGCCCTTATCCCCCAAAAAACAAATGGTACGCGAAATTAAATTGTTTTCGACTAGCATACGAGCATTTTAACGTGGCGGTTCCCTAATTATTAGATAACCCACCCCATGCCGACCAGATATATGAAAAGCCGACGACATCGCGTGCTCCGCTATCACGTTAGTTTGCCAGCAGCTCTTTCTCAATAGATCATTATATGCTACATACGAGTATATTACACCTTTCTTCGATTATATTATAACAAAAACATCATGTTGACCTTTTCATTTATTTTGTATGGGTTTAAGATTTTTTAATGGTTGAGTTGTCCTTGGCTTAATGTTCAGGTGAGCATAAAGCTGAAACCATAATACGTTTTAATTTTTTGTCCCAGTTAACTATTGCAATTACTCAGAGATTTTCCTATGCGTGGTACTAAAACTATTGTAGCAGGTGCTGCTGTATGTCTATAAAAGTATTGATGAACATAAATGATTTCATACTTATCAAAGATATTATTTTTATCAGTGTTATGCAAGAGGTTGAACCAACGTAACCGACTAAAAATGTATTGTCGAGGAGATACAACGAACAACTTAGTAAATTTTAAGGTTTAATACACATGACATAATTTTATTTTATTTATAAACTACAAAATTTTTCAGATCTTTAGGCAAAATAGCTGAAGGAGGAACAACACAATTTATAAGAGTCGTTGTTCAAAAGGTATTTTCCAAAAAGCGCCAAAAAGTGTTTCCTCGTTACAATATTTGAAAGGTTATTTTTTTGACAGTCGCGATCAAACACTCATTGAGTATAGACGTGCCTAACTACTGTGCAAAGCCCAAGCTTCTTTCATTTATTTTCATTCTGTGTACCGTTGGAGCTTATCAGCATCATCTAAACAACAACAATCATCGAACTTTGGAGTCACAAAGTGTTGGAACCCTATCAACACGTGTGACACCAACGAAGACGTATCGGTTTGTCACTGGCAGAGGGTAAAACCGAAGCAAAACAAACGACCAAATGCAAATTCCCCACCTGTTGCTAGGAAAGTAACTGCATTGGATGCTGGACCAAGCACCAGCTCTAATAAGTTTCATCCTCTATGCACTGATAAGCCAGCTGATCATGGAAAAGACAACGAAAACGAAATACAAGAAACGGCAACTGCAAGCAACGATTCGGACAAACCACCGCCAATATTTCTATCTGATGTTGCTAATACAACTCAAATGCTGTCATATCTTGGTAAAAAAATTTATAAGCAACATTTTTACTACAAAAGTCAACGCGATGGACATGGTTAAATCTATTGAAGAGTATAGAAAACTAATAAAAATTCTATGTGATGATCTAGTTAAGTTCCATACCTATCAACTTAAACAAGAGAGAGCCTTTAGAGTAGTTATTAAAAAACTTCACTTTTCAACAGATACTGGACTGATTAAAAACGAAGTGGAATCTAAGGGACTCAAGGTCAGAAACATAAGCAACGTTAAAAGCCGAGTCACTTGATGGACTTCAATCGTGTTGCTCCCCCCCTCGCCGCTGAAGATCAATCGCAAGATTCCGACGCTGTTCCTCCCCCCTCTTCCTTAACGGAAGTACGGGACGATTTGGATCCCGGCGTTTGTGATGTTCCTGGTGCTGGCGTAAGGAAAGATGCCGCGTCAATTTTAAGGACTGGCAGTGGCTACTTAGGTCCATCTACATCCGATTCGACAACTGCTGTTGCCCCGTTGACGGCTCTGGTGGCTATTCCCAGGCGTCCATCTACTGTTCCAACTCCTGCACCTGTTTCTCTTGCGGCTTTGGCTCCTAAAAAGTTTATTTTTGTGTCGAGACTGTTGGCTTCTGCAACTGAGAACGATGTTGGACATCATATTGTCACAAGACTCTCCCTTACTGATCCCAATGCTGTCGTCATCACCAAATTTAATTTTAAACTCAGAAGGGATTACTCTTCTTTTAAAAATCATGTTCCGGATGGGTTGTTTAGTAAAATTATTTGTTCGAGTTTTTGGCCTGATAATACTATTGTTCATGAGTATTTGAAAAAAGACAATTCGAAAGTTAGAACCTCTACTGCTTCGCAAAATACTTCTGCGGCTCCAAAAAACTATATCTCTTAATTCACTATCAAAATGTTAGAGGTTTGCTGAGTAAGCTCTCCAAACTATTTCAAGATAGTGCTACTTTTGGTGCAAATGTTATTGCATTCTCTGAAACCTGGCTTAACTCGACCGTAAATGATAGTGAAATCTTGTCTAATGACTACTTTATTTATAGAAATGATCCTCATAGCGGTTAAATCTAACCTGACTTCGGAGCTTATCAACACTCCTGACTCCTTGAGTATTGAATTTATTTCTGTCACACTCTCACTTCCAAAGTGCAATATATTGATTACCTGCTCCTACATACCCCCAGGGTCCGAATTTAACATTTATTTACTGCATCTGTCTGCGATACGTCATGTAAATTTGTTGGCTGACAATAATGATCACCTTATTGTTCTCGGTGACTGTAATCTCCCAAATGTCACTTGGTTTCCATGTAATGATTCGATATCCATGACTCCAAGAGCTTAAAATGATTTTATTAAAGGCCTCATTGAGCTATCTTTTCTGCAGATAAATTCGATTTTCAATCACAATGAGCGACTTTTAGACTTGTGTTTTACATCGGATAAGATGAGCTTACTTTGAGCTTGTAAATTTCATGATATCCCCTCAAAAATGTATGTTTAATTGCAAGTTTTGATTCCGCTAACAAATAATCATGACATATGTGAATCTGAAGTAAAAAAACCAAACCTAATAACATAAATTTGTAATAAACAATAATAATTTTTTGTCCTTTACATTTGTTGTCCCTTTTTGACCTTTTTTTTTGGCTGATCTGGCCTTTTTGTTGAACTGACTACTGGCAGCACTGCAAAGTGGTCGGGCCCGTAGGCCAAAAATAAAAAAACCAAAGACAAAATTTTGACTTTAAATGTAAATGGTCTAGCTAGTTGAATTTATTCATCGTTTTGTTTTGCTCTATCTGTCCTCTTCTAGAAAAGCATCGAAAGAAAGAGCATGATATTCATTGGGTATTGCAGCGTTAACAACGTGCAAGGAAAGCTCTCAGTAAGAAATTTTTTTTAGCTTATTTAAAACCAGTGTTTGTGCAATGGAATTGGTTAATGTATTAAATAAAGGTATTAACTTTATTTTTACGAAAAAAAAAAAAAGTAGTTTGCGTTGTATTTTGTGTTAATCATTTTTGTTTTTAATACATAATTATGAGCGTTCTTAGTTTGTCTTTTCTGTGTTTATTTAGAGTTTTAGTTGTGAAGTCATTTTTCGTCATTAACAAATCTTTTTGTATAATATTCTTAAGCATTTTAAGAGTACAAGAATGCTTAATACAAGTGCCGTAAGGTGCCGTGCGGCTTGCAATTATGCAAAAAGGTAACCTAACCTCAATTTTTATAATTTTTTTTTACACTTTCATATGTACATATGTATGTTTGTAAAATTGTTACTACACATATATGTATATAAAAAGGGTAAACATATAAATTAAAAAAATTGATTTATTTGATGGTCGATTTTGTTAAGTACATGTACTATTTCTGTCATTTTTGTTTTGAGGCAAAATAGTTTTACTCGTTTTATTCTCATTGTTCCTATGGCAGCTATAATCTATAATTTCCAGATTTTCTGAAATCTCCCAGGCTATATACGAAAATTTCCAAAGTTATGTTGCAATAAAATGAAAAAAAGAAATTTTTTCGTATAAAAACTGAAAAGCAGACCGGCTGTTCATATGGCAGCTATATGATATAGTTGTCCGATCTGGCTGATTTTTAAACGCTTTATATAAGTTTCACTTGTGGCTATCTGGCTGGCTGGCTGCGTAACTCTTTTTGGTTCGCATGCAGGCCTGCCAACTTGTTTTTTTACCGATAATTTATCGATATCTATAAAAGAGCGCGCTCTTTTAAACCGGAAAGCGTTTCTTTTAGTTTTTTAAAACTATTAATATTATTACATATTATTTTTAGATATATATAAAAAAATTAAATCAATTAGAAGTATTTTTGGCCGCTCTCCCCATACAAGCCCGACCACTGTGCTCTGCTTGTATTATAATAACAACTATTTATAATCAGAATTCAGACATTTTTGTAGCACAAAACTGAAAAGAGTTGTAAAAAAAAATCATACAAAGTTAAAACCACAAAAGCAGAGTGAATTGCATTCAATTGCTGCGTTTGAAAAATACGAACAAATTTTTACTTTTTAACAAATTTTTATAATTTCAGTGAGATGTTTGTAAAGCTAAGAAGGAAGTATATGGCCAAATCCCATATTCAGTCCACCAGGGCCAAAAACTGTAAATTATGTATATTTCTACCCGGTTTTAACCCGATACTTATTTTTAAGACATAAAAACTAAACTTATCTTATCAGTTGTGCTTTGATTTGAAAAATTTGTATAAGAAAACCGGTTAAAACCAACAAAAAACTGTTTTTTTTTTTTGAAGTGAAAACTTCTTATGGCGCGTTGGGCACTTTTGAGGGTGAGGATTTTTAGACGGGTTCGCGACAGATGAGATTTGACGTCACAGATGAGATTTTACACAGATATACTCCGTGCTCTTTCTGTTTGTGAGTGTGTGTGAGTGTGTTTATCTACATACATTATACATATTATCTACATGCATTTGACATGTTATCTACATGAATTTTACATGGTTTCTACATGAATTTTACATGGTTTCTACATGGTTTTTACATGAATTCTACATGGTTTCTACATCAATTCTACATGGTTTCTACATCAATTCTACATGGTGTGTGTGTGTGTGTGTGTGTGTGTTTGTGTGTGTGTGTGTGTGTGTGTGTGTGTGTGTTTACCACTAATGATTCAAATATTGGTGATATATGTACAAATAAACAAACAATAATAATGGCTGCAATTTATATTTCACCAAAACAGTCTTTACAAGCAATACGACAGTTCTTGCATTCAAATTTATTCATTTATTCCAAAGCTGCTTCCACACTATTTATGATGAAAATTAATAGAAGATTTGATCATTATCCTATGATTTTGAGTGGAGATTTCAACATAAACTTTGCAAATGTCAAAAATCATTCATTAATTGAATTTTTACATGAAGAATTTGATTTAACGATGTCCAATGATCACAATCTTAGCACAACAAAATACAAAACTACTATTGATTCAGTATTCACAAGATATATAAATAGATTTAAATCAAAATTGTTCATTTCATACTTTAGTTACCATTAACCTATTGTTTCAGTTTTAGAATTTGATGAAAATCCTGGTAATACGGTGGTGCCACAGAAACCGTTCCGCCCAAAGTAGGTTGACGTTCGGTTGGAATTTGGTAGGAACGGTTTCTGTGGCACCCCTGATAGTGATGAAAATGCTAATAATGATGATGTAAGAGTTGTTGAAATTATGGATGAGAATTAATAAATGTTGTATTCTATTTGTAATTGTAATTTAAACTGTACTCATTCAAATAAAACCACTTCCCAGTGTCCACATTGCTTTGATAAACTTGATTTTTTATGTAAAATTTCTCATGTCGCGAGCGCACTTAAAAATGCTCACCCAAAAAGGTGGCCCAAGTTAAAATTTTCACTTCTGCCTGCACTCCCGGAGTGCAGTTGATCTTGTTTTTTTTTTGTCTGTGTGTTCTTTTACTATTTTCTCCTATTAGAATATATAAGTATATCCTGGCACCATCTTGGAGGTACGGGACCCAGGTTTATGGTATTGCTGGCCGGAGTAATCTTAACAAGATCAGGACAATCCAAAGCAAGTTGCTGCGAAGGTTCTCGGACGCGGAGTGGTATGTTGGCAACGTTGACATAGCCAGGGACCTGGGAGTACCTCAAATTGGTGACATAATCAACCAGCAGGCTGAAAACTACATGGCTAAGCTTCGACCTCATCCGAATGTGGCGTAGGCCTTGCCATACTCCCCATTGACCTGGCGAACAGAGTTGTTTGACTCATCAGTCCCTGACTACTGTTTATTGCTGACGTCTTGTACATGAAGGTAATTGTACCTGTTGCAACCTATTTTTTGGGCCAATACTGACGACATATTCAACAAGAAGTAAAAATAGCTGCCATCACGGGTTAGCTACACCCCTACTGCATTTTTCCTTTAACCCCTTTCAAAAGTTGCTTCACATAGTAATAGTATGTCCGGTAGGGATGTCGAAAATATATCAAAATATCAATATATTGATATTTTTTGCGAAAAAATAAATATTTTTATGGTGAAATTTTTTTGAATAAATATCAGGTATCATCGATTTTTTTGCAGATTTTTTTGATATTTTTAAGCTGTCACACTTTTCGTCGGGACAAGAAATAATACATATGTGAAACATGAGCGTCGCTAAAAATTTTTTTTCGCAAGTGGTAATGGATCTGCCAAGTGCAACATTTGTGATTGAAACATAAAAACAGGTGGCAATAGCTCAAATCTGCTATCACATTTTAAAAAACAAACACCAAGACGCCTATATTAAGTGCTTAAACAAAGTAAGTAATAAGAGCGCATATGAATATGTATGTATGTGGGGTTTTATTTAAAGTGATAGAATAAGGGTAAGTTTATTAAATATAAAATATAAAATAGATTAGTTTTTAAATGTTTGGTTTGGTATTTCAATCTTCGTCTCGTCGTTTGATTGAGCACGTCTTGCTCAGTCGGGCGTCGTTCTTCAACTCTCTCTCTTCTTCTCAGCTCTGCGCCTCTTGCCTTCGTTTCTAGTCATCTTTTCGTCGTCTTGATTGTAGTCTGCTTCATCTTCGATTCCTTCAGCTCATCCTTCTGTGGATCGCGTCTTTCGTCGTGTTGATCGTCGTTTGTGTTTCCACCAGCTCGTTTTGCTGTGGAACGCGTCTTTTGTGGATCTTCTCTGCTTTTCATCTTCTCGTCATTTCATCTTTATCGTGTCATCTTCTTTGTCGTGTTCGTTGTCTAGAGCGTCTTCTTGTTGTATCTTGCGTCTTCTTGGGCAAAATACCTCCCACATGTATGTGTGTAGTACAGCATAGCATTCACAGTGCAAGAAAACGCGGTCATAAAATGCGCGGGAGATAGCGGTTTCCCGCGCATTTTATGAGTTTATATTAATTAATTAATTAATGCAAAAAAGGCGGTCATAAAATGCGCGGGAAACCGCTATCTCCCGCGCATTTTATGACCGCCTTTTTTGCATTAATTAATTAATTAATATAAACTAAGATTAAAATTTAAGATCGTATGTGGGTTAATGTTTAGGGTTTATTGCTAATGCAGCTTAAAATTAAAAAAAAAAAAATAGTAAAAAAAATATCAAAAATATCTGATAAATCGATATTATTTTAATGATATATCAAATATTATTTTAATTATTTTTTTCAATAAAAAATATCATCGATACGATATTTTTAAATATTTCGACATCCCTACTTGAAAGTGCAAAAGAAAAAGTAATTTCCGCTGAGATTCGGTAGGTTTAATTTGTACACCTAGTGTTTGGTCGAAAAAGGATAATTTTAGCTTAAAATAAAGGTCCTGCGCCGATTTAAGCTTGAAAAATTTTTACTCCGCCATTTAGGGCGTACTGATAACCTTGATTTTGCTGAAAAAATGATCCGAATTGGTAAAGTTTTGAAAAAAAAAATGCACTAGAATGTAAGTGTGCCTTGACTCTTGTGTCAACAAATAAGGTAATTTTCTTTTAAAGTTTAAACAGTTTTAAGAACATAATATAAAATTGTTAAAAAAAACTGTGGCTTTGAATAAAGAAATGTTTACTTTATACATGTAAAAAAGAATTTCATCAAAAATATGCTGCATTAGACTGGCACTTGCACTTGAATTTGAGAATTCTCAGTGTGCCTTCACTTTGGTGCGGCACTGTTTATATATTTTGCAGAAAGAAAACTTAAAAGATGTTCGCGAAAATTATCAGGTACTGACATATTATTTGAAATAAAAGTTAATTTAAGATATTTTTATTATACTTTAACATTTTTGTTTTTATTTTTGAATTTAGATTACTGCTTTATCGACTGTAAAAATTTTAAAAATACATATGACAAGACATAAGACAAGTCCTATTTTATGTGAAGTAAATCCAATAAATAAAACTAATTAAACTAATCAATTTCAAACATATTAATAACCCCCTGTACATATCCATAATTTAAAGGTCTTTTAGTCTATAAAAATAATAAAATAAAGGCTAATTCTAAATCAAATTAACAAAATTTGGTGTGTTTTTATTGGGAAAACTACAGGTTTCTATTGCCTTAAAACTATACTGAGACTAAGGCTATATTTTATTGCCTAAAGAAAATCGATTTGGGTTTATATTGCCTTAAAACCCTGTCTGGCAGTTGCCCAAAAAACTTAAATTTTAGGCTATTTATAGCCTAAAAACTTGTAGGCAATGAGTGCCTAGTTTTTAGGAAATAACTGCATTGAAGCCCAATTTAGGTCAAATGACCTAGAATAACAGTCAATTTTGAGGCATTTTAGGTAATACATTTCTCTGGGAGTAGAGACATGAATTTTAGGTCATTTTTGAAGTGCTGTAAAAAAAAAGCAAGCAATATTTATTTTCATTAATTTTTTTTTACATTATTTATTCACATTAGAAGAATACAAAAATAATAAAAAATTTAAAAAAAATAAAGATTCCGTTAGTTATCAGCTGATGGATTGGGGCGTCTCAAAAATTTGGTGCGTGACCATACCCACGATTTTAACTCTCCAAGCAATCGGAAATCAAAAAATAAAAAAGATTATCAATCTACAATAATGTCGCAATGACAGGAGCTACGAAATAGTTAAAAAAAATGTTTTGACAAAATGGGGACAGTTTAAAAAAAAAAAATTGTTTAACACTTTTTTGAACATTTTTTGATTTTTCAAAAATAGTAAAAATTAAAATTTGGGGATGGCCGTTGCTCCGACCATAGACAAGTCCCTAAAGAAGACTCACTTAAAATTTCAAGTAAATCGGTTAGGCAGAACCTGAAAATTCGTGGGTATCAGATTTAAAAAGACAGTTTTGAGAAAAACGCGTTGAACGTTTTAAGTGCTGCCCAACCGACTTGGATGCCTGCTCAGCAAAATACTTATTTATCCGAAAATAATTTGAATTTGGGAAAATCCTCTCGTAGACATATTCTTAAATAGTTAAACTATAAAATTATGACAACAAAAATTTTTTTTTTTTTATTTCTAGACCAGAATACCCCCTTAAAAGTTGGAGCAACTTTAAGCTCAAATATAGACGTCGAAAAATTGATCCCACACCCAACAACAATTTCGCGGAATATTTCGTTCATTTACGAGGCATACTTCGGCCCGAATAAATCCGATATTAAGAAATATAAGTGCTTCGGATACGCGATTACCAGCGACGTATGGACTGACAATTGTGTTCGGTCTTCCTAAAAAAATATATCAAAATATCAATATAATGATATTTTTTGCGAAAAAATAAATATTTTTATGGTGAAATTTTTTTATCATCATAAATATCAGTTGTCATCGATTTTTTTGCAGATTTTTTTTGATATTTTTAAGCTGTCACACTTTTCGTCGGGACAAGAATTAATACATATATGAAACATGAGCGTCGCTAAAAATTTTTTTTTCGCAAGTGGTAATGGATCAGCCAAGTTCAACATTTGTGATTGAAACATAAAAACAGGTGGCAATAGCTCAAATCTGCTATCACATTTAAAAAACAAACACCAAGACGCCTATATTAAGTGCTTAAACAAAGTAAGTAATAAGAGCGCATATGAATTTGTATGTATGTGGGGTTTTATTTAAAGTGATAGAATAAGGGTAAGTTTATTAAATATAAAATATAAAATAGATTAGTTTTCAAATGTTTGGTTTGGTATTTCAATCTTCGTCGCGTCGTTTGATTGAGCACGTCTTGCTCAGTCGGGCGTCGTTCTTCAACTCTCTCTCTTCTTCTCAGCTCTGCGCCTCTTGCCTTCGTTTCTAGTCATCTTTTCGTCGTCTTGATTGTAGTCTGCTTCATCTTCGATTCCTTCAGCTCATCCTTCTGTGGATCGCGTCTTTCGTCGTGTTGATCGTCGTTTGTGTTTCCACCAGCTCGTCTTGCTGTGGAACGCGTCTTTTGTGGATCTTCTCTGCTTTTCATCTTCTCGTCATTTCATCTTTATCGTGTCATCTTCTTTGTCGTGTTCGTTGTCTAGAGCGTCTTCTTGTTGTATCTTGCGTCTTCTTGGGCAAAATACCTCCCACATGTATGTGTGTAGTACAGCATAGCATTCACAGTGCAAGAAAACGCGGTCATAAAATGCGCGGGAGATAGCGGCTTCCCGCGCATTTTATGACCGCATTTTTGCATTAATTAATTAATTAATATAAACTAAAAATTAAAATTTAAGATCGTATGTGGGTTAATGTTTAAGGTTTATTGCTAATGCAGCTTAAAATTAAAAAAAAAAAGTAGGGGAGAAGTGGGGGTTGTGGGCATGGGGGGGTTGTGGGCACCCCTACGTATCTTTTCACAAAATGAAGATTGACTTTTTTTGGTAATGTCATTCGCAAGCAATTACCTTATGTATGATTTATGCCAAATATCAATGTAAACGAACGCGTTTGCTTTTTGAAATGAACGAATTGGTTTTTTTGTGCTTGGAAAAGGTGGTGAAGTTTTTTTCAAAGATTTTTAATAGTGTATTAATTAAAGTAAATCGATTAAGAAGGTAAATGTAATGCATTTTTATTTAGTCAAAGTATTATACTAAATGGAACAATATCGATTTGAACCAAAAAATGTATGCAAACACATTTTTTAATTACTTCTTAAAATGTCTGCTAAAGTTGGTTGTGGGCACCAAAATTGGGGGGTTGTGGGCACCCGTTTTTTCTTGGCAAATTTTTTTATTACCTACAATTTCTTGTAAAATTGTTTTCAAAATTTGTTTGGAACCCTCTAGAACATTCTTGTAGAAATCTTAGGCTCTTGGAAAAGGATCCTCTCCCGCTGAGAGGGATTATCACCAAGATTTGTAATTTTGCGATCGAGCTTTTCGTCTGAAATGTGTTGACATGCGGGCCAGTTATTACACATGTCAAAATTGTGTTTCCGACGATGAATAACGCCTATGTAGTCTTTGAAATAAATAAATTGTCATTTTGTTGATATTGGTTGCGGTTTTTTTCATATTTTTCCATTTGCAGCATTTTTTCCCAGGGTGCCCACAACCCCCCCAAAAAAAATTGTTAGCTAAAAATTACGGTTTTACAAAAGTCCATATGAAATTTTTTCGCATGACGAAATCAAGTATGTTTCTTCATAATTAGTTAGTTTAGGTCTCTAGCTTTACACAGATACCCATATGTCCAAACAATATGCGCTAGTTCGGTAATTATAAGCCAAAAACAAAACTATGCCCACAACCCCCACTTCTCCCCTAATAATAAAAAAAAATATCAAAAATATGTGATAAATCGATATTATTTTTATGATATATCAAATTTTATTTTGATTATTTTTTTCAATAAAAAATATCATCGATACGATATTTTTAAATATTTCGACATCCCTACTTCCTACATAGGGTAAATCCGGGACAAGTGCCCCGCTGGGACAAGTGCCCCACTTTGTTTATTGTTATCATGCATCGATAAGATTGCAGCGCCATCTCGGGAAAACTTGTGTTTAAGTGTCAAAATGAAAAATTTGTGTGGAAAATTCGTACTTTGGTAAGTTAACTATTCACAATTTATGAAATCCATACGCAGTAGGTCCAAAAACAGGCGAAAATTTTTTTAAGCGATTCAAAAATGTTTGTTATTTCATCGTCAAAATGTCAACAGACGTCAGATGAAGTATCATAACCTTCCTATGTAGCAAGATCATTTAGCAGATAACTATTTTTACATTTACTGTTCGCCAATATTTTTTTAATTAATAATTTTCATATGCTATGCAATCGGGACAAGCGCCCCACTTGTTCTCGGGGACAAACGCCCTACTGATAATCTGGTTTGAGCACTTTATGTTGTAAACGTTTGTTATTATTTATTAACAAAAATATTCTATATGGTGTTTTTACATAATTTACAATTGTTTATTAATGTTTTTTTGTATAAATAAAATTTTTCGTATTGTGATTCAATTTTGGTACCTCGATCGACAAATTCAGTCTTTTATTTTTATTATCTTTAAAAACCAGATCTGTTATTTTTATCATTATTATTAAGTGTTGATGTGTGTTAGAAAGTACCGTAGAATCAATGTAATGGCTTTTTTTCGCGAGTTGTTGTTTGCAAAATAATTTAAATCCTAAGCATAAAAGCGGGGCGCTTGTCCCTGAAGATGTTTGAACTAGCAAATTTGCTACTTTTTATTAATCATCCCACAGAAAGCTTGTAACGTAAAATATTGATGAATAAAATGTTGTTCTTACTTCTGGATATACTACTCGACCTACAACAATCACAAAAGCCCTCGTAAACATATTTGTGAAACAACCATTTCGATTTTCAAAAACGTGGGGTACTTGTCCCGGATTTACCCTATCATGCACCTTCCATTACATAAAGGAAAGAATACTGGTGGTACTGTGGTGCCTGCACAGGTTATCTTGTTCTTTAACAATCAAACAACAAATTTAGGTTTAAATAAACCCACAAAACGGGGCGAGATATTAGAAGAATTCGGTTGTGATCTAGAATTGGACAATCCAGTTATCGTTACTGACCGTGGGTCAAATATGATTGCAGTCTTCCGCGATTTTAATGAAATTCACTGCGTCAACCACTTGTTAAAAAACACGGTTGATAAAACCATTAGGGACACACCGGAGATGACCGCAATCGTAGGAAAAGGCATCAAACTTGTAAAGTTTTTCAAAAAATGTGGGTGCAACTTAATTTTAGGCTTAACTTTAAAGAGTTTTTGCCTTCTCGTTGGAACACGGTGTTTTACTTGATAAAATCAATCGAAAGTAACTGGCTTTAGGTTACAAATATTATAATAAAAAAAAATTAAATGGATAGGATTGAAGGTCTTAGTCTAAGTCAATTAACTGCTATTACCAGGTTATTAGAAATATTCGAGAACGTGTCGAAAAACTTGGAAGCCAGCAAGTATCTCACCATCCACCTCACCATTCCAAATTTTAGCAAATTAAAGAAGACCTGTTTAAGCAACATTAGTGACACACAAACGATAGAAGAGATTAGGATTAAGATTAAGAGATTCAATCCTCACTAAAAAGTTGCATTTAAGAATTAAAATAACCAAACCTTACATAGTACCAAATAGCACTTTTTCTATTTCCACCTACAACAAATGATTTAATTTTTCATCCGAAGAAAAGCAAAATATCATGACGCAGTCCAAAAACATCATGACTTCATTCAAAAACGAAGAATGTGGCAAAGGAGGAGAAATACCTTCCGTAGATGACGAGTTCGCAGAATTTATTGAAGAAAAATAAATAAATAATTATACCGACAAAGTAGACCAGAAAATGCAAGGTTATTGCAGTATAAATGTGCCATATGCACCCAATTTTGATTGCCTAGGTTGGTGGAATATGCATAAAAACTTTTTCCCACATTTATACAAAACGAGCTGCAAAATATTTTGCATTCCAGCTAGTAGCGCATCTTCTGAGCGAGTTTTTTCTGACGCCAGAAATTTAATAACAGAAAAACGATGCACAATAGCCAATTATTCAAAAAATATAAACAAAATAATGTTCCTTCACTCAAATACAAATTAATATGTTAAAGAAAAGTCCAAATTATATTTAAAAAAATAAATATGTAAGCTCCTGAACACTACCAACATACTGAGGTCATACAATTACTTGCATTTTTGCTTGTCTGGCCCCTACCTTTACTTTATGAACCCTTCTCACGCGCACGCTTTGTAACACTTACTGTTGCGATGAAATTGCCTTGTATGACTCGAATTATTTTGAATCATACCGACCATTCTCACTCATTCAATTTGTGTTCGCTCGTCCAAATGTTGTGCATGTGAGACCTACACGAATGCACACACTCACTCAAATATTGTTGACTGCTCATTCCAGCTCATTCTATGGGCTACAAACGTTCCATAGAAACCGTCAGCCGAATATAGCGAGATCATAACCTTTGAAGCCCATCTAACTCGAAAAAAGATAGTTATCAACCAGACAATATTCAGCCATATTTAGCTGACGGTTTCTATGGAGCGTTTGTAGCCCATATCGTTACCAAGAAAATAAGTCAGTTTTGGAACCGATATCTCCGAGTTAACCCTTATTTTGCGGACACTTCCTCCCTCTGCCAGCTCAGAAATAATTTTGTTTCGGAACAATTTGGTAATTTTCCGTCCTTCGATTACACAGGCCGACAAAATTTCGACAACTTCATGTTGACTAAATGATGGTAGCCGATTCTTATAGAATTTTCGCCGTAGAATCCGATTCTGACCTTGAAAATATCCGATTTGCTCTAGTTTTCGAGCAACATGAGGTTAAAGGTGCCAAAAACTGTTTTTTTTACACTTTGAAAAAAGCGATGAAAGAAAATGGCCTATATAGGATTAAAAGAAAGCTTAGACATAACTCTTTAATATCCAGCATGCAGTTAGTCAACAAAATTTTGTCGGCCTGTGTTATCTTTATCAAAGTGGTTGATTATGGATTCGTCACCACTGGGGCTTAGTTTAACTAATTCAGCAATATTCCAATACATTTTGTAATTTTCGAATTGTGTAAAAGGCCAATTTCCGAACTCTAATCATCGAAAGAGAAGTGACTTTTGAAAATCGTATACAACTTTTTTTTTCCCAGTGTGATCCAAAATCGTTAAAATTAAAATAAATTAGCTAACAATTAGAACAGGATAGAAGAAGAAAAAATTATTTAGGAATCACAATTAACGAACTATTGGTACCCAAAATTCTTGGATGAAATAAGCTGCGACAATGATTTACGTCCTTATTTTAGTTTTTAAATCAAATAAACTAGAAATAAAATACCTAAAAATGTGAAAATTTATGAAATATAAGTGAAAATTATTCCAATATCTGCCTTAGTTTGTCAGACACAGCGCTTTAAATTTTTTCTTGGGCACTGGATGAATTAAACTGCGAGCCACTATAGGTGAACTGTGTTTTGCCCAACTTAATGTTTGCAGCACCTTTGCAAGCTGAAAACTGCTCCACACACAGCCTACTCAAATGATCGCAGGTTGCTATTGCCGTGCGATTTGCTATGTAAGGGCATTCTGCGGCTTCCTGTTCCTCAGTTTTCGTCGACTGTCTGAGGAACGGCAACTTGTTTTTTTGAGTAACTGCGCCCATCGCAACTACATGTTTTTTTGAGGTGGCGTGGTGGCAAACATCTAAAATTTTGGCGCTTAAGCCTAGTACTCAGATCGACAAACAGTTTCAATGTCTAAAAGAGGCCATTCTTTTCCTTTTTTCTCGGAGTATGACCTTTTTTTAGATAATTCATCGGCAATTTCTTTGAGCATGAACTGCGGTCACACCAATTTCCGTTGGCGGGCTGTATATGCTGTATTCGGTTTGTTGACAACCAAATTTTAAATAAGTTGTGGAAATTACGATAAAACCTTCTCAACTTAAGCCGAGGCTGAAGCTCGCAAGGAGAAGAGGCCAAAAATTTGAAGGAGCATGCAGTTACCTTCAACGAGGAACGAATGGGGCACATTATCGCAAGGCGAGTGGACTATACGGAGGTGGACTCCTTTGTTCCCTGCCGACGGTAGCCAAGGAACACTCGATTGGCGAGGTCACCTGCGAGCTGCACCAATGATGGGACACTAGAGTTCTGCAAAAGTGAACTTATAAGTGAAAACTTATCCTTACGGTGGATCTCAAGCCGGACTCGGTTCGCACAATGAAGAAATTTCAGGCTAAACGGCTGTTTCCCAAGCTGGTGATCAAGCACCAGGAGCAGGAAATCAATGATTTTTGTTTCAAGGACTGAGTTAATTTTAAAGAAATATTTAAATTTTAAAGAAATATTTTACGAATGTAAGCGTACATTTGCGTTTTTTGTGAAAACATTAAAACAAATAAGAATTTGCATACATTTCGTTGTTCAGTCGAATTTCGCGCCATCTTTTAAAATTTTGCTAAACCCTATAACTCAATAAGCCTAGTACTCAGATCGACGAAATGAGTTCGAGATCAGTGAGAGAGAGCGAGAGGCCAATAACATCGAAACACTTTTCAAGGGTGCTGTTCGACAGGCGGTACTCAGATGATAGAAATAAAATACTAGAAACTTAGTTTGGCAACTAATCGCGTTGCCAACTATCTCTTTCAGTATTTCGAGAGCGAAAGGGAGAGCAAATAGAACTATTTAATAAAAAGGTCGTTCTCCGTTGTTGCCCTCTCACTCTCTCTCATAAAGAGGGCTTAGGAAAATTTCAAAAGATGGCGCGAAATTCGACTGAACAACGAAATGTATGCAAATTATAATTTCTTTTATTATTTACATAAAAAACGCAATCGTACGCTTACATTCGTAAAATATTTCTTTAAAATTCATTTAAAAACGGCGGTTTAATTCAGTTCTTAAAACAAAAATCCTTGATTTCCTGCACCTGAGGCTTAATCACCAGCTTGGCAAACAGCCGTTTAGCCTGAAATGTCTTCATAGTCCATAGTCCATAGTCCACTCGCCTTGCGATGATGTGCCCCATTCGTTCCTTGTTGAGGGTAACTGCATGCTCCTTCGAGTTTTTGGCCTCCTCCTTGCGAGCTTCAGCCTCAGCTTAAGTTGAGAAGGTGTCATCGTTGCATTATAATTTTTACAACTTATTTAAAATTTGTTTGTCAGCAAACCGAATACAGCATATACAGCCCGCGAACGGAAATCTGTGTGACCGCAGTACTTGCTCAAAGAAATTGCCGATGAATTTTCTAAAAAAAGGTCATACTCGGAGAAAAAGAAAAAGAATGGCCTCTTTTCGACATCGAAACTGTTCGTCGATCTCAGTACTAGGCTATAACGTTGAACGACCTTGTTACGTCGGTCCTACTTCGTCCTTTGAAGGACATATGTAAGTTTGAGGGAGTGGCCGCCCGCCAAGCACGATTTGGTGCAGCTGAGCTCGTTGGATTTGGGGTGGGTTCTTTGGACGCCACTCACCTCTCCACACGTAAACCAAGTAATTATTTACGTGCTTGGAAATACTAAATACTGTTGGTCAGTCTGTCTCTCAGTGTACACCGCCCGCAAGCTTCGCGAAAGCTTGATCGAAATCCGATCGGCAGTGTTTCAGCCAATGCCCTCCCCTTCACGACTTCGCGTGCCAATGGATCATCGCTGGCTGCGCCATATGATCCCCTAATGTGTTTGTTGTTCGTCAAAAGTTATGTCATTGTTCTTGACCCAGTTTTTCCATTTATGCCAGTGCCCCCCTTTATTCGGTTTCTACCAAGACATGGTTAATATTCTGTTTACATTATAAATTTTATTGGGTAAAAATAAAAGTGCATGGTTGAATATAAAAGTGTGTGCTTAATAATAAAAATATAAATTGTCTCTTGACATTGTAATAAAAATTGTAAATTGACTGGTTGAAAATAATGAATAAAAAATATTCTTGGAAATTAAGTAAAAGTAATTAAGAATACATTTGATTACAAACTTGACAAAAGTATGAGAATATAAAAGTAATTAGGAAAGATAATTGTAGGGGAATCAAAAACTTAAAATTCTTCATAATAAAACGGTATAAAAATGTAGAAAAGTACATTAAATGAAATTTTAAAGTGGAATTTAAGAATGAAAAGAAAATATGGTTATAATATTTTTCTCCGAGTGGAGGTGTACTTTGCACATAAATATGTATCAATATGGATATGTGTGTGTGTATTGAAATTATTAAATAAAAAGAAATTGGCATTATTAAAAAGTTGTATGTGGATTAAAAACAGGATTGTTAACAGAAATTAATATATATTATTGGCTATAAAAATGATATAAAAAATAATTTATGTGTACGTTTACAAAATTGGTGAGGAAGGCAATATGAACATAATAAATTGAAAGTAGCAAAAAATGTAAAGAGTGACCAAACGATCTCAAATAGTTCACATACGCTCAGCTAAATACTAGTTCCGATATCTTTGTGAACCACTACTAATCGGAATTAGCTTAGTCAATGCAAAAATGTTTAAAAAGGTAGAGTTATTTCAGAACATTAAAAAAAAAAAAAAATGGCTATGTTTTTGGCTAATAGCAAATTAAGGAAAAAATTTTAAATTTTTTTAAAAGTGGCCAGAAATAGCCACTTAATGGTTAACCTAGCAGCACTGCATCCGCAGCAGTTGCTATGCGCGTTTTAACGGTGTCCTTTCAAATCTAACTGCGCCTCCTTCGCTGTTGCTAAGCGCATCTCCTACACCGCTATTTGTGGGGAGTTTTCCAACTCCGAATACGGTGGGGAAAAATACTCCTTCCCATGTGATCCCGGAACAGAAATGGAACAAAATCCTGATTAGTAATGAAATTTGGGTTAGAAATACGAGTTCCGATTTTTTAAAAATTAATTTTTTCAAAAGTTGTGGCCTTAGAAAAAAAGGAAATTTTTCACCCTAAAAATGCTTACAAAATCGTGGATTAAAAATCCATTTTTGACAAAATCGAAAATGTGGCCTCGTATTTCTAAGCAGAATTTAATTCTGAACAAGAAAACCTAGGCGATATCCAAATTTGATGATAACTGGTTAGAGTTTTTTTCCCCACCAGTTTGAAAAAACCCGTTTCGAGATACACTCGTTTAAAAATGTGCTTGTGCATGTACATGTACGGTACATGTTTTAGGAATTTTCTAAATTAAAGTATACATCTCAAGGAACATTTTAAGCCCAAAAAAAATGAATTTTTTTGAAAAATCAAAGTGTACTCCCTTCTTAAGGGGGGACATCTGAGTAACTTTTTTTTAAAAATCAAAAAAATTTTTTTTCGCTTAAATAATTCTTTATGGTATTAAAAATAACATACCAAAAGATAGAGTCCGGCAAAAGGGTCTAAGTGTCGAAATTTTCCATTCTGCGGCGATGCCTCACAGGTACATATATCCCATGGAACCTTTTGTGTTTAAACGCGTTTTTCTCGAAACCACTTTTTTTGAGTTGGCTGAGTAGAAAACTCGCACAAATCTTAACCGATCGATCTGAAATTTTGACAGTATATTCAAAATACCTTTGTCTATCGACACTCGTAGGATTTTTTTTTTATATTGCTTACTTTTTTTTTATCAACAATTTTGTGACGTTTTTTTTCGTGAAAATTTTAATTTTTTTTTCAATCACTCACCATTTTGCAAAAAATCAATATATCGGCCGAAAAGACTTTAATCATGTTTGACCCACGATCAGTTACAATAACGGGTTTGTCCAGTTCGAGGTCACATCCAAAGTCCTTCAAAATCTTTTTTTTTGCCCGTATACTGACACCTAGAAAAAGAAAAAAATTTGAATTTTACTTGTATACATAAAAATGGGGTTAACAAACTTGTGCTGGGCGAGCCCTTCATTGACTTCATGGCCATTAGGCGATCAGCAAAAACTCCCTCCCTTATGTAATGAACAGTACAAGACAAATAAGATGTTTTTAAATAGTTATCAGTCCAAATGTCACTTGTAATAGCATATCCAAAGGCTCTGTACTCTTCGATTTCCGATTTTATTGGGCCAAAGTGGGACGCATATTTTGATGCTATGTTTCGGGATACTGTTGTTGGATGTGGTAACAGCTTATTAACGTCGACATTTGCACCATAAGTAGCTCCAACATTAATTAAGAATTAATTCTGTTACAACAGGTATTCCCTTGTCCTTTGTTGCTTTGTTTACTTCAACGAGAGCAGCGTTGCGAAATTTATTTGCATTTACGGTGTAACACTTATGTTTGACCAGGTTAAATGTGCTTCCTGTAAACTTCATAACAGTATAGCACGTCTTGCAAGCCACAAGGTTATCGAATTCTTCTCCATTTTGGTCTTTAATTTTGGAGAAAAACTCCCAAACTTCGCTTCTGCCACTCTTTTCAATTAAGGTGTACATGCCACTTTTAATCTTCTCTTTGACATCCACCGCGATTAACTCTGAAAAAAAGAACACAAAAAACACTTATGGACAGGTCACAAATACACAGGGTAATACCTTACGCAGGTTAATATCTAAGCGCGAAAAAAACGAAAACAAAACAAAAAAACGCAGACTACAAAACATACAGACTCGTCGGTTTCGGTGTCCATGTTTTTGGCTCTGATTTTAGAAAAGAAAAAATTGTCTTAGTTAGTTAGTTAGTTGTTAGTTCTCTTATACAGAAAAAAACAAAGTACAAAAAAAATAATTCATTATGAATATATAAAAAGTTAAAACTGTTTATAACTTAAGTTAAAACTGTTTGTAACTTAAGTTAAAATTAGATTTCTTCGCAAACGCAAAAAAATTACAGGGATTATAAAACCTTGTAAAGTATTATAATAAAACAACTGAATACTTATCAAAAAAGTAACAGAATGAACGAGAAGCTTATTAATTTCCATTTTTTGTTTGTTTATATTTCACACAGCGTTTTTCACTATAATAAGCACTATCCGAGAGTTTCCTATAGTTCTGTAAAAATAAGATTTAACTTAATTTTTTTAATTATTTGGGTATTGAAATTATTGTACGCCAGATATTTTGATGGCATACCAAATATAAAATATGTTTATACGTTTATGTTTGAATTAATTTAAGAAGGCTTTGCGAAATATATTTTTGAACGTGAAGGAAATGGGGAGTTTTTATTTTCATACAAAACTTTGAAAAAAAGTGTCTTTTTAAAAAAGGATTAAGGTGTTTGTGTAAAACATAAAACGTTAGCAGATAAAAAAGAATATATATGTTGGCATCAAAAGTTTTAGATATTTCTTAAATATTTTGTAAGATTAGGGGCCAAAATCGCCTTTGTTACCCCACTGTGCAGCATTGCCAGCTGCGAATCAGAAAAGTGGCTCTCTGAGTGAGTTTTTGTTGTTGTTCGTAGTTTAATTTTTTCATTGGAAAGCTTGGTATTTTTTAGCATAAATTCCCTCAGAACAGTTTAAAATACTAGTAATATTTTTGTGGTTTACAGTGACTTTTAATGTTCATTGAGGCAAAATCATTGAGTTAAGGGAAGGTTCTTTTTTATTTATTAAAAAAAAAAATTGTTTTTTTTTTTGTTCAAATCGATCCGATCGAAATTGTCCTAGATATGTATGTATGAGCGTTGAATGAGATGAGTCCATTGCGTAAAACTTTAAACGCGTTTTTCTCGAAACATGATTTCTCTAAACAGCGTACAATCTTATTTAAGAACGGTTTAATTTGAAGATTTGATCTTTTGATTTATCATAAAAAAAATCTTCAACAAAGTTTTTGTATTCACTATTTTTTGTGGAGCCTTGAAGATAGAAAAAAAGACTGAAAAATCGATGTCAAAGTTCAAGATCGCACAATCGAATCGGATTTAGAGTTTTTTTTACCCATTCTTTGGTCATTGCTCCAAGTATTTGAGTTTAATTTTAAAACGATATGTTCAGTTTTGTGTTTCAGATCGATCCTGAGGCAGCAGGCTGTACTCAGTTTTTTAGTTCCCCGCGCATCTATGTATTCCTAGACAGCACGTCTCTATCGGGGGTGCCACAGAAACCGTCGACGGTTTTGGGGAGTAATTTTTCGGAAATTCGGAAAAAAATCGTCGGTGTTACAGAAACCGTCTCGAACTTGTTGTTGGGACTAACGATTCGGAAAAAAGACAGGGCTGACTTCTTATTTTTATTTGGCATTTATTTGTTATTTTTCAATAAATTCAAGCCAAGTTTTACTTATTTTTGCAAGACAATACCAACAACTAAAAAAAACTCTACACATAAATCGTAACGAACAAAATAGTTCAACATTTTAAAATGACCGCCAACCTAAACAACAGAAGCCATCCCTGTATTACATGGCTTCTTATGAGAGGCCGCTACATAAAATCAGTCCCCCAGAGCGAATCCTTTTGCGAAAGCGGCGTTTTCTAATATAAAAATCAAGAGCACGGGGGCTCGCTTTGATTTCCTATGCTTTCCCCTAAAACTTAACAACATTTAGGCAATAATATTCAAAATTTGTTGAATTCACTTGCATTTTTAGACAATTTGTCTTCTTCTTCGTCGTTTTTTAAGGTTTTTACCCAAGCCGGTATTTTTTGCCACACGCGGTCACACTTAAGTGCAATGCAACGATTTGTTTTATTAATTTCACAAGAAGTACAACTTATTTTCACTTGAAATTTTGACACGCTATAGTTATAGTTATAAACAATAGTATAGCGTACCATAACAATAATAACAATCATATTTAAAATATGAAAATTACTCCGAAATTTGGCATTTTCTATTTGGAGCAAGTTGGCATTTTGGTTTCTCGGGTGGAATTTGGCCGGAATCACACAAGCAATTTTTGAGGTGACGGTTTTTGGAGATTTGTTAATTTAAAATATAAAAAGATCAAAACATACAAAATTTTGTATGCAGATAGCACATACAATTCATTAACGTTGTTTTAAAAAATTTTCATTATTTATAAAAAGGTTCAAGTATGCTAATTTTATAAAACTGTCGTTTAAAACACGGGGGAAATGATAGAGTTTTCTGTGGCACCGACGGTTTTGCCTTGGGTTGGAACTTGGGCGGACTTCGGGAGGAACGGTTTCTGTGGCACCCCCGTATTTGTAAATTAAGTTGAAAATATATGCTTTTTGAATTTTAAAATCGTATTCTATGTTTTTTCATTGGTCCACAAAAAAATGTCAAATTCTGCTCACTTTTGGTAATTTGAATGAGAACCTCCACTTAAGCCTTGAACATGCGACTATTTTTCACAGTTTTAAACCAGGCAAGAATGTTTCGATGATCTTACATCTATACAATGAATTTTCACGTGGTCGCAAATCGCTCACTGACGCATCTCGCGAAGATCGTCCAAAATCAGTTGTTGTGCCAGGAAATGTCGATGCAGTGCGCGTAATGATTATACAAATATGTCTACAAAATCGTTACACAAGTTTCTCCGATCTCTTATCATGGATAAGGTGAAGGGCTGGATCAAGGTGTCATGCGACCCGTGCCGATGATCAGCCTGGCTGGGGGCCCTTTTAAAAATAGCCCAGTCGCAAACGGAGCATCCGGATACCTGGCGCCCTCCGGATCAGCTAGCCTTACCTCCCGTAGCGCGGATCTCTGCGGGAGGTGGACCACACTTTCTCCGCAGCTCGTGGGAACAAATATGAACCGAACAGATAATAAGAAAATAAAGAAGGAGACCGGCACTCCCATAAATCCGGCGAGGACTGAGGGTCCACAGACAGAGGTTACTGAACCTAAAGTCAACCAAACGGCAGGAGGAATGACAGAGCTCACTAGGGCTAAGGTCAACTCCACCCCGGCGAAACAGCCAACTGGGCTCAATCGCCCCCTGGTCAGAGGCAAGGTGGTGACCGCAACCGACACTCCTGTCACCTCGAGCGACCAGCAAGGTGCTACCACAAGCGCAGCTGCAGCTCAGTCGGGTGCAGGGGTGAAGGGAGGGTCATCCACTTGCAAGGCCAAGATGGATAGGTATGGGGAGAGGAAATCCGCCGCGGCTATCCTTAAAAGACAGGCACACAGCAACATCACCACCCCCTCAGCGGAGTGGTTAAAGAAATTGGATTGGGCTAAGTCTGTGTTGCCCAAATTCGTATTGGAGAGGCCGAAGGAGGACCCTAAAAATCCTAAACGGCAACGCTCCTAGGAAAGTGCGGCTCAAAATGCCCCAAAGAAGATTCGTACGCACGTGCCCGTCGTGCCGAACAAAAGCTTCGCAGAAATGGCAAAGGACAAGATCCTTCTAGGAGTCCTGGACCAAGGCGACGCTGAGGGTGGAATCCCGAGAAGCCAGTGGAAGTGGGTTGAGGCAGCACTGGCTGTACAATGCTTCGAGGTGCTGGAAGCGGACCCTGGACCCCCACCAATCTGCAAAGATGCAGGGTGGTAACGTTAGCAGGGTAACTTCAAGGTGATGGCATGCGAAGGAGCTAGGTCGGAGCTAGAGCTACTGAAAGCGGCCGTATCTAGACTGGGTGAGGTCTACCCGGGTGCCAAGCTGGTCGCTGTCGACTGGAAGGACATCCCGAGTAGGCCAAGAGCCGTTATATGGGTCCCGTCCTCCTTTAAGGAGCCTGAGAAGATCCTGGCGATGTTGCAGAGATGCAACCCCAGCCTGCCGTCCTCCGACTGGAAGGTGGAAGAGACGCAGCGCCCATTGCGTCAGGTGTTACTCATCCTTAACAAGGACTCCGCTGCACCCATTGATGCAATGCACGGAGAGCTTAACTTCGGTTTTAGCTCGGTGCGCATCAGGGTGTACAAATCGAACACCAAGCAGAAGGACGAGCCTGGTGTTGAAGAGGTGCTGGCCAACGAGATGAAGGAGCCAGGCAGAGAGGAGGAGGACTGCGAGTCGGTGATATCCGACACATCCCTTCTCCAGGGCTTCAGCAAGCTGGGTCATGGGACTACTGACTCCATGGGCGAAGTTTTCGCTGAGGACCTGGATGCTGACGCGACAGTGGTGGAGGCAAATCAGCACGATGTCTCTGAGAGTCGGGCAGATAAACCTCCATCATTGTAAAGCAGCCTCCGCTGCCCTCATGCTTCGTCTAGCGAGAGACGAAGCCGACCTGGTGCTGATCCAGGAACCCTGGATTGTATCCAATAGGATATGCGGACTCAGCACCCCAAAATATAAGCTACTCGTAGCTCAAGGAGAAGGTAAAACCCGTACTTGTATTTTAGCTAAAAGGCACCTTAGTGCATTTATGCTTTATAACTACAGCGATGTGGACACTACAGCGATAAGTCTGGAGCTCCAGGAAAGGTCGCTATGTGTAGTGTCAGCATACCTAGCGTACGACATCATGGACCCAATACCGGGTTGCAAGCTGAGGGAACTCTTAAAGGTTTGCGAAGATCGTGGCACTGGCTTGCTGATCGGATGCGACGCAAATGCCCACCATGAGATGTGGGGCAGCACCAACACAAATGAGAGGGGTGAGTTACTTTTTGAATACCTTCTCTCCACCAACCTACTTATCTGTAATAGGGGAAACGACCCCACTTTTGTAATCAAGGACAGGGAGGAGGTCATAGACCTTACCCTTACTTGAAACTTCATGGATGACCAGCTTATAGGGTGGAGCGTTTCTAAAGAACACTCCTTCTCAGATCACAAATATATCACCACAAAATTATGTGCGCCCAATCCTGTCCCAGTAACGTTCTCAAACCCCCGCAGAACCAACTGGCCAGCCTTCAAAAATAGACTGGCTGAGGCCTTACCAGCTCCTCCAGAGCAGATTCCTCCATCGGAGGAACATCTCACTTACCTCACGACAGCCTTCACTAAAGCTTGTAACAATGCATATAAAGCATCCTGTCCAATCAGCAAGCCGAGAGGCAAATGGAGACCACCCTGGTGGAAACAAGAAATAGACAAGCTAAGGGTAGAATGTAGGAAACTCTTCAACAGAGCAAAAAGACTAAGTTGTGAACAGAACTGGTCAGAATATAAACACAGTCTAGCTCAATTCAAAAAGCTCACTAGGCAGGCACAAAGAGAGGATTGGAGAAAATTCTGTTCGGGAATTGAATCGTCTTCAGAAGCCGCAAGATTACGAAAGGTACTCTCAAAGTCATCCTCGAATCTGGGCTATCTCAAGAGACAGGACGACTCATAGACTTCTTCTAGCGAAGCAACACTAATACTATTACTAGATACGCATTTTCCAGGAAACACCTTAGGTCCCTAAACAACCGACCCACAACCATGCCACTCGGTCAAAGTATTGGATAGCATCATGACTGTCAAGATGGGCATCTGAAAGTGGGTTAAACGTAAACCCAAGTAAAACCGATCTTATTCTCTTCTCCAGGAAGTATAAGATCCCTAAGTTAACTGCCCCAAAACTAAATGATTCCGTTCTAGAGTTTAGCGATATTGCAAAATACCTGGGGCTTGTACTAGACAAGAAATTGAACTGGAATCTCACCATATCGGATATAGTGCGTAAAGCTAACATTGCACTCTTCACCTGCAAGAAGGCAGTAGGCCTCAAATGGGGGATGTCCCCGTCAGTAGTTAGCTGGTTATACAGCGCCATAGTAAGACCGATCCTCCTGTATGGGGTATCCATTTGGTGGCCAGCGCTGCTGCATAGTTCCAAACTCAGGGCACTCAACAAGGTGCAAAGGGTAGCTCAACTATGCATGACAGGAGCTCTCAGAACAACCTCTAGTGAAGCGCTCAACGCTATTACTAGCATATCCCCAATTCTACTGGTGGCAAAAGAAACCGCCACCATTACAGCACGACGTCTGCGAGACGCAAACTGCTGGACAGTCCATAAATACGGACACTCATCCATTCTACCAGAAGGCGCAAACATGCAATTAACAAACTATTGCACGACCGTAGAACACACCTCTACAACGTTCAAAACAGTTTTCCCCTCTAGGGAGGACTGGGCGGCAAGTCCCTTTGGACAAAATGACTGCATTAATTTCTTCACAGACGGCTCCAAACTCGACAATCGAGTTGGAGAAGGAGTCTTTTGCGAACAACTTAGCATCAAAATACATTTCCGTCATCCGGACCACTGCAGCGTTTTTCAGGCAGAGATTCTCGCCATAATCAAGGCTCTCAGTTGCCTATGCCTCTCTAGCCTTATAGACGGAGCAATTAACATTTACTCAGACAGTCAGGCAGCAATAAAGTCACTTCGTGCGCTATCCTCAAACTCGACGAAAGTCGATCTTCAAGAGATGGCACAGCAGTTCGTTATCTCCCTAATTAGGGTGCCAGGGCACCAAAATATTGAGGGGAACGAAATAGCTGATGAACTGGCCAGACGCGGCACTTCTACAGTTCTCCTTCCAGACAAGAAGGACTTCCGTATGCCCATAGCTACTTTTAAGCTCAGGACAAGGGAAGTTTTCAGATCCCTGGAACAAGAAACATGGAACAACACCACTCACTGCAACATTAATCGCCAAACATGGCCTAAGGTTGACGCCAAACGTACAAAAAGGCTTTTCAGTCTACATCGCACACAATGCTCAGCTGTAAATCGAGCAATTACAGGTCACTGGCTCGTAGAAGCCCACGCATCTCGACTAAACGTCCTAAACAACGACTTCTGCAGAAGCTGCAAAAACGAGGAAGAAGAAGAATCAGTAGAGCACTTCTTCTGCTCCTGTGTGGCCCTTATCAGGCGCAGGAAAAAGTATATAGGAGAATATTTCCTTCACAATTTAGCTGAATTAGCAGCTGTTCCCCCGAAGAAAATATCAGGTTTCATTAGAGAAACGGGCTGGGACTCTTTCTAACTTCGTGGTTTAACCCTTCTGTGAGCGGAAGATTTTTTATACGTTTTGAGCGGAAGACACAAACTTGTGCATGGTGTTTGAACCGCGTATATCTTAAAAACCTTTATTCAGAAAAATTTGAAATTTTTACTGAATATGTAGGTATTAACTCTCAATTATTAAATTTAAAATTTAAATTTTTAAATTAAGCCTACACTAAAAAAAATTTTTTAAGTTTTACCTTGGAAAAAAAATTGCAGGTAAGATTAATTACGTAAAACTTGCAAACAGATCAAACAATTGAAAAACGTGGTATACTACGTTATAGGACTTTTAATAACCTTTCCAAAAAGGTCAAATGTGTCATACCAATAAAAATGTGTAGATAGTGTAAAGAACTGTATAGTGCAAGAACAACACCCCCAAATCCGACGAGTTAGTGCCGGACCCTATAGCGTGCCCGCAAATACAGATTCCTCAATTTATAACACTTCAGACGAACGTTACACGCTACATTGCTTACTCTTCAAGTATCGCAAATAACGAGATGCAAGACTCAAGCTACATCAACTGTCATCAATTGATACTGGTGGCCTGCCGTACCAGATCGTTTTTGCTTTGAATAAACCATATTTGATCACAACGAATATCGATGTAACAGACGGATTAGCAAACGGAGCAGTCGGTAAATGGGTCTATTTTGAGTTAGATGATCAAAGCCACAAAATGATCAGAACTTGGCTTATTTTTCCAAAAGATGTAGGAAGACGGACACATAGTAAAACTGCTCAAAATGCTATTTGACTAGGAATAAGTAATGACGCAACTCCGACAAGTCGTAGGTCAGCGACCTTTCCATTATACAGAACAAAATCACACAGGAGAATCCAAGTAAGGTAAGGTCAAACGATTTTTTGTGATTGAAGTATGACATTTGAGGAATGTCTCATCAAATATTCATAATGAAATATTGAAAACAATTGTTCGGACGTGCCTCGCAAAAAAGTAGAATTGCGGTGCCCCTCATAACTCGTAGCTGGATAATCTGAAATCAAAAAACCGAAGTTCATTCGTTATATAATAGTTTGCCCCAGGTAACGCTATCGAGTTTTTTTTTAATTCCAATTTTTGAATTTTTTCGAAGACTGAAGTAAAAAGCACAATTTTTTAAGAAAAAATCGGCTGAATGTCATTGTAAAATCAAAATTATGAACAAAAAAAAAACGAACAGCGTTACCTCGTAAAATATAAATAATAATAATATAAACGCTTTAATCTTTTAAGAACAAAAAAATCTATAAAACTAAAAATAGTACCACAGGTAGAGCACCAGCCGAAAAAAACGCTGTTTAAGGGGTACTTTGACTCTAAATAACGAGCATTGGTAAAAGCCAAAACAACAAATCCTTTTAAAAGGATTTTAACACTCGGACAAGTCGAGGAAAAACATTTTGAAGAAACCAACAGAGGCAGGAAGATTGTTCATTATAAAACCAAGCTCAAAAATAAAAAGAAAATAAATACAAGTAAATATGATCTTAACTCCAGACCAACCTAAGAAAACCAAAAGACACAACGACAATAAAAATATGATCATCGTTTTATTTTTAATAATATGAACATTATTTCAAATTACAATGGGACAAAATATTGAGATTACCCCTATCAAAGCTCAAAATGGATACCTTAAAACCGGATCCATAAACATACCAACTAAACACGAATACCATAACTAAAATCAAACAAACATTTGAAAGTCTTATACGAGAAGCAAACGAATTAAAAGATATTCAGGCCTGTTCCAGTTTCCACTCGGAAGTGAATTTGATACCATTTTCGGATTTCCCTTTAACATTGTCGAATTTCCCTTTTTCAATTGGGGATTTGCACTGAACTTTCCTAATGGCTTCCTAATTTAACTCATAAAATAGAAGGAACTAGCATTAGCGGCCAAAATTACAAAATTTCATATACTTGTTTATTCGATAAGCTGTCCTGGTGGCAGTGTTGTGCAAGTAGTGTTCAAAACCAGAGTTGCCAAAGGCGATTAAAAGGTCCCAACAAAACACGTGGGGGCTGTAATTTGTAAGCATGGGTCGGTTTTGGGCACCCCTACTTAATTTTTCACAAAATGAAGATTGAGTTTTTTTGGTTATGTCATTCGCAAGCAATTTATATGGGCTAATCCGAGAATTTTGAAACCAGCCCGAAAAACTAAAAAAGCTAATAAAAACATATTTCTATATGGTTTTCTAACATTTTGTTCCTAAATCATGAAACTAAACTTGTCTAAGCAATGGACAAAAAAATTTAATATTTTTTTTGGTACAACTAATTAATATTAGCAAAAAGGTTTTTTTTCGTATTTTTGTCTGTTTTTTAGACCTGTTTTCATTTGTCGTTTTCTCCTATTAGAATGACAATGTGTGATAACATTTTGGTCACAAAGTGTCGTTTACATGTTAAACTATTTTCTCAATTCAAAAAACTATCAAATCGGGGCTAAAAGTATAGATAAACGTCTATTTTAACTTGATGTAACGTCCGCAACGTAACGCCCGCAACGTAACGTCCGCAACAAATTTAAATTAAGATTATTTTTATTAACGGAACTAGTTATCTTTCTTTTTTAAGCTGCATTGATATGGTCATACATTCCACTTCATTTTTAGTTATCTTACTTTTTTGGTTAACTATTCTTAATTCGCTAATAAATGTGGAAATGCACACAAACCTCAAATTTTACTTCCATTTTTTGTAACGTCCGCAACGAAACTTTGAGCAAGCATAACTTTTTTTTCAAAAAAAATTAGCCTCTTGTTTTTTAATTAGTTTAAAAGTGCACTCAAGAAACTGCATATGGAAAAATGCAATTTCATGAAAATGTACCCACGTCAACGGCAGCTGTGTTAATTCTAACAATTAAATTTGCGTACAAATGTAACGTCCGTAACGCAGGATTAGCCCATATATGATTTAGGCCAAGTATCAAAGTAATGTGACGAGTTTTCTTTTGAAAATGAACGAACTGGTTCTTTTTGGGGTTATATAAGGTGAGGAAACGTCTTTCAAACATTTGCAAAAGTCTATCAATCAAAATGAATCGATTAAAAAGGTAAGTGTAAAAATTTTTGTAATTTCTTCCTAAAATGTCTGCTTAGGATGGTTGTGGGCTAACAAATTGGGGGGCAAATTTTTGTTTGGCAAATTTTTGGAACATTTTTGTAGAAATCTTAAGCCCTTGGAAAAGGATCCTTTCCCGCTGAGAGGGATTATCACACTGGCAAAAAAAAACTAGAAAATCGGACAAATTCAGGCCCGAATCAACTATTTTTCCTAACGAAATGAAGCCAAATCTGAAAATATTAAATATGAATATGCTTTATTATTGATTTTTAATCAATTATGCCCATAGTTGATTTAAATATATTTAAATATATACGAACATATATGTTCAATGTTAGAATCGATTATGGAGCAACGTTTTTTTAAAAATGCTCATTATAGATTTAAACACCTAAAAGTAATAAAAAAAATAGTAAATTTTATTATGCCGCATAGTAATTTTTATTATGCCACACAGTAAATTTATAAATCGTAAAAATGATAAAAAAAGTTACTTCTAATTGTTGTAAAAATTTTTTTTTTTTTTTTACCTATGTTTTTAAACAACATAATTTTTTTTAGGTATATACCTTTTAATTAAATTTATATGAAAACTGAAATTTAAATAGTTAAGAGAGGTATATAATTATTATTAAACATAAACATAATGTATAAAAATTCACACTCAACTTGACTCGGCTGGGACTCGATCCTCGGACCTTCGAACTCGTGCGCGCGACCTTTAACCACTGAACCACGCTCGCTCAAATCAGAGGTTGGTCTTAGCTAAGAACTGAATCGCTTTGCTTTTGAAAAATCGTGTTCAGTCTCGTCAAAATGTATGAGTTTATACATACATTCATAGTTCTTCAGTCAGAAACTACTTTGGTAAGTTTCTATCTTTTCAGTTAGCGTAAAGGATTTATAAAAACTAAAGTTGTGTCGTTTATAAAAAGAAAAAAAAAAACTCGACCCTGCCAGGGATCGAGAACCAGTGTGAAACTAACTCTAACCCTTTTGTGTCCTCTCCTTTTTACCCCCTGAGCTACGTTTAAATATATAAAATATTAAATTCGTTTACAAGACAACTTTGATTTTACTATATTGACTGCTACTATTTAAAAATCTTGAAAACTACCATGGTTCACTTTGTTTTCTTATGTAAAATATATTTAAAACGTACACAAAACACTTTTGATTCTTTTTTATTTTTCAACTATTTATAATAGTGAAATCTACCACGGCTTACTTTGATTTTATTATGGTAACCTTATTTCTATCGGGTGTCACTTTGATTTCATTATTTTCATAATTGACCTATGGTTTGGTTATGTTTTCTACTAGAATCAATGATTTTTGTAGTTGAATCGGGAATGAAAAACTATGCAGCAATCAATAATAAAAACTTTTGAAATCACTTCGCGTTTTTTTTTTGCCAGTGCACAAAGCGGGCATTGATTGGTAGGGAAAATGTGGGGGTTGTGGGCATAGTTTTGTTTTCGGCATATAGGTATATATACCAACCTAGTGCATATTATCGACTCCGCCAGAAAATAAACCCGGGCCAAATCATGTTGAAAATCTTTTAACGACAGCCTCAATATGCTTTAAGTTCTTTCTGGCATCGCACTCCCTCCAATAAGTAAGCAATAATTCTTACATTTTAAACCCAAAACAATTATAGTTCAGTGCAGCAGAGTTTTGATTGACCTGCAAACGCAGACTGAGGTCAATTGCATTTTATGGTTGCAGGGTGACGCAGATACCCAGTGAATTTTAAGGAAACTTATAATAATGCAATCTTATCCAGACAGAAAAGGACGCACAATTGGCGCAGCAACCGGAACATACACTGTGCTTCAAAGCTATACGAGACCATGAAAATTTTATTTTCGACCCTCTTAGAAGAATGGGAAAGCATAATACAACAAAATCAAGTATGCAGGATGAAAGCTGATCTTCTTATCTCTGATTGCAAATCGCGTTTTCAAGTTGCGGTAAATAAGTGTTTAAATAGTATACGAGACATTTTCTTTTTGTTATCCAACGTATGTTGGACAATAAAAATTTGATTACAGAAATGTTTAAACATATGTTAAGAGTAATTTAAGATTTAATTCTACAACCTTGTGTCTATGACTATTTTGATATCCGACTTATAAAATTGTAAAGTACTTTACATTCGACAACACCATCATACAGAAGATTAAAAAAAAACCGATTTAAATTCCCAACTTTTTGCAATCAAAATCTGGAAAAGAGTTTTTTTTAATGAAAAATTCTTAATTTGTTAAATAACTTGCCCCTTACCATCCTACGTTAGGCTGCATCCTTGGATTAGAATGAAATCACATGACATGGACGACGCAGTGCAACAAAGTTCAACCTGCCGTTATAATGGTAGAAACCGCTATTTCCCATGTTTTTTTAAGTAGGTAATTTTCCGGATCTTGTATAGCTTTGAAACACAGTGTAAACCAGATGTAGTAACATTGATAAAAACAATAAAATATTGCCAAAAAAAATCGGCTCCTTAAGACTTAACATTTCCTGCAATTCGCTAAAGATAAGCGTTTTATTTCAGCCCAATTAAAAATGTTTGCATATCCTCGTATCCTCGTTTATGGACAATTACTCATAGGAGCCAAGACATCCGGTCCCTCCTTCTTCATTTTATCTCAGACTCTTTCGGCTTTTCAGCAGAGACACAATATAAATGGGTTCCCATGACGCCTGTATTGTTGTTCATTATGTTTACACACATGCGCATACCTCTTACTCCGCAGAAAAGTCTGGGGGTTTCCAGAGAGTCTGTACACACCAAAATGTTAATTTCCTCGTATCTGCTTCAAGTTTTAAGCGAATTTAACATAAAGGCGAAAAGTTTTCACATAAACGTCGGCTACCAACTTACGCTTGCGGACTTACATTACACCGGTCCCACAGAGGCTGTCACACGAGTTACGCCACATTCACATCATCGTACAAGTTTTGCGGAAATATAATTGTCTGCTTAAAGTGCCGGCAGACAATTGCCTCCAGAAAAAATATTGGTCCGTCCTACAACATTTGCAATAAAACATTTTTTGGTATGAATGTTACTTGATCTTGCATATATTTAAACGATTACACAGGCCGACAAAATTTTCTTGACTAAATGATGGTAGCAGATTCTTATAGGATTTTCGCCGTAGAATCCGATTCTGACCTTGAAAATATCCGATTGGCTCTAGTTTTCGAGCAACATGAGGTTAAAGGTGCCTAGAACTGATTTTTTTACACTTTTTGAACAGCTATAAATGGAAAAAGCGATGAAAGAAAATGGACTATATAGGATTAAAAGAAAGCTTAGACATTACTCTTTAATATCCAATATCAAAAAAGTGAAAGTATTCAAGATATCCTTTTTTTACAAATTCGGATATATTTTGCCTTTGATTTGATACAGTATATTCACATAACCCCAATCTCCCCTACACATAAACTGTTCCCAGTTGCTTAAATTATCATGTATCCACTTTTTTAATATTGGATATTAAAGAGTAATGTCTAAGCTTTCTTTTAATCCTATATAGTCCATTTTCTTTCATCGCTTTTTCCATTTATAGCTGTTCAAAAAGTGTAAAAAAATCAGTTCTAGGCACCTTTAACCTCATGTTGCTCGAAAACTAGAGCCAATCGGATATTTTCAAGGTCAGAATCGGATTCTACGGCGAAAATCCTATAAGAATCGGCTACCATCATTTAGTCAACATGAAGTTGTCGAAATTTTGTCGGCCTGTGTTATTTTCGCAATGTTTGGATAGTTTGCAAACCAATAGTAAAGGGTGATTTTTTAGGAGCTTTCCTACTTTAAAAAGAAAAAACACAAAATTCAGAAAAAATAATGAAATCTTGATTTAAATCGATAGTATAGTCAATATAATTTCATGTTTAAAGGTAATTTCATTTAAATGTTGGCCGCGACTTCGTTTTAAATGCTCCAACCGCTTAGTCCAATTTTGGCATACTCTTTCCAACATTTCTGCCGGTATCTCGCTGTTGTTGACTTCCAATGCTCCAATTGTTGCGGGCTTGTCCCTATAGACATGAGCCTTGACATGGACCCACAAAAAATAATCTAAGGGGGTTAGATCTAGGCGGCCAATTGACCGGACCCAAACGTGAAATAAACTGTTCACCCATGAACTTTCTTAACTGAGTTGTGCCTTTAAGCATTATCATTACTTTTTCATTATCATTACAAAAAGTAATGCTTTTAATGCATTACTTTTGACAAATATAATGCTAATGAAAATTCAATTCATTACGTTTGAGAAATGTAATGCTAATGAAAAATCAATTCATTACTTTTGAGAAAAGTAATGCTAATGAAAAATCAATTCATTACTTTTTGTTTTTAACGTTTTTTGCGAAATAAAATGATCGAAATTCATCCGCGAAATCTTCAGGTCACAGAGGCTCAAGATGGTTACATTGGTTCACAATGGTCAATATCCCCCAAAATCGTTAAAATCTATTTTTCCTCCATGGACCGCGAATTCTGAAGAACTACCATCGGCAACTTGATAGTACAGCGGTACATAACTCAAAAAACGTTAAAAAATGTTTTTCCTCCATTGACCGCGACTTCTTCAGCACTATCACCAAGAAGGTTTGTATGTTACATATGAACTTGTAACTCATGCAAAAAAATGATAAAAATCAAACCGCGAAATCTTCAGGCCTCTTTGGGTGAAGACTTAATAACAATGATATAATAATAATATTTAATGCAATTTTTATTGAAAATTTTTTCTTTATCATTATTAATGGTAATGAAAATAATTTCATTGGCATTACGTTTTCTCAAAAGTAATGAAATATTTTTCACTAGCATTACTTTTCTCAAAAGTAATGAAATATATATTTCACTAGCATTACTTTTCTCAAACGTAATGATTTCATTTTTCAATAGCATTACTTTTCTCAAAAGTAATGAATTGAATTTTCATTAGCATTATATTTGTCAAAAGTAATGCATTAAAAGCATAACTTTTTCTAATGATAATGAAAACTGAGTTCACTAGCATTACTTTGCTTTAATGCTAATGAAATTGCTAATTCATTACAAATCTAATGCATTAGTCACAACTCTGTAATTTTTACAGTAAAATACAATAATTTACAACCTTTGTTCGTTTGTCAAACGATTCATGGTTTAATTATAAGCCTAGCTAGCTGAAAATGTTAACCAGGGTTACAAGACAAAAAACTAGCGTTAACTGTAAAAACTAGGGCTGCCAAAAATAAAGTTGCTTTAGGGGGACATCTGAGTAAAATTTTTTAAAAAACTTTTTTTTTTAAAATTACTTTTTTTTTATCAACAATTTTGTGACGTTTTTATTCGTGAAAATTGTAACTTTTTTTTCAATCACTCACCATTTTGCAAAAAATCAATATATCGCAACAATCATACGTGTGTCGATAGCTGTTGATGTATAGAAACTAAACAAACTTGATTTTTTGTTCTAGATCAAAAATTAAGGACGTTAGCTTTCCGGCCATGGACCCCCTTCAACAAAAAAGGGCCTACGAAGAAATGCTGCACAGCCGTCATTTTGTTTTCGATTTATTCGAAAAAATTTTATTTTGTACTTCGCATCTTATATTATAAAACCTTCTTTACAAATTTTCGATTAACTTTTTCATTTGGCCAAAAAAAAATTCAAGAAAATCCGCTTATTTTTCCAGTTACTCAGATGTCCCCCCTTAAAAATCACCTTTAAAAGCCAATAGGGAAAGGCTTTTTATTAGAAACCAAAGAAGTTTTAAATCTTCGTACTGTACCTTAAATGGTACTATACCAACGACAGCTCAGAAGCGTGCGAGGCCAGGCAAATTCAAGCCAATACACTTGGTTTTTAAGCAGCAACACTGGCAAAAAAAAAAAATAGAAAATCGGACAAATTCAGGCCCGAATCAACTATTTTTTCTAACGAAATAGACTTCAATCTGAAAATAGTAAATATGAATATGCTTTATAATTGATTTTTAGTCAATTATGCTCATAGTTGATGTAAGTGTGTTCAATATTAGAATTGATTATAGAGCAAAGGTTTTTTAAAAATGATCATTATAGATTTAAATACCTAAAATTATTAAAAACATAGTAAATTTTATTATGCCGCATAGTAAATTTAAAAATGGTAAATATTATAAAATTTTTTAACTACTAGTTGTTGTCAAAAAATGTATTGTTTTTTACTTTTGTCAAACAACATAATTTTTTTTTGGTATATACCTTTAATATAGCTTGAAATTGAATACCATTTTTAGGTGTACTTATTTAAAGTTTTAACCTATTGGTATAATTTAATTTAATGAAAACTGAAATTAAAATAGATAAAGAGAGGTATATAATTATTATTAAACATAAACATAATGTATAAAAACTCACACTCAAATTGACTCGGCTGGGACTCGATCTTCGGACCTTCGAACTCGTGCGCGCGACCTTTACCCAATGAACCACGCTCGCTCAAATCAGCGGTTGGTCTTAGGTAAGAACTGAATCGCTTTGCTTTTGAAAAAACGTGTTCAGTCTCGTTAAAATGTATGAGTTTATACATACATTCATAGTTCTTCAGTCAGAAACTACTTTGGTAAGTTTCTATCTTTTCAGTTAGCGTAAAGGATTTATAAAAACAAAAATTGTATCGTTTATGAAAAGAAAAAAAAAACCCGACCCTGCTAGGGATCGAGATCGAACCCGTGTGAAACTAACTCTAACTTTTTTGTGTCCCCTCCTTTTTACCCTCTGAGCTACGTTTAAATATATAAAATATTCAATTCGTTTACAAGACAACTTTGATTTTACTATATTGACTGCTACTATTTAAAATATTGAAAATTACCATGGTTCACTTTGTTTTCTTAAGTAAAATATATTTAAAATGTACACAAAACATCTTTGATTCAGTTATTTTTTTTAAACTATTTATAATAGTGAAATCTACCACGGCTCACTTTGATTTTATTATGGTAACCTTATTTCTATTAGGTGTCACTTTGATTTGATTATTTTTGATTATGTTTTCTAATAGAATTGATGATTTTTGTAGTTGAACGTGAACGAAAAACTATGCAGAAATCAATAATAAAAACTTTTGAAATCACTATGCGTTTTTTCTGCCAGTGAACCATTTGTTTGTTTAGAACGCACTAACAAAAAAAACCGAGAAGGGCTTGCGCCTTGGAACGCTGGAGCAGTAACGGGTCGAGCTCCAAAGGCGACGAAGAAATGGAAATCATGGTTCACAACCTGCACCCTCTCCTTGTCATGTCCCGCAAGAAAGGGGCCAGCGAAGTGCTGAAATTTGCAACTGGGGCATTCGGCATTTGTACTTAAATATATGGATGTGCAAATGCGAGGCATGCAGTTATCTAAATTGCGGGCAAAGGTGCCGAACGAACACCGGTTATTCAACTCACAGGGCCCATCGATTTTCGATTACCAGCAGCCGGAAAAGTCTGCACAACGGAAAAGCTCCTCTTGCCTTGCTGCGATTGAAATTCGAACGCCTGGAGCTTTCTTTGCATGTTATGTGAAGATAAAAGTTCCAAGCTACAGGCAGTTGTCCCACCTGCAACACGCACTTGCTCTCTTATTTATATTCGTACGTTGGTTGGTTTTTCCTAAAATGCAGGCGGTGAAAGACGAACATTGTCAAGGCGATACTCTGTTTTCGAAATGCATTTCCAATGCCAGGAAAGGAAGAGCAGTCAGTGTTTATGCGCCAGCACGACAATTGCCTGAACCTAGAATTGGACTTGGAATTATTGGAAAACAGAAACAAGCTAAATTGAATTTAAGCTCTCCAGGTACGTGAGGGCAATACCAAATGGACGATATCAGCCGCCTAATATGTTCCCAAAGCGACGCACAAGAGGTGTCTGTAGGCTTCCGTCCTAAAAAATGACTATGTGTACTAAAAGTTGATGCAAAGAAAAATTATAAAAGCACAACTTAAAGCCCTTATATTTATAATTCAAAATCACAGAAGAACTTCTCACCATCTAAATCGAGTTACCATTGTCGTCGGCGGTAGCATTTTAATTACGCCAAGCAAGGTCGTATTTGCAATTTGAGCGACACAAAGCCATTGCGTATACGCCCCATGGGTAAGAAATCGCATTAGAGCTTCCACTCTATAGATATGCTCCTTCTTGTACTTGGTATGCAAATAAACAAATACAGCACTACTATCCTATTCTTCATAGCAACCATGTCGAGGTCAAGAATATAGATGGTTTATTCATACATTTGTACACTCAAACGTTAATTGTGAAAAGCTTAATTGGAGTCAAACAAGAAAATGTTTGAAAATTTGTCTTGTGGACTTAACATAAACAACATATCTTTAGTAAACTGAGTTTATCGTTTATTTTTGTTCTCGTTACTCGTAAATTAAAAAAAAATACTGTGAACGTGGTTGTCCGTCCGTCCCTCCGAACGAACGTCGAGATCTTGGGAAGTATAAGAGCTAGAACCACCAAATTTTGCACACAGACTTCTATAAACAAAGTGCAATTGTTTCAAACACTGACCACTTTTTGGATGATATCTTTCTCATTTTTTCACAATTATTCTCAATATTTACTTTCAATAAAAAAAAAAAACATAGCTTTAAAAATTGTTTTTTAAATATAAGTAGAAATTTTAAATAAACTTTAACTTAACTTATTCTTAAGGATTGTTAGGAAGGTAGTTATTTACAAACTCAAAAGATGTTTACTTTTTAAAAGCATTAAGAGTGCTAAAATTCGCATAAAAAACCCCTATACCTAACTGATTTTGACAAAAAAGGACCCTGGGTCTTTATAGTTATATAAGTCCTTTAAAGTTAACTAATAAAAATTTTGCTTTTTCGGGATAGGAAGCCTTGACAGAGCCACCAAATTTTGCACACGGACTTCTATAAGCAAAGCGCAGATCAAGTTTGTTTCAGAACCTGACCACGCCTTTTTTTTACGCTCACAAACCGCGAAACTCTATGGTGTTCACATTTTTAATGCTAGAGAAAAGTGGCCCTAATAAATGTTGTTTATATTGAAAATATCTTCCCAAATATCTAAAAAAAATTAAAAATGTATGTTTAATTGCAAGTTTTGAGTCCGCTTTCAAATAATCATGCCATAAGTGAATTTAGTTCTTGATCTTTTTTAGCTTGGAACAACAAGTTGGCCTTTTATTTTGGCCTTTTTTTTTGCTGATCTAGCCTTTTTATTGAACAGACTGTGGATTAAAATTTACTGAAGCTAAAAACTAAAAAAAAAAACCAACTTTTTGTTTCACTAAAAGTAATATTTTTAAAAATATTTAACAAATTCAAGGTTTTATGTAATTTTGATACATTCCTTATCTATAAATGCATTGACAGAAGGTTATAGAAATAAATCTTAAGTTACCTCTAATATACATATTTATAAACACTTCTGTAAAAAATTGTATTTTCCCATAACCTTATACTTTTAAAAGCACAGGTATCGTACAGTTTTAGTCATACGGTTGAAAACAGATTTGTTTTAAAATTTTTTGGATTACAATTTATAAAGCTAAAACTTTTATGTAGAAATAAACCTAACATGTGTTAAGTTTTTTCTTAACATGTTCAGATACTTTTTGTTTCATTAGTTGTTAAATTCTACAATTTTTATTAATAAATTCAGTGTCGTATAGCTTTTATAAATACTTTATACAAAAAAAAAACAATTAAATAATATTAATTATTAATAGTGGGAAAGTGATATGTTTTGTGCCTTTATCCTTAAAACCAGGGACCGAAAATAACTCTTATGAAGTTGAAAAAATCATAGGCTTAAAAGTAGTCTACATAAAAGAGGAGGCCACAAAATATTTTTGTTTTGGTTAAGCTACCCATAAACAGCATTAACATTTATTCTTGATTTTTATAATAAAAATTGTAAATAACTCTTATTATTTGATTTTTATGAATAAGTAATAGTTATTCCCAATTTGTATAATAAAAATCAGAAGTAACTGTTATGCTTTGATTTTTACTTTGAAATAAGAGTTATTCATGATTTTTTTTATAAAAATCAAAATGGAATAACTTTCGAACCATGTAAAATATAAAAAAACGGGAAATGCACTTTTATTCTACGGATCATTACCTTTCATCTGATTTATCATTTGCCTCAAAGTGACCAACATAATAACACTTTTATTATTTGCGATACCCAAAGAGTAAGCTAATTCTGTAAACGATCAAATGTCTGTCTGTCCGCACAAACATCGAGATCTCGGGAACTATAAGAGCTAGAACCACCAAATTTTGCACACAGACTTCTATAAGCAAGGCGCAGATCAAGTTTGTTTCAAAACCTGGCCACGCCACGCGCTCTCATTTTTTATGCAATCTTTGCGGTTTTAAAAGAAATATAATTATGTGTGCACTGTCTTACTACATTCCGAACCATTTTGTGCTCTAATAAATAGTAAAGAAGTTATAGAACATTTTGCTATGCCTTAAATCTAGTCTACATACATATTTTACATACACGTGTTTGTGAATGTAAAATCTACAAATGTAGTTAATGTAGCCCCACAATAGGTGGCGTCTCTATCGTTTTTTTCGTTTTGTTTTTTTTAGAGGGCTAATGAGTATCGCAAATCTTATAGTCGGGAAACCCGACTATAGCGTTCTTTCTTGTTTTTTATTGTTTTTGAATGTTTTTTGGTATACGAGTTCATGCTTTTCGTGTTTAACAAACAAAACTTCTTAGTGTTAGTTCTGAACGTTTTAACGTTTTTTGAGTTATGGACCGCTGTACTACCCAGTTACCTGTATGTTGGGGATCTCAAAATTGATATCATAGCTCTTACTTTTCGGACAAGAGCGTCGCGAACATCATCTTTTAAGAACTCTTTGACAGTGAATGGGCGGCACATTTAATGGAAGTGATCGAATGAATGCGTATGTTCCTACCTAAATCTGCATCATAGTTGTCATCAAGATTGTCTTCATTCAACCAATCGATTGCTTCTATCGGTGGTCATTGTAAAAACTTGAGATTTTTTGTTGCATAATTTGCATTTAGAACCGGCTTCATTTGATTGAAAAATGAAAAAGCTTCGCCCAAGAACATTTGCCTTTCTACCCATTTCGATTCTAAACCTGAGAAAAAACCAATACAACTATGAACATTTATAAAAAAAAGTGCTATTATATTGGTCACATTGAGACACATGACATATCACATAAAAGGTTATGATCTGTAGATTAAAAGTGCATTTCCAGTTTTTTTATATTTTACATGGTTCGAAAGTTATTCCATTTTGGTTTTTATTTTGATTTTTATAATAAAAATCATGAATTACTCTTATGTCAAAATAAAAATCAAAGTATAGCAATTATTTCTGATTTTTATTATAAAAATTGGGAATAACTATTACTTATTCATAAAAATCAAATAATAAGAGTTATTTACAATTTTTGTATAATAAAAATCAGAACTTAATTCTTAAATCTTTTTTTTTTTTTTTTTTTTATAACTGTTACGGTCCTTGCTTAAAACCAGGGACTGTAAATAATGGTTATTTTAAATTTTTTAAACAAAAAAGTCATCCACTTTCAACAGACCTAGATTAAATTGGTTAACACCAAAATCATCCTTTTTGTTCACTCTTTGCATTTCCGCTATGATTTTTAAATTTAATCTTTTTTACGTTTCTCTTCAAAAATAATCATTATATTTAACCAAAAAAAAATATATAAAAATTTAATCATTTTTTTGATTAAAAAAATCAGAAAATGATTATTATGGCCTTTTATTTTAATCCACTCAAAATAAAAGGCCGCTGACGTTTTTTAGAAAATTGAAATTAAAACTGGGAGTAGTCCTGAGGTCCCTTACCTAGGATAAAACATAACATTGCACTATGGGCAAAAAGTCTAAATTTTTGGCATTAATTAAAATAACAAAGTTAGAAATCTCAAAATTTGCCCCAATGTTATTTAAACCACAACAAAATTTTGAAAAAAAAAATTGGTCGATTGGACCACGCCTTCCCTTACGCCCCATTTGCTTGTTTCGTATTTTGTTACAAAACAATGGGTCTACTTATTAAAATATTTTCAAAAATGTTTGAACTTAAGAAAAAGTATTATATTATTAAATTAAAATTATTTTAAAACAAAAATTAAATTTAAAAAAATTAAATAAATATTTTTTTTTCCACACCTCTAGCAGCACTGCATGCGTGAGCTCAAAAACACCTGCAAGCAAGTAGGATTTTCCGGAAAAGGGGCAAAAACGGGCAAAAAGCTTTAATACCAACTGATTATTCAAGCTTTTGGTAATAACATTGAACTTAAACCTTGGTGATTCGCTGTGCTATACAGAAGTTATACTCCACAGAACATAAGGACAATTATTAGTATAAGCCCAAAAATACACACGAACAACACGTTCGACAACTCAAATACAACACATAATTATCGAAAAACATGTATTAACATTTAATCTACATACTTTTTCCGACTGCTTCATCAGCTGACTTTGAGCGCGTGTCAAATTTTAAGGGTACTCCGAAAAAATGTTTTAAAATTATTTTTCTTCTATCTTATTATTAAGGAAACAAAAAAAAAATAGCTACTCAATATATTGATATTGATACATATATGTTAAATATCGAAAATATTGAATAAATGCCAAAAATTTAGACTTTTTGCCCATAGTGCATTGGCGAAAAGATCAACACAGAAGCTGTAATGCTTGAGTGGATTTAAATAAAAGGCCATAATAATCATTATTTTTTAATTTTCTTTTTTAATAAAAAAATAATTAATTTTTTTTTTTTTGCTTAAGTGTAAAGATTATGATGTTAATGATTTTTGAGGAAAAAAATAAAAATTGAAATATTAACATTACCACTCGAGTTTTTTAATAAAACTTATAATGGTTACGGTCCCTGCTTAGAACAGCTAAGCTATAATGTGATTTTCTCTTTCCTTGCTTCCAAAATGTCAATTCTAAAAGTCTTCCGTTCGCCTTAAATTCCGTTTCTGAAAGCAAGTTGTGTTTTCTGTTAATTACTTTGACAGCAATCAAAGTTGTTCCAGTGCCCCAACTTTGGGAAACTTTTATTGGCAAATGACTTTCAAAGGGCTGCACATGCACTTGATGAGACCAGAGATAGCGCAGTCAGCATTTGGATTTCTAAGACAGGCGGTAAGGGAAGCAGTTAAAGTCAAAGTTTGAGGGTTCAATTAATCACTTTCATTGGCATAGTTTCTGTAGAGTAATCAGGCCTTCTACAGTATTTTAGGCCAGATTTTTCAAATGTTTGAATATTTATGTAGATGTTTTCAACACAAACAACATTTTTTAAGGCCACTTTTCTCTATCATTAAAAATGTGGACTACACAGAGTTTTGTTGTTTGTGGGTGCTAAAAGGGGCGTGGTTGGGCTTTGAAACAAACTTGATCTGCGTGGGGTATATAGAAGTATGTTTCCAAAATTTGGTGGCTCTACAGACAGACAGACATTTGCAACGTTTACAGTTTTCTCTTCTGAGTAATGAGTAATGATAATAAATACAACGTTTTAATCATGTCACTAATAGCTCATTTTCACAAACGGAGACTTTGGAACGTCTTGCCGCACCACAACATTAATGTATGAAAATATCACCCAAAGCTTTTGATATGAAATTCATTGCTGTGCGGGCACAATTTAAAAATCTGTGTGAATGAGAGGTTCAGACGCAAGCCGCATACATTTAGTAGATGGAACTCGTAATAGGACAATAACAAAATAAACTAATTTGTAGCAAAAAAATTTACCATTTGTCCGGACTTGTCCATATCGAATATTAAATCAGCAATATAAGTATGTATTCGGCTAAGAAAACTGCCCTGCTGGTGGATACGCTGAGAAAAAGTGATAAATTTTCCATTAAGTAAAAAAATATAAAAAAATATTCGCTGCCGCAGTTAGTTAAAGTTAAAGTTAATTTAATCTCTATGTTTTAAAGGGCTTAAAAAATTGAAAGGGACCACACATTTTTTTAAAGGCTATGAATTTAATTGTTAAAAGTTGTGTTCAGTGTGCCTTAATTTTTATACTTTCTGAAAGTACTTTTTGAAACAAACTATACCCCCTTGCGTCCCAAAGATTTGTGTTATATCTCGCTGGATAAAAACTTTAATTTTTTAAACGAGAAATAGAGGTAAAGTTGGGTTTCCCGACTATCAGAATTACGATACTCACTGCCTTCTTTATAAAAACAAAACAAAAAAATCGCTAAAGTCGCTAGTCCTCTTAAAAAAGAGTATAGCTTGCTTTCAAGCGCAGTTAATTTTTAACGCACTTGTATACACAATTGATTGACACTGGCCAGATTTTCAAAATTTTTGTCGTAATCTCGGGAGACATAAGAACTAGAGCCGGTAAATTTTTCGCACAGACCTCTATATACCCCACGCAGATCAAGTTAGTTCCAAAACCCGACCACGCCCCCATTAACGCCCACAAACCACGAAACTCTGTGGTGCCCACATTTTAAATGCTTGAAAGAAGCGGCCTTTATGTTGTTTGTATTGAAAATCTGGCCAGTTTCAAGAAATTGTGTATACAAGTGCACACAGCTGATTTTTGTTAAATTTGTTCTTAACTCAAGTACAATTTTCTTGATTTCCGAACTTTAAGCATTTGTTTTAAAAAAACATTTTTACTTCCTTTAAATACACTTCAAACTTAGTTAAAGTACTATTTACACTTGGTTTAAGTAGAATTAATACTTGATTTTGTATCAAAAATCCATAATTATGGTTTTCGAGTAAAATGCTCTTATCACACAAGTAATAAAATGTTGAACTTGTTTAACTTTTAAAAGCGCTTCACAGAGTTTTTTATTCTTTTCAAAGTGTACATAAGTTGTTAGGTTCGCTCGTGGGATAAGTTAATTAATAAAGGACTCCTTTGTGCCCTGCCATTCTGATAACTTAATATCCTTCTAAGAATATCAATTGAATGTCAAACAATTCAAGTTTTCGGACTAAAAATGATTTATTTACAGAGTCAAGTTCATTAATAAAATCTGTGTAAATAACATATATTTGAAAGGTATTTTTGAAGCCCATTATCTTAAATTAGGTGACCGCCAAAAGTTAATTAGTTGTTGATCTGCAAAGGTGCTGCAAATGGGATATAAAAACATGTTCGAAAAGCTTAGGAAGAGGCAACTTATTAGAGATATCTCTATAATTCGTGGCATCCGCTTTGTTACCCTTTTTGTAAAGGGGAACAACGACAATGACTCCTTTATTCCTAAGCACATAGCCATAAATTCCCCCTGAACATTAAGTGAAACATGATTTTTAAAATCAACCAAAAGCCAAAAGTGTTGGGACAAATCATTTATGTTTTAAATGTGTTTTTAATCTACAGTTTTTTCCTATGGTATGGTGTAATAAAATGCACATTGCCGAGAATGCACAAGTGAAAGGCAGCACTGTTAGTATGAATTTAACAAAGTTTACCCAAAAGACTGCGTACTTTTTGATAGTGGATGGAGAATATGTTATTTAGTTATTTGGACCGGTAATTTTGGAACTCGGGTTAGAATCTTTTTGCAAATGCAAATATATGGCAGTACTTGAAAATATATGGCAGTGGAATGGGGCTATAACAAAATGTTCAATTTTTTGTTTCTTAAAGGTTTGCTAAACTGAATGGAAAACAAAATTTCAAATAAGATATACAAGTATAAAAAAATTTGTTTTCCTGATTTTGATCGAAAATTCCCACAATATCAAATAACCTCCTTTAATTGAGAAATACATTTTACAGTGTAAAGTCCCTTGATCCCGCACCCTCTATGCTACCCAGGCATAAAGACAATACAGTAATTGGGAAGACATCAAAATGCCTTTGTGATGTCCATAAAAACGAAAAAGAATGTGATGGGCACGTTGTTTGGTAATATGGGGTTGGGTCAGACAGGGCCGCCACTATACGAAAGAAAACGTCACTTCCTACAGAGCCCGAACGAGAAACCAAATCGGAAGAGTCTTGCCCCATCATTATGGAAGAAAATTGTTTTTGAAAAAGTAAATCGAAGACAAAATGACCAACTGCCGCCGGCATGACAACGCCGCCATGGCCTAAATGGGAGAGACAAATAGCTCCAGAACAAGAGTCTGGGTGGTGTGGGGCTCAGGGGCAGTGGTGACAATGACGGGGGTGGTCTAAACGTTATTCCCGGATCGATGCTTGGTGGTTGACTACGATGGGTTAGCGCATTTATTTTTGGTCTTTGGGCTAAAGTTACTCAGCTGTGAAAAATTTCTGTAAAATTTTTGTTGTCGCTCCGATGAACGCCTGAAAAAAATTTAACTTTGAGTTTCAGCGAAGCATAAATTCCACAAACATTGGTATCAAACTGTAGAGCATAATGCAAATTAAATCACTCTCACCCGTCTAAAAGAGGCAGCCATGTATTTATATTTGGTACGTTAGTAAGTTAAACTTCTTTGATTCTTTCACCTATGTAGGTTGGGTAACAGGTTAAACGGGATTGGCCGGGAGCCAAGCTGCGATGAACCTAATGAACTGCTCGATTTCAAATTGAATGAACCAGCTCAGCCTCATTGCCCCCTTGGATCCTATTTTCGTACGAGCTCACAAAAAAAGCACACATTGAAAACCGTTACCCGAACACGACACTTTTATGCACAGGCAGGCAATCACATTCAAACTTTCGTAACGAGTCCCATCCGCCCCCACGGCACCCATAATATAGTTTCGAGATGCAAACGCACGTGTTTCGAGGCACGGAGTGGAAGATTGGGAACGGGAGGTACAGGCTACCGCAAGGAGTAAATTGAAAGCAACCCCAAAGCAAAGCGATTTCATTAAAGCTCTTCAAATATTAAAGCGCATTCAGTCAGCCTTTGAGTGGGCGGTATATGAACATAAGTGTCTGCCCCACTCCTTCGAGAACCACCCACCACCTGTGCCACCACGTCGTCCTTGTCCTTGTGAGCGGCACTGTATTCTTGTGCGTGTCTGACGTTGCGAAGCATCTTTGCTGTCAACCTCGGGCCGTAAGCGACTGGGGCGCTGTTTTTCATTCCTTTTGTTGTCGCTGAAGCCATATTTTATTTCATTTCGTCTCTTAAGTGTCAGAGCGTGGAACGGACAATATAATTTACATTTGGTATGCAAATGGGCCGCACACACCGTACCGTGCCCGAATGTCGCAATAGCGTTCGGAAATGGCAAGTTTACAATAAAAGCACATCGGTTCGAACAGGAGCATGGTCTTGTTTTCGCAGACTGTGAAGACATCAAAGATTTCGCTGGCAGGCCCGCGAAGCTACAGTGCAGTCGGGGAATCATCTTCAAAAGTAATATTTTAAGGCTTGGGCAAATGAAATCTATATCTTTATTTATAAAAGAAACATCTCTTAAACTCCAGTATGCGATTGACTTACATTTTTAGACAAAAAACCCAAAAAATACCTTAAAACAAAGCCATATGTACACACGTCAATGTTTGGCTTTGAAATCAAAAAACTTATTTTTTAAGATTGTTTAAATTTTAAATATATATGGCAATTTCCGAAAGAATGTCAACCAGGCCAACAAAATTTAAAAGCTAATTTAAACATATCTTCATATGATTTCGTAACGAAAATTTTTTTTAAATCATACATAGCTTAACTTGTTTAAGCTAAATTACAGCCGTCGGCCACGTTGGGACACGTTTTTATTTGGTCCGTCTTTTTTGTTTCGGTACTTTGACCACGATTTTCTAAGAATTGGTACGTGATGATAGTTCCAAGTTATCAATCTACAGGTAAAATCCTTTCAAAAGTACTAGCGTTTATTCTTGGGGCAAAGAAACTAACACATATTTTTGGTCAGTGTAAATTTTTGTGCAAGTAAGCAAATACTGTAAACGTTGCAAATGTCGAGATTTCGGGAACCATAAGTGCTAGAACAACCAAATTTTGCACACAGACTTCTGTATACCCCACGTAGATCATGTTTGCTTCAAAACCCGGCCACGCCCCTTTTAACGCCCACAAACCGCATAACTCTGTGGTGTCCACATTTTTAATGCTAGAGAAAATTGGCCTAAAAAAATGTTGTTTGTATTGAAAATATTTACCTAAATATCTAAAAATTTTAAAAAATCTGGCCAGTTTGAAGAAATTGTGTATACAAGTGCGTTAAAAAATGTATTGTGCCTAAAAGCAGGCTACACTTTTTTTTGAGGAGGGCCAGCGACTCTAGACTTTTTTTTGTTTTATTTTTTAAAGAAGGCTATGAATATCGCAAAATGAGTTGCACTTAGTCTTTATTCATTATCTACGGATCCGTGCCAAATATCATCTTAATTTTTTTTACGTTTATGCAGAACAATATTTCCATTGAATAAAAAATATTACTAAAACTAAACTTAAACTTTTAATTGTTTCAATGTTTTGGGGCAGTCCAGAAAGCGTTTTTGTTTTTTAGTGAACTTTGGTTCATCCTAAAAAACATAAAACCAAAAATAGTTGTGTAAAGCCGCGGCTTCTTTTTTGAGATATTCGCATTTGTATTTGTTCACCAAAAGCCCAGTACGGAGCTTAAAACGGGAAATCATAAGGCCAAAGTATAGCAAGTTGTCGGCATAAAAATGGGTTGGGCCCAGGCGCGGATCCAGGGGGTGGTTTTGGGTGTTCGAACCCCCCCGGAAATTTTTTTTATATAAAAACTAGTGAAATGTGCACAAATATTCTGAAATTTTAAATAAAAAAGTAGAATTCTAGCAACAGCTGTTTTCCGTAGTACTCAAGGCAGCAAAGTTCGGGTTGGACCTGTTAATGTGTTTGAACTCTTTTTCAAATATAAAACTAAAAAAAATCCCTTGACTGTTTTGGGTATGAGGATCTCTTAGTCAAATAGTTGATTTATAGAAAAATCATCTTAGGTTCATGCAAAAAACTCAGTTAGGCCGTTATTTAGAGTCAAAATACCCCTGAAACAACGTTATTTGGCACCAATGTATTTTTTAAGCTAAACAAAGTCAAGGTTTATTATTATTATAATTACAGTCTAAGTGAACTATACCAACAAGTGTTTAAAGAACATCACACTTTTTGGAGCATCATCAAACAGCACATCGAGGCTATGAGTTAATTAGTCTAAGCCTGGTTACCTTTTATAGAAGAAAATGGTTTTTGGAGTGCATTAAATGCAGACACTGAAAATTAAATTAAAAAAAAGAGCATGTAAAAATTAAACCAGCATAGGTTAAAAAAATATATATTAAATAAATAGTTTAAAATTGTTTTACGAAAGGTGCCAATTAATTGGTCTCTTACTTTAAAGTACTATAAGTCATACTTTTTACTTAAGTACTCTAAGGTGTTTATGACGTCCTTAAGCCTTAGGCAGTATAATCGGCATCCGACGCCAGCAGCTGGAAATTTTATATTAGTTGGGGAAATTTTCTCTTTTTGAGGCATCTTCTCTTCAGCTAAGCCGAGGAGCTCACGATTTCCTCTCGGATTTTGGCAAGCGAGCATTCGTATTTTATGGAGCCCCGTCGACGGGCATTTATTGTCTGAGCTTGTAAACATGACATTTCCATATTTATCTTCATGTGGCCCACACTAACTTGCACATCGCAAGGCAGCAAAACACATCAGCTTAGCTCCATGCCCTCAAATTTCAATCCAAGGCAGCACGTTCTCCAAAATGACTAATAATATGGATAGCGGACAAGAGGTGAAGGAAATAAGGAGAAATTTACGTTATTTAAGCTCGGTATTTGTGTTTAATTTTGAAAACATTTTTTTTGGATTTGCTCCAAATATTTGCGGTTCCGGCTTCGTGTTAATTTCACATATTTCGCCACATTGCCTGCCCTACCGAACGAATATTCCATGGAGAATGTTGTTGGCTTCTGTCATGTCCTTTATTACAGCGAAATCAATATTTATTAGAGGATAATGGCGGCTTGGATCCAGGTGGGCTGTCGTCCACTCCCTGCGCCACTTCCCGCTCTGTGTAGCTTTGGACCAGTCCCTCCCCTTTGATGTTTTCTATGTGTTGGCCAGGGTGCAGGAGAAGGCGTCGAAGGGCCGAGATATGGCTTTGTGCGACGCGATGGAGGGACTGCTAAATTGAATATCCTAGCTGTTTCGGTTCATCCCTTGACGAAATTTGGTCAATAAATTTTCACAAATATTGAGGTTGACAAGAGTCTCCAGCATGTATGCCACCAACGTGCATGTATACTACCACGTGAAGAACGAAGAGACGGACGCCCTCATAGCTTTTCGTCAGCAGCACAGCATCCTTGCTTATGGATTATACAACATTTAATTTTATCTGGCTGGCGCTGTATGGTCGCTGCTGTATTTCGACCTAATAATAACCAAATGGATTCTGTGTGTTCTCGCTCACTTATGTGGAACACAATAGACAAACCTAATTTGTCAAAATCATATTCATACTAGGGATAACGAGGTTATTTATAATGTGCGCTTGTGCATTTATTTCGAATAACAATGAGCAGCTCACCAAATGGGGTTGGCTTATTTTGATGAATTCTCTCTGTGGCTTGCTGGTTAGATGAAGTGAATTGTTTTTACATTTATAAATATGGACCAAGGGAAGTTGCTTTGCACAGTGCGCTCTTCGAATAAGTACTCTTTAGTTGTTTACATTTTAAATGTCCTTATTTACGTAAATTGTTACATTAAATATTATTTTTAGAATCAGTAGTATGGCAGCACTGTAAACTTATAGAACGTCACGCCTTCCGGGTTGATTCGCGTGATAAACTTATCGTTTGGCTTAAACAAGCCCAAATTGTCGCTGCTGTTGAACAAGTCCTGTCAAGGAGTCAATAGGTTGTCAATGGTTTCTTGAAATAAGGCAAACTTACTATCACAGAATAACCCATCAAGCTGTTTAGGCCCAGTTGGTGCAAGGTTATCTTAAATGTCTGTGGGCACAAGGGACAGGCACCAAAGCCCCCTTGGTTGACAAATGCCACTGCAAATGAATTTTTCCCTAGGTCGCTGACCGGAGTTACGGATCGAACCCATACCTGCTTATTAAGTGTTTGATAACCGGTGACCTCGTAACATTTAGGCGTTCACCTGAATATTTTTTTGCTTCAAAACGCTCTTTCCGGGCTGTCCCAGCGGGTCCTGATCAATTGCTATCAGATCCAGGTTTTGAAGCAGATCCCTAATTTCTGGTCTTACGGTTTCCAAGTCGTTGGTCATAATCAAAGGCGCGGCGATTATTGCCCATACAGCCAGCTGCAAGCGACTCGCGTCATAGCTGAGGCGAAAGTTTCCCAGAACAAGCTAGAAGAAGCGGATTATGACCCTATTATAGGGACTACCAGTGTATCAGAATACTTTATCACCATATCTGGATCATTCCAGCGACCAGGGCCAGCATGCGCCGTCAAAAGCTCCTGCTGACTGAAGTAGCGCGACATTATGTTTGTCACCGATGTAAACGAGTCCTCTACGTCGGCTGCGAACCTCCAGAGGTTGCAGTACTGCGCGACCAACGAGTAGTTTGGCTTAAAAGAAAAGCAGGTTGGAGCTGCGCAAGACAGAGACCTCTAAAACGTACCTTTGACTTGTAATAGGAGGAGTAAACCATGGGCCGGCCAGTCTTGTTCATGGCTCTACCGAAGGCGGGGTATCCGCTATCGATATCTGCTTCATTAGCGTAGCAGCCGTCCATCTTGACGTAATCTACGCCCCAGTCTGCAAATGTCTGGGCATCTAGTTCAAAATACCGGGCGGCTCCAGGACCTTTGAACATGCACGTCTTCTCACCCACATCGTGGTAAAGTCCAAACTTAAGTCCTAGGTAGTGAATCTGTGCAAAGAGGGGGAGCATTACAATGGCCTTAAATGAACGAGAATCATCTGCCTAAATAATTTCCGAGGACTCTCATGCCACCCGGGAAACGATCCGAGCTGGGCCGAAGCTCGTGCGTGGTTTCGTCGCGAGAAGCTTGCATCCAACAGTCATCGATTATCATGTACTGATATCCTGCAGCAGCGTAGCCCTCGGATACTAGGAGGTCTGCCGTACGCCTGATGAGCGACTCACTGGCACGGATAGATCATTATAAAAAATGAGACTAGAGACCGAAAGCCTTATCAACCTTATGCAGTCTCTTGGGAAGCGGACGCAGTCCGTCAGGCATCCATCCCATCGGCGGTACACGCGCCAGTCCGTTATCAAGCCCCTTTGCAGTGCGGGGAGCACCGCAGCTCCAAATCAGAAGCAGTGCTAGTGGTAGTACTCAGACGATGGGTGTGGAAATTCGCTGCTTTTCGCGGCGCTGCTGCCCGAAACTAATTTAATTTTAGTGCGTGAAGTGCAAAAATTGTAAATTACTGTGAAGCTAAAACACAAAAAACGCGAAAGTTCTATTAAACAACCCGGTACGCGATTCAGAAAAAGTGCCTGAGATGTAATGCAATGATGATATGATTTTAGTAAGTCGTTATAAAGAAACTGAAACTAAAAAACTAAGTCGAAAATAATTAAAACAAGAAAGGACGCTGTTGTCGGGTTTCCCGACTATCAGATTCTCGTTACTCAGTTAAATAAACACAACCCTACTTGTTTTGTACACTTCATTTATTTTAGTACGCGCCTTTACATGCACACACCTTGTTTTTGGTGTAGGCAACTTTTTGCACGTTTAAGCCTGCACCTTTTACAAAGTCTCATTTTGTCGACCTGTGCTATAAGCCTATTTATAAGTAGTCAAGCCAAACATTAGGTACAAAAATTTGCCAAGAAAGAACAAGAAAGAACGCCACAGTCGGGTTTACTGACTATCAGATACCCGCTACTTATAGCCCTCTAAAACAAAGGGTTGCCTGCAATTAGGTGCAAAAAATAATACAAATTTCCCTGGCCATGCTGGCCAGATTTAAAAACTTGATGTTTTAGGCTAGCAAGTAACCGAACCTGAAGTTACACCGTGCTCTGCATAGCATTGCTCAATGCAACAATAGTGATATGGGGTAACTGAAAAGTAACTGTTGACCCTTACAGTTGTTCAAGCGGCTTATTATTTAGTAGCTACTGCACAGCAATTTCTAATGAAATTGATTATACAAATTATTTCTATCGAACGACTATGACAAATTATTTTTTAGTTAAATGTTGGCCTTGTAACAATAGCCTGAGAATAGACTCTTTTAGTTCATGACACCCGTTCGCTCATGCACAGGACCTCGCCGAAAGCCCGGGCATTCCTGTTATTCAATTTGAGCGAAAACAACGAGCGCCGGTAATTTAATTTTCTAGCTTTTAAAATATGCACGAGAGGACCACAACTCGCTCATAACAAATATTTCGATGCCGACAAGCGGAATGTACACACTTATTAAAAAGTAAATTTCATTTATTGCTGTCCAAGAGCAGCGGCAACTGCGGCAAGCAAATAAACCAGCTGTACTAACAGAATGCTTTGCACAATCAAGAGCAGCGCAAAACATTTAATTTTCCACCCGTCGTGTTTTTGTTTCCTACCCTACCCCGGTGCCAAGTCACATTGACCTGACCGTCAAACTGTAATCAAATGATAAATGTTGGGAAGGAAACCGAGGTCGACCTCGTTTCGCCTTCCTCATCAGGATATGCAGCAGAGCTCGACCACGACCGCTGGCGACCGCCGCAGAGTTGTTGAACAAGTGACAGCGAAAACAAGCGGAATCAGTGGAGCAGTGGCCACTGGCCGCAAGACGATTATCACAGGTTGCCAGGCCTGGGATGGGGGACAAACCGCTCCACAATCCCAGGTAAGGACGAATCCTTCGGGATGGACTGCGGCTCGGGATTGGACACGCAACCGTAACAAGTCGCAAGACAATGATTTGAATTTCAGCGCTTTCCGCTTCACTCACATTCGGTTTTATGGCCCAGGGAACCCAGCGAATGCAAAGGCAAACGACCAAACAGGACGGAGGCAGTATACAGAAGTGAGAGCTGGAAAAAAGTTGCCCTGGCCGCGTGCTGCAGAAAAAATTAAAACAAACGCAAAGACAGCGCCAACGCAAACTCGCAGATGCTCCAGCTGTAACCAAGGGCACTACAAGGACCGAGGAAAAGCAAAAAGGCTCTGGCAATGGAAGGCCCGACTCCTCTCGGATCTGCGGCTGAATAAAATATGAACCTTAGACAAAGTTTGCGAACTGCCTTTCATGGCATCGCTTGAAGATTATGGCGGCGGAGTCGCCACTGTATTGAGGAAACGCTACCCGGTCCTTCGCAGCTGTGTGCTGTGTTGCAAATGCTATTTGTTTTGAATTGCTCTCCAGTTCTTACTTATGTTCCCGGTGTCGCATTGTTTTCCGTTTATTTCAGCTCCTTACGCTTTGTTCGCTGTTCGGAAATGTACATTTTTTGAAAAAATAACACACAAAGACAGTCGTAAAGTAATGCTACTATACGCCACATTTTTACAAAAAAGTTTAGAGTTTTGGTTTTCCTAATTTTAATACTTAAGAAGGGAAGCTAGTCTAGAGCGCAAAGAAAGAAAGTTTTATCAATTTATTTTGACTCAACAAAGGAATCAATCGAAAATCGGTGAAAAAGTAAGCCCAACACCAATTTTGGTGGATTTGGACTTCCAGATAACGAAAATGTCACAAAAAATTTTTCCTTTGGGCCAGTTTATTTTTAAAATTTTTTAAAGTTAAAAAAATGTACGGCTGTCTTTTTAAGTTTTGGTTTTTATCCAACCGATCTAGGTATATTTCACAATATTTCACTACCAATATTTCCATACTGAATAATTGGAATGGATAAGTAATTTGTCTGCCAGAGCTCAGCAAACACAATACCCTTAAAAGCTCAAAATGTTAAATGTTAATGTTGGTATCCGACTTATTCGGACAAGCTCATCATGCCAGAAATTCATATAAAAATATATTTTTTGTTGATTTTTAAAGTTAAGCACTTTAGTCTTTTTTTGCCGTTATCGCAGTAGGCCAGCAGGATAGCAGTGCTGTCGGACCGATCCTAATATTTAAACAGCTGAACTTTTATGAATTTGGCGTGGATTTGTAAAATCTTTCAATTCTAAATACTAGATTTATTACACGTTAACGACTAAGCAAACCTACGTCCATCAACACACTATGTCGGAAAACAAACAATTTATAATACATTCGTTTTATTACAAATTTATACTTGACGAAAGCCAAAAGTTTAGGTTAGCATTGTAAAATTTACCTAATAAAGTTTGGATTTAAATAATACATTGGGAAAAGTCCATTTTAAAAGTATGATAAACTTTATACATTATTTAGGTCTTTCAATATTGGATTATTTTTGTGTCGTACAGTTGTCAACACTGCAAGCATTTAACCCTTCTGTGAGCGGAAGATTTTTTATCCGTTGTTGAGCGGAAGACACAATTTTGTGCATCGTGTTTGAAACGCGTATATCATAAAACCGTTATTCAAAAAAAATTTTACTGAATATGTATGACACATTTTATAAAGTAGTGTATCACGTTTTCCAATTGTTTGATCAGTTTCCGAGTTTTACGTAATTAATCTCACCTGCAAATTTTGTTTTCAGGAAAAACTTAAACAAATTTTTTTAGTGTAGGCTTAATTAAAAATTAAAATTTTATAATTGAGAGTTAATACATATTCAGTAAAAATTTCAAAATTTGCTGATTAAAGGTCTTTAAGATATACGCGGTTCAAATACTGTTAACGTTGAAATGTCTGTCTGTCCGTCCGTCCGTCCGTCCGTCCGTCCGTCCATCCGTCTGTCCGCACAAACATCGAAATCTCGGGAACTATAAGAGCTAGAACCACCAAAGCCTGACCACGCCCTTTTTTACGCCCACCAACCGCGAAACTCTGTGGTGTCCACATTTTTAATGCGAGAGAAAAGGTGCCCTTGTAAATGTTATTTGCATTGAAAATATCTACCCAAATATCTAAAAATTTTAGAAATCTGGCCATTTTCAAGAAATTGAGTATACAAGTGCGTTTTACATTTTTATTGCGCTCGAAAGTAGGATTAACTTTTTTTAAAGAGAGCGTTAAAAATTTATTTCGCTCGAAAGTAGGCTACACTTTTTTTAAAGAGGGCTAGCGACTTTCGCGTTTTTTCTTATTTTCTTTTTTTTAAGAGGCCACTGAGTATCGTAAATCTGATAGTCGGGACACCTGACTATAGCGTTCTTTCTTGTTTTTTAATAATAACGTATCCCTTGATGCAAAAAAACCCAAAAGCGTCAAAAAGTTAGTTTTTCAGGATTTTATATCGTTGTTTTAAAAATTAGTTGTTTCACAATTTTTCTCAGGATAGAGCTTTAAGGTTAATAAGCGTATTGCTCATTCTGTCAAAAAACATATCTTTCGCGGCCTACCTCTTATTCTTGCTATATAGTCCGGTCAATCTAGACATAAAAATGGGTTTAAATAACATTATTTCCGACAGAGCTGAATTTTGGTGGAGGCCTTTGGTTTACCACATTTTTTTTTTAACGTTTGTAAATGTGGAAATTTATTCTTTTGATTAGCGCTCTGCTACCCAACTGGCAGCTTAATCTAATCGGTTTTAACAATATATACAAAAATTAGTCTAAGCGTTACTTAGGACTAGAAGAATTTCATATTTTTTTTTTTTTAAAGTAATATTTACGGTGGTAGAAATACTATGTCAAGATCCGGTCCGGTAGGTCTTGAGGGTGGTGTCGTTTCAGTCTTCTTTTGACTCGATTTCTTCCGTCGGCGCTGTTTATAGCGGCAGCACCAAGTTTTCTGGCTAGGGTATTGGGGTGCTCGTTTAGCCTGTCCATGTATTTCCGAGCCAGTTCCTGCAGCTTGTCTCCAAGTTTGGGCACGTTGAGATCTCGTTCGATGTCTCTGGTTCTCATAAACCACGGAGCTCCAGAGATCCTTCGAAGTGTTTTCGCTTGTAAAACCCGGATTTTGTTGAGGTTGGTTTTTGCAGCGATGCCATAAACTTGGAGTCCGTAGAAGAGACTTGGTGCCAATATGGATTTGTAAATTTGGACTTTACAGCCAAGTGCTAGCTTGTTACGTGGTGCTAGAAGCCAGGCCATCCGAGCAGCTTTAGTCCTGAAGGAGGTTTACCACAAGGAACAAATTGTGAAAAGTCCCCATCGATCCCAGATTGATACCAATTTTTACTTCTTACAAATCAATCTTTAACACTGCCTAACTGATCTGGTGGATTCGACAATTAATTTGTCTGCAAGAGCTCGACAAACACAAACTTTCTGAAATTATCGACCTTTTTACCGACTTTTAAACTCTCGAAGAAATTTCGATGAAAATAATGTTTTGTAATAATATGTTTGAATTCACATATTCAATCTATTTATTGTCAACAAATTCACATCAAAATGCCACTCTTAGCTTGCCACAGGACCAACGACTTGGACGTGGTATTAAGACGGTCCCATTTTTTTTAATTCATCTGTTTTTTTTGTTTTATGTTTATTTGTATTTTTTTTAAATTTATTTAATTTATATAATTTATATGTATTTTGTATTTTATTTCTTTTTAAGTATTATTATTATAAAATTATAAAATAAAAAAAAAACATTAACATAAAAAAATGAGACCATCTTATTACCACGTCCAAGTCGTTGGTCCTGTGGCAAGCTAAGAGTGGCATTACTACAGAAAAAATCATCAGGATCATTTTTATAGAGCATTTCAAGATCTACAAATTTGTCCTAATAAATAAACCGTACCGTTTTTGAGAAAAACCCAAAAAAGTAAAAAAAAACCCCAAAATGTTTACCTGTGACCTTGAAAAACTCAATTAGCACACCTGGGATCGATGGGGACTTTTCACAATTTGTTTCTTGTGGTAAACCAAAGGCCTCCACCAAATTTCAGCTCTGTCGGAATTAATGTTGTTTCAATGTCTAGATTGACCGGACTAATATTTTTTTGTTAATTTTGCTGTAAATGTGTTTAACACTCAGTTCCATATATTTTTGCTTTGAGAAAATGGCTTTTGAGTAAGTAATATTGCGGTCGGGGCTGTACATATACTATATGCACAGAACATTTTTTTATTAGTTCACAGAAAATATTTTCGCTTGTTGAATCAACCAACTTTAACAGTAAATTAAGTGTAAAATTAAGGTACTTTAACTGTCAAATTTACCAAATATCAGTCCATAACTCGAACTTTCCTAAACTAAAATTTTCCATAGTTCAAACAATTTTGTCTATACAAGCCGAACTGTCATCTCTAAATAAATTTGTATACCACGCTTATTCTAAATTCCGTAAATAAAATATTTCTTTCAAAAAATTTGTTTCGCGCTTAAAAAAGTATTCGCAAACAACCATTGTGTTTATATGCATAATAATCATCGGGGAAGAGGCGTGGTCAAATTTTGAATCCAACTAGATCTCTTATAGTTCCCGAGATCTCGACGTTCATCCGGACGGACAGAAAGACGGACATTTGCAACGTTTTCAGTAAAGCCCTTTTCTTTCAGGTAAAGGCTTTAACATATCCGCAGTCTTGGTGGTGTACTTGACATGAAATGTTGATTATTTGTTGCTCAAGCGTAAGTTAAAAGCATGCATACGGCTCTATGTCTTTATTGGTGAAAATCGGGCAATGTGTTAAGCGCGCATTGAAAGCCTTGGCTTACCGCTATTCAATCTTTAAGCATTATTTTACCTTTATCGCAGTCATTAAATAGCATCTGATTAAAAAGGAAATCATAAATCCCAATTTACCCCAACCGTAAATTGAGGCTAACGAGGCTCCTTCTCGTCGGACGCCTAATTGCGTTTTTTAGAGCCTCAGGCTTCGCAGTTGTACTTATTCGGAGCGTTTTCTATACCCAGCAGCGGGCGGCCTAATCCTTCCACATTCCCGGACTGAGCAATGCCGACCTCCAGCCCCGAGCCCCAGTCCGTGAACTCAAACACCAAAACCCAGAGCCACTGGTAAGGCAACTTATCTCCTTTTCGCCTGCGTGCGAATGCAAAGCTGCAATCTCAACGTGATAAATTACGGCTATTTGAATTCCTTTCGCTGGTCACGCCCCCGTTCCATTGCCGCGGGCAATCCCATTGTCGTGCAGCTTCTTTGCGTACCTCCAAGATGTGCGTCCGGGACTGTCTGTTCTTCAGCTTTATGCTCACTCTGACGATGGAAATGAAGCGGATGAGTTATGAACCCAGCTAGGATCGCGTTACGTATACGCAGCGCTTGCCAAACACATAATTGCCACTAAGATTTACGTTAGCCCTTTAAATTTATCTTACAAATTGCGCCAACTTTATGTTTATTACGTGCAGAATAATAGGCTTGCCAAGTCTTCGCTTTCTTATCCTAATACCTGGGACTGGGACTGCCTCTCCCTCCAATTACAACTGGTCCACTAAGGGGCACACGACCACATTTTGTAGCTTTAACTAATACTGTGCAACATCCCCAACATAAACATTACTATATGGGTATATATGGGTAAGAGTATAGAATTTATAAATTCGGCAAGGATTTCGAGAAATCAATCTCAAAACGCCAAATAGGCATTTTCGATTCAATGACGGGCAAACAGAATTTTTTAATTCAAAAATTCTCAACATTATTTTTAGTAAAACTGTTAAGGTACATATAATATTGCTTACTAAAAGTAAAAACTGTTTTTTTACTGGAAGTTATTTGCAAAATAGTGTCACACCCTTTTCCCCCGATAAAAATGATTCCTAATTGTTTGTATGGGAATTGAGGTTATAGCACCGCAATAGCTTCGTTTAGAAATAATCTTTTTATAGTTTTTAGTAGCAGTTTTATGGCTTAATTGTTTTAACTTAGAAAATGTTTAAAGTTGAAGTGGCTTTTTCAGAAACTCTTGCCCTATGGCGAATTTCTAAGGGTGAGGTAGCTATCAGCGCTCCGAGATCTATAAGACCCATATAGTCCCCTTGATGTGTTTTTTATTGACCCCGACTTGTTGCGCAGTGTAATTTCAAAGCGGAGCAACAAAAAAAAAAAAAAAAAACGCATAAGTCGGGTTTCCCGACTATAGGATAACTTGTTACTCATTGTCCTTTATTAAGGGGGGACATCTGAGGAACTGAAAAAAAAATCGGATTTTCTGAAATTTTTTTTGGCCAAATGAAAAAGCCAATCAAAAATTTGTAAAGTAAGTCTTATAATATTAGATGTGAAGTACAAAATAAAATTTGTTTGGAACAAATCAAAAACAAAATGGCGGCTGTGCAGCATTTTCTCAAAACCCCGTTTTTGAGCTGGCCGAGTAGAAAGCTCGCACAAATCTTAACCGATCGATCTGAAATTTTTACAGTATATTCAAAATACCTATGTCTATCGAGACTCGTAGGATTTTTTCGATATATTGATTTTTTTGCAAAATGGTGAATGATTGAAAAAAAAATTACAATTTTCACGAAAATAAACGTCACAAAATTATTGATAAAAAAAAAAGTAAGCAATATATCAAAAAAAAGGGTCTTGGCTCAAAAAAAACATCATGAATTAATTTGCTTAAAACCCTTTGTACATTGTTCATAGCGTTTGGTAACTATTTTATCTGATCGATTTAATTGCTTTAAACAACATTTTAAGCAAAATGAGATGTAACTTTTTGAGATGGATTCTTGATTTTGAACATTCTTCATAATTTTAGTGGTTAGTGGTAAAAGCACAAAAGTGTTCGACTTAGCTCCTAAAAAAAGGTCATTTAGTTTTTGAAATCAGGATGAATCAAGTACAAATCATTCAACTTTTCCTTTAAAATTTGTTGTCCAAAAAAGGCCAGATTTCCGGACAGGGGCTGTTTGAAATTTTTTCCGGCTAAGGCCGTTTGAAAAGGGACAGATTTGTCCGGAAAAAGGCTAAATTGGCAGCACTGAGACTTATAGTTCTTGTCGAATATCGAACCGATGTCCCTTACAAGTTTTTTAAATATCTCGAATTGTAGTAGACCGATTTAGGAGCATGATACCAATTTTTATGGCCAACAGATCAATCTTCAACATTGCAATACGAACTTTGCCTCTCCCTAATTCGACGCCTTTACATAACCCCTTGGTAATTATTAAACACTGATAATTAAAATTTCAAATTAGTTTATTTTATTTAGTAGAAAGCGATATGATATACTAGATTTTAGATTTTTTAGATTAATTTTCCGGCGCAAACACAAACAATGAAGACTGCTTTCATCCCGCAGACTGCTTACGATTGCCCTTGCAATTTATTAATTGTCATCGCAAATGCCAGTCGAACGGGGAAATTAATCCTCTTGTATTGGAATGGAAGATCAGTTGGAATAATCGGAATTCGTGGTATAAGGACTACCTCTCCTTTCCCTAGATGATCGTCGCTGAATCATGTTATTCATCAGTTTCTTGACGGACAACCGCGTACCGTTGCACAATTTCGGATAATTTAGATTCCACCGCATTATAATAATTGATCCCACCTTCAGTTTGCAAATTATGCGGTGGAGTTCATCACATCATCACATTAAGCGAGTTCAAAATTTCTGTCGGATAGCTCGTCGCTTCATACTCGTCCGTCACGCTGTCAACGGATCTGTATGAACGCAGTTCTCCATCGATTTGATTTTGAACAATGTAATTCAAATTATCTACGTCCTTGTTCTTCGCTGCTAGAATTGCCCATTCACTTATCCAGTCGATATTTTTATAATTTTGTTAATGTGTTCCTCCTTTGAAGATGTGAACTCGCAAAAATTTGCCGGGAACGATGTTAATCCAGTCAAAACATCAGCAGGAATTTCGTCATTGCCAAGTCTCGAGAATTTATCAGCGGATGGGTCGTTCTGCAATGTGACTCTTATGTTCGTGGTTAATTTCAGTTTCTTGACATATCTCCACAATGAAGACGATTTTAGGCGTGCACTAATTTAATCGGCAGCCGTAGGTTTCGGGATGACGGGAAGCGTTTGACGAGAATCTCCGGACAGCAATATCAAAGACCCACCAAATAGTTTCGAATTACCGGGTAAATATTTCATCGGTCAACTTCCTCCAAAGCTCGCTTGTGCGCCATCGTGCATTCATCCCAAATGATGATTTTGCATTCTCGCATAGATTTCGCTGTCGCCGAATTCTTGTTTATCGTGCATGTTAGCCTGTCAGAAGATTCAGATGTACAGCTGGACCGCCTGCCAGATGATGCAAAAACCAACGCAACTTGAGATCTTGATCGAATCGTTGCCAGAATCAACGAAATGACAAATGTCTTGCCTGTCCCACCAGGAGCATCAAGAAATTATAAGCCAACCGATCCATCGTCAACAACCTTCATTATTGAATCGTACACGTTCTTTTACTCGGCATTCAAAAGCGGCACATTTGTTAGGTCTCTTTCGGCCAAGTTATCTTGGTTATAGTGTTGCTCTCGTTAAAATTCTCGATTGAAAGCTGGCATTCCCAATGTCGACAGTAGACTGCCGCACATGAGCATACACATGTCTTCGATCCGTATTAAAGCTATAGTCTTTGTAGGACGTTTTGGAAATGTGTGCAAAGGCCGCGCGATTCAATTCTGTTCTTCTTAGATTTTGTACTCTTTGTGTAGCGCGAATCTGTGCTATATGAGCTCGTCTCGATTCATTTCTTTCTGCACGTTCCTCTTGCGTTTGACTTTCATGGAAATTCTGACAATATATATTGAAAAACGTGTACGTCGTCAAATGTTTGGTCGTCTAATAGCACAGGGCAACACTAAAAAAAATCCACGGATCATTTGCACTTTTTCATAGCAGTTGGGTTCTCCTGAGTTCAAGTCCCATACGAAATTATTTTCTATCACCTATAGGTTCCGCGGTATTGCGACGAATAGAAAAGTAGCATGTTGGACGACATTTTGAATTATGTCGCCTTATCCATAGAAGTAACCGTGATATTTTTAGCTGGATTATACACTTAAAACACTATACTGAACAAAAATTGTCCCCGGCTTGGACATTTGTCCATGCCTTTGAAATAAGACGTCAAAGTTGAAATCTTTCGTATAAGTCAAGTTTTTGTCAAATTCAAGGGCCTTTTAAAAATATACCTTAAATGGCAGAATTTTTTATTTTACCTAGATTTTGTAGTCCTATGTTCGCTTCAATTTTGGTTTTTATGCCTATCGTGAATATATTTTATTGGAATTCTTATAGCAATAAAAGTACATTTTTTCACTTTTTCTACTACTATATTTTCTCCCAATTATTGAAAAGTTATGGCAATCTTAAACACACATGCTTATATTATTTTGGAGTTAAAACAAGAAAGAACGCTATAGTCGGGTTTCCCGACTATAAGATTTGCGATACTCATTACCCTCTTTAAAAACAGCTAAAGTGTAGCCTACTTTCAAGCGCAATCAATTTTTAGCGCCCCTTCAAAAAAAATGGTTAGCCTACTTTCGGGCGCAATAAAAATTTTGTACGCACTTGTATACACAATTTCTTGAAAATGGCCAGATTTTCTAAGTTTTTAGATATTTGAGTAGATATTTTCAATACAAATAACCTTTATAAGGGCCACTTTTCTCTAGCATTAAAAATGTGGACACCACAGAGTTTCGCGGTTTGTGGGCGTAAAAAGGGGGGTGGTCAGGTTTTAAAACAAACTTGATCTGCGCTTTGCTAATACAAGTCTGTGTGCAAAATTTGATGGTTCTAGCTCTTATAGTTCCCGAGATCTCGACGTTTGTACGGACGGACAGACGGACAGACAGACATTTCAACGTTTACAGTATTTGCTTACTCTTCGAGTATCGCAAATAAAAATGTTTTCTTGATGGACCAACTAAGCATGCCATGACTTTTCAAAAATGGGGAGAAAATTTAGTAGTAGAAAAAGTAAAATAAATGTACTTTTATTGCCATAAGAATTCCAATAAAATATAATCACGATAGGAATAAAAACCAAAATTCAAGCGAACATAGGGCTACAAAATCTAGGTAAAATAAAAAATTCTACCATTTTAGGTATATTTTTAAAATGCCCTTGAATGCGACAAAAACTTAAGTAAAATATGAGATTTCAACTTTGACGTCTTATTCCAACGGCATGGACAAATGTGTAGTGTAGTGGTGTAGTGTAGTGGTGTTTTGAGTGTATAATCCAGCTAAAAATATCACGGTAACTTCTTTGGCATAGGCAACATAATTCAAAGAGTCGTCCAACATGCTACTTTTCTATTCGTCGCTATACCGCGGAATCTATAGGTGATGGAAAATAATTTTGTATGGGACTTGAACTCAGGAGAAAAAAAGTGCAAATGATCCGTGGAGTTTGCAAAAAGTTAGCAGGCATTACTCTTTCAAATTAACTTTTACACACTCTGAAATAATTAAAAATAAACGAATAAATTGAGACGCTCCGTTTTTAGTAATAAGTCGACACAGCACTCTTTTTTTAAATTAATTTAATTTTATAATTTAATTATCTGTTTTTCACTACTACCCTGAGGGGGTTTTCAAAAATTTTATTACGTTCTGACCTTCTTATATATACACTCATAAAACAATTAACCCTTAAGTTAAGAAATTCGACCTGTCTTCAAAGGCAGGGCACCATAAGTTATAGGGTTACTTTTTTCTAAAAAATTAAGGTTTACTTTTCTTTAATGTAGAAAAAGAACCCTTAAAATAAGAAAAACTATTTTTTAAAATTAGAAAACTATTTCTATAAAAAAGAAATTTTTTTCAAAAAAGTGGAAAGTTAAGCAAGAAAATCAAAATACTCAATAAAAAGCTGTATTTTGTTTCTAGCTATTTATTTTACCAAATTTTGTATTCTATTTGTAATTGTAATTTAAAATGTACTCATTCAAAAAAAAAAACACTTTCCAGTGCCCACTTTGCTTTGATAAACTTGATTTTATATGTACAATTTCTCATGTCGCGAGCGCACCTAAAAATGCTCACCCAAAAAGGTGCCCAACGCGCCATAAGTTCAACTTTTCACTTCTGCCTGCACTCCCGGAGTGCAGTTGATCTTCTTCTTTTTTTGTTAATCGGATGTAAGACAATAAAAATTTGTTAACAGAAATGTTTGAACCATGTTAAGAGTTTCTTAAGATTTAATTCTTTAACCTTGTGTCTATGAATATTTTGATATCCGGCTTATAATAATAATAAAGGACTTTAATAAATTAGGTGACTCAGGGTCCTTTTTTGGTTTCGATTAAGGTCTTAGCATTCGACAGTACCATCATATAGAAGAATTAATTAAAAACCGATTCTAATTCCCATCTTTTTGCTGTCAAAATCGGGAAAAAGTATTTTTTATTGCCATTTTGGTCACTGTTAATGCCATTATTAGGAGAACGTAAGGCTGCAATATTGGATTGGCAAGAAAGCACATGACTTGGACGACGGAAACAAAGTTCAACCCGAACTTTTGCTACCTGATGTACTATGGGAAACAGCTGTTTTTAGCCTTATGATGGCGGGTGTCGTATAATTATGGGCAGGAGTGTATTACATTTTTCAACAACTTTATTTATTTTGCAAATGCACGTTGCGTTGAGGTAGCATCATTGTTCTGAATTTAAATGGGACTGATAACACAAGAACCCACTTAGCTTACACAATTAAAAGTCCGTAAACCGGAAGGAACCCAACGCTGCCTTGCTCAGTGCTTCAGCCCCTTACCTGTTATTATTTATGTGCTGTCTCGTTGTTTGTCTGATTGTTTTCATCCGCCATTGTATTCAGCTGGCTCAATCAAAGACTGGTGTAAAATAGGAGTGGCACCGTAGAGTGGAAAATTACAAAGTAATTGTTAATCAATTACTGAGTTCATTTTGATTTTCTTTATTTACAAATATGATTGAGCTATTCGGTGCTGAACTAATAAGTTTAAAAAACTTTAAGGCTGTGGACAGAAAATAAGAATTACGGTTTTTTTTTTATCAGAGAACCTCCAACCGCTATACTTTATTCAGGTCGAAGCGAAGCGGTAATGTCGCAAAAGCGTCGTTCCTCGTGCATAAAACTAATCTACCACATAGATGTGTGTACAGTGTACACATTGTGCGTAAATAAACATTATGCAAAATTAAAAATTTTAGACTACTCATGACAATTTAGCTGCCGACATTTTCGTTTACTCAGAATTTTCTTGACTGCTCCCCTCGTCACGTACTCGAGTGGAACACCAGTAACAAATATGTAAACAAGGACAAAACATGGCACAGCACAAAATGCGCACCGCGCCCAAGGACTGGGGGAGAGCAAGGCAAGAAGCAGGACGTGCACCGAACCTTTGTTGATTACGTTTCGTAATTAAGGAGATTTTAATATGCCGCATAATGACATAAAACTAATGCATAATTTTACAACACATCTGAGTAAGCAAAGCAGATGGCCCGAGCGGCAGGTTTCCGGGCTTCGGATTGTTTGGGACGGGAAGGACCGGTAGCTAAAGCCGCTTTCCGGGCCTAGGCGAATCCTATGCAAACAGGGCGCAGAATTCCGCTGACTCTTGTCAGTTCGGTATTCTGAGCGCCATGTCTTTGTACTTTATGGCCTATTGTAAAGTATCTTGTTAACATATTTGGCACATTAACGGGGAGAACTACATGCTGGAACTCGTACACGTCAGCAAGTAACCGTGGTCTTGGTCAAAGTCGTTTTTGAAGAAGACGACGATAGGACCTTAAGGTACGCTTTCGGTACTCTTTCTCAGAGTACTTCCTAAGATGGGTAGGGGCATAAAGCGCACTAATTAGTTGGCGTAGGCTAAGAGTCGGGTGCGGCACCAGCAAAAACGGAACTTCAGAGCCGGATCTCGTGCTGAGTGCTCGGCACACTCGCATCCACATTGGAATGGCAATGCTAACTGGGTACGAAAAGGACAGGCACCGCATTGAAGCTAGCTCGAACCAACTTATTTTGCTAATTATCCCAATCAGAGGCGTGGCGTAGATGGGTAAAGATGTCAGTTTCACGCAAGCTGGCATTTGTGTTGCCGTCTCTGTTTTTACTTACGACTGCAAAGAATCGTTTCATTTGCATAAATTTAGTATTTATAAACAAGCAACTCGCAGAACTGTAAGCCGTAACTAAGTTTGTTCCCGTAGTTTGCCTATTACTATGTATTTTGTGTTAAGGGCGCCCATGAACACTGTGGTGATTTTAAATTCCATAAGCAAAAAAAAAAAATAGTAAAGTAACACTTTAAATTTAAAATCTTCGAAACTAATTTAGCCCCAACATAATTTGTTTTTATATTGAAAAAAAAATTTTTGTATATCCTTGCAGGGTATTATAATTTTAGTGATGTTTGTAACGCACATAAGGATGCATTTTCGACCCTATAAAGTATATATATTCTTGATCAGCGTCACCAGACGAGTCGATATAGCCATGTCCGTATGTTCGTCGGTCTGTTTCAGTAAGCTTTTTTCGCTTAGTGTTAGACCGATGAACATAAAACTTCCCCAACCTTCTTCTTTTATGTGCAGCCAGACCGAGTTTGAAGATTTTTAAGATCGTATGACTTAATCCTATAGCTGCCATACAAATATTCGACCAATTTTCTGTTTCATTTAACTTTTCGCCCAGTATAAAGCGTATCAAATTTAAACTTTCTCAATCACAATTTTTTTTACACTTTTTTGTACATATGTCTTGCCGATTCTCTTACACCCAAAAATAACTTCGTCGATATATGACAAACCGTTTGAGAGTTATGAATTTTTTTTCCAAAACCTTAAAAACAAATTTTTTGAACTTTGAAGCTCAAAATATCGAAAACGGTGCGGAATTTCGAAAAACTATAAAAAGTGTTTGGAGGTATTGTCCTAAGCTACACATTCATATAATTTTTTTTTTATCGAAAAAATTTTAGGTACCTACAGTTGACATGGCCTGACCCAAATTTACTTCGGCATGCCGAAGTTAGCTTTCTTTTTGTTTTATTTTCTTGGCCTACTCAAGGGGCGGGGAGTGTACATATATGTGTACTTATTTTCAAAGAAAATTACATTACGCCTCACAAATGTGTGATGTACTAAGAATGGTGACTTACAACGATTTTTGCACAAGCGTTACTTAAATAGGTGTTAACCAGTGCTCTTCCATACACAATACATATGAACGTCTACATTTCTTCCGTTATCATTAAGAAAAGAGAGGTATGAAAATGAATTTTTTTTTATTAATCTTTCTAGCACCACAAGTTAATCTTATTATTGTGCTACATCACTTGGGGTACATTTTTAACCGGCAGTCGAATGAGACAAAAACTTGAAAACTTGACTTGTACCGGAGATTTAAAATTTGACGTCTTGTTCCAACGGCATGGACAAATGTTCAAGCCGGGGCCAATTTTTTTTCAGTGCAGTGGTGTTTTGAGTGTAAAATCCAGCTAAAAATATCACGATAACTTCTTTGGCATAGGCAACATAATTCAACAAAAAACTCAGAAGTTCCCAAGTGTTATGGAAGAGTGCAAATGATCCGTGGGTTTTTTAGTGTTGCCCTTTGTTATAAAGGGCAAAAAAAATATAAAATAGGTTAAGTACATAAAGAAGAGAAACAAAAATAGTTTCCAAAATGTTCAATGAATTGTTTTTTTTTTAATAAAAAAAACTTAAAATTGTTTCAACGTCAATCAAATTTAAAATATCTAGTCACTCCCTAAAAGAATGTATGGGCAAGTTTGAAGGTCGTGTTCACCACCCTTTTGCATGCACATGAAAGATTGTGTTCGCCAAAATATTTTTTAACATCTTAACATATTAAAAAATAAGTAAAAAAAAAAGTTAAAATATTAAAATTCTGTTTGTATTAGAGCTTGGCAAACATCGAACTTTGCGAACATCGATGTTTTCAAACATGTTGGGTAACATCGATGTTCCCGATGTTTCGAACAAAATAACATCGATACATCGAAGTTTTTAAAGAAAAATTTTTCTAGCGCCCTTTAAGTCAAATTTAAAACAAAATAACATGGTTTTATTGTTCATTCACCATAGGGAAATACATTTTGGTACATTTCGGTTTTTCTTATCTATGAGATCGTAGTTCTTGTTCAAGAAAAGCAGTTTGTTTACTTTTTCTAAATGTGCTATTAGAGAAGGGAAACAAAAAGAACGATGTTGGGCAGAAACATCGATACATCGATGTTGAGATCGCTGTTAAAAATATAGTATCGATGTTTGCTATTTTTCCTGGAACATCGATACATCGACGATACATCGATGTATCGTCCAAGCTCTAGTTTGTATAATACAACTCTTTTTTAAACCCATTACAAACGCATTGAAAATGAAAACTTTTTTTGAAAGCCTACTTTTTAAACTTTTTCCTGGGGGTTACCAAAATGATTTGATGAAACATTTTTTTGCAAGCAAAGTTGATAAAACCTGAGAAAAATTTGTTGATCTTATGAAAATTGTGAATTAAAAAAAAATGTAACCCCTTTTTTACTACTACTACTACTACTACTCATTTTTAAAACTATGTTTACTATATTACGGGGCAAAAAAAAAGGCACATTTTCAACATTTTTTTTTATATAAAGAATGAAATATTTTATAATAACTTTTAAGTTTCTTACACATACATATTAGAAGAAGAATTTTTGAAATTAACAAAAATATTCAGCGGTCAGCCATTGTGACGTCATTTCCGATGACCCCTCGAAAAAAAGGTGCGTTGGCGTTGTCAGCACAGTTCCTGACAGAGTCATTTGAAATTAAAAAAACAAATTTTTTTTAGTACAGACCTAAAACTAGAGTCTAAACGAAGGAATAAAAAGTAAAAATTGGGAGAAATTTTTGGGAGACCTTTTTGCAAAAAAATTATAATTTTGGTAAAATTTTTATAAAATTTTTTTTAAAATAGTTGTTACAAACGAAAAAAAAAAATCCTTCGTTCAAGCACGAGAGAATCGTATCTCGAAGGCCTGTGCAAAATTTTATCAAGATCAGTTAAGTAGTTTTCGAGAAAATTTTGATTTGAAATTTTTTTTTTTTTTTGAATTTCCTTACATGCTGCTAAAATACCTATACAATGGGTCGCAAGCAATGCAAGCGTCGTCATTGACGTCATACAATTGGCGTTCGCGCCGACTGCGCTGCCGGCGTCTAACACGACGCCTGCCCTGCTTGCGTTTATTTTGCATGGACAAACCGTGCGCGGCGGGATAAAAAATGCGATTCCGACTGTTCAAGGCAAAAGTACAAACATTTTTGTTGGCACTTTGTAAATAATAGTTCGACGATAACTGTGCGAAAGTTTCAAATCAAATACTGCCCCAGAACACTTTTGAAAACCAATTTGTTTAAACAGTTGTTGTTAAAAATTATCTTAAATTACAAATTTAATTTTTTAAATATTTTTTTTTACTTTAAAAAAAAACATTGTTGGTATATGTCAAACCGTTCGAGAGTTATGAATTTTTCTCCAAAACCCTATTCAATTTTTTTTACGGCCTTAATTATGGCCTTTACTAGTTTTCTTCATACCTCGAGTTAAAGTTGGCCGATTTGGGTGCATAATACCAATTATCACTACCAAAAATTTTTTTTTTTTTTTTTTTTTTTTTTGGCTTTTGCGCGTAGTCCCTCGGCCGGGGGGCGCAGCCGTGTATCGTACGGCACGATTCGCGAGAAGATAGACGCGAGTTATGAAAATATAGGCAAAAGTCCGAGGAAAAAAGTAGGATCTAATTTTGAGCTAACGAAGTTAGTATAAGTCGTTTTAAGAGCGGCAGAGAGTCCGAATTTGAGATTATAGGATAAAGTCTATTATAGTCAGAACATAATATTCTGAAAGGCTCATGCAAGTCATAGTTAGATCTACAATGGTTTAATATTAAGGGTATATAATTTCTAGTTAATCTACTTGGCACAGAAAAGCTAAGCCGACCTACCAAGTCGGCGCTGTCAATATCACCACGAATAAGATTATAAATAAAAATAGTACCAAGCATCGTTCTACGGTTAGCTAAGGAGGATAATTTTTTAAAAGTAATCTGCTGGAATAAGAAGGTAAGTTAAGGTTTGCATCCCAGTTGAGGCGCCGTAAAGCAAAAATTAAAAAGTTTTTCTGTACAGATTCAATGCGATCTATATGTACTCCGTATTGGGGACTCCAGACGGGAGACCCATACTCTAGAATCGGACGAACTAGCGAAGTAAATAAGGTCTTAGTGACGTAGGGATCGTCAAATTCCTTCGACCATCTTTTAATGAAACCAAGCACTTCCCTGGCCTTAATAATCATGGACGAAATGTGATCAGTAAACTTAAGTTTTGGGTCCAAAAGGACGCCCAGATCGTCAACCATAGTTATTCTATTCAAAGATTTCCCACTTAGTGAGTAAGTTGCAAGTTTTGGATTGACTCGGCAAAAAGTCATCAGCTTGCACTTAGACCCGTTTAAATTTAGTAAATTATCACGGCACCAGTTTTGAAAATTATTTAGATCGGATTGTAAGTCAGAATGGCTGAAAATATCCTTATACTGCAGGCATAACTTAACATCATCTGCGTACATAAGTACGCGAGAATGATTTATAATTAATGGAAAGTCGTTAATAAATAAAGTAAAAAGAAGCGGACCAAGGTGACTTCCTTGTGGGACACCGGAGGTAACTCGGAGGAGACCAGAAAGAGAATTTTTAAAAAGGACTCTTTGTGTCCTGCCATTCAGATAACTTAAAATCCATCTAAGAAGATCATTTGGAAACCCTAACAAGTCAAGTTTCCGAACTAAAAGTGAGTGATTTACAGAGTCAAATGCTTTACTAAAGTCAGTGTAAATGACATCTGTTTGAAAGCTACTTTTAAAGCCCTTTATCACGAATGAGCTCCAAAAGGTTAGTAGTTGTTGATCTTCTTTTCATAAATCCGTGTTGACACGGAGATATTACTGACCTACAAAGGTGCTGCAAATGAGGAGTAATGACATTTTCGAAAACTTTGGGGATAGCCGACAACTTAGAGATACCTCTATAATTGCTGGCATCCAATTTGTTACCTTTTTTGTGGAGAGGAATGACAAATGACTCCTTCCAAATAAGGGGAAATTGGGAGGTTTCTAAAGATAAGGTGAACAATTTGAGAAGGGGTTTGCACAGGGCTTCCGCGCAATTCCTAAGCACGCAGCCAGGAATTCCGTCGGGACCTGGAGAGTAAACAGGCTTAACACGTTGAAGATCCAAAAATAAAGAGCTTTCGTTTATAGTAGGACTGAATATAAGGTTCGACGTGGACATGGTGTAAGAATAAGGCTCTATTGGATTTGCGGAAGTAGTATTAGTTGTTTGAAAAAATTGGGCATAAAGATCGGCTATTGCCTGATCTGTGGTTGCCGTCATGTTTTCAAAATATAGCGAGGAAGGATAAGAAGTAGATTTACGCTTGGTGTTAACAAAGTTATAAAACTGTTTCGGGTCCTGCGAGAACTGGACCTTACAACGATTTAAATAATTTTTATAGCACTGCGCGTTAAGCACGGTAAATTTTGACCGAGCACTTAGATATTTTGAAAAAACAGATTGAGAACCGGAGTCTTTATATTTCCTGTAAAGTCTGGACTTAACATTTCTTAGGTGTGACAACTCTTTACTAAACCAAGGTGGTTTACTGGAGATTGACGGATAGTACATCGGAACACAAGATTTAAAAAATGATTTAATTGCAGTATAAAAAATTTTTATGGCATCAGCCATGTTATTGCATGAGTAGAGATCGGACCAATTGAAGCCAGATATAAAGTTATTAAGCCTAGAAAAGTCTGCCTTACGAAAACAATGTATTCGTTTAGTTGACTTTTCTGATTTTTCTTCTATCACGATACCCGTGTCGACTGTCACATCGAAAGTAGGATGATATGGATCTTCAGGTTGCGTAAGTGGTGGTACCCTGGATAGAAACACGGCTTCAGGATTCGAGACAAAGCACAAATCCAGTAAGCGGCCTAGTGAGTTTCGAACATGGTTTACTTGACTCAAAGATATATCAAGCAAGCCGTCAATAAAGTCATGTTGTGCAATAGGTAGTAAGACATTTGATTTTTCATCTGTGGACCACGTAGCTCCAGGTGTGTTGAAATCACCTAGAACTAATAAATGATCCCTATCGGACAGCCTATTTGAAACGGACTGTATCACAGAAAGATGATTTAAGTACTCTTGGAGTTCAGAAGAAGGCGGAACATAGGAGCAAGTGATATATATAAACTTAAACAATTAAGACTCCACCTCCCCGTTTGGAAAGACGGTCAAGCCTATATATTGTGTACTTACCGGAACTTAGAATCTCCGGCCTTAACAAGGTTTCTGTAAACACAATAACATGGGATGCAAATGAAAAGCTATCAGAATACAATTTAGTTAGCTTGCTACGCAAACCTCTTGCATTTTGATAGGAAAGAAAGAGGTTAATCAACCTTTAACTTTGCTATACTGATCATTTTATTTCAATCAGGAATTTGTCGGCAAGAGTTCGACAAACACAAAATTTGTGGAATTTTCGGTTTTTTCACCATATCTTAAGCACTCGAAGAAAAGTCGATGAAAACAATGGTATACGTATGTAATACCATTTTTGTATTCACATATACAATCAATATGTTATTAACAAATCCACATCAAAATATCACTCTTATCTTGCTCCAGAACCAACGACGAGGACGTGCTGATATAATGCTCCCTTTAACAAGTTTTTGTTGATTTTTGTACTGATTGTGTTAGTCTTGAACGCGATTAGCTGGGATTTAGCTCTCTTCAGTTCTGTAATTTGGGAACACATACGAACCTGTGACCTCTTGGGGATCACTGTGTACAGTAGTGTTCACTCTTCCTAGAAGTTACTGTGTTCAGCCAAAGCCGCAACAGCGGATTCGCAGTCTAAACAGAGTCGCAACAAGTTTTCGTTGTTGCAAATTTAAGCAGCCGTCCAAACAAGGTATAAACCAACCCCTTGACATTAAAATGTTGTCAACTAAAATGAAATCTCCCCATTTTAATAATAAGTCGAGTTATATTATCTTCTAAGTTAAATAAGTAAATAAAAGTAAATAATCGTGATCACTGACCTCGGAATTTGCAGACCTAACATTTGCAAAATATATGCAAACAACCCAGCCGGCCAAAATGTCCGCTTAAGCGGATGGATCCGACAAATGTCCGGAAAAGATATTAAAAACGGACATTGATGCGGACGTTCCGCAATAGGTCCGCAAAATGCTTAGAAACGGACTCTAAATCGGACGAAAAGCGAGACTTTGGCGGCACTCGAAATCGTCCGAAAAAGGTCCGCTAAATGCTTAGAAACGGACTCTAAATCGGACGAAAAGCGAGACTTTGGCGGCACTCAAAAATCGTCCGCATAAAGGTCCGCAAAATGCTTAGAAACGGACTCTAAATCGGACGAAAAGCTGGACTTTGGCGGCACTCAAAAATCGTCCGCATAAAGGTCCGCAAAATGCTTAGAAACGGACTCTAAATCGGACGAAAAGCTGGACTTTGGCGGCACTCAAAAATCGTCCGCAAATGGTCCGCAAAATCTTTAAATGCGGACGATTTGCAACCGCGAGAAGAGAGCAGAGCAAATGAAATTTTGTATATGCTCTCGCTCTCTCGGGTGCTTTTGTTTTCGCAAAGGTTCTTTGTGTTTTTTTTGTTGCAAGCGAAGATGACGAAACGATGCGAGAGCCCATGGTGAAACTATATAGGTGGTCTCGTCGCGAGAGCTGCCCTCTTTTGAGGACGTTATTTGTGCCAGTCGTTTGTCAAACGTTGTCGAAAGAAGTTGTGTAGCGCTTTTTTCTTCGTTGTCTTCTTCTTTCTTGAAAGAAAAACTATTTCTATCTCTTTCTAGCGCTTTTCTCTCTGAGAGCGGAGAGAGAGCGCTGAAAAATAACGTCCTTGGCAGAGCTAATGAGACCACCTATATAGTTTCACCATGCGAGAGCCTTAAAGTCAAAGAGGAATGGGAGAATGAGAGAGAAGTTGTTGTTGCATCATGTGCGAAGCAGGTAGAATTTTGACTTTGTCGCGTGCCACTTGCTTCGTTGTAACGGGGAATTTTTGTATTCCTTATGCGGTTTGACCCTTTTCCTTTGTACAAATACCCACTCCGCTCATTCGACTTTGACCGACAAGTAAATTGGACGCACAAAAATTGTGAAATTGTGAAAAATTTGTGTGTGCAAACATATTATTCTTGGTAAGTGATATTATTGTAATAATTATTACAATCGTAAACTTAAGTGTTTATACCCTTGCAGAGGTATTATAATTTTTTTGCCGTGATATTTGCAATGCAGTGAAGGAGGCATTTCTGACCCCATAAAGTATATATATTCTTGATCGGCATCACAAAACTAGTAGATCTAGCTATGTCCGTCTGTCTGTTTGTCGGTACCTACGCATCGAAGCACTATATCATATAGCTGACATAGAAACATACGGGTAATAAAAAGAAAAAAATTACAACTTCGCCGTTTTTCAACATATTTCTGTAAAATTTGAGTCTTGGCTATTTTTTACGATTTCCAAATTACGGTTTTAATTTCATTAAGATCGGTTAACTACGTCATATAGCTGCCATAGGATATATCGGTAAATTTATATGAAAATTTTAAATTTTACATGTAACATGTAAATTTACATAACTTTATTATTATTTTAATTTGACCGAAATGGATTGATTTTCGATGATCCAATTGCAAACTGCAAGGTTATACAAACTTCGGTTTACCGAAGTTAGTTTCCTTTATTGTTATTCTCTTTAAAGTGGATTAAAATTCATTTTAGGTATACACGCAACGACATTCCTTCCACTTGTTTCCATTGTTTTGTTCGTTTATTTATTTATTTAAAAATGCCCTTTAAACGTAAAAGCCGTCGTTACCTAGCTGAAGTGAAGCATAGTATTCAAGCAATTAAAAATTCAGAGATAGAAAGAACAGAAAAAGCTGAAGAAAATGTAGATTTTAGGTTCGAAGAAAATTTAGATTTTAGTTTAGAAGAAAATGCGGACTCTAGTTTCAAGGAAAATGCAGATTCAAGTTTTAAGGAAAATGCAGACTCCAGTTTAACGGATAATTGCAAGGTTCCAGATGATTTTAACTTGCGTTTAGCGCAGTGGTTTTCATCAAACCATATAAGCAGATGCGCGGCCACTGACCTCATCTCACTCTTGTCGGAAAAAATTCCTGGCTTACCTAAAGATATAAGGACATTAAAATCTACTCCACGGGAAGCGGCTAAGCGACCTATCCCTCCTGGGGAGTATATTCATTATGGCCTAAAAGATGCTTTGACCGATTTTTTAATAAATTTTAGCTACATTTCCAATGAAATTAGCTTAAATTTCAATGTGGACGGTTTACCACTCTTCAAAAGCTCTCTTAAGCAAACTTGGCCCATTTTAGTTAATGTCAATGGCACCAAACCAGTAATGGTAGTCGGAATTTATGTAGGCAATTCAAAACCAAAAGATGCAAATATTTATCTTGAGGAATTTTCAAAAGAACTATTAGATTTAATTAAAACAGGTATGACTTTTCAGGACAGACATATTTCAATTTCAATGAGGGCATTTATATGTGACGCGCCAGCTCGAGCCTTTATTTTGGGCGTGAAACATCACTCTGGTTTTTATGCATGTAACCAATGCCTTCAGAAAGGCCAAAGTTTTCAAAGACGTATGGTCTTCAAACAATCTGACAACCTTCCTCGGACAGATTATAGTTTCAGAAATAGATTGCAGCCAGAACATCACAATTTACAAGACGCTCTAGCATTAGAAATGCTCCCAATTGATCTAGTTATTCAATTTCCTTACGATTACATGCATGTAGTTTGTTTAGGAGTTATGAAGTCTTTACTGGTAGCGATAGTTAGAGTAAAAGGCCATAAATTTTCATTAAGTAAAGAGTCGATAGGTTTATTAAATACAAAACTAGTTGCATTAAAGCCTTTTATTCCAGTAGAGTTTAATAGAAAGCCTCGTTCACTTGACGATCTCGAACGATTTAAGGCTACTGAGTTTAGGACATTTGTTTTGTATACTGGCCCTATAGTAATGAAGGACGTATTAGATCCTGTGCAATATAACCACTTTTTACTCCTAAGCTTAGGAATTAGACTTCTTCTTGACAATGAGTATTGCACTTCTCAAAATAACCTAGCCTCTAGTTTGCTTAATAGTTTCGTAAAAGAGATGCCAGCCCGCTATTTGCTATCAATGGTAACATTTAACTACCATTGTCTGACGCATTTAAGCCAACAGTGCTTAGTATTTGGTTCCTTGCAGTCAATTAGCGCATTTCCTTTTGAAAACTTTCTGGGACAATTAAAAAAAATGGTTAAAAAGTCGGATTATGTCATTGAACAGCTATACTATCGCATTGTTGAGCGCAGTCATTTAAATGTAATTTTTAAAGAAAAACTTTTAAAAGTGGTCCCAATAAAATTACATTTAAAAACTTGCATTTTAATTTAAAATATTCGAATAGCTTTTATTATATAAAGAGTAGCAACGGATTTAAAATCTTTAAAATTTTTGCGATTGAGGAAAATATTTTGCATAGTCGTTTAATTGTAGACCTTGAACCCTTCTACACATATCCAATAGTTTCTAGTCTTGTAGGCATTTTTTCTTCAGCACAAATTAATTTTGACTCTCAAGGTAGGCAGCATAAAGTAGACGAAATATCAGGGAAAATGATTCATTTTAACGACGGTTTAAGGCATATTTTCATTCCATTAATTAATTAAACACAGAAAATGGACTACACCGATTTATTTAATACGGAAAGTCAGGAGCTCACAACCCTGCAGCCACCGCCAAAAGACAACCAACCAACTGGTAAGTCAGTGTAAAAACTGTTAGTACATATAATAATAATTGAATTATACTTATTTTTACAGACGTAATTAATTTTTCATATTATGTTATCATATTGAAGTTCAGTCTAATTCTATTTGATTTCAATACGCTTGTATTAAATTTAACTATAGTTAATTTAACTAAATTAATTAATTTAACAATAGAATTAGACTAAACTTCAATATGATAACATAATATGAAAAATTAATATGAGACATATTCAGTCTTATCAGAAATACTCTCGATTCAAAATCAAAAGGAAAACATTTTTGATTTGGAATTTAAATATGCGGAAATTAAATACATACGTATTTGATTTTATTTCTATCAGTGTATAAAAAGAGGTTTAGTTATTTTCTTTTCACTAACTAACTTAATATTTCTGATAGGTTAGCGATCTGGAACAGTCGTCTGAGAAGGCGTTTGAAAAATATTTGAGGCATACATGGCACGATATAATGACTGACGAAGTCGCCCGTCAATACTCCTGGCGCGGGACAGAATCAAAGATGTGCATTCGAGGAATGCTTTTGACATCAGCAGTAAGAGGTGCGTACAATTTGTTCCTGGTTTTTTTCAACATTGTAATAATAAATTTATATATTTACAGCCGCCTTTAAAAACAAATTTTCGCTCGAAGATGTCGAGTTTGACCGCATAACTCAAAAATATTTTCAATACGCGCAGGACAGAGTTACTAAAACAAACAATAAAAAAGTTAAACAATAATTCCAATAATTAGTATAAGTTAGTTTTAAGCAAAGAAATCACAGAACAAAAAAGAAATGAAAGAACAAAGAAATGAATGTATAATTTAGTCTTAAGAATAAAAAGAATGTAAGAAAGATAAATAACATTAAATCAAGAAATGTACACTTCATTGTATATATTTTGTCACATTTTTAATTTAATAAATAAACATATTTTAATCCTTGCATAGCAATCAAATTATTCATTGATTATACATTTCCTTGGGAGGTTACAACTTTTAAGTATCAAAGAAGTATTTATATTTACAATATTAAAAAAGTACCGCAAATGATCCGAAATCGGTCCGATTTTAATATTAAATCGGTCCGATTTTAATATTAAATAAGTACCGCAAATGATCCGAAATCGGTCCGATTTTAATATTAAAAAAGTTCCGCAAATGATCCGAAATCGGTCAGATTTTAATATTAAAAAAGGTCCGAAATCGGTCCGATTTTACTATCCGAAAATGATAGCAAATACTGCCACAAACTGAGCGACGGGTGAGTCGTTTGAGTGTCGTTTTCGGATCCGAAATCGGACGTTTTGTCCGCCTGAAGTCCGCAAAACTATCATTTCTAATATTAATTTCGGATGTCTTGGCCGGCTGGGAATGTGCAAAGAATATGCAAATATATGCAAAAAAAAAAATTCAAAATATGCAAAAAAAATGCAAAATATGCAGAAAAAATATGTAAATATGCAAAATATGCAAAAAAAATGTATACATGCAAAATATATGCAAAATTTCCTTATATATGCAAACTAATTTTATCGAAAAATTGAATTTCACTTGTTTAACTTACAAAGTAGTGGACTATCGCAAGCTGCCCGGTAAAATGCTTTCAAGAGTTGGTAAACAATACCTTTAACTGTCAATTGGCAGTCTGAAATTTGGTTACACTTCGAGTGCCGGACCCTGTGTGACTTACGTATAATATTCGCACTTGGAACAAAATTTGCACAAAAATAAATTAATCTTTGACGTGAAAGGTAGCAAAATGCAAAACTTAAAAAGTACACTGGTCAACGAATACCAGACGAAAGTTCGCTTTGAAAAGGCTACTTGGACAAATGCAAAAATCTATGCAACAAATTCGATACGATCAAAGACCAGAGCGTTTGGATATCTGTGGACGAAACAACTGACAAATAAGGACGATATGTCGCAAATTTGATTATTGGTGTATTGAGTGAAAAAGAACCGTCAAGCTGATTTTTGGTGTCCTGCAAACAGTTGGAAGAGGACAACAATGCAACTGTGTCTCGTTTTGCCAATGCCAATATCAAGTGTACCTCAAATTTTTTCGATTCGAAAAAAAATTATATAAATGTGTAGTAGGGTGGTCCTTATTTGGACGATTTTTGAATTTGCAACGGGGCACTTTCTCATTCTTCGAAATGTGAAATACCTTTTTTTTTTTTTAGGTCAAGGTTTGAAGGTTGCTACCAAGGTTTGAATTTTAAATAATTTTAGAATCGGAATACAAAATGTTGTCTAAAATGTGAAGTCGATCCGAATAATAGTTTCGGAGATACAGACCCTTGAATGTGCACGAACAAGGTAAAGTGCACTTTCAGTGGGGCGCGCACATTTAAGGGACTGTATCTCCGAAACTATTATTCGGATCGACTTCAGCAGCTTTGGCGTCGTCGTTGACGTCACACAACGCTGACTGCGCTGCCGGTGTCTCCCACGACGCTGCGCTGCTGGCACAAATTTCCCATGGAGAAACCACGCGTGGTTGTACAAAAAATGCGATTCCGACTGTCCAAGGCAAAAGTTCAAAAAATTTTTTTTGCAACTTTATAAATAACAGTTCGACGATAATTGTGCGAAAGTTTCAAAGAAAAAACTGCCCCAGAACACTTTTGAAAACCAATTTGTTAAAACAATTGTTGTTAAAAATTATGTTAAATTACAAATTACATTTTTAAATATATTTTTTTAAGACAAAACGATTCTCATACATTAAAAAAAACTTTGTTGATATATGTCAAACCGTTCGAGAGTTATGAATTTTTCCCCAATGCCTTAAAAACAAATTTTTTGAACTTTGAAGCCTAAAAATATCGAAAACGGTGCGGAATTTCGAAAAACTGTTAAAAGTGTTTTAAGGTACTGTCCTAACCTACACTTGACATGGCCTGACCCACAGCCTTCGCATGTTATGGCCGAACGGAAACGATTTAAAAATCTTGCTGCTTTTCACGAATGCCGCAGCATACATGATTAAGCCTGGTAGAAATTTAAAAATATGTATTTTACCCCAATCTTATACATGTCACCTGTTTTGCGCACGGATTGAATTTGATAGCAGAAAAAGTGAGGACATCGTTTCCTCTCGCAAATTCATTTATATCATGCGTTAAAAAATTTTTCGTCAAAGCTCCGCTCAGAGTTCAACGATATAAACAACTGTTGAATATAGAGCTACCACCAGAGCCGATCATAACTCGATGGGGTACATGGTTGAAGGCAGCATCATTTTATGCAGAGAACACGGAAGGAATAAAGGAGGTAAGATATTGTTTATCAACAAACAACATTTCACGTTAGTTTAGTTTGATAATTTATTTGTTTTGCATTTCAGGTTCTTGAAACACTAAATCCAGAAGACGACGAATCAATTAAGCAGACAAAAGACCTGATTGGAAATCCCCAATTATATTCGGACTTCATTTACAACAAATCGAACTTTTATCGAATTGCTGAGATTATACATTCCTTGGAATCGATGTGTCTTTCACTGTCTACTTCAGTAAACTTGTTTAAGGAAGCTGAACAAATAATTCAAGTCGTGTCTGGTGACCTTGGATCGGACTCAAGGAAAAAATTTGCAGCCGTTTCAAATCGAAACCCAGACCTCAACGTTTTATTTAAAATTGATAATATTTTAAATCAAAATATTGAGGATATGACTGGTATAAAACCCGTTAAAGCCGAAAATATTATTAAATACAAGTTTACTCCAACTACTTCATGTGACGTAGAAAGAAGCTTTTCCGCATACAAAATGGTTTTTTCAGACAAAGGACAAAGTCTGTCAATTAATAGTTTAGAAAAGATAATGGTAGTAGGTATACTGGAACACAAATTATTTTAAGTAATTTTGAACAATTAATATTAAAAATTAATTTAAAAAAACGTATAGATTTAGTTTCTAATTGTTTAATTTTTTTTTTTTTTTGCATATTTTACATATATTTTGCATATTTTGCAATATATGCAAATATGAAAAAAAAATATATGCGCCTAAATTCCAGCTCGGTATTCAATGAAACGAACTTTGTTGTGATCAGGGCTCACCTATCTTAATCCTGTGAAAATATGCAAATATGCAAAATCTGAGGTCTAGTGATCAGCTGGTAAATGATTCTTGGAAAAAAGTAATAACTGAACTTTGTATTTGTTATTTAAATATCTTTACGTGAACACATAACTAAAAAAAACGTAAAGGTTTAAAAAAAAACAGTTACTCTTTCCTTGGCCAGGAAAATAACCCACGACTTTCGGATGCCGGTTTATCTTCTGAACCATTAGCTGGAGAAACTTTTTTTTGTCCTTATTGAAATATTTCACTTTACTATCGCTTTTAAAACAAAGCATTTTACAAAGTGTGCTGAACATGTTTTTTTAAATATTTATTTTAAAACAACTTTGTGAAACTCTTACATTGGTTGTTTGGTTCATATATCTTAAAACAACCGAAAACACCATTAAATTGTATAAATGACTTGCCTCAAGTCATTCCCTCTTCCCACGCCGATGACGTAAAACTCTGTTTGCCTTTAAGCCTAGTACTCAGATCGACGAAATGAGTTCGAAATCAGTGAGAGAGAGCGAGAGGCCAATAACATAGAAACACTTTTCGAGGGAGCTATTCGACAGGCGGTACTCAGATGATAGAAAAAATATACTAGAAACTTAGTTTGGCAACTAATCGCGTTGCCAACAAACTTTCAGTATTTCGAGAACGAAAGGCAGAGCAGATAGAACTATTTAATAAAAAGGTCGTTCTACGTTGTTGCCCTCTCACTCTCTCTCTCATAAGAGGGTTTAGCAAAATTTCAAAAGATTTCAAATTACTATTTGTTTTATTATTTACATAAAAAACGCAAATGTGCGCTTATATTCGTAAAGTATTTCTTTTAAATTCATTTAAAACGGCGGTTTAATTTAGTCCTTGAAACAAAAATCCTTGATTTCTTGCACCTGGTGCTTGATCACTAGCTTGGGAAACAGCCGTTTAGCCTGAAATTTCTTCTTATTGTGAACCGAGTCGCCCGGCTTGAGATCCACCGTAGGGATGAGTTCACTTTTGCAGGACTCTAGTGGGTGTGCTTGGTAGGGTAGGGTAGGAGTCTGTTAGCCCATCATTGGTGCAGCTCGCAGGTGAGCCTGCCAATCGAGTGCTCCTCGGCGACCGTGCAGAAGACAAGCGTTGTGGTCGGCAGGGAACAAAAGTCCCGTTTGTTATCCGGCAGTTGGACAAGGAGTCCACCTCCGTGTAGTCCACTCGCCTTGCGATGATGTGCCCCATTCGTTCCTTGTTGAGGGTAACTGCATGCTCCTTCCATGCCTCCTCCTCCTTGCGAGCTTCAGCCTCGGCTTAAGTTGAGAAGGTGTCATCGTTGCATTATAATTTTTACAACTTATTTAAAATTTGGTTGTCAACAAACCGAAATATACAGCCCGCCAACGGAAATCTGTGTGACCGCAGTACTTGCTCAAAGAAATTGCCGATGAATTTTCTTAAAGAAGGTCATACTCCGAGAAAAAGAAAAAGAATGGCCTCTTTTCGACATCGAAACTGTTCGTCGATCTGAGTACTAGGCTTTAACAAATATTGATACTCACGTACTCCTGCGGACTTATACAATCTGCAATCATGATGCCTCCAGAATCTGCTGTTCTTAAATACTTTTAAATGTAGCTTCATATCTTTTTGTCGAAGAAGCTTTTCCTTTGTTAGTCCATTAGGACGAGCGATCTTTGAACCCCCAAATCTCCCCCCTGGATCCGCGCCTGGTCACCTCCCATCTTACGTCGATAGACTGCGTCTTTTGAACCTGCCCTCGCTAAAGGATCGTCGGACCTGCCATGGAGTAATGTTTCTTCACAAGTTAATCAATGGACTCATAAATTCTAGCTATTTACTAGGGATGTCGAAAATATATAAAAATATCAATATGTATATTGATATTTTTTGCGAAAAAATAAATATTTTTATGGTGATTTTTTTTTTTAATAAATATCAGGTATCATCGATTTTTTTGCAGATTTTATTGATATTTTTAAGCTGTCACACTTTTCGTCGGGACAAGAATTAATACATATGAGCTAATCCTGCGTTGCGGACGTTAAATTTGTACGCAAATTTGATTGTTAGAATTGACACAGCTGCCGTTGACGTGGGTATATTTTTATGTAATTTTAGCCATATGCAGTTTCTTGAGTGCATTTTTAAACTAATTCAAAAAACAAGAGGCTAACTGTTTTTGAAAGAAAGTTATGCTTGCTCAAAGTTCCGTTGCGGACGTTACAAAAAATGGAAGTAAAATTTGAGGTTTGTGTGCATTTCCACATTTATTAGCGAATTAAGAATAGTTAACAAAAAAGTAAGATAACTAAAAATGAAGTGGAATGTATGACCATATCAATGCAGCTTAAAAAAGAAAGATAACTAGTTCCGTTAATAAAAATAATCTTAATTTAAATTTGTTGCGGACGTTACACTTCTTCCATCAAGCTAACATAGGCGTTTATCTATACTTTTAGCCACGATTTGATAGTTTTTTTGAATTGAGAAAATAGTTTAATATGTAAACGACACTTTGTGAACAAAATGTTATTGTCATTCTAATAGGAGAAAATTACAAATGAAAACAGGTCTAAAAACAGACAAAAATACCAAAAAAAAATACTTTTGCTAATAGTTGTACCAAAAAAATATAAAATTTTTTTGTCCATTGCTTAGACAAGTTTAGTTCCTATGATTTAGGAAAAAAATTTTGTTAGAAAACCATATAGAAATATGTTTTTATTAGCTTTTTTCGTTTTTCGGGCTGGTTTCAAAATTCTCGGATTAGCCCATATGTGAAACATGAGCATCGCTAAACATTTTTTTTTCGCAAGTGGTAATGGATCAGCCAAGTGCAAAATTTGTGATCGAAAAAAAAAAAAAAAACAAGTGGCAATAGCTCAAATCTGCTATCACATTTCAAAAACAAACACCAAGACGCCTATATTAAGTGCTTAAGGCAGTCCTCTACCGTCAGGCCTAAATTTCGAGCTTATTTTCAAAAATTGATTGAAAAAGAACTACTGAAGATTATTTCATGAACTTTTTTTTATTTGACTGGTACATCTGTCGACTTTAAAATCATTTATTCAAAAAGTATGCCCAGTGGTTTTGTTGTCCTTGGGATGACCTTGAAATGTCCTTCTCAAATTTGGAGGCCCGACTTGGTGGCAAGGTTTTTGCGATGTCGTTGTCAGAAATGAAGAAAGTGAAATTTGTTTATAATTATTGTTACCTTGGCTATGTTTTGCCGATCGGGATTTTTTTATCTCCAAATTTGTAAAAAATATATTCAACTTTTTACAAAAATTTTCAATTTTACCATGTTTTTTCATAGTTTAAAAGCTGTAAAAATTCGAAAAATTAAAATTTTCAAAATCCGGATCGGGAAAACATAGCGACATGTTTTCTGAATAATTGTGTCAAAAATGAGATGAATCCGATTAATATTACTTGTAGAAAGCTTACCATCCATTTCAAAAAAGTCAATTTTTGGGAAAACGCGTTTAAAGACAAAGTAGCGCTTGGAAACGGCCGCGAGTGCATGACTTCCCAGTCCCGATTACCCATGAAGGAATGTTTTTTCCGCGAAACGCTTTTACTGGCGTATTTCAATGATCGTCTTCTTCAAAATTATGCAACAAAAAAAATTGATTTTTTTAAACCGCGACGGTAGAGGACTGCCTTAAACAAAGTAAGTAAAAAGAGCGCATATGCATATGTATGTATGTGTGTAGTACAGCACAGCATTTACAGAGCAAGAAAACGAAAAAGAATTAATTAATTTATTTATTAATTAATATAAACTAAAAATTAAAATTTAAGATCGTATTTGGGTTAATGTTTAGGGTTTATTGCTAATGCAGCCTAAAATTAAAAAAAAAAGTTATAATACAAAAAAATATCAAAAATATCTGATAAATCGATATTTTTTTTATGATATGGGCTAATCCGAGAATTTTGAAACCAGCCCGAAAAACGAAAAAAGCTAAAAAAAACATATTTCTATATGGTTTTTTTATCAATTTTTTTTTCCTAAATCATAGGAATTAAACTTGTCTAAGCAATGGACAAAAAAATTTAATATTTTTTTTGGTACAACTAATTAATATTAGCAAAAAGTATTTTTTTTGGTATTTTTGTCTGTTTTTTAGACCTGTTTTCATTTGTCATTTTCTCCTATTAGAATGACAATAACATTTTGTTCACAAAGTGTCGTTCACATATTAAACTATTTTCTCAAGTCAAAAAAACTATCAAATCGTGGCTAAAAGTATAGATCAGAGATGGGCACGCCCTGGCTCAATCACCTTATTTAGCTTGATGGAAAAAGTGTAACGTCCGCAACGTAACGTCCGCAACAAATTTAAATTAAAATTATTTTTATTAACGGAACTAGTTATCTTTCTTTTTTAAGCTGCATTGATATGGTCATACATTCCACTTTATTATTAGTTATATTACTTTTTTGGTTTACTATTCTTAATTCGCTAATAAATGTGGAAATGCACACAAACCTTAAATTTTACTTCCATTTTTTGTAACGTCCGCAACGGAACTTTGAGCAAGCATAAATTTCTTTCAAACACAGTTAACCTCTTGTTTTTAAATAATTTTAAAAGTGCACTCAAGAAACTGCATATGGCAAATATTTCATGAAAATATACCCACGTCAACAGCAGCTGTGTCAATTTTAACAATCAAATTTGCGTACAAATGTAACGTCCGCAACGCAGGATTAGCCCATATATCAAATATTATTTTGATTATTTTTTTCAATAAAAAATATCATCGATACGATATTTTTAAATATTTCGACATCCCTACTATTTACTCGGCCAAATACGGTTTTCGATCCCCGTAAGAGCAGCCCGCTACTTTCGGCCTATTACTCTGGTATTTTTGTTGTTTCGTGAATGTTCCGTGAACTTCAATGAAACAAATATTTTATGTCACCTATCTTTGCCTCTGCCCACTTGATGTGAGTCGGAGCATATCTATAAAAAAAAATCCTAAATTCGGGCGGAGGTGGGAATTAGGTTTTATATTTTGAAACAAATAAATAAATAAGGTTGATCAATTAACTTACCAAAATCGAACCACTGTATTCCCTATATGCATGGGTGTATTTACTTCGGTTTACCTAAGTAAGCTCTCCTTTTTGTTATTTCCTTTTTATTCGTTTTTTTATATTCTTTAAATTTTAGTTGAAACATATAAAAAAAACTAACAGTAAATATGTTTTAATTTTTTTTTCTTACTTAATCTTAAAAAGGCCTAACCAACGCACATAGGGAATATTTCAACATTTAGGGCGACAAAAGTCATTTTTTTAAAGTTGACCAATGACGAAACTAATCACTTCAAAAAATAATAGACACCCAAACGAAAAAAGGTACTAATTTAATTTTTTTTAAAGTGCGCCTGTGCGTCCCTGCGAGCCAGCCGAAACTTGATCTACGAGTAATCGATATAGGCAAATTTAAAAAAATACAACTATTTAAAGTGGTGTTATTTGGTCTTTTAAGTTAAAAAAAATTAATGAAAGTGATGGATTTTGAAAATACAGGCTTTTGTTTTATAGTATTTTAAGAAAACTACCTTCAATGTCTACATTTCGACCAGCTAAAGGCCGTCAAAGATACACCCAATTTTTCCTTTATTTTTTCTACTTCATTAGTGAAAATAATACCTTTCCAAGTTTGTCCAAGCTATTATTTCTATGACAATCGATTAATAATTAAACCAGCAACCTGTCAAAAAAAATTGAGGTCCATCTTGCTCCAGAAAAATCAGGTGCAAAAGTTGTGTGAGCAAGTAAGTAAAGTAATATTTCTGTAATATGTTATTAGGCGAAAAGCTTCTTTCGCGATGAAAAAGGTAAAGAGAAGAACAGTTCTTAAAGTAAATTGGTACCCTGAACTCAAATCTGAAATCCGTTTGTTAAGATTGGCTCTAGTTTTCGAGATATTGGTGTCTTACTTTCTATGAACCAATACGCTTGCAAATCTTGAGTCAGAATAATTAAAGTATCAAATATGCTTATTGTATCGGATTTACTACCATAATAAAATAAAATAAAATAATTTTGTCGCCCTTAATGTTGAAATTTTCCCTATGTGCAACGGGGAGTCATCTGTTTTTTCAGCATGGATGTTTATTCAGCTTCTTAAATCACTTCTCTTACTTTTTAAAATAATTTATTAACGAAATAATAAAATAGTTAATCAAACCCAAAAAAAATTCTTCCGTCGAAAAAGGAATCTACCAAATCATCCCGAATGTTTGCCAATTTCATCTCGAAAAATAACAAATATCTCGCTTTTCTGGGACGGGTTTTTTAAGGTTTGTTCCCCAGAGATTTCTAGGACATTATGATAATGTTGCCTTCAGTTTGTTGGCGACCATTAACATATACTGGATTTATACGTAGCCCATTTCATGCAATCATTTCATGAAATGGGTGTGTATAAACACCATTGCATGTATTCGGCAACACACGAAAGTTGACTATGAATTAGCGTCATTGCGTGAAATGGAGAGGAGCTACCAACTTAACACTGTATAAATTAGGTGGCAACGCCAATACAAATAGTGTGAACGGATTTTACTTACATTTGTTGCCAAATTACACTTCTGGCAACTCTGCTGACATGAATACATGCATTCGTCTCTAGCGTATAAACAGGAGCTATTTAATTTCACGCATTCAAGAATTCATGAAATAGCATAGTATAAACTAAGAAATAGACACCAGAGGCTCCGCTTTTACCCAGCAGCTGGTTACACTGGTAACACCAATGATGAAATGTCCAGTTCTCGAACATTGAAGCACAACCATTTTTTTTTTGTATTCCAATCACGTGTATGCACGTTAATAGCAGACCAGCTGCGCCGCACCAAGTACGAATTTGCTGGTCCGCAACCTTTATCCCTGCTAGTTCCGTTGTCCTTATGGAAAATGTCAGATGTGAAAGGGCATGATACGGTAGTGCTGCGCTGACTTGACCACTCATATGTCTCCAAAAAGTCAACAAAAGTCAACATGCAGATATTCCTAAAATTAAAGCCAAGGAAGCTTGAGACGCGCCGTAACTTTATCGTTCAGAAAATTTGACCCGCCTTTATGCAATGTAATTAAAAAAAAATGTATCAATTTCAATTTAAAAACAAGACTATCAGATTTGCGACACTCATTCCCCTCTTTAAAAAAAAACAAAACAAGAAAAAACGCTAGTCGGCAGTCCTCCCCCTTTAAAAAAGTGTAGCCTACTTTTAGGCACAATCAATTTTTAACGTTCTTGTGTACATAATTTTTGAAAATGGTCAGATTTTCAAAATTTTTTAGATAACTGTGTAGATATTTTCAATACAAACAACATTTATTTAGGCCACTTTTCTCTAGCATTAAAAATGTGCGCACCACAGAGTTTCGCGGTTTGTGGGTGTAAAAAATGGCGTGGTCGGGTTTTGAAACAAACTTGATCTACGTGGGGTATATAGAAATTTGGTGGCTCTAGCTCTTATGGTTCCCGAGATCTAGGGGCTCGTACGGACGGATGGACGGACGGACAGACAGACATTTCAACGTTTACAGTATTTGCTTACTTTTCGAGTATCGCAAATAACAAGAAACGCTATAGTCAGGATTTCGGACGTTCAGATTCTCGGTACTCAGTTAAATTAAAACTACCCTAAGTGTTTTGTACTCACATTTTTTTTTTATGACGCCACCTGTTTGCTGGGTGCCATTTGCCATAAACACATACACATGTAGCTTACATATGTATATGGGACGTTTCACGTCAACTGGCCCAGAGCTCTGCCCAAAATTCTACTGAACGAAAATGGACTTATTATACCTTAAAATTTTCGTCAATTCATACCCTTTCGAATGAAAAGTGGCGTTTTGAAAAATTCAAAATGGCGTCCTTACTGTGACTCTAAATGCACAAGTATTTGTGGACTTAGCAAACAAATATATTAAATACTTTATGAAAAACAGTATATCTCAATAGAGAATGACTGATTCTTATAGTTTTGAGGTAGCTGATTACGAATCTGAAGTCAGATTTTTAAAATTCAAAATGGCGGATCCAATATATTTTTTTTTTTTTTTTTTTGCATAGGATGTGAAAACCTGCTCTCAGGTACCCTGTAACCATGCTCTCAGGTACCCTGTAACCATGCTCATAACCCGCATAACCCTGAAGCATGGCTAAAGGGTACCTGAGAGCAGGTTTTCACATCCTATGCAAAAAAAAAAAAAAAAAAATATATTGGATCCGCCATTTTGAATTTTAAAAATCTGACTTCAGATTCGTAATCAGCTACCTCAAAACTATAAGAATCAGTCATTCTCTATTGAGATATACTGTTTTTCATAAAGTATTTAATATATTTGTTTGCTAAGTCCACAAATACTTGTGCATTTAGAGTCACAGTAAGGACGCCATTTTGAATTTTTCAAAACGCCACTTTTCATTCGAAAGGGTATGAATTGACGAAAATTTTAAGGTATAATAAGTCCATTTTCGTTCAATAGAATTTTGGGCAGAGCTCTGGGCCGGTTGACGTGAAACGTCCCATATGTATAGCGTAACATGTTCTATGATTTCTTTATTATTTATTTATTTATTATTTTAAGTGGTATAAAGTTAGACAGTGCACATATCATTATATTTTCTTCAAAAACCATTTCGATTGCATTAAAATCATTGCATTGAGAGCAGCACAGATTTTTGCGGTTTGTGGGCTTAAAAAGGGGCGAGGTCTAGTTTTGAAACAAAACTGATCTGCGTCGGTTTTTTTTTATATTCTTTTATTAAATCAAAACCTAACAACCAATCTATAAATTAAGAGGGCGTGGAAATAAGGCATGATTAGGAAACCGTACTGCACGGTATCGCCGCACAGTATTGTATTTTTCAAAAAAGTAGGACTTAATTTACACAGGCTTAATAGACTCTGCCTCAAGATTTTCTTACATTAAATTTTTAAATATAAACAAAAAAATAGTTACTTGTGTACGCTTAATGTAATTTTACTTCAAAAAATGGGTTTTAAAGCCAGTCATCGTTCGCTGTAAAATATAAAATAACTTTCAGTAGTTTTAGTGGTATTTTGACTGCCGCTTAAATTCGCTTAAGCGATAAATGGTTGCGATTATGGTTAGTCTAGGAAGGAACAGAATTAATACGATTTAAGCACAACGTGACACTTGTCTATTGTTATGCATTGTATGATTAGGCTAGGTAAGCATTTAAATTTAATTACTAGAGATCGATATGGATTCTTGCACCTGGACTTGGATCAGAATTACTAACTGCTGTATAATTCACACTTTTGCAAATTTAAACCATTTTATGGTAAAGCCTAATCATCAAAATAAATGTAGAACAGATATTTAAAAAAAGTCTCATCTTATTTAAAATTTAATTTATAAAAAAAAGATTTGCAAATATCTGCCAATATACAGCTCCGCCCAAATAAGGAGTTTTTTTTTATAGATATGCTCCGACTCACATCAAGTGGGCAGAGGCAAGGATAGGTGACATAAAATATTTGTTACATTGAAGTTCATTTAACAACAAAAATACAAGAGCAATAGGCCGAAAGTAGCGGGCTGCTCTTACGGTGATCGAAAACCGTATTTGGCCGAGTAAGTAGCTAGAATTTATAAGTCCATGGCAGGTCCCACGATCCTTTAGCGAGGGCAGGTTCAAAAGACGCAGTCTATCGACGTAAGATGGGAGGTGACCAGGCGCGGATCCAGGGGGGGGATTTGCGGGTTCAAACCCCCCCCCGAAATTTATTTTCATCATACAAAAACTAGTGAATTGTACACAAACATTTAAACAACTTAGGTCCTGATATTTAGCGTATTGAGGTGACCATTTTACCTCTTTACCTACTGATTTTACACAGTAGATAAAGTGGTAAGGTTTTCTGAAGACCACAGTCGCGTTATGCCCGGAATGAAGAATAAAATCACGGTCCGTGTAAACGATAAAAAAAAAACAAGAAAGAATGGGTTTCCCGACTATAAGATTTGCGATACTCATTGCCGTCTTTAAAAACAGAAAACAAAAAAAAACATTAGTCGGTAGCCCTCTTCAAAAACATTCGAGCGCAATAATTTTTAACGCAATTTTAAATTTAATAATTGAGAGTTAATACATATTCAGTAAAAATTTCAAATTTTTCTGAATAAAGGTTTTTAAGATATACGCGGTTCAAACACGATGCACAAAATTGTGTCTTCCGCTCAACAACGTATAAAAATTCTTCCGCTCACAGAAGGGTTAACCCTTGTGTGAGCGGAAGGAACATTTTTGTTCCATTTCGATTTTGCGTGTAAATATATCGGGTTGTGTAAAAGCTATCAAGCTGAAATTTTCTGACAGCTCGTCTTTAACGATTCTAAACAAGTTTGCCGATTGTTAGATAAATCTGTTGGTAATCTTAGATTTTTTTAGGGAAAACTTTTTTTTAACTACGTTGTCGACGTGCAAACATCTACATATGGGACATTCTTTTACAAATCGTACACCTTTTTTTGCGTCACAATTCAGATTTATGTCAACATTTTTTTCAAGTGTAGGAAGCAAAATAAAAAGACACGTGTATCGGTATTTTGCTTAAAAAATTTTTTTTACAAAGTTATGATTTTTGACAATATCAATGGTTTTCTCCATCCTTGAACACGTTAAATTAATTATCTCTTGTTCTATTAATCGTATCGTTACAATTTTTTTTTTACTATTTAGTTCAAGAATTCAGCTTTGAAAAAGTAATTTCATTTTTTAACTTAATTGTTTATTTATAAGAAGTAGTAACAAATTAATCATTATATCGACATTTCAATGCCGATCCCCACAACTTATTTAATTGAAAAAAATCAATTTATTATCCCTATGTTTCGCTTAATAAACAGTGGGAGGAATTAGAGTGGAGTCTTCATTAGATCAAGAGAAATTAAATAATTTTCAGCGCGCGCCACGCGAGCGGTACGACTCTTCGTGCATTCAGAAAGGATTGAACACGTTGAGACTTGTCGCCGCGCGGCGCGCGCTCCACATGCTGCCGCAGCGCGATCAATGTTATTTTATATCTTATTACCTAATAGAGACTCCACTCTAAATCCAAGTGTTTTTTCTTAAGAATGACGTATAGAATGAAATTGTAATGTTCCTAATTATATATGTTGTGGGGATCAGCTTTGAAACCAAGAATAAACAATTAAATTGTTTATAATTTTTTTCTGAACAAATAATGAAATTGCAAGTAAAAAACTTGAAAGGCAACATTAATACCTATTGAATAAAAAAAAAGTTTTTATTATGTGACTACTGGAAGCGGAGATAATATATTTCATATATAGAAAAAATAAATGCAAAACAAAATTTTGGATAATAATATTTCCACGAACTATTTTTTTGGAGTAAAATCCTTTTACACGTGTCGAATAAATTCTTCCATAAAAGCTGAAAAAAAATTTTCATCCCATTCTGAGATATGGAAAAAAAATTTTTCTCAAATCCGTACGATTTGTAAAAGAATGTCCCATATAAAAACAAACAGAAAATGATCCAAAATTATTTGCTTGCTGTTTTTGTGATAAAATTTTTTAAATTCCTAGAGAAAAACTAAAAATTGCTAGATTCATTGCTAAGAGCGATTAAAAAAATAAAAGTGTTACAATGATACATGTACATTGATACATGCTGGAAATAGCAACTTGGTTGCTTAACTGGTAGTACTTTATTTATTTTATGCTGCCAAAAAAAATGGTTGGCACTTACATTGTGGGTAGTTTGTCAAAATAAATTTTTCGATTTCAGTTAATATACAAGCCTCGGGGACCTCGCAGTTGACAAAATTAGGCGGGAGCAGCCCAGGTCAAATTGGAGTTGAGGTATGAACTCTATCTAGGGCACATCACGTGCAGCAGATGGAGTCAACTTTTCAAGTGAGCCGGCAATTCAATACGGGTTGATGGGAATCGATGCGTCTGGTATAAACCTTTTTTTCTTGCTGATCCTAATGGAATCACATCAGTTGATTCACGTATTTTTGGGCGAAATCAAAAAACGTGTTCGCGCTGTCAGCAACAGGGTCCTTCTCCTACTGGCGCTTGTTGTCTGACCTCGACTTCTATATACATATGTACAAAGCGCCGCCTTCGAGCTTCTTCGGGTAACGGTATCGACTGAGGCTAAAGTTTGTTTAAGTTATTCTTTTTCATTATGTTTATGCTGCCGCTTCGTCTACTCGTCGGGCTCTGCGGCTCTGTTTGGTTTTTCTTTTTTCCATTCAAAATTTACTTTCTTGTTTTCTTTGAGTTCCCCAAGTTGCTTTGATTTAGAATGAAAGCACCGAAGTAAAAACAACAGCCTTTAAAAAGCAGATGATAACGGTGGCGGTGCCGGTGACGGTGACTCAACTTTTTGAAGTGAACAGGAGGCTGGTTTGGTGTCGTAGCTATGTACATCAAAAATTAAATAAAAGTCCGTGGAAACGTTAGCTCGGCTTTTGTACATAAAAATCTTTGGACAATATTCATAAAATTAGCATATCTCTTTTAACATTAGATATTATCAAAACTTTACACTCGTTTTAACCACCCACTCTACTCCTACAATTGCTTGCCATTGTGGCGCCAATAACAATTTAAGACAAAAACAAGAAAGAACGCTATAGTCGGGTTTCCCGACTATAAAATTTGCGATACTCATTGCCTTCTTTAAAACAGCTAGCTAGCCCTCTTAAAAAAAGTGTAGCCAAGTTTCGAGCGTATTCAATTTTAAGAGCCCTCTTCAAAAAAAAGTTTAGCCTACTTTCGAGCGCAATAAAAATTTTTTATGCACTTGTATACACAATTTCTATAAAAAAAAATAAAAATAAAAAAAACAAGAGAGGACGCTATAGTCTAGAGTCGCTGCCCCTCTTCAAAAAAAGTGTAGCCAACTTTTAGGCACAATACATTTTTAACGCACTCGTTAACACAATTTCTTAAAACTGTCAAGATTTTCAAAATTTTTAAATATTTGGGTAGATTATTTTAATACAAACAACATTTATTTAGGCCACTTTTCTCTAGCATTAAAAAATATGGTCACCACAGAGTTTCGAGGTTTGTGGGCGTAAAAAGAGGCGTGGTCAGGTTTTGAAACAAACTTGATCTGCGCTTTGCTTATAGAAGTATGAGTGCAAAATTTGGTGGTTCTAGCTCTTATAGTTCCCGAGATCTCGATGTTTGTGCGGACAGACGGACGGACGGGCAGACGGACGGACAGACAGACATTTCAACGTTTACAGTATTTGCTTACTCTTCGAGTATCGCAAATAACAATAAGAAACGCTATAGTCTGATTCTTTGACCGATTTTGATTGTGTGCCTGTTGTCAGGCGCAATAAATTTCTGTATTTAACTTTTTAAAACCAGACAGGATATCTGGGTTGACATTTTCAATACAAACAAGAAAATAAATCTATTCTCGGGGTATCCGACTATCAGATTCCCGTTATTCATTGCATCGATTAGATACAGGAGCACAAACTTTAAAACTTTGTAGAAAATTTCAATACAAACATGGTTCAAACCACTTTTCTCTAGCTTTACCAAGAGAGGACGCTATAGTCGGGTTTCCTGACTGTCAGATTTGCGATACTCATTGCCCTCTTTAAAAAAACAAAACAAGAAAAAACGCTTGTCACTTGTATACACAATTTCTTGAAACTGGCCAGATTTTTAGAGATATCTGAAACATCTGTGTAGATATTTTTAATACAAACAACATTTATTAAGGCCACTTTTATCGGGGAAACCCGACTATAGCGTTCTTTCTTGTTTTTTTTTTTTAAAACAACAAAAATTATACGTTATTAACAATTTAGTTTTGCCACCTTTTGGTCGTAAACAAAAACACGCCATCTGATGATAGGTTGCCATAAACACATATGCAGTTTACATATATGAATATAGAGTACATTTGTGTTCGGTGAAATATTAGTGTAAGGATTTTTAAACCGAAAACGTCCTGTTACATTCGAGCCACTTTTTCTTGTTTTTCATGGTTTTGTAAAAATACACTTCAAATTTGCTGTTCATAAAAATAGTAGCGCTGGGAGCAGGCTTATCAATAAAAATAAAAAAATTAAACGAAATTAAAAAATAAGGACACAATAATTAAGTTCGCTCTAGTTATCAATGGTATTAAAACCTTTATTTTTGGAAATTAATTTAACTTATTTTTAAGAATGGTAAAGGAAACCACTACTCGGTGGAGAATAAAAACGTGATAGTCAGCCTTGAAACCGTGGCAAAACGTATAAAAAGACTAAAAATATAGTTGATGGCCGTCCTACAATGATATTCAACGCTAAAAACTATAAAAAGAGTGAAGAAAATCGAGGTCGTGGGCGATAATCCATGGTTATCTATGGTTATGTCTAAGTCAAAATTTTAAAAATCTATTTTATCAGTTATTACTTATCAAATCTTAATAAAATACCATAATCTGAAGAGATTAGCATTATGCCATGCAAATTAACTCTTTGAAATGTGTTTCTTTTTTAGTTGTTTACTGAAATACAGATATGGCTAAAAATTGTTCAGTCATCTGATAATAATGTCGAAACAATTGATAATAAATTTAAGGTATCCGACCATTTTTTTTGGCAAATGATCGCGATTTTGGTTTGATAGAAACTAAAATTAAAAAATCGAATTTTTTATACATCCCTGAGCATTATTATAATTTAATAAAATCATGTAAGATTAGAAACCTATTTTCGGTAGTACAAATGGATCAAAAAGATTTTTTTTCTACAAGACAACTTAAAGAATCAACGAATAATAGAAAGAAAAACATCAATGGAGAAGCTGTGGCTTGGCTAAAAATACAATGGATCACATTTCTAAAGAATGCCCCATATAAGATGTTTTATAAAACTTCCTTAGAAGACAACTCCGAATGTAAAGTATTAGACCTCTCACCTAAAAATGGAAGACCTAGAATATACGGAAAAATTGTTTTACTTCCATTATACACAACCATTAGACCAATAGCAAAAGAAAAACGTAAAGATATGATGGATTAATAATTAATTAATTACCAATATAACTGTTTCATTGGTGTATAAGTCATTTATTAAGTCATGCAGTTAATTTTGAAAGTGGTACAAGTCATTTTAACCAGGGACTGTAATCATTATAAGTTTTATTTATAAAACTCACAAAATAATCATTATTCCTGATTTTTATTTTTTTTACTTACACAGTAACGATTATTTCTGATTTTTATTTTTTTTTACTCAGCAATAACCGTTATGTATGATTTTTATTTTTTTCGTAATCGTTAGTAATCGTTAGTCGTGTGAGTAAAAAAAAATAAAACTCAGGAATAATCGTTAGTTTAATCGTAATAATCGTATGTTTTATTTTATAAAACTCAAAAATAAAACTCGAAACGCCGTAGCGGCCGTTGTATAAGGAATTATGATACGATTAATACATCATCTTATAACGAAAACCGTGAAGTATCAATGTGTATCAATAAAATAGTGTCAATTTAAGGATAGACCGCAGTTTTAATGGATCATAGGTCAATTATTCATTTTTCATGAAATTTCTGAGCAAGGCCTTATATCAGAGCAAATTGTTTTTCATGTCCTCATAAATTGCACTTGACTAACAAGAACTTGAAAGTCATATTGCAATACCATGTGCGTTCTTTTAGTCTTCTTCAAAATTCGCGGTCCATGGATGAAAATTTTTTTGAAGTGAAACTTCTTTAGGCGCATTGGGGGTAAAATTTGTACAAATGAAACGTCAAGAAACGAATGTAACGAAAAAGTCGAAAAGAGAGGGAGCGATCGAGAGTGATTGAGAGAGAGTAAGACAGGGCGAACGCAGCATAAAGCAACTAGCGATGGAGTGAGAATAGCGATGAGAGAGCGATTGTCGTATCACGCACTGTCCCTCTCTCTCCGCTGACAAACGTTCTCTCTGTCCTCTTCTTTCCTCTCTTCGCTCTGAGCGCGCTCGCACATGGTGCGAATATACAAGGTGGTCTCGTCCGCTTTGCTGAGGACGTTAAATATGTTTACCTCTCCGTCTCTCTCAATCGGTAGAATGAGGTAGCTAGATAGAGACTGGCACAAATAACGTCCTCAAAGAGAGCAGCTGTCTCGTTGAGACCACCTTACACATATAGTTGCACCATGCGCTCGCACAAAGTTGAGAGAGTAAAATCTAAAAATAGAATGAGCTTGCTCGTGTGAGAATACGATTTTTAAGCTGATATCATTTCTGTGAAACCAGTTAAGCACAATGCCAAAAATTGTGGTGCGAGAATGTGAAACAATTAAAAATAAAATATCTGTTAGAGGGCCAGTTAAAACATCAGCACAACGTGTACGTGAATTCAGAGAGCGAAAAAAGGCTTTAAAAAATGCAGCTAGCCAAGAGTTAAATATCTCATCGTCCATCATTACAAAAACTAAACCAAAAACTCCAGCAGAGTATAGTCGTGACTACAGAGCTCGAATAAGACAAAAATATGAAGAAAATCCTCAACCTTCGTCTTCGACTTTACCAATTGAAAAAATTAAACTTCAACAGAACGTGTTCGTGAGTTTAGAGCAAGAAAAAAATTATTGACAAACCTTTCAGAAAACATTATTGAAGATTTTCAAACATCATCAAATATTATTAATGCTAATAATAATAATAATAACAACAAAAACAATAATGGTGATAATAATAACAATAATACAATAATGGTGATAATAATAACAATAATAACAATATTGGTGATAATAATAACAATAATTGTCATAATAATAACAATAATGGTGATAATAATAATATTAATAATAACAATATCGAAGATGAAACCAGATTGTCAATAATAGAAATAACACGAGAAGTATTCAAGATGATGATTTACGTGTAGAAGATATAATTAGTTTCTTGCATCAAAAACTACTTCCATACAGCCACGGAGGTGCTGCTATTCTTGGTAATGAGAATAATAAAATAACACTTGTTTTGGGTGGTGACTTTAACACTAATTTTGCAGTTGATAATTCCAAACCATTAATTAACTTTCTAGAAGAAAACTTTAGTCTACAGCTGAATAATAATCCAAACACACCAACTACAAATTCAGGAACGACAATAGGTGCTACTTTTACAAGATATTTACATAATGTTAAAACACTAACTTATATTGCATATTTTACGTATCATAATGCTTTAGTCACAACAATACCTATAGAAATCGCGTCAAACAATGTAAATATTGAAGAAATAAATTAATAAAAACTAAATTTATAATTTATATTAATTTTCAACACTTTTATTTTTTCCCTTCCTTTAAGTCTCGGAAATCTAAAGTTTTAGATTTGTATAAATATAGACAAGACTGATAAATAAGTTCGCCAAAGAAGTTTCACTTCTGACATGTGTACTTTGTACGCACGCACTTTTTTTTTTTACGTTTTTCGTGTTATGGACCGCTGTCTTGAACCATTGCGACCTGAAGATTTCGCGGTTTGATTTTTATCAGATTTTGCTATTAGTTACGAGTCCGCGCTTAACATACGCTTAACGGTCCATGGATAAAAAACCGTTGCCGAAAAGTGTCCATTGAGGATAGTTTTTTTTTGGCGGTTTTAATATAAATATCGTACTGAAAAATCGTTATTGTGCTCTCATAACAAATTCAAGCAAACAAAACAACATTTTCTTTTAAAAATGGCTATAAATTTCACAATCATAATAAATACTGGTTTGTTGGGACTACTTTACCGTCAAAATATCATAATCCATAGTGCAAGAATATTTTTAAATCCTCGAAACAAAAAAAATATGACTTATACCACTTTCAAAATCATGGGCTCATATCATGTATTTTGTTGTCGCACTAAGTTATTTTACCATTTATCCATTGTGTGGCTGAGTGGTAGAACATTACAACGAGACAAAAAAATCGCAAGACGGTCTCTATCGCGCAATAGCATAGCATGCGACTTTAGCCTAGAATTCAGAGCGCGCGCCTCCGACGATTGGGTCCCTGGTTAATTTAATATGCGGTGTGTAATTATTAAAAAACGATTTAATAGTGAATACCGTCCCAACCTAGAAAAAAATTGTTAATTGCCCATTTAATAGTATGGTTTATATGAAATAGTCACTCTTCTATTTATAGGGACTTTACTATTTCCTAAGAAATTAACAATTTTTCCTAGGCTGGGGCCGTTTTAACAATAAATTTTAACATTGCTGTATTATTAATTAATAATACTAAGTCTTAGAAGTAATTATGCAAAATTTTAGTTTTCTAAAAAATATCTTAATGAGGCGCATTAGGTTTAAAGTTCACATACAAATATGATATTTGAAAACGGTTAATGGACCTATTTAACAATTTTAAACATAAACTTGACGGAAATCATGATAAATTAGCAAAGTAAACTCAAAAAATTCAATTTTATTGTTGAAAATCAGTAGATAGGTCCATATATCGTTTTCAAATATCATATTTGTATGTGAACTTTAAGCCTAATGCGCCACCTTAAGATATATGTATATATAGCTAAAATTTTGCATAATTACTTCTAATACTATGTATTATCAATTAATAATACAGCAATGTTAAAATTAATAATACAGCAATGTTAAAATTAAAAAATAAAATGGTTTGCGCTCCAGCTATCTCAACTCGTCTGGTAACGCTGATCATGAATATACACGCAAGAGTATAAAAAAAGGCAAAGAAACAACATGTTTAATAATTTTTTCGGCTAAGACTAAGACAAAAATCTACTCGGAAAAAGGACAAAGTGACAGCACTGCTTCCCGCGTTCCGAAGTTTTACTCAAGTGCAAAAAAATTGCACAAATATGCAGAGCGCCAATTCCTTAGCCAAACAGCGCGCAACCAGCCAAGGAATAAGAGCACGGATATTGTTTTTCGAAATGATTTCTTTGCTAGTGGCCCGCTCCCTCTACCCAGTGCTCGGTTCTCCGCGTGGACTCTGAATCTTCTTTTCCTTTCGGCTCAGCAGTTCTTTCGCCTCATTTTCCGCCCGTTGCGTATACAAAGCGAAATCACCCATGAGAGTTCAGCTAAAGGAGCCCGGCATCTGCGGAAGATGCACAACCCCTGTTGCCGTCTTTTTTTTTGAATATTCAAAAATGCAGAAGGAGCTCTGCACCCCATGCACGCACTTCCGTTCGTATTCCCTTCATCTTCCACGTGTTCTCAGTCTCAGGCTCCCTGTTGGGCGGCTGGGAATTTCAATTAGTTTGCAATTTGCAATTCACGACATTTGACTGACTTCTAATTATGAAAAATTCCGACAAATCAAAATGGTGAACGTGCCTTGGAATTAATTTCAGAATGTGAGAGCGGCAAGGGTGCTCCCATCCTCCCATCCCAACCATACCACGAAAGTCGGTCGAATAACGTCCACTTTGTAATTTTGGCGTATTTTAATCATCATCGTTTGCTAATCAGCGCGCCAAGTCAGTCGATTTGTGTTCGGTCGGAAGATGCGAAAGCAAGGAAATACTGAAAGCCAACGCAAAATGCTAATCAAGCAACCACTGCATGAAGGAATTGCAAATTCCTCTGATGTCGTAGGTTCTTGCGTATTTAAAAATATTACAAAAAGGTGATTTGACGCTTTTTTCTGTAAATTGACTGCCTCTCCCGATTGTTATCCATAATATCTCTTCTTGTTTAGCCCTTAGTTTACCTCGCGTTTTGCTTAACTTCGCGAAATATATTACAAATGTTTGAATCAATTACATAAATTTAGAGTGTCTTCGAGGTACACAGACAAATTTGCATGGGTTGAATGAACCGGTTTTTACAGTAAATTTACTGAAAAATTATGGTTCGAGTAATTTGTTTTTGCTTTTTAAACTGTGTAGACGGTCATATTTCAAAAAAAAATTTGTAACTTTTTCATACAATTGTAACATAACATAAAAATTGTATAACTCTTACGTAAACATTATTGTGTTTATTTTTTACTGTACTACGTAACTGTAGATACAGTTACAGTTTCCCCACACTTGTTAACTTATAATTACCTTCTGGTTCTAGCGCGCCGCGATCCTAAACCCAGATTTCGGGCCTTCACACTGGCTGAAAGCCAAGTGTATGTGTGCATTTGGATGTTTACGTAAGTTTTACTTTTACTAGGATTTTGGTGAACTTACTTTTAGTATTGGTAAACTTACTATTGGCTTGTTTAATTACAAAAAAGTAGGTAGGGTAAATCCGGGCCAAGTGCCCCGCCGGGACAAGTGCCCCACTTTGTTTATTGTTATCATGCATCGATAAGATTGCAGCGCCATCTCGGGAAAACTTGTGTTTAAGTGTCAAAATGAAAAACTTGTGTGGAAAATTCGTACTTTGGTAAGTTAACTATTCACAATTTATGAAATCCATACGCAGTAGGTCCAAAAACAGGCGAAAATTTTTTTAGCGATTCAAAAATGTTTGTTATTTCATCGTCAAAATGTCAACAGACGTCAGATGAAGTATCATAACCTTCCTATGTAGCAAGATCATTTAGCAGATAACTATTTTTACATTTACTGTTCGCCAATATTTTTTTAATTAATAATTTTCATATGCTATGCAATCGGGACAAGCGCCCCACTTGTTCTCGGGGACAAACGCCCTACTGATAATCTGGTTTGAGCACTTTATGTTGTGAACGTTTGTTATTATTTATTAACAAAAATATTCTATATGGCGTTTTTACATAATTTACAATTGTTTATTAATGTTTTTTTTGTATAAATAAAATTTTTCGTATTGTGATTCAATTTTGGTACCTCGATCGACAAATTCAGTCTTTTATTTTTATTATCTTTAAAAACCAGATCTGTTATTTTTATCATTATTATTAAGTGTTGATGTGTGTTAGAAAGTACCGTAGAATCAATGTAATGGCTTTTTTCGCGAGTTGTTGTTTGCAAAATAATTTAAATCCTAAGCATAAAAGCGGGGCGCGTGTCCCTGAAGATGTTTGAACTAGCAAATTTGCTACTTTTTATTAATCATTCCACAGATGATACTACTCGACCTACAACAATCACAAAAGCCCTCGTAAACATATTTGTGAAACAACCATTTCGATTTTCAAAAACGTGGGGCACTTGTCCCGGATTTACCCTATTTTTACGACTAAGAAAAATAATTTCTACTGTAATTATTTGTAAAAAGTTGGTATTTTTAACCATTTTTATCGGTTGTAATCGTTACGTGGTGTTTTACGTTAAATTTACTGTTGTTGACAGTCAGTTATAATAAATGTAACCCATAATTATCGGTTGGGGCTTTTTAACTGTAGAATAATTCTAATAATTCTACTAGAAGTGGTTAAATCTACTCATATAATATTTTTTCTGTGTATAGCCCATGGCACGGTGCTACGGACTAAAAATCAAGCACTCCGTTTATCTGGTAAGGCCACCATTACGAACGACTCCTTGGGGCTTGCCTGTTTTTATGACAAGGCCCAGAACAAAGGCTTCCAAGAAGACATTAATCCTTATCAAAGTGCACTCAAATCCATATATCGAACATTCATTTGCGCTTTGCTGTGTGTGCGACCTGTGAGCTTTTGAATCGTTTTCAAAATCTTGCCTCAAACAACAAGAAAAACGCGTTGCATCGGGATGCGTCGGAAATGTGTTTTGGTGGAGAGTATAAAATAATTGTATTTTTGTCGACGTGCAAAATTGCAAATGACAGGCGCCAAGAGCCCAGAGCATTTTTTTGTAAAATTTTTACGACCATTTCAATGCCAGCTCCTCAGCTACGCATTTATTTTCTCTCCATCTTAGCCGTTTTTTTCTTTTAGAGCCCAAAAAATTAACAACAAAAAGAGCCCTGCAGATCTTTAAAAACAAAAATAACAAGTGTTGGGACTGGTAGCAAGTATCGGGTCTCAAAACAACTATTTTATTTTTATAAAAACCATGACCGACAGTTAACCAGTTCGAGTCTAATTTAAAACAAGAAACAATTACATATACATATGTATGTATATAGTTGATTTTAGTCATCACTTTACTATTTCAAATATATATCCAAAAATGACAAAAAAAAACCAAGAAAAAATATTGTGTAGTAAACTTTTGAGCACTCCATAGTAAAGGACGTATAGTTTGCGTTGTTTTTTAAATATTGACTGTTTTTGGTATGTGAATGGTATACACACCGAGATCTATTAGATCTACATATGTAATATGTTATATATATGTTTGCCAAGTTGTCCCCTCTTTACTTACAAAAAAATCCACTTTATTGCCTTGTTACCATGACAGCGCACAGTGGCTGAAATTACCAATCTAGCATGAAAAATCATTTGGCTCTCAAAGTATTTAATTTATTTTAAGCCGAGTTTTCACATCTTACTGAAAACAAATTCAAAACAAAATATTACGTAAATATACTCAGATTAGGAGCTACTGTTGTATAATATAACCATGATATAGTCATCAGTATTGCTGATCTCAGTAAAATGCATAAAGAAAAGTGGTTGGGCTATATATCATTATTTAACAAAATTGTTTTCCTTAATCATAGAAACTAAACTTGTAAAATTAAATAAATAAATTAATTCAAATGTTTTTTTTTTTTTTAAAACTAATTAATATTAGCAAATAAGTATATTTTTTGTGACATTTTTGTATTTATTAGACTTGTTTTCATTTGTTATTTAATCCTTTAAAAATGACAAAATTTTATGCAATTTTTTTCGAAAAGGCTGTCTTAAATGTTGAACTTTTCAATCAAAAGCAAAATAAAACTTTAAATCGGAGGCTTACGGTATAAAAAAAAATAAAAAAAATAAGAAATCGTACGTTCGCGACCGTATGTCAGAGACCGGGAAGTTAAATTAATAACAAAAAAGATAATTTATTGTGCTATTAATCGTTATTCCTCCTTTGGCACATTTTTTACTTTTACTAGTGTCAGAAAAAGTTGACTTCCATTTGGCGTACGTTCGCGACCGCATGTTTTGTTGAAATTGGTTCCAATGTTCCCATATATTAACATATGTATGTAACAGAATGTAAGGCTAACATCAGAGGAGCGAACTTTGAGAGAACAAGCTGTTATGTTATGTTACAGATAGTCGAGTAAAGTTAGCCGTCTCAAGTAGATCACCGCGCAGAGCCGCGATTAATAAATAATCACTATTATTAATTAATACCAATGCTTCCTTATTTAATGTACACTCGGGCGGTCGGAATTCTCACCTCAACAGGTTATGGGCCCAGAGCATAGTTTTGCTGCGTAAAGTACATTAAAAAAGGTAGTTCGGTACACGCCGCGGGATAACGGGAGTTACGCGGAGTACATGTTTTTTCGGTCATCATGAGCGCCATGTATCAGATAGATAAACTGGACACAGGAAATTATGACACCTGGGTAATCCAAATGCGCAGTGTGCTGGTCCATGCAGAGGTCTGGAGGGTGATCCAGGGACGGCGGCCAGATGGAGATGACGGAAGATGGGACGGACTCGATCAAAAGGCATTAGCTATGATAACGTTGAGCGTAAAGCAAACTCAGTTGGGTTACCTTAAGAGCTGTGCAACGGCCAGCAGCGCTTGGCAAAAACTCAAAGATGTTCACCAGCCAAGCGGGCCAGTGCGTAAAGTCTTTCTATACAAAAAGTTACTTGGAATGCGTATGGCAGAAGGTGACGAAATAATAACGCACATAAATGCGTTCTGCTCGACAGTGGACAAACTTAGTGAAGTTGATATTAAGTTAGGTGACGAACTAACAGCAATAATATTATTATCGAGTCTAAGTAGAGAGTTCGAGAATTTCGTTATAGCCATGGAAACGCGGGACACTTTGCCCTTGTTGGATGTGTTGAAGGTTAAACTTCTTGCAGAAGGAGAGAGAAGGAGCAGCGAAGTCAAAGAAAGAGCAGAATATGAACAGTTAGCTTTTCATGCAAAGTCGCAGCCGGAGAACACAAGGAATAAGAGAAAAGACAAATCCAACGTGGAGTGCTATAATTGCGGACAGCGAGGCCACTATAAGAATCAGTGTAAAAGGCAAGGCAAGAACGAATTGGCAAAGGAGACACAACAGTGTAAGAACAGATCGTACACAGTAGTACCTGCAAGTGACGTACAAGAGTTAGAAGTTTCTAGCTGGTGTCTTGATAGCGGGGCCACAGCCCATATGTGTTGCGATCGAAGTCTTTTTGATAATTATGTGCCGCGAGTGGAGGATATTATTTTGGCCGATAACAACGTAATGAGAGCAGTTGGAAAAGGTGACGTGACAGTGAAAACAGATTATTGCAATTTGACATTGCAGAATGTTTTGCACGTACCAGCAATGAAAGGAAATTTCATGTCCATTAATTGTGCAGTTTCCCGTGGTTGTAAAGTTACTTTTCGCAAAGACTGTGCGATTGTACACCAAGACGGAGAAGAAGTTTTGAAAGCGCACAGGAAAAACAAATTGTTTGTTTTTGAGAGCAAAAGAAATACTTGTTTCGGCGCCATGCAGACTAGTGCAAGTCTATGGCATAACCGATATGGACATTTAAACTATGCGAGTTTAAACGATTTGGTAAGACATTCAATGGTTCAAGGCATTAATGGTGTAAATTTTGCAGAAAGAAGCCAGTGCCTGTCATGTATGAAGAGCAAGATACACACACAGCCGTACCCAGTATCCGAGAACAGAGCCAAACATCAGCTGGAGTTGATCCATACAGATGTGTGCGGGCCAATGGAAAAAAGGTCCATTGGAGGAGCATCATATTTTGTCACATTTATTGACGATATGACCCGCCGTGTGTTTGTTTATTTCATAAAATCCAAAGACGAAGTATACGACAAATTTCTTGTTTTCAAAAACATGGCAGAGAGTCAGCTTGGACACAAGATAAAAGCAGTACGCAGTGATAATGGGCGTGAGTTTGTTAATAAACGTTTTGACAATTTGTTCCAGGAAAATGGCATTATACGGCAGCTGACTGTGCCATATAGCCCGCAGCAAAATGGAGTGGCAGAGCGAGCCAACAGAACGCTTGTGGAAATGGCCAGGAGTTTGCTTATACACTCAGGAATGCCAGAGAGTCTATGGGCAGAGGCGGTGATGACAGCTAGTTACATCAGAAATCGATCACCCACAGCAGCTCTTGTTGGGATCACTCCCTATGAGGCTTGGAGTGGCAAAAAACCCAATGTGAGCCATTTGCGTATTTTTGGATCGTCAGCGGTAGGACTAAACAAAGGTCACCGCGGTAAATTCAAGGCCAAAGGCAAGGAGTATCGGTTCGTCGGATATTCACTGGAGTCCAAAGGGTACAGGTTGTACGATCCGGTGACACAGCAGGTCGTTGTGAAACGCGACGTACTATTTAATGAGATCCAACAAGATGAGCCTAAGATTTTTGAATTCCCAGCAGCACAAGCGTCGTCGAGGGAACCAACAAATATACTCAAAGAAGAGTTGCAGCGCGATGGAGATAAGCAGCAGGAAGAATCGGAAGGAGCCACAGATCGTGACCAGCAGGATGAGGAGCCGGTGCACCCTGAAGGAGAGGCAGTCAGAATTGGGCCAGGGAGGCCTAGAATTATTCGGACCGGCAAGTCAGGGCGACCAAGGAAGGAGTTTAACGTGATCAACGCAATGACCAAAGCAGAAATTCCACTTCCGCAAAGCTGTGATGAAGCGCTAAGTAGCCAGCAAGCTACGTTTTGGAAGGCAGCCATGAAGTCGGAGTATGACTCGCTCGTGGCAAATAATACATGGACCCTTTGCGAGTTGCCCAAGGGACAGAAGGCGATAGGATGCCGATGGGTTTTTACCATAAAAAGGGACAGCGAAGGGAATCCCGAGCGGTACAAGTCCCGTTTGGTAGCAAAGGGTTGCTCCCAAAAATTTGGAGTTAATTATGGAGAAACTTTCTCACCAGTGTGCCGATATGAGACAATCCGCCTAGTTTTGGCGCTGTCAGTGGAGCTAAAGATGTACCTACACCAGATGGATGTGTGCACAGCTTATCTCAATAGTGATTTGAGCGAGTGTGTGTACATGAAGCAGCCAAAGAGTTTCGAGGACGAAACGTGCAAGGGCAAGGTGCTAAGGCTCAATAAGGCGATATATGGATTAAAACAGGCAGGCCGAGAGTGGAACACTACTTTGGATGCAGCACTTCGAGAGATCGGATTCGTGCCCTGCCAATATGAAGCATGCTTGTATAAGCAGGACATAAACGGTAACTTGTGTCTTGTACTAATTTATGTCGATGATCTTCTTATAGCGTGTCAAAACAAAGCGGACCTTATGCAGATCAAATCGATGATAGCTTCGAGATTTGAATGCGTGGACAAAGGCCAGCTGAATATGTTTTTGGGCATGCAGATTGAACGTGAAGGCGAGTTGGGCAGTATAACGATGAACCAGACGTTGTACATCAAGGATATGCTGCAGCGACATGGTCTGGAGCAGTGCAGGCAGATGAAAACACCTTTAGACGCAGGATTTCAGGTGGTATGCAAAGACGAGCATTGTGTTGCTCAGGATTCAACTGCATATCAGTCAGCGATAATAGAATTGATGTGGCTTGCATTAATCTCAAGGCCAGATATTTACCATTCTGTGGTGAAGTTGGCGCAACGAAATAAGGACCCGCATGGCGAACATGTCTTGGCCATTAAGCATGTTATGCGGTACTTGGCAGGAACGGCCACCAGCAAGTTAAGGTATTGCGCAGGAGACTTGCCACTAGTGGGCTACGTAGATGCCGACTGGGCCGGCGACGTCAGCCACCGACGATCGTATACAGGATTTGTTTTCCTTATGGCAGGAGGACCCATCTCTTGGAAGTCGGAGAAGCAAGACAGTGTTGCTTTGAGCAGCACGGAGGCTGAATACATGGCGCTGTCATCAGCTGTAAAAGAGGCGCTACATTTGAGACGTTTAATCATCGAGATCGGTTGTGGACGAGAGGATACACCCACAATTATCTACGGAGACAATCTCAGCGCACAGAATTTGGCGAAGAATCCAGTTTATCATTCACGTTCGAAGCATATTGATATCAGGTATCATTTTGTTAGGGAGGTTATCCAGCAAGGCGATGTAAAATTGAAATATGTATCAACCAACGATATGATAGCTGATTTGTTAACTAAGAATTTGTCAAAGCTAAAACATGAGAAATTTGTTAAGCTTATGAATATTATGTAAATATTGTAATGAGAAATATATACATGGTAACATTGAGGAGAGGTGTTGAAATTGGTTCCAATGTTCCCATATATTAACATATGTATGTAACAGAATGTAAGGCTAACATCAGAGGAGCGAACTTTGAGAGAACAAGCTGTTATGTTATGTTACAGATAGTCGAGTAAAGTTAGCCGTCTCAAGTAGATCACCGCGCAGAGCCGCGATTAATAAATAATCACTATTATTAATTAATACCAATGCTTCCTTATTTAATGTACACTCGGGCGGTCGGAATTCTCACCTCAACATGTTTATTGGGTCAAGACAATTCAACTAGGGTAAATCCGGGACAAGTGCCCCACGTTTTTGAAAATCGAAATGGTTGTTACACAAATATGTTTACGAGGGCTTTTGTGATTGTTGTAGGTCGAGTAGTATATCCAGAAGTAAGAACAACATTTTATTCATCAATATTTTACGTTACAAGCTTTCTGTGGGATGATTAATAAAAAGTAGCAAATTTGCTAGTTCAAAAATCTTCAGGGACAAGCGCCCCGCTTTTATGCTTAGGATTTAAATTATTTTGAAAACAACAACTCACGAAAAAAAGCCATTACATTGATTCTACGGTACTTTCTAACACACATCAACACTTAATAATAATGATAAAAATAACAGATCTGGTTTTTAAAGATAATAAAAATAAAAGACTGAACTTGTCGATCGAGGTTCCAAAAATACAGAAACATTTTATTTATACAAAAAAAAACATTAATAAACAATTGTAAATTATGTAAAAACACCATATAGAATATTTTTGTTAATAAATAATAACAAACGTTTACAACATAAAGTGCTGAAACCAGATTATCAGTAGGGCGTTTGTCCCCGAGAACAAGTGGGGCGCTTGTCCCGATTGCATAGCATATGAAAATTATTAATTAAACAAAATATTGGCGAACAGTAAATGTAAAAATAGTTATCTGCTAAATGATCTTGCTACATAGGAAGGTTATGATACTTCATCTGACGTCTGTTGACATTTTGACGATGAAATAACAAACATTTTTGAATCGCTAAAAAAATTTTCGCCTGTTTTTTGACCTACTGCGTATGGATTTCATAAATTGTGAATAGTTAACTTACCAAAGTACGAATTTTCCACACAAGTTTTTCATTTTGACACTTAAACACAAGTTTTCCCGAGATGGCGCTGCAATCTTATCGATGCTTGATAACAATAAACAAAGTGGGGCACTTGTCCCGGCGGGGCACATGTCCCGGATTTACCCTATGACAAAAATTTTGGGGTGATTTTTTTTATTCGGAAAAAAACTATAAAAATGTGTAGATAAGGACAGAACCTAAAAACACTTTTAACAGTTTTTCGAAATTATGCACAGTTTTCGATATTTTGGGCTTCAAAGTTCAAAAAATTGTTTTTCTTGGGTTATGGCGAAAAATGTATAACTCAGGAACGGCTTGACATATATCGACAAAATTTTTTTTACCCTAAAAAAAATATATTTTAAAAATTAAATTAATAAATTAATTTAAATTTTTAAGATTAACTAAGATTTAAGATTAACTAACTTTAGATTAAACTAACTTACATTTTTAAGAACAATTGTAACTTATTTTTAAAAGTGTTCTAGGGCAACTATTAAAATGAAATTTTTACACGACAATATTCGAACTCCTATTAATGTGTTCCAAAAAGAAACAATTTTAATATTTACCTCGGACAGTTGATTTCGAATTTTTAGTCCCGCCGCGCAAGGTTCGTCCATTCTCGCAAGCAGCACAGGCGTTGTGGTAGACGCCGGCAGCGCAGTCGGCCCGAACCCCAATTGTATGACGCCAACGACGACGACAGTGCTGCTTGCGAGCCGCTCCTGAGTTATACATTTTTCGCCAAAATGCTAAAAAACAATTTTTAAACTTTGAGGCCCAAAATATTTAAAACAGTGCAGAATTTCGAAAAACTGTTAAAAGCGTTTTAAGGTAGGGGAGATCGGGGCAGGTTTTCACACGGGGCACGTTGTCACAACGGCCTTTTAAAAAAACTAGCAACGAGATTGCTGCACCCGTCGTACCATAGACGTGCGTGTGTGTACCCATCATTTGACTGTGTAAAGTGTTGACATTGCCGCAAGTGTGTTCCCGCAATATCACGAAAACATTTTTTTTTGGAGCGTAAGTAAAATTTTATTACCTTACATTTAGCATTCCCGACAAGAAGCCTTTTGTTTCACAGTATTGAACCTTACATTTCCTTAAAGTACGTGCTTTTACGAATCCAATACCATATCTAACCTTTCAAACATCTCAAACACGTCGGCCACGAGGCCGCTGGAAGTAAAAAAGTAGAGGAGACCGGGGCTATTCGTGACATTTTAAGTTCGCGAATTTTTCCTGATTAGACTTTTATAGAGAAAAAAACGAATTCTATCGGTTTTTTAATGATTCAACCTTCTAGTTAATAAAAAACATTTTTGGGTGTGTTTTCTGTCATGTTTGTCTTAGGTAGAACGTGAAATATCTGATCATGTCTTGTGTCACGAATTACCCCGATACCTGGGTAAATCGTGACAGAGCCCAGGGCAATTCGTGACATTGTTTAAAACAATTGTTGTACCTAAATCTATCATGTTTTAATGGCTCTATCAATTTTATCAAATACTTTCACCAACAATATACTAAAAAAAGTTTGTATTGACCGAATGTTACATAAATTAGAACTTAAAGAGCAAAAAAAATGATCCAGATGTACGAACTGGCACGTTAATTGCAAACTGGCTGATTTGTGAAAGAATTCCTTCCTTCCTTCAGTCGAACGGATGTTATATTTTGTCATCGTCTTCCCTGGATTGTTTAACATCCAAAAATCGCAATGTTGATTGTACGATTTTTTCAATTGTCCGAAAACACTCCTATCAATTCGTCACGAAATACCCCGGGTGTTCATGTCACGAAAAGCCCCAGCGTCATATGTAATGTTTACATTTGCAAAACATACACATACCATGGTGGTGCATTACTTTTGTGGTTTAAATATAAGCTTAGCAATGTGGAGAACAAGTAAATTTTACCGAATGGTATGTACAACCTACAATATTGTCGTGAAAACAAAAAATCGGGGATCTTGAAATTTTACTTCTGACACACAAAAACACTTTTTATGCCAATAACAACAAACAACGGCAGATACGCGAGTCAAACTTCGTCATAACCTAAGACGCTACTGGCGCCACCAGTATTCTTTTTTTCGGATTTTTAAATGCACAGGAGAATTTTTGGCACCAATTTTAAATTTCTCGCCTTGTCACGAATAGCCCCGGTCTCCCCTTCCCACGGGGCAAGTTGTCACAAATGACTTTTTCATGACTTTTTGTACTTTTCATTAATAAAACTTTTGTTTTTGCACAGTATTATGCTTTTTTATATTCCACCAGGTAATAATAGTCCAACTGTAACGATATACACACTTCGAATAACATTTTTTGCGTAGTTTCCCCGTGACCGGGGCAAGTTGTCACAACTGATATTGCGTCGTTTATCTCCATGTAACAACTGTTGGGTGACGTTTACCCGGAATATCTATGTGTCACATTGTAGCTGAGTAAATTGCCGATATTTTGGTATATAACACTACACTAAAATGTCAATAGAAAAAAAGAAAAAAATTCCAGAAAAAAATGTGTGACAACCTGCCCCGGTATACCCTACTGTCCTTATCTATCTACACATTTTTATATTTTTTTTTCGAATCAAAATATCACCCCAAAGTTTTTGTCACAGTTGACATGGCCTGACCCATTGTCATTCATGTTTTTCCATTATTTAATGTTTTTTTTTTCTCAAAGGTAAACTCACCATTATAACGTGCATCTGTGAACTATAAAAATAGCCCACACTTTAATTTGTCCGTTAATAGGAATATTAGTTATGCAACAATATAGCTTAAAAAAAGCAACGGGGCTAGTTGGAACTCTTTCAATGGGGTTAGTTGGCCCCCTAGATTTATTCCTTGGCGTGTGCCAGTCAATTAATTTTGTGTGAACAAACAAAAATGTATCCCGATTCAGAATAATTACACTCTTTTACTATTTTTGAAACTAAAATTTCGTGTAATTAAAATTTACCAAACTGGTTTCCAGATAAGAAATTGCAAAAAGAAAGAAATAGAGGAACCGAAGAACCCGTAATGAAATTTGTAGTTTTATCCCTTATCAACGTATAAATGACTATTACAGACCAAAGTACAGTAACAAAAACGATTTATCCAAAAAAAGTCTTTTTTTTTTACAGGGCCCAACTTACACCGCACAAGGTTCCAACTTACCCCGCCTGGGGCAAGATGGCACCTTTGACAACACCCTACAAAATGCTCTGCCACTCATGAAGGACTGCTTAGATTGGTTTGAAAAAAATCATGAATGTAGCTGAATGTTCATCTAATACCATGGTGCTTACCATTTTTTTTTTAACATACTCCATTAAGCCAGAAAAAATTCATAAGTAAAAAAGGTGCCAACTAGCCCAGGTCTCCCCCGTTATGAAAACAAAAACTCGGTGAACTCTCTCATTTGCACACAACATAAAGATACGAACATGATGTAGAATCACAAAAAATAAAGCTCGGAAAATGTGTGTTTCCAATTTTTGTTTGCAATAATAGCGTACGAGCGTAAATTCGCGACCCCAGGAAATGTAACCCAATGTAACCCAGGAGAACCGAGTTAAAATCCCACACAAAATTATTTTTTAACACCTACACGCGATATATGTAAATTAATTATTCGCTTAGTGTATTTAATTTTTAAAAAAATATTTTTTATTTTTTATTTTTAATTTTTTATTCACTAGTTCACAAAACTTGTTATTAGATCGTAACTTATTTAACACTGCTCGCGATCTACTTATTGTCGACCGCACAATTCGGGATCAAAAACGGACTGCTCGACTTTGGATTAATAATCAATAATCAAACCTCGGCTTAAGAGATTTATCTAAAGAATTCTGATTAAGAGAATCCTCCGAGAGAGTCGGAAAAAATCTGATAAAGAGAATCATCCAAGAGAGTCGGAAAATAGGATGATGAAATTTGTCAATTAAATTTGAAATTGATATTTTGCAGAATTGAAGTTCTGCCGGAAATCGATGTTTACGTTAGCGGACTTGGGGCTCCCTTTTGGGGCTCTGGTGTTTACAGTATCGACTTGGATGTTTACAGAATCCGTTTGAAGCGGGGAGTGAGAAACTGATCTGGGTGGGAATCGATTGGAGGCTTTGTTTACAGAAATAGCTGACCACGGGTTAATCTCGGAGTCAGTCAGAGTTAATTGGAAAAAGCTCTTGGCTCAAAGTTGTTTATAAATTGGGCAAGGGCCCCTAAGTAATGTGTCGCATAACTCCCCCCATTCTAAATTGGATCGTCCCGATTCATTGGAACTGATGGGTATAATGAATGTAGTTGATTAGTCAACTCGACAATGATATTTTCTTCTACGGTATTTTCATTGTCGGGGATATTAGTTTCTGGTTGTATTTCAATGTTAATTTGCCGTGGTTTGAATATTAAGAATTTTCTGTATTTAATTAAAAGCATGGTGATTAAATATATAAATGCGATTATGATCAATATTAATGTAATTGGTATTTGAGTTTGTTTAATTTGAACAAAAGGATTTAATATGTTAATATTATCGAATGAGAGTTCCGAATCATTTGATATAATATATTCGGATATTAAGAAGTCAGTATATTTTCGTGCAGTGATGTATTCCAATATCTTATTGTCTATATTTGTGTAGTATTTATTATTAATTTTAGTGGTACCATTAAAGGTTATTAAATATGACCCATCTAAATGAGTGTCATTAACTGTATTTTCTCCGTTTATAAAAATGGCTCCTTCTTGGATTACATCTATATTTTTATTTTTTTCTCTTATTTTATTACATAAGGATTTTTCTCCATTTAGTAATCTGGTAAAACAAGAACCTTCTGGGTTTAATGTGCCATAATTGTTAAATATTTCCGTCTTAAAATTAGACATTACATAAAACTTATTTTTACATTTTGCGACATGATTATTGATTAATAATTTTCCATCCCTGTGTGATATAGATCTTGAGTTATAAACTTCGCAACTGTTGATAATTATAGGGTATTTAATATATATAATAATAAGATTTTGGTGCAAAGCGATTTTAAATTCAGATATATCCAATAGATCAGTAATAATTACAGGTTTTTGTTCATGTTAATAAATTTCCTGTATGTCGTCATTGTTTAAAATTTTAGTGTTAAATACATCAATTTTAGCAAGTGTAATTGTATCCATTAAGTTTATAAGATCGTAAGTAAGCAAGCGGAGGCGGTATTTTCTCAGTGGAATCTCTTGATCTTTAAAAGCGGTTTTAAAATTGTCAGATAAAGTTTTAATTTCTTTAAATATTCTTGAATTAATAACGAATTGGTCATTATTGTTTTTTATTAAATCATCAATTTTATTTTGAACTGTTATGAAATCATCGTGATCTGGTGTTCCTGCTATCCATTTCCAAATTGTGCCTAATTTATTAATACCTCTTTTTGATCTAGTGGGTATTATTTGAGAAATAAGTATTTTAATAATTTTTAAATCGTGTGATATTTCCCAATGTGAATTTTGATTGTTATGACTGTTTAAAAATTCTGTTTCAAGATTAATTATATCTTTATAAAAACTTAAATTAGTTATATGAAATAAATCTGCGTATGATTCATAAATGAGGACTTCTTTGGTATCCTTGTAAAGAAAAAATCATGGTTTGTATAATCCATAATTTCGGATTTGGTTGAAGCTACCAGCAATAATAAGTAGATTATTGAATTCATTATCTGGAATTTAAGAAAAATCAACTTCTTTAAAATTTAATATTATCTTTATGAATCGTACGGTTTCTGTTATTAATAATAACTTTATTAGGATGATTTTCCTTAACTACCTGTTTTTTATATCTAGAGTTAAGCTTATTTCTTTCCCCGTGTTTCTTTTCGTAAATTACTTCTCCTACGTGATAGTCCTTTTCTTTTCTGTCTTTGTTATGTCCCTCTAACATTTTTTCTTGTGTAGTTTTCAACAGTGCAGGAATAGTATCGTGCTCGATTTTATTATAAAGTATGTCAAAGGGTTTTTGGTTGGTAGTTGAATGAATAGTCTTATTATATTCTTGTGCGGCTCGTATTACAATTTCGGTATAGTCGGTTAAATTAAATTGCTCTTTAATGCAGTGGGCTAATTCTGTTAAAGTCGAATGAGCCCTTTCAACTTGACCGTTCGAGGTACTGTGCCTCGGGTCTGCGTAATGTAAAGTTAAACCACTTCTTTGTGCAAAAGATTTAAATTGAGCGGAAGTAAAGCTCGGTTCGTTATCGGTCATTATAAATTTGGCTTGAGGAAATTGTTGAAGTATTTCCATTACTTTATTTTCAATATTCAATTTATTTTGGATTTCTTTAACTACTAGAAATTTTGAATAGGCATCAATACAAGTTATAAAAATGAGACTTTGCGCATAATATATATCAATATGTAAATTTTCGCCCTCTTTAGATGGAATTGGGGCTTCCCCAATCGGAATTTTAATTGGGTGTCTATTATATTTGTTTTCATTGCAAATATTACAGTTTTTAATATATTCTTTTAATTTTAAATATAACTTGGGCCAGTAATACAATCTATCTTGTTTATAGTTTTCATCAAGTCCTCGGTGAGCTCTACTGTGTGTTTCTTCTATTATGACAGCCTTGTCTTCATTGTTTTCTACATCTTGAAGGAATGTCCTTGTGTAAAGGAATTTATTAACGAAGTTTTCTTTTAAAGGTTTTTGAATTTTATAAAAATCTTCAAGTGTACAATGTATTCCAATTGTTATATTAGATGGAATGTATTCCCTTAAGATAGCTATTAAATTTTCCGGAGTATCATACTCTATTATATGTCTAGTATTTTCGAATACCTTAATCGACTCATGTATTGTATACCTCCCCGTTGCTATTAGCAATTGTTGCTTAAACTGGTTTAAGGGTTTTCGGGTTTCTTGTATTACATTCTCAAAACTACTCTCTGCTGAATGCTGAGTGTTTTGATCTGAGACCGATTCCATACTTTCTGTTAAGTTGTTAATTTGTATCCTTGATAATGCATCTGCAACAACATTTGTTGCTCCTGGCTTATAAATAATTTTTGGGGAATAACTCTCAATGAAAGAATACCATCTTTTCATTTCGATATTTGGGTTCTTTTGAGAAATTGAGAACGAAAGAGGTTGATGATCTGTGTAGATCTCAATGTTGTTAACTCCATATAAATAATTACGTAAATTTTTGAAAGCCCATACTATAGCTAAAAGTTCTTTCTTATTAGTAGCATATACTTGTTCAGTTTTTGATAGGGTTTTAGAAATAAATGTAATAGGTTTTCCTTCCTGAGAAAGAACAGCACCAATAGCTAAATCTGAAGCATCGGTGGTTAAAGTAAATTTTTTATTATAATCGGGTTGAACTAACTCTATTTGTGCAATTAAATTATTTTTGAGCTCGTTGAAAGCTTTTACAGCTGATTCGTCCAACTGTATGAAAGTTTTACGGGATGCCTTTTTTGAAACTTTGCCATTATGGCCTTCTAAATATTTTGTTAAAGGTTTTGCAATCTTAGCGTAATTTTGCACAAATTTTCTGTAATATCCTGTAAGGCCTAGAAAGCTTCTAAGCTCTCGGATATTTTTAGGGATTGGATATTTTAAAATTGAAGAAATTTTTCGGGATCGGTTTTGATCACATTGTGAGAAACAACGTAACCGAGAAAGTTTGTTTCCAATTTGAAGAACTTTGATTTTTCAATCGAAATTTTCATGTTTGCGTTCAGCAAGATTTTTATTATAACAATTAAATCTTTGTAATGTTGTTCAATTGTTTTTGAAAAAATAATAATGTCATCCATATAGACATGACACGTCTTTCCAACTTGTTCTCTCAAAATATCATCCATTGCTCTTTGAAATATTCTAGGGGCGTTTGTTAACCCAAATGGCATTCTCAGGAATTCGTATTTTCCATTATTTATTGAGAATGAGGTTTTTTGAATGTCTGTTTCATTCATGAGAATTTGGTGGAATCCTGATTCCAAGTCAATTGGAGAAAAGTATTTAGCTTTTCCAAGGTTTGACAAAATATCTGAAGGGTCCTGCATTGGATATCTATCCGGTATGGTGTTATCGTTAAGTTTCTTATAATCTATTACTAGTCTGAGTTTCGGAGTTCCATCTTCGTTGAAACCCTTTTTTGGTACAACTAATACCGGTGAATTATAAGGGCTTTTGCTTGGCCTTATAATTTCTTCTTTTAGCATTCTGCTAATTTCAGAGTTTACAAAATCTGAAGCTGATAGGGCATAGGGGTATTGTTTACTATAAATAGCCCTATCATTTTCGGTGTTTATTTCACCGCGTATGTCAGTCCTAAACGGAATCTGCATATTAATTTTTGAATGTTCTTTATGAATAATATTCAATATATTATCCTCCAAATCTTTTCTTTGATTTGAGGATGAAGTTTGTATGTTATTAATTTTTTGGTTGTCGGATACTTCTACGACGGCGTGTTCAGGATTTTTATTTCCCAAACTTTTATTTTTGTCGGATATTTCAACGACGGCGTGTTCAGGATTTTTGTTTCCCAAACTTTTATTTTTGTCGGATATTTCAACGACGGCGTGTTCAGGATTTTTATTTCCCAAACTTGTTATGCTTTGATTGGCTTTTTCAGAGTCAGTTCTGATATGGGCCTTTTCATCAAAGTATTTTTTTAAAATAAATTCTTTCAGTGGAAGAATGGTTATTTCTTTAGATAACGAAAGTTGGTTGCATGAACTGTCGTTATCATATATCAATTTCTCTTCTTTGTCCCCATATTTCATTACCCCTTTTTCGGTGTCAATTATGGCTCCGATTTTTTTCAATAGGTTGTAACCTATAAGTAAGTCTGAACTTAACCCATCTATTTCGTAAAAGGTGTAACGCGTATCAAATATCGTTACCATGTGATAATATTTAATTATAGAATAACCATTAACTGTAGATACTCTTTTATATATTGGAAGTTCGTTTTTATTTTTATAAACCCCCGTTCTGATATAACATGACGTTGCCCCTGTGTCAATTAAAATTTTTAGTTCTTTATTTAGCTTACTATCTTTCCGTATTATGTAGGGTAATCCTACTCCGGATTCTCTCCTAAAAAATGGTCCTCTTCGATATTATTTAAACGCATTGTTTTATTAACCGGTTGGTTAACTGTCCCTGTTGGTTGTCTTTTATTCTGAGGTTGGTCTTGCTGAGTTGCGTGTGCCTCAGGCTTCTTATACTGATTCCATTTATTCTGGTTTTGATTAGTGTTGCCATAATTTTTATAGCCCTGATTGTTGTTATATGTTGGCTTATTCTGAAACTGTATGGATTCGTCAACCTCCATCGGTACAGGTTTATTCTGCTGAGGTTTATGGGAATTCCATTGATTTTGAGAATTATAATGGGGATTATATTGTCTGCCCTGATTCCAATTTTGATTTTTATTCTGATTATAATTATGTTTATTCTGATTATCGGGTTGATTAAACCTCAAATTGTTTGAATTATTGTTATAGTTATTATAGTTATTTTGCCTGGGTTTATTATTTGAGTTTTGTTGCCCATATAAGTTTGATTCATTAGTTTTGCGTTGTGATGATATAAAATTGTTCGCGAATTGAGCCCTCAAATTATTGCTTTCGAGTTCTTGTACTATTACCATTGCATTCGGTAAATCTGGCGGATTCATTGAAAATATTACATCTGAAATATGGCCGTTGAGGCCAGTTATGAACACTCGTAGTGCTGTCTTTCTATGTTTTTCGTTAAGCTCAAATGTAATTGGCTTATTCCTCCCATGTGTCATAATTGTTTTGTTAATTAAGAGAGTTAATTTTTTGTTTACCAAATTATAAAATTCCATAATCGATAATTTCCCCTGACTTATTACACTTAAGTCCTGCTCCTGCTTGTCACTAAAAACAAAATCTAGTCTTGCCATTATGGCATCAAAATTTAATACAGTTCCATTATGAGTTAAGGCATCATTGGCAATGCCTGTAATTTTATTTCGAAGAATAGATAGTGCCGAAAAGTATTTTTCACTTCCCCTTTTGTATTGACCCATTGCTATTTCCGCTGATTCTCTCCAGCTAACATAACTATCTTCTTCGCCTTTATATTCTCGAACTGACTTAATGATTTCATATGAAGTTTCACACCTTACGTTTGGATCAATAACTTCCACCTTGAATTCCTCAACCTTCTTTATATTGTGATTTAATTGTGTTTTTAAACTTGCGATTTCATTCCTCAATGGATTCAATTCATTAGCAACTATAAGCGCTATTAAATCGGTTACATTAATATTCTGGCTGCTAGGAGCCGCTCCAGGTAAGGGTGGAGTCATGGTTAAAATTTGTTCAAAATCGTTGATTAAATCTTCCACCTTGTTTATTTTTATTTAAAAATTTTGAAGTAAATTTTCTTTAACTATAATTAAACAGCTCACTAATTTTGTCCTTAGTTTCCTTGGTTAGGTGATGTCTTCTTTTAGCTTGATGATCCTGTTTGGGGTCTTCGTATAGCCTGTTTGGGGTCTTCGTATAGCGAGGGATGGCCCTCAGCTCTTCCTTCAATTTATTTCTCGGCTTTTTTGTTGATTTTTGTATTTTATTTTTTGTTGTTGTTAGGTTGTTATTTATTCGTTGAAAATTTTTTACTTTTGTTTGTTGTTTGTTTTTGAGTGTAATTGTTTTTGTTTTTTAGTTTTTATTTATCCGTTTCGTTTTTTTAATTTTTGTTAAATATTTGTTTTATAGTTTTTTTGAGCAGTGTGTTTTTGTCACGATCACTAATTAACCGTTGTTGCAAACAAAGGGGATTATTGCATTTATTAATTTCCTCCTTTAGCTTTTTTTCACGATGCGAACACTTTTTATTATGCCATCGGTTTGGTTTTTGAGCGGCGCGAATTCCCTTTTTGTTTTGGAAAACTGTTTTGTTTTAAAACTTAATTCAGGAATTATTTTTAAAAAGCACCGCCCCACGTTGGGCGCCAATTAATTATTCGCTTAGTGAATTTAATTTTTAAAAAATATTTTTATTTTTAATTTTTTACTCACTAGTTCACAAAACTTGTTATTAGATCGTAACTTATTTAACACTGCTCGCGATCTACTTATTGTCGACCGCACAATTCGGGATCAAAAACGGACTGCTCGACTTTGGATTAATAATCAATAATCAAACCTCGGCTTAAGAGATTTATCTAAAGAATTCTGATTAAGAGAATCCTCCGAGAGAGTCGGAAAAAATCTGATAAAGAGAATCATCCAAGAGAGTCGGAAAATAGGATGATGAAATTTGTCAATTAAATTTGAAATTGATATTTTGCAGAATTGAAGTTCTGCCGGAAATCGATGTTTACGTTAGCGGACTTGGGGCTCCCTTTTGGGGCTCTGGTGTTTACAGTATCGACTTGGATGTTTACAGAATCCGTTTGAAGCGGGGAGTGAGAAACTGATCTGGGTGGGAATCGATTGGAGGCTTTGTTTACAGAAATAGCTGACCACGGGTTAATCTCGGAGTCAGTCAGAGTTAATTGGAAAAAGCTCTTGGCTCAAAGTTGTTTATAAATTGGGCAAGGGCCCCTAAGTAATGTGTCGCATAACTTGTATGTACATGTGTATGTAGAACGCAAAATTCAATAAGCTTATTGGACGACATGTTGAATTACATATGTGGCCTTTGTAAAGGATTTATTGTTCTATTTTTGGATACATTTTTTAAACGCCTGGTATTGAATAAAATCAAGTCGTATCCGCTAACGTCTCCGTTATTGGCAAATGCCGTTTAATTGAATGTTGTTCATTTTACACAATGTTTTAGTCACCGTAAACAGCCTTTTAGAAATAAACTTTTATACAAAATTAAGAATTTATTATTTCAAAAATCTCTTTAATCTATTTAAGATTTTGTTTTTAAATTTTTTATAGTTATTAGTTTTAATATTAAAAAAACAACTAGGTAGTTATTAGGGGAGATGTGCTTGTGGGTTGTGGGCATAGTTTTGTTTTTGGCTTATAATTACCGAACTAGTGCATATTATTTGGACATAGTGGTACCTGTGTAAAGCTAGAGACCTAAACTTACTAATTATGAAGAAACATAGGGGAGAGTTGGGTAAAGCGGGCCGGCGGGTAAAACGGGCTACCTTCGATATTTCAATTACTAGTGATGCCACCTATCAACCGAGCTAATTAACTCTTCATTAATAACCCATGACTGTTATTATGGACGGTGACATTTTGTTTTTCACGTTTATTATCAAGTAAATCCCTGACATGGTTAATGTAAGGTCGCAGCACCGATGTTTTGGTGAAGTGTAATTGAAAATTGACATATTTCGCCTTACTTTTTCTGCCAAGTAAGTAACTTTTCTATTACTCCAGTGTCTTACGCGTATTTTAAGTGCTTAACCTCAGAAAAAGGTTACGTAGTTATCGAAAAAATATGAGTTAAATAAATAATGTCCGAGTTGGGTAAAGCGGGCTAGTTCTCGGTCGGGTAAAGCGGGCTACTTTTAATTCAACGTTTTTCAGTGTTTTTTTTGATGTAGAAATTCAACATCCAAATTACAAATCAATATCCATTTCTTGAATACATGTTTAGAAGAAAAAGGAAGAAAAAGGAAGAAGAGGCAATGGCAAAAAGACAAAAACAAATCGAGACACTTTCGAAGAAATCGAAAACCTCTTCGAAAACATCCAAAACGCGTGCTAAAAAACTTAAAGGAAAGTAATGGATATCGCCGACAAAAATAAAACGTTTTGTATGTATTTGTAATTGAAATTCACTAAAAAACCAGAATTAGTAGACATGTTCCGCAACAAATACGTTTCCGTACGATTTAGGACAGGTAGCCCGTTTTACCCGACCAGTCGGGTAAAGCGGGCTACTTGGAACTTTTTTGAAAAATCACTATAATTATACTTAGAAAACATTTTTTGACCAAAGCGGTTCAGTATTATGTTCCCCAGGCTTCATTTTAAAAGTTGAAATAAAATTTGCGGTTAATTCATTTATGAATTTATTTTTTTAACCCAAAAACAGTTAGGTAGCCCGCTTTACCCGACTTTCCCCTACTTGATTTCGTCATGCGAAAAAATTTCATAAGGACTTTTGTAAAATCGTAATTTTCAGCTAAAATTTTTTTTTGGGGGGGTTGTGGGTACCCTAGGAAAAAATGCTGCAAATGGAAAAATATGGAAAAAAAAACCGCAACCAATATCAACAAAATGACAATTTATTTATTTCAAAGACTACATAGGCGTTATTCATCGTCGGAAACACAATTTCGACATGTGTAATAACTTTTTCTATGGAACAGTTTTTCTTTAAAGATTTTTTAAAATTTAAAAAAAAAACTACGGCTGTATCTTAAAGTTTTCATTTATATCTCGAGTTTTGGCCAACCGATCCCGGTGCATTTTACAAAATTTCACTACCAATAGACCAATCTTTAACATTGTCATACTAAACAATTGGATTGGATAAGTCGTTTATCTGCAAGAGCTCGACAAACACAAACTTTGTGAAAATTTTGGGTTGTTAAACGAGTGTAAAACGGCTGCTATAGCTTTAAAAACTCGAAAAAAATCCATTGAAAAATCACTATTGGTTTTAACTGAATTTCGGTAACCGAAATAATCGGACAAGCTAATCATGCAAGAAATTCAATGGAATTTAGATTTCTTGTGGATTTTCAAAGTAAGTCATTTTGGTTTTTTTCGGCCGTTAAGCACCGAATTTGAACTTTATCCCAGTAGGCCTAGCGCTTACAGGACTGTTAAATGTAGGCAGTGTTGGCAACTTTCGGATATAAAAAGAAGCTGAACTTAATACTGAATAAGCTAAATAATCACGAGTTGTGTAAGTGTAAGTTACACCATCAAAAAGCGATGTAAATATGAAATCTTTCTTACGTTTTAAGAAGAAACACTATATCTAAAGGTGCATTTGATTTTTTATAATTTAAATGGTTTAGTTTAATACTGAGTTGTAATTTTAGCATTGTATTTTTCTCATATGTAAATTTTTACTGATTTTTTCTAAGACGCTATCTATAGAAAATTATCCTGAGTTTCCCTTTGTTTTTAGATATTGCCTTAACACACTCAAGTGCTTTTGCTAAATCGTAATTGAACTTTAAAAATATATAAAAAAATTTTTTTTTTTTTTTTTATTTCTTTTGGCTTTTTCTAGCTTTTTTTATTTGATCCGACAACATTGTTAACAGTTTACAGTTCATAAGCCTACTGGGACAAAGTTCAAAATCGGTGCTAAACAGCGGAAAAAAATAAAATGACTTACTTTAAAAATCCACAAGAAATCTAAACTCCATTGAATTTTTTGCATGATTAGCTTGTCCGATTATTTCGGTTACCGAAATTCAGTTAAAACCAATAGTGATTTTTCAACGGATTTTTTTGAGTTTTTAAGGGTAAGCAGCCGTTTTACAGTCGTTTAACAGCCCAAAATTTTCACAAAGTTTGTGTTTGTCGAGCTCTTGCAGATAAATGACTTATCCAATCCAATTGTTTAGTATGACAATGTTAAAGACTGGTTTATTGGTAGTAAAATGTTGTAAAATGCACCGGGATCGGTTGGCCAAAACTCGAGATATAAATGAAAACTTTAAGAGACAGCCGAATTTTTTTTTTTTAACTTTAAAAAATCTTAAAAAAAAAACTGTTTCATAGAAAAAATGTTTAATGGTATTTTCGAAATCTAGAAGTCCTACTCTACCAGAAATTGGTATAATTGGCTTTGGAGGCGATTGGCTGTAAACTAGTGCTATTGGTCGGATCAAAAAAGTATCATTATTTTCAGAAGCTACGACCCAAAATACATTCAAAACAATTTATACCAAAAATTATATCAAGCGGTTTGATATTAATTTTTAAGGTAGAAAGTTTTGTCCTTCTAAAGTGGTCCTGTGCCACAAGCAACTAAAGGTCCAAGTCGAATTAAAAATGGTAGGCTAACTCGCGTAGACGGACGGGACAGACAATAACTTGGTGCGCTTTGGTTCAGTTCTCATTCTCAAGTGATCTTTAATTTCCAATTCGTTGGTCTTAAACCTAATGCGCTGGCATAATTGCGCGTGTATGTGTAAGCATGCAAATTCCAATATGTGTGACAAAGTGAGCGTAACAATTAAAGAGCACAATATGTATGTACCTTAAGAGTAGCAATTCAAGAGTAACAAGAGTAAAGTTAAGCTTAAGCGTACTAATAACAATGTATGCAACTATAAGAGCAATTATTTAAGTTCTAATTGAATATATCTAAACAGTAGGAATTGAAATGAAATGAAATGACTAAACATCGGCCGCGTTGAACGACTGCAGGGCTTCAAGATTCCTCAATTGGTAAAGGAGCTAACCGATGAATAGAACGCTTATAAACGCCAGATTTAGTTCTGACGACTGCCACTCGAACTTTTCCATCCGCGCCTTTGATCACCTCCTCGATGATTCCTAGCAGCCACTGCTGCGGCGGACTGTTGTCCTCGTGGACCACGACGATAGTTCCGGTTTCGATGTTGTGGCTCTCGCTCAGCCACTTCTGCCGCTGCTGCAGACTCAGGACGTAATCGCGTTGCCAATCTACCCAAAACCGTTGCTTGATGGCGGATATCAGTTGCCATCTCTTTAAGTAGCTCAGTTTGTCGTCTGTTACTGGCTGACTGAACACGAATGGCAGCGCAACGAGCGTTGTCCCGACCAACAGATGGGCTGGGGTTACTGCTTCGCCATCGTTGGGGTTGGAGCTGTCCACGACCATGGGCCTCGAATTTAGAATGGCTTCTACCTCCACCAGCACGGTGTTCAGTTCGTCCTGCCGGAGCACTGCACTGCCCACGGCCTTGATCATTAATCCTTTGGCCGATTTCACGGCCGCCTCCCAGAGGCCGCCGAAATGCGGCGCTCGGGGCGGGATGAACGAAAAAGTGATTCCTCGCGTGGCAGCGAATTCCATTATGGCATCCTTGTTGGCAACGAAGTGATCCTTGAACTCTTGAAGCATCTGAGAGGCACCGACAAAATTGGTGGCATTGTCGCATTAAATCTTCTAGACCCGCCCACGCCGGCCAACAAACCTAGACAAACACATAATAAATGATTTAGAAGTGAGGTCTGAAACAAGTTCTATGTGAACAGCCTTAAAGGCAAAGCAAACAAATATGGCAATATACATCTTTACAGCTGACTTTCCTCTAACTCCTGAAGTTACCAAAATTGGACCACAAAAGTCCACTCCACTGATCTCAAACGGTCTATTGCCATGAAGACGATCAGCAGGTAAATTTCCCATTATTTTGGTTGCCAAAACTGGCTTATAACGAAAGCAATGTACACACTTCCGTACAATGCTATTACAAGCTTGACGAGCGTTCACCAACCAAATTTGATGCCGAAGAATAGCCATCAAGGCACGTGGACCTGCATGACAATTTGAATGATGTAAATATTGTAGGTATAATTTAACGAAACGGCAATCTTTTGGCATGAGTAAAGGGAACTTAGCATTGTGTGGCACAGGCGCTTTCAGCAAACGACCGCCAACTCTGAGCAGCCACCACATATGCTTGCCAGCTTGATGAGGATACAAAAATGGATTAAGTTTCTGATAAGATGGTTGTAAAATCAAGGATTTTTGTAGCTTTGCAATTTCAGTTGCGAATTCGATTCGCTGCAATGCAGACACCACTGCTAAAAACGCCGAACGAAGTTCTTCTGCTGATGGCACGAGTGAAGTCTGCTTGTGCGATTTTCCATTAATAAATCGAAGCATATATGACACGATGCGCAGAATTTTCAAATATGATGAGGATTTGTTAACCAGGTCCACAAATGGATTCTTCGGTGCATCGGCCGCGATCAAGACTGTGGCATCCTTCCGCATCTCTAACACAGAGAGATCTTTGGGGGGTTTCAGGTGGTGATTTACTGGCCAATCGGCTTGGTTTTCCTTTAAGAAGTTTGGGCCCGTAAACCAAATTGATTCCAAGAGCTCACTAGTTGAGCAGCCACGTGAAAGGATGTCCGCTGGATTCACGCTGGTAGGCACATGACGCCAGACAGCTTGCGAAGTCAATTCTTGAATCTCTGATACACGATTCGCAACAAATGTATTTAGGTGTGACGGGTGCTTCTTAATCCAATACAGCACCACCTCAGAGTCTGACCACGAAAAAATGTCGTCCACTGGTGAGTTCAACATATCCCTGATTTCACTCCATAACTTTGCCAGTAAGTGAGCAGCGCAGAGCTCCAAACGAGGCACCGACTTAGTTTTGAGAGGTGCTACTCTCGATTTTACTGTGAGCAATCGTGTAAACGTTCTGTCCTGATGCTCCACTCTGACATAAGTGCAGCATCCGTATGCTCTCTTTGACGCATCGGCGAATCCGTGAATTTGGTATTCCAATATGACGAGGTATGTTGAGTGAATCTAGATTTGAGAAGCAATTAGTCACCGATTTTAATTGTTCAAGTAAGTCTGTGGGCAATGCTTCATCCCAATCTAACTTATGCAGCCAGATTTCTTGAATAAGAATTTTAGCACGAGTGACAATTGGACACAATAATCCAAGTGGGTCATACAAACGTGCTACAAACGATAAAATAGACCTTTTAGTCGGCACGAAATCGAGTGAAAGATGGTCTGCGGAATATTTGGAATCACTTTTGGGATTCCAAATTAAACCCAAAGTTTTGGTGTCATCTTGCGACCCAACTGTAATAGACGCTTCAGAAACTTGAAATTGTTGGCAGTTTGATGACCATTTGGCTAAACCAAATCCAAATGGTTTTAATACAGAGTTCAACTCCTGCTGCAACAATCCTAATTCCTCTGGCGTTTCTGCTCCAGCTAATAAATCATCGACATAAAAATCATTAGCAAGTGATTTCGATGCTAATTTATGCGATGTTGCATGTATGTCACTCAAATATTTCAGACACCGGATAGCCAAAAAAGGTGCTGACGCAGTGCCGTATGTAACCGTATTTAATTGATAAATTTGCAATTGATCTTTCGGGTTCTCTCTCCAGATGATTAATTGAAGACATCTCTGGGTCTCGTCAATTTCCACTTGACGGTACATCTTAGTGATGTCAGCAGTAATTGCGTAAGGATGTAAACGGAAACGAAGCTAAGTTGCATAGAGAGATGGTTGTATCGTTGGACCAACCATAAGAGTATCATTAAGCGACATTTGCGATGACGTTTTGCTTGACGCATCGAAAATGACTCGCAACTTTGTTGAAGAGCTTTGCGGTCTGAGCACACACTGGTATGGGATAAAATAATGTGGCTCACATGGCATTGTGTTATTGATTGCACTCATATGACCAAGTGAAATGTATTCTTTCATAAAGGAGATATACATGTCACGGACTTCCGCTTGTTTTCCCATTCGCCTTTCCAAGCCAAGAAATCGTCTCTTAGCTGTCTCAAAGGACGAGCCAAGACAAGTCGGACTAGATTTAAACGGCAATTTAACACTCAGCCTGCCCGAGGGTAATCTGTTTACAGATTCAGTAAACGATTGCTCGCAAAGAAGCTGTTCTGGGGTATATAAATTTGGATTCGAGGTATTTGGAGCTTGCTCTAACTCCCAGAACTTTTTAACAATTGAGTCTAACGACGATTCATCAGTTATACTTAATAACGATGTTGAGCAAGCATTCTCATTTGGTGGGGTTTTACAACGACCAGACACAATCCAACCAAAAACTGTTTCACGTAAAGTTAAAGAATCTTGTTTACATCTCAGACGCCCATCTTTAAGAAGATCGAAGAAAGCGTCTGCCCCAAGCAGCAAGTCTACACGTTGCGGCTTATGAAAAAGGGGGTCAGCGAGATCAATATGACTTGGAATGTTAACATTTTCCACAAGCCTTTCGGGTTGATAGGACGTGATAGATTTTAAAATGCTTAATTCAGTCATTGTTTCAAAGGAATTCAAACGAGAGGCAATATCAGTTTGAACGGCATGCCGAATGGCAGATTTTGTCTTGCCTATGCCTACTAAATTTATGTCTTTGCGAGATTTGGGTAGTTTCAAAATATTAGCAAGGTTTTCGGTAATAAAATTGACCTGGGACCCAGAGTCTAAGAGCGCTCTGGCCATATGGTAAGATCCCAACTGATCCTTTATTTTTACTATTGCCGTAGCTAATATGACTTGATCAGAATCACTAGCAGCGAGATTAGCGGATGATAATTGACTAGATGTCGAAGTTTGTACTGGTAGAGCTTGTCTAGTGGATTCCACTTGAGTTTCTGTTGCGTACCTATGCAATATAGTGTGATGCGGCTTTGAACAGACTCTGCAAGTGCTCGACTTGCAGGTTGTAACTGTGTGACCTTTTCGTAGGCAATTTATACATAGAGGAAATGATTTAATAAACTTAAAACGATTATTGCATGGAATCGCAGCAAAAGAGGAACAAGATTGTATATAGTGGTCATCCGATTTGCAAAACGAGCATTTTGGATTATGCTGTTCATTTGGCTTAGCTACTGTAGTTTTTCCTCCCCTTTTTCCACCATTACGCTCATATTTTTGAGCTCTAAGAGCTCCCCCTCCTGAAGAATTTTCTTCAGCAGAGAGGTGCTGATACCTTTTATTAAGGGCCTTTTCGCAATCATCCCAAAGTGGCAGTTTTGTATAATCTAAGTTCTCCTCCCATTTTGACCGTGTCGTAAAATCCACCTTGGTCATAACTAAGTGTATGAGCATAGCGTTGAAAATCTGTTTATCATTTCCCAAAGACAACAATGACTCATACACGGCTCTTACTGTGTCTATCAAAGAACGCAGTGAGGATGAAGAAGGGCCTTGCATTTTCGGAAGTTCAAATAGCTTCGAAACGCTTTCAAAAACAATAAGACAACTATTATCATAAACGTTTTTTAAGGCAGCTTACGCCTTTGGGTAATTAGCATCGGTTACTTGATACGATTTCACTGTGCCTAAAGCCTCTTTCTCTAAGCAAGACAACAAATAGTTGAATTTTTCAACATTTGAAAGAGAAAGGTTATTTTCAACGAGGTTTTCGAAAAGTCCAATGAAGTTTTTATATTCAGAATACTCCCCACTAAACTTTGGCAGTTTCATGTGAGGAAGTTTTTTGCCTTGAGCAGAAGTTGAGCCTATCATGGTTGAATTTGCTTGAGTGTCTTTGATGATGTGGTGACTAGTACCTTTGCTTTTTAATAAAGCCTTTGTTGTCGCACATAGGTCTTCTAAATCAGCTCGAGACACAAGATCTGTATTAATGTCATCCAAATCTTGGTGAACCTTAAAGGCTTTCTCTACATATTGGCTTAGTATTTCCAAACGGCAATCAATTTCAATTGGGTATATAACATTACATAACATAACAGCAATAACATTTTTATACTGCATTAACAATGTATCGATGTGGGTCAAAGTGGTTTCACCTAGCGATCTGTTTTGGCCTTTTACCTTTTTTCCCGTCATAATTGTACAACTTTGCTCCAATAGCAGCCAACAATTATCCAAACGAAATTAAAGGAATTGATGCAACAAGTGTGGTCAAATACCAAGAAGCGACGCACATGCACTATGTAAATATGTGTATGTGTGTGTTTTAACCTTTCAACTTTCGAATAAGAGTGGCCTAACACCACTATGCAATACACGCACTGTATATGTATGTGTGTGTGTGTGTGTGTGTGTGAGATGAGCGTTAAAGTTCACTGCCCAAGCAGCAATACAAATAACGCAAAATCAAAGAAAATAGAATTCACTGCCCAAGCAGCAATAATGCAAAGACAAAGAAAATAAAATTCACTGTCCAAACAGCAAACAAAGTCAAAGCAACAACAAACGAAAGTTCGCTGCCGACGCAGCATCAGCAACCAGCAAACTAATGCAAACGGGGGTGGGTAATTTTGCTTTGCACAAATGACGAAAGAGAGAACTGATAAATTGTACAGTAAATTTGTCAACTGTACCGACAACGATGCGCACTTCCAACGCAAGTCCAACGGCACGTTTGGCGGAATTAGGCACAAAGAAGAGCAAAATTATGCGAGCTGTAACGGCTTCTTCAAATGCAAATCAATTAGGGTGGTCCCAAATAGTTACCACACACAATTTATATTGAACTATTTTTCAATATCTATATATTGCCAAATTTATTTTTATATTCCAGAGGCCGTAAATTTTGGGTTTTGAAATTTTATTTTATTTTTTACACCGAGTGATAAAATGAATTACGGTCCACTCTAATGCTTTAGTGCATGTACAGTGTGCCATAAGTGATAATAGAAATTCAAGAAATTAAACATCACATAAATTTACTAATTAAATAAAAAAGTAGGATGACGTATTATTTATACCTTACAATATTACAAAAAAAAACAACAAATTTTTATTAAATTTACTTATTAATAAAAAAACTTTTAAATTCTTTTGGCTTAACAAAAAACATCATACAACTACTTATTAAATTTAATTTTTGGACTTTTTTAAGACTTTTTATAATGCGTTTTAAACACTCTTTTTGTATTCCTAGTTTTTTTGGTTGAAAACTGAATATAAAAACATATTCTTATATTTATTTTTAAAAAAAATGCAAAGAGTAAGACACATTTTAAAATAAAATAAAATATTATTTGGCAGCTAAAATTGTCTTTAAATGCCTCTAATTTTTTAAAATATAGTTTAGAGTTTTAAAAACGGAAAGGATAAAAAAAACCAAGAAAATGCCAATACAAAAAAATGTTGTTTTGAGCACAGTAAAGAGTAAATGTCCGTAAAACAAGAGAATGTCGAAGTCAAAACTAACTTGAAAAGTGTTGACAAGAACATGGGCTACTAATGTCTATATAAGCCGACTGCAATGGAGAAAATACACCTTTAATGGCCATGTAACTTGGATGTAGCACTTTTTCCAACCAGAAAATAGGCTATGCAGACTTGAAATGGCCAAGGAGCTTGTAGTTCGTCCAATATATTTCTGGAACAAGGGTATATTTGCTAACGAGTCCATATATAACATAAATACATAATATTTTTAGTGATATTGTACTTCTATTGCACGCTCCTTGGCCATTTCAAGTCTGCATAGCCTATTTTCTGGTTGTGAAAATAGCTACATCCAAGTTACATGGCCATTAAAGGTGTATTTTCGCAATTTCCGGCAGTCGGCTTATATAGACATTAGTAGCCCATGTTGTTGTCAACATTTTCAATTAGTTTTGACACCGATATCTTCGAGTAATCTCTTGTTTTTCGGACATTTACTCTCTTACCGTGCTCAAAACAACATTTTTTGTGCAATTTGGCCATTTTTCTTGGTTTTTCTATCCTTCTCCGTTTTTAAATTTTACTCTAAACTATACTTTAAGAAATTTGAACAATAATAATTCACTCCCAACTATAATGTGTGGTTACTCAACCCAGCATGAGCAATACTACATGGTCCCTTCATCAAAACTCTATTCTGAAATGTTTTTTTAACCCAACACATTGGCCCTTCCCCAAAAGAGTAACATAATGAACCAAAAAACACATTAAAAGGCACAATTATAGCTTTAATTTAATTTGTTTATGTAATGACAGTCTATTTCTTCACAGTATATTCAGTATGGCCAGAAGTTATGTTTTTATTTTGGTTATCTGGTGTATCATCCGTGGCTTACGCACCCCAACACTGTATGTGTATATGTGCGTAGGCTTGACAATTTTTACTTTTTGCTGCACAATGTTTTTCACAAATTTATTAAAGTTTGTTAAACAAACAAGCACTTTATGACTCGTAATTCACTCTCACTCGTTACCTGTGCACTCCTGGCCAGGGTAAAATCCATATGTTCCAAGTCGTCAAATCCAATTCCAAATCCAATAAAATGCCGAAGTTAAAACCAAGATGTTTATATCCCAAAGAAACGTCTAGAAAAAGTCCACCTGGGGGGCGCCAAAAAATGGATGTCCAAAAAGGGAACGTCCTTCTAAAGTGGTCCTGTGCCACAAGCAACTAAAGGTCCAAGTCGAATTACAAATGGTAGGCTAACTCGCGTAGACGGACGGGACAGACAATAACTTGGTGCGCTTTGGTTCAGTTCTCATTCTCAAGTGATCTTTTAATTTTCAATTCGTTGGTCTTAAACCTAATGCGCTGGCATAATTGCGCGTGTATGTGTAAGCATGCAAATTTCAATATGTGTGACAAAGTGAGCGTAACAATTAAAGAGCTCAATATGTATGTACCTTAAGAGTAGCAATTCAAGAGTAACAAGAGTAAAAAAAATTTAAATTATTAAAAAAATATTTTTTTATTTTTTAATTAATTTTTTAATTTTTTTTTTAATTTTTTAAAAATAGTAGTTTAAAAGTAAAATTAAATAAAATTATTAAAAAACAAGGATGCATTTTTTTTTTTTTTTTTTTTCCCCTTTTTTTTTTAGTATAAAGGGATTCCTCAAAAGTTGAAAATTTCAGTCCGTCTAGACAGATGAACGTCAAGAGTTTGGAAACTGTAAGAGCTACTCTAATCATGTTTGGCACATATTAAAGTCGGACTACACTCTCTCTGCTAAGTTTTTGTTTTTGGAAAGGAAGAGTTCCTTCTCTTTTTTTATATCATAAATAGGTCTTCTTTTTTAAAATTTGTTACTTAAAAAGCCAGCGATAAATATACTTTCAGCTGCAAATGTGGTTTTTGCGTTTCAGATGGACCATTTCTGCCACTGTGGAACCCGTGGCCAGCTGCCACTGAAGTTGGCAAAGTTGAAACGCGACAGTTTTTTGGCAAAGGACCTAATACGTTCTTCTTTGCTCTCCTGCTCCTATTTATGCACTATTCGAAAGGGAAAGTGCGAAATTAGCGCACCAGGCAACAACCCTAGCCAACTTCGATGCGTTGGTCCAGACTGGATGTGAGGAGGGGACTTTCCAAGGACCCTGAGACTACACTGACAAAGCCTAGCCCTAAAGGAACTTGGTCGCTGCCGACGTAGTGGAAAAATGCCGTAATGCCACAACTACAAACAAGAAAACAACAAACTGCGTCAAAGTTTTAAGTGCTTTTGAACATTTTGACAAGTTGGCTTTTTGTTGGTCTGAATGGATCCAATAATTTTCTTAGGGAAACTTATTTTTCTGACATAATCAAAGAAAACATCGTGCGTGATTGAGTCGAAATAAGAAATCAGGCAAGAAAAGCTGCAGAATTTGCCATCTCCCCACACCTTTGTTTACTACTTTCTAAGACACTTTCCGATAACTTCTCATCGAGCGAATCTAACAACTAAATCAATTTACATTTTCCTCAAGGGCAGAAGGGGTTCATCAAAATGACCAACGCAGTATCTAGCTTCTGTTAAAAAACGAAGTCAAATTTTAACAACTGGTCCCAAAGTGTTCAATGCAGAACTTGCTGTTAAGAAGTGCATTCAGCAATTCGTCCGTTGCCTGTGAAAGCCCAGACGGGTCGACTGAGTCGACTCACTTTATAATATCACTAAAACGGTAATACATTGCAAACGAGCAGCCACTGCCTTGCCCCACAAAACGCCACCCCACCCACGTCAGCACCAGTTGCTGTTTAAGAGTAAACATACGTGAAATTTGTGTGAAATGGCTTCCTATGGGAATGTTTACATCTGGAATGAATTTGCAAACTCTGACAGTTGCTCGCATTTAATGTCAGTCAACAAGTCAGCGTCACTGTCAGGTGGGCACTGCCAGGACACGAAGGTCTGGCGGAACAACGGGACAGCTGATTCGCGGGCGGGACGAATACGAGTTTCGACCCGCTTTATTTAGGCGGGAGCTATCTGACAAGTTGAAGGGTGCGATTAATTTAAATCCTGCCAATTTCTACGATTTCCCTCACGTCGACGTCTGAAATATGGACGTGGCCTAAAGCATTGCTCATCTGGAAATGTGTCAGTATCTCGTCGCAGTAGTGTTAGCATAAGAATATTGCGACCAACAATTGTTAAAAATGTAAGCTGTCAGCTCAAGCGGCAGATCTTAATCACGTGTGAAATCCATTAGGGCAGAGGGGGCGTCGTGTCATACATTAACCCATAACCGTTACCATCAAAATACCCATTACCTCCGAATGACCCTGTAGTGTGCCGAAACGGCAATCGATCCCCACTGAGAGTTGCCTATTACCTGACCGCTAAACTGCGACTTGGTGACGTAACCGCTGTACTTTCGTTTTGAAATATGTACACTGTTCTGTTCCCGAGTTCCACCAGTGGTAATCAAGCTAATCGAAAACTGGCAGGAAATTTTTGTTTTTACAAACTATTAAGTGTTAAATCGTCGCAGGTATAATCGGGCATTCCCTCATAATGTTTTTGACAGTGCAGACGGCTGTCATGCATGCAAATGTACATATGTACTTGACAGTGGCGTAGATAGCTTTTTGATATGGGGGGGGGGATGACGTAAAAATGTGTTTCTGTTTCAATTTTGAGATAATATCATCTTATAATTCTCAGATCCAAGGGGGGGGATTGATCCCCCTGATCCCCCCCTATCTACGCTACTGGTACTTGAATCCATGACTATTTGCCGGACTCGAAAACCCCCCCCCGTGGATCCGCCACTGGTTGTAACAATAGATAAAAACACCAAAACCACATTTTACACAAATTGTATAGCACACGTAACAAAACATAAATAAAAAATATTTGTATAAAAATATTGATTTGGATAATTAAATTTCGTTTGCCCGTATTAATTCCGCGAAAGGTTTTTAGGCGTTTGTAGGCCCTTTGATATTGGATTTCTTTAAATCTTTGCCCTATGGAGAAAGATGAGGTCGATTTCAGAACACCGAGATATATACACACACAGAGAAATCTTTACGGCAAAAAATGACAAATATTTCGCTTGGCTGTAAGTAGCAAATGCAAATTAATTCCCTTGTGTCTCAATTAAAAATTGTTCTACTCTACGAATAACAAGAACAAAACTAAATCAGATAGTGTAAGAATATAATTTAAATTCGTAAATAAATTAATATACCCTTGCAGATAGAAAATACAGTAGTCCTTTTTTGGTAAGCCAAAAAAAATATATATATTTTGGAGAAATTTTATGTTGATAGATTTTACACTTAGCAAAAAACGTTAACTGACACACAAATATTAGTCGATTTGTTTGGCAGCTGTAAGATATAGTCATCTGATCGTTTAGATTTTTAAACTAGACTTGCTTGGACATAAAAAAAGGCGATTGGGACAGTTTAAGCTGAGACGTCTTACACTGAGCAAAATAAGTTCGTAAAAGTCTTCGTCTGGTGCCGCTGATCAAAAATATGTTAAAGTATAGGGTCGGAAACGCCGGGCGGCGCCTTCTCTGCGTTACAAGCATCAGACTTAAAAGGCAACCGTTATGTTGTTGTCATGTGCAATTCATAATAGGGCCATCTCTTTTGACAATTTCCTCAATATTCGAAAAATACGTCTCATTCTTTTCGTTTGATCTCTATCCATGAAATTATCTATATATCTATCTATGAAATTATTTAAGGTCAAACATACATATATATAACATATGAATTTCCGTTTGAAATGTACCTTAATTTTTTTGTGTGTACAAATTTGATTCTGTCAGCTGCATATGTAAGATGTACACTGTACAATGTACATACATTTATACATAAGTTCCTGCCTCTGCGAGTGAAAAAGTTATGTCGTAGTCATTGCCACGGACTTAGGACACAGAAAACTAAATTGGCCGCGGCTTCACAAGCGTAACTGCGCTTTTATCAACCAAAAAAGTGGAGTCCGTGACATTGCTTGGCTGCTAAATTAACCTGTCTCTTCCTGCATAATAAGCAGGCAAGGAACGAACCACTTCGGTAAAAACCTCCCCAGGTGATTTCGATGCCTGCTCCTGCAAAGGATTAACCCCTGACCACGTATTAAGCCCAATGAGGTTGGATTCGTTAGATAAAGTGATTACATTGCCTTTAACGGAGTGGGCTCGCGGGACAGTGGCAGCAGTCAGATACAAATGCGGACACAAGGAAATGTAGTAGGTTAGAGCACTCTGCCCAATTCTCGTTGATTATGACCCACAGTTTCGTTCGGTAAAGAAGCTGCTCGGGGGCCAAGGAAAACAGAGCATTGATAATTCTAAAACAGCTTTGTATTGTTGGTTAGTCATTTTGTTCCACTTCTGCCCGTTTCTCACAGAGATGGGGGTTTGTTTCTCATTATCATCGTTATTTTGGCTTTAACTTTCCACTTCTTATTAGCTGCAATTAGGAGTAATTGCATTATGATGCTCTGTCTGGACTGCACAACTCTGAAGCAAGCAAACAAAATCAAGAAGTTGGCTTAAATGGTCTTAACACTACGATAAATTTACGAATTTGGTAAACTTACTTTTAGAGTTGGCAAACTAACTGTTTGTGGGGAAGACAACTAAAATGACACCCTTTTATTGCACACGTATTAAACGCACGATTTGTTAATTTTTATGCCATGTTTTATTTGCAAAGTTCGGAGCTGCACTAACTCCACGGCAAGCTAAGCTTCAAAATATATACATACATATATACATACATTATCAGCCGAACTGTTACGTATGTTTGCATGTGTTTACAAAAGTAGTTTCGCTGAATAAAAAACGCGACACACAAATTAATTTAACGTGGGTTGAATCAACCAACTTTTACAGTAAATTTACTGTAAAATTATAGTACGTGTAATTTGTATAAGAAATACTTGAAGAGTAAACAAATACTGTGCACGTTGCAAATATCTATCTGTCCGTCGGTCCCTCCGTACGAACGTCGAGATCTCGGGAACCATAAAAGCTGAGCCACCAAATTTTTCACATACGCATTATACATGTGGGCACCACAGAGTTACGCTGTTTTTGGGCGTAAAAAGAGGCGTGGTCAGGTTTTGAAACAAACTTGATCTGCGCTTTGCTTATAGAAGTTTTATAGAAATTTTCTGGTTCTAGCTGCTATAGTTCCCGAGATCTCGACGTTTGTACGGACGGACGGACAGACATACATTTGAAACGTTTACAGTATTTGCTTACTCTTCGAGTGTCGCAAATAAAACGATTTAAAAATTTTTGACTGATCATAGTTAACATTTGGAAAAAAAATTGGTGACGATTGGTTCACCCCAGAGCCTTCAATCTGAGAATAACGTGTTTGTTTCCCAGACGACGAATGTAGGGCGCATAGAGTAAACCGTGCAACTTTAAACTCCTGCAACTTACAAAGTACTTGGAATTCGAACATAAAATTTGTGGAACATACTTTTTAAGAGTTATAGGGGAGAGTGGGGATAGGTGAACCACTTTTTTTGTTGAACATTATTATGTCTAAACAATTCGACGTTAGGGTCTGCTGTTTATAGGAATTTAAAAGAGCATTCATTCCTTTGCATTTAAAGTTTTTTGTGAAAATTATATGTCACGTTTTTTAAACTTTATGAGCATTTTAAAATTTTGTCTCGAATGGTTCAAGTATCCCCACCCCTGGGGATAGTTGAACCACCTTTCAGATTAACACAAAAACTACAATTGTATAAAAAAAGTGTAATTTATTTCTTTGTTTATGCCTTTTTTCTGTTCAAATATAAACATTGCACATTTACAGCATGGAATAAAACAATAAAAATATTTATTTATTAATTTTTTTTTTTTTTCTTTTTTTTCGAAGGTTTTCTTGAGTCTTTTGATTGTGCTTTTTGGCGATCAATTTTTCTGCGGTGAGTCAGTGGCAATGATAGTCCTCCCTCGTTTTCTTCCTCGAGTCGTCTGTTTTCGTGGTTTAGCCTTTCCCCAAGTACTGGTTCATGTATCCCCACAAGTACTGGTTCATGTATCCCCACAAGTCATAAGCCAATTGGAAGTGATTTGGAGAAAACATGGAATATCTGAACTGCGTCAGCAATCCATGAAAATATCATAATTTGCGTCTACTTACGATAAAATACAATTTTAGGAAGTTCAATGCCACTGACGAAGAACGATAGAATTTTTCCTAGAAAACGTAAGGTCACAATTAAAGCTGCAAACGGGGAATGAAACTTCGATTAGCGATAAAAACGACACCAATCGTTTGACGCGATTGTGCGTGCTTGTGAGGCTAGGATAACGACTAAGTAAGCAACACACATATAAATGGTGCACAAAAACATGTCAGAAGGTAAAATATTTGTACTGGTTCATCTATCCCCATGGTTCACCTATCCCCACTCTCCCCTACTTCCATTTTATAAAAAAAAAATAAAATAATAATATAATAATAATAGGGCATAAATGCCACAAGGTGTGCCAGCTTATTGCAATGCTTGCTTTATTTTATTAATTTCACAAGAAATACATCTTATTTGCATTTAAAATTTGGACACGCTGTAGATATTGTTATAAACAATAAAAAATCGTTTCATTTAATAAATAATAAGAGTATGAAGACAAGAAAGAACGATATAGTCGGGTTTTCCGACTTTACTCATTGCCCCCTTTAAAAAAAAAAAGTGTAGGGGAGACCGGGGCTAGTTGGTCCCTGGATCAAGTATATGTGAATACCAACTCACACACAAAGTTTCATTGAAATGTTACCGTTATTTCGACAAGTATAAAAGATTTTCTGTTTTTAATAGTAAATTTGTACTATTACACATCTCTAAGTTTGTGTTTTTTCCACCATTTAATGTTGTTTTTTTTCAAAGATAATTTCACCATCACTACGTGTATCTGTTAGCTATAAAAATAGCCTATACTTTAATTTGTTTGTTAATTCTGATACTAGTTATGGTACAATATAGCTTGGAAAAAGCAACGGGGCTAGTTGGAACTTTTTCAATTGGGTGAGTTGGGCCCCTAGACTAATTCCTTGGCGTGTGCCAGTCAATTTTGTGTGAACAAGCAAAAATTTATCCCGATTCACTATAATTATGGTACACTCTTTTACTATTTTTGAAACTAAAATTTCGTGTAACACAAACTTACCAAACCGGTTTTTGCTGATGAGAACTTACAAAAAGAAGCAAATAGAGGAACCGAAGAGCCCGTAATGAAATTTATAGTTTTATCCCTTATCAACGCACAGTGGGCCAGAAGGTATAAAAAAACACTACTGCAGAGATTAAACCCAATTTAATTAAACAAAGATCGCAACTAAAAAAAATATATCCTTAAAAAAATATTAAGTGGTTAAATATTTATCAACCTTTAAATATGCCAACTTTCCGTGAGAACTACGGTAAAGTTTATGAAAAACTCGAATGGAAAAAATTTTTTAAGCACGGGCTTAGCTTAGTTAACATTTTAACAACATTAAAGCTCTTTAATTAACTTTTATAAAAGCCTTCAAAAGTATGCAATTTATTTTAAATAATGTATTTTAGTTACCAAACAAGAAAATTGCAAGAGTTTTGGATACTTTTAACGTGTGCACAATTTCCAAAAATGGACTTTGACAGTTTTGTTTGGCTTTTGAGCATGCTCAACGCCTTACTTTAAAAATTCATAAAAAAATTAAGAGAGTCGCACAAAACCCGCGCCCATGGGGGACTTGACAACTGATCAAAGAATTTGTTTTAAAAGTTTTACTCAAATCACGAAGGGTACTTTTTTGCAGGTTCAAAGCAAAGTACATTTTTATAAAAAAAACAGCTAAACTTATAGATTTTTAAAATTTTTAAAAGATGTGTTTGGAATAATTTTTTTTTTTAATTGCTACATTAGGTATGGGTGAAACTTTTGTTAATGTTTCGTATTGCTTGGCTGTAATTTTCAAAAAGTTGTCCAATATTTTACGAAGCTTTAGCTTTAAAAATATGCCATAAAAAAACGTACAAATCAATTTGTTTGACACGTTGGCATAAAATAGCTTAAAGTATTCTAAACAAGATCCCATTTTAGTTTTATTTAATTTCTTAAAAAAATAAAAGGTATTTTTGGCCAAAATTTGAAATTTCTGGCCCACAGTGCAATGTATAAATGACTATTACTGACCTAAGAACAGTAATAAAAAAGATTTATCCAAAGAAAAAGTAATTTTTTTTAAAGGGCCCAACTTGCCCCGCACGTTTGACAACACCCTACAAAATGCTTTGCCACTCTTAAAAAACTGCTTAGATTGGTTTGAAAAAAACCATGAATGTAGTTGAATGTTCATCTGATACTATGGTGCTTACCATTTTTTTTTTAAATATGCCATTAGGCCAGAAAAAATCCATAAGTGGAAATGGTGCCAACTAACCCCGGTCTCCCCTAGTTCAAAATTTGTTGCGCTTGAAAGGAGACAATACTCTTACTGATAGTCGGGAAACCCAACTACAGCGTCCTTTTTTTTATTCAGCACGGATCGTTTATAAAATCCAGAAAAATTTGTTAAATTTTTCCGTTTTTTTTTCTCGGTTTTGTTTCTATATACGGATTCTTTTACCCCAACGTACGTGATGCATATCGTTTATAAAACAAGAAAAAATAATTTAATTTTTCCGTTCTTTTTTGCTCGGTTTTGTTTTTATATACGGATTCTTTTACCCCACTGTGCGTGAAGCATTTGTCAATATGTATGTCATATTTAATTTGAGCTGCCTGCATAGTGCGTCAACAAATATATTTAAGCTTTGGCCCTCAAAATAAATTACATATAGAAAATGTATGTATTATTGCAATCAAAAGTACTTCCAACAAAACGCCTGCACCCCAATTAAATCGAAAGTCACACACATTCGCTCCTCTAAAGGATGGGACTTTTTTTCTCAATTAAAATAAATAAAATCAAAGCAAACCGACTTCCAGCTATGCAAATATCTACGAAAATTGCCTATTGGTTAGTTCATAGCATGATCCATACCGACCTTATCATAAATCAGCTCGAACGTTATCAAAGGAAAAACCAAGAGGGAAAAGGTTTAGTGTGTGAACCGCCCAGTAATTTATGAAACATTTTTTGGTTTTGAAGCAGCTCGACTGAGGGTAACCCTTGTTTGAGGTTGAGCAATAAAATAAAATATTTATAAGTTAACATTATGAGATTTGTTTTTGTGTTTGGGCCGGGAGCCTCGTCGTATCCAAGCTGGGTCGTTGTTGTTGGAGAGAACATTGGCCAAACGGGTTTATTTATTGCGTTCAAGGCGTTAACACAAACGCATTTTGCGGAAATGGAAACTAAATAGTAGTGGTTAAATTATTAAAGGGCTGTCTGCCCATGCTACAAAGGCCGTGTGAGGAGAAGCTTGGGGATATTAGACAGAGGTCTGGGCTTGGCGCTTCCATTGTTTTTCTGTACGAGTCAAAGTGTTACCAATAAAAATTTACTGTTACTGGCGGTTTCCCTCGCCTATGCAAGTCCGTGCTTGTTACCCATACACACTTAAACAGCGTTTGTATAAATAAATGCATTCCTATAATTTTGGCTAAAGCATATAAATAAATATCCCCTCTCATACGCACACAGTATTTCAAGAATATAAATCTGCGAGTGTTTGGACTCCTTAAAATATTTCCGCAGTGCGGGAGGATTTGACAATTGCACTATGGGGCAACATTTTATTTGTACAGCCTTTTTTAATTTTAAATTTAATTTAATTTAATTTTATTGAAGTAATATCCTAGTGCTGCAAGCGTAAGCTTATTATTATTTCGCTAGTCACATTGACAAAAAATAGCTTTTTACATTTGAATTTAAAACTTAAAACCTACCAATTTTCACAATTGTTTAAATTAAATTAAATTATTAAACATTTAATTCTTATATACTATGATATATACATAGATTCCTTTTTTATTGGTATTTTGTTTATTTTTGTTTACGTTTTATTGATTTTTACCTAATATTACTTATTTTCTACTTCTTTTGTGCTTTTATAAATTCTTAAATTTTAATTGAAAATTGAGTTGCGCTTCTAATAGTTCTGAATTGATGGTTAATAAAAAACAGCCTCTTCAAACAGAGCGTTAAAGTACGTGGGCATAGGTAATTATTTGTTCTTTGAGATGTAGCAGGAAATACTTTTCAAAAAAGGTAAATCGGTTCTCAAGTCGTCACAATCTTTTGAAAGTATACCAAAGTTTTAAAATCTATCCAGTCGGTCAAGTTAAGGTAAAAAACTTTATAAGTTAAAAGTGAAACATGGTCATAACGCCTTAAGCTAAAGGCATTAAATGGAGAATTGCGGAAAAGGCAACTACAAGTGTGCGCATATCACGCACGTCAGAGTGACCAAAAATTTATATTCCATAAAAGAGAGTGGGAACAAGAATGACTTTAGAGATTAGTAAAGTATTGCTTTAGGTTATGCCAAGATTTACAACATAATCTTTGTAAATAATAGCGGTATCATTTATATATAACTTTGGGAGAACACTTGTGTCGATCACCCTTTTACTGATAACGATACACTTTGGTTTTTTTTGGATTTATTCCCAAGCCGTAATTGTAAGCCTACTTCTCAATTTTGGATAACATGTTGTTACTTGAACTGGCACACACATTTATATCCTTGACAGGGTTATTGACATAAATTTGGACGTCTTCAGCATATAGGTGTACTTCGCATTCAGACAAGGCACTAGGTAACACAAATCCTTGAGGTACTCCCCTTGTGAGTTGCCAAAAGGTGAAAATATTCATCACAGAGACTACAGCTTGTACTCTATCTGTTAGGTAGGACTTTACAAGCTTGACCGCTGTGCTCGAAAAGTTTAATATATTTTGGAGTTTTGCACACAGTATGTTGTGATTCACCGAATCGAAGGCTTTACTTACTGATCAAGGAGCGTTAAAAATGTAACACAATTTTTATCGAGTTGCTGCCTAACATCTTTATCTATGTCAGTAGTATCACATATGCAACTTCTTTTCCTCCGAAAAACCAGACTGTTTTTCATGTAACAAAAAAGCCTTGCAGGTTATTATAATTTCAGTATGATGTTTGTCAAGCATAGAAGAAGGGTCAGGCCACGTCAACTGTACCTACGCATTTTCTGTGAAAAATTTTCGGTGAAATTTTTTGTGGGGATAGGAGAATTGTTTTATCCTAAAAAAAACAAACTTAAAAAATTAAATTTGTAAATAAACTTAATTTTTTATAGGGCTGTTTTTTTCTGAGAAACTTTCTTACAACTATCGTTGAGCTTTTATTAATGTATTCCAAAAAGTTAAAATTTGTACTTTTTCCTTGGACAGTCGGAATCGCATTTTTTGTCCCGCTGCGTTTCCATTTACTATGGAACATATAAAAACACTTTTAAAAGGTTTCGAAACTCCGCATTGTTTTCGATATCTATATTTAAAGTTTAAACAAGAAAGAACGATATAGTCGGGAGCGATATAGGGGGTTGGAACCCCCTAATCCCCCCCCTGGATCCGCGCCTGACTGAAGTCATATCTAGAAATTTCGTGGTTGAAGTGAGAGGCTAGAGATCAACCATCAGACGCATAAGAGCTGGCGTACCTTAAGGTAGTGTCTTGGGTCCTGTGCTTTACACCCTATACACCTCTGACATGCCTAATCCCAGAGATCCGGGTACCCTCCTGGCAACGTATGCTGACGACACAGCCTTCATCGCTAACTCTTCGTGTCGGATTGATGCTTCCAGAATGACGCAAAACTTCCTGGAGCTCTACAGCGAGTGGACGAATCGATGGAACATCTGCATTAACGGAAACAAATCCCAACACTAAAAAACATCAAATACTTCCTAGGGTTAAGTTCCAGGACACGCTCATCCCTCAAGCTCCTCAGGCACAGTACCTGGATCTCATCCTCGACAAGCGGCTCACATGGAGGCAGCACACCACCAAAATTGCAGCCACATGTCGGAATAAGCTTAGGAAGCTCAATTGGATGCTTAGAGGAGCGAGTCAACTAAGACTGAGTAACAAAATACTTCTGTACAAGGTAATAGTGTTAATAGCATCCAGATATGGGGTACGGCGTCTGACTCGAACATCATGCGCATACAAAGGATCCAAAACCGAGCGTTGCGCACAATCGCGCCGTGGTATGTGAGGAACGAGGACATCACAAAGGACCTTCACATCCCTACCGTGAGGGAGCAAATTTATCGACACTCGAGTCGGTATAATGTCCGGCTTCGAGTCCATGCGAACCAACTAGCTGCTTCATTGGCAACACCGACGACCAGAAGAAGGCTTCAAAGACGGCACTCAGAAGACTTTTTTTCCTGTTTACCGTTACTGTTATGTTTCCATGTCATTATTGTTACTATTGCTAGTCCATACATTTTATAACCATTTAATTGGTTGATTAATGTAAAAGTAAAATAATTGTGTTACCTAAAAAAAAAGAAAAGAAAAACGTTGTTGAGCGGGAGGGACATTTTTTTTTGCCACTAGTTTGAACCGCGTATACCGTATAAACCTTTGGTCAGAATAAATTGAAGATTTTACTGAATAGTTAGTTAGTTAGTTTAAAATTCTAGTTTCTAATTTGCCTTACACAAAAAAAAAATGTTAAGTTTTATCTGAAAAAAGTATTGCAAACTAGTCAAAATTTGAAAAATGTGATATACTACGTAATAGGGGCCTTATTACGTTTTAAAACCAGGGACCGTAAATAAAGGGTATTTAAAATTTTTTAAACAAAAAAATCATCCACTTACAACAGACCTAGAAAAAAATGGTTGACACCAAAATCATCCCTTTTGTTCACTCTTTGCATTTCCGCTATGATTTTTAAATTTCAGCTTTTTTACGTTTCTCTTCAACAATAATCATTTTATTTGAGCAAAAAAAAAAATTAAAATTTAATCATTTTTTTTTTATTAAAAGAAAAAGATCCAAAAATAATGATTATTATGGCCTCTTATTTCAATTCACTCAAAATAAAAGGCCGCTGAGTATTACAGCTTCTGTGTTGCACTTTTCGCCAATATTATTTTTTATCCTTGGTATGGGACCTCAAGACTACCCGCAGTTTTAATTTTAATTTTCTAAAAAATACTTTAAAAAAATATTATTTTTTAATTTAAAATAAAAGTTTTTGACTTAAAAAAAATAATTTTTTAAAGTAGGTATATTTTAGAAAATTGAAATAAAAACTGGGGGAAGTCCTGAGGTGCCATACCAAGGATAAAAATAATATTGGCGAAAAGTTTAACACAGAAGCCGTAATGCTTAGGGGCCTTTTATTTTGAGTGGATTAAAATAAAAGGCCATAATAACGCAGGGCAACAATGTGGTGTTTTGAGTGTATAATACAGCTAAAAATATCACGGTGTCTTCTTTGCCATAGGCAACATAATTCAAAATGTCGTGCAACATGCGACTTTTCTATTCGTCGCTATACCGCGGAACCTTTCGGTGATGGAAAATAATTTTGTATGGGACTTGAACTCAGGAGAACCCAAATGTTATGGAAAAGTGCAAATGATCCGTGGAGTTTTCAAAAAGTTCGATTTTGTTGCCCTGTGTAATCATTATTTTTTTATTTTTTTTTTTTATCAAATAAGAGATTAAATTTTATTTAATTTTTTTCTGCTCAAATATAATGATTATCTTTAAGGAAAAAAGTAAAAATTGAGATATAATCATTACCACTCGATTTTTTTAATAAAACTTATAATGGTTACGGTCCCTGTTTAAAACCTTTGAACCCGTTTTTTAGTGATTTTTCCCAAAAGCAGGTATAGAAAAATTTTAACTTTTTTGAAAGGTTAATTATTAACCTTCTATGCAAAGTCAGGCGCGAATTCGGTGGGGGTGGTTGGAGGCTCAAACCCCCCCAAAATTTGTTTTCTTCATATAAAAACTAGTGTGTTGTGCATAAATATTTTGAAACAAAATTTGATTTTTTGTGGGCGTTAAAAGGGGCGTCGGGGTCGGGTTTTGAAACAAACTTGATTTGCGTGTGGTATATATGTGGTGGCTGATTTAATAACTGATACCTAATTTTTTTGGTCATTTACTCAGTAATCAAAGAAGTATAAAAAAGTTTAAAGCAATTTAAGGGGTAATATGAAAAACTTTAAAAGTGTAGCATAACCCCAAAAGCAAATCCAAGTAATTAAGGCTTTTAGCTGTATCTGTCTTTACTTGACAACGTTTTATGGCTCAAAATCATCTAAACATTGCCGAAAGTGTAACGGCTATTATTATAAGTCGCAATATTAAGAAAATTTTAGGAAATTAGGTCAAAATTAAATCTTAAGTTAATCTTAAGTCAAAGGGGGAGAAACAAGATATTAATTGGTTGAATATATTACTGAAAAATTCAATAAAATACTCAAAAATCAGTTATCTTAGCTCTGTGTAAAAACTTTTGACGCGTACAAAAAAAAATTTAAAAATTTTGACAACTGAGAGCCATTGCGTCTATTTTTTTGACCATGAACAGTTATTTGATTCCTTTTGCATTTTTGTTCTCCAAAGCCAAAGACCAGGCTATGCAACAACAAAGTTGTTTTCCCCCCTGTGCACCTTCCCCAGCAAAATTACTGAAAATGCACTATGTGTAAATACTTTTGACCACCCCTGCATAATTTTTGTTAGCATTATAAACTACTTATAATGTTAATGGTGTAAAATATAGGTAACAGTAAAGTAATAAGTAAGTTACTTCGAAAAAATGGTGTATGCTTTTATTCATATGATTTATGTTCTTAACAACGCTATAGCGGCTTGTGTTTCAGATTAAAAACTAAATACATTGGCAATAAATTACGAATGCTTACTTATCACTTACCACTTAATGACACCGCCGGCCTCATCCAGGGGCACCCGAATCATATATGCTAACCACTCAAGATCTAGCGTTGGAGCGTATTGCTCGCAGCACAAAGCTCGACGATCAGCACTCATGAAATGACAACAAAACCAGCTGAGCCATCTTCCGACGAGCGGTATAAAAGTCGGAGCTGATTCGCGGCGGCCAGTCAAAACGTGGACGCCAACACCATGCTCAGAACTATATCGATTTTGGGTCTGCTAGCTTGCAGTGTAGCCATTGTGGCAGACGCAAAGCCGATCTTCATCAAGGTTTTTGCGCCCACCGGTGATATACGACCTGTCGGTTGACAACAAAGACAAAAAATAACGTTGAGTTCTCCCCCAGGGTACTCCAGTGGAAGTTACCAGAGTACGGTGGCGGCCTCGCCCGTCAACACGCAACTAATTTCGAGCCTCATCTCTTCTAAGATTCAGCTGCTAAACAGCGTGCTGCAGGCAAAGTCTTCAGGCGGCGGCTTTGGGATCGGCTTCAGTAAGTTCGTCACCTTTTCCAGCACCACAACTACGACGGAGAAGCCTGTGACGCACCACACCACTGAGGTAAACACAGACTTTACTCCGGATGATAGCTCTTCCACCACTACTCAAATCGTCTACACGACAACCACAGAAGGTGCTGTCAAAACGCCGAAGCCCACAATACATCCCGAGCCTCCGGTCACCACCAGCACGACTTCAGTGATCCCTGTCGAAAGCACCACCTTTGTTCCTGAGATTACCACCACGACGAGATCAACCTCTGGCTACTCCTACCACACTCCCACTCCCAGTCCTGCCACCAGCACAGTGGGAATCCATTACTTGCCCGCATTATTTGCTCAAGACTAAGCACAAGCCAAAAGGGACTTATATAAATAACATAGCCGCTCAGAATAAATAGCTTAATCTTAACCATATTCCGTGTTCAGTAAAATGTAGCAACTTTATGAAGTTTCGTCTGTCAATATTATTGACTTCCTCTCAACTCGGTCCAGCTTTATTTTTCGCGGAAATGACTGAAAACAAGTCGCACATTGCCGATAATGACAATGGCTAGCTCTGTGCGAAAGCTGTCTGCCTCATGGTGTTTCATCTGGTTGGGTGAAGATTAGCATAGAAACCGGTTTTTTAAAAATGAGGTGGTTCAAAATAAATATTAACTATTTCAATCTCAGCTCATTCAGATTGGAAAAGGTATTCTAACGCGTGCACCGATTCTGTTGAGGTAGCCACAAATATCTTACTGTTTCAAGGTTACCAACAGTCTCTACCAGTGTGGTCGCTAGTAACAACCGAAAACTTAGGTTTCTGTGTTTTATGGGTATAGTCTTTTGTGCTAGACATATTTACGAGTTAACATTAAATAACTACATTCTCGCTTGTTAATACCACTAGTTAACAGCCAAAAGACGCCCAAGCCGTTGATACAAATATCTGATAAAGACTTCTATAAACGTATACACCACTACAAATTCTTTTTTTGGAGCAGTTTTTTTTTATAGATTTTTTAAAGAAAAAAAAGTTTGGTAGCTGACATCTCAAGCCTTATTTTATATCTCGATCTGGCCAACCGATCAAGGTACATTTTACAAACTTTTACTACCAAGACAAACACAAACTTTGTGCAATTTTTCGGCTATTATACGACTGTAAAACGGCTGCTATACCCTTAAAAAACTGAGAAATAAATCCGTTGAAAAATCATTGTATCATTAGTTTCTAACTTACTATAGGTATCCGACTTAATCGGACATGCTTATCATGCTAGAAATTCATTGTAAATTAAAGTTATTGTGCATTTTTAAGGTTATGCGTTTTAGTTTTTTTCGGCCGTTAAGCACAAAATTTAAACAATATCATAGGAGGACTGCTCCTGTACACAGGACTGTTAAATGAAGGCACTGTTGACAACTGTACCAACACAAAAATAAGCTGAATCTAATATTGAAAGAACTTATCAAATATTCAAAAAGATTAATAAAATTTTTTAAATTGACTAATTCCAAATTATTATATAAGGCCAAACTTTATAGGGAAATGTAATAATGTTTTACTAAACTTTTGACTTGCGTCAAGTTTTGTAACGAAACTAAAATATGATTGACTCTTTGTTTTCCGACATACTGTGGTCATGGACGTAGGTAAGCTTAGTTGTTAACGCGATATAAACCTAGTAAAAAAGTGCGTGCGTACAAAGTACACATGTCAGAAGTGAAACTTCTTTGGCGAACTTATTTATCAGTCTTGTCTATATTTATACAAACCTAAAACTTTAGATTTCCGAGACTTAAAGGAAGGGAAAAAATAAAAGTGTTGAAAATTAATATAAATTATAAATTTAGTTTTTATTAATTTATTTCTTCAATATTTACATTGTTCGACGCGATTTCTATTGGTATTGTTGTGACTAAAGCATTATGATACGTAAAATATGCAATATAAGTTAGTGTTTTAACATTATCCGGGGTGCCACAGAAACCGTCGACGGTTTTGGGGAGTAATTTTTCGGAAATTCGGTAAAAAATCGTCGGTGCTACAGAAACCGTCTCGAACTTGTTGTTGGGACTAACGATTCGGAAAAAAGACAGGGCTGACTTCTTGTTTTTATTTGGCATTTAATTGCTATTTTTCAATAAATTCAAGCGAAGTTTTACTTTTTTTTGCAAGACAATACCAATAACTAAAAAAAACTCTACACATAAATCGTAACGAACAAAATAGTTCAACATTTTAAAATGACCGCCAACCTAAACAACAGAAGCCATCCCTGTATTACATGGCTTCTTATGAGAGGCCGCTACATAAAATCAGTCCCCCAGAGCGAATCCTTTTGCAATATCGACGTTTTCTTGAATAAATGTCAAGAAGATACTGTCTTGTTTGGGTGTTCTATGCTTTCCCCTAGAAATAAACAATATTTAGTCGATAATATTTGGAATTTGTTGAATTCACTTACATTTTTATAGAATTTGTCTTCTTCTTCGTCGTTTTTTAGGGTTTTTACCCAAGCCGGTATTTTTTGCCACGCGCGGTCACACTTAAGTGCAATGCAACGGTTTGTTTTATTAATTTCACAAGAAGTACAACTTATTTTCACTTGCAATTTTGACACGCTATAGTTATAGTTATAAACAATAGTATAGCGTACCAAAACAATAATAACAATCATATTTGAAATATGAAAATTACTCCGAAATTTGGCATTTTCTATTTGGAGCAAGTTGGCAGTTTGGTTTCTCGGGAGTAATTTGGCCGGAATCGCACAAGCAATTTTTGAGGTGACGGTTTTTGGAGATTTATTAATTTAAAATATAAAAAGATCAAAACATAAAAAATTTTGTATGCAGATGGCACATACAATTCATTAACGTTGTTTTAAAAAATTTTCATTATTTATAAAAAGGTGCAAGTATGCTTATTTTATAAAACTGTCGTTTAAAACATGGGGGAAATGATAGAGTTTTCTGTGGCACCGACGGTTTTGCCTTGGGTTGGAACTCGGGCGGACTTCGGGAGGAACGGTTTCTGTGGCACCCCCGTATGTAAATATCTTGTAAAAATAGCACCTATTGTCGTTCCTGAATTTGTAGTTGGTGTGTTTGGATTATTATTCAGCTGTAGACTAAAGTTTTCTTCTAGAAAGTTAATTAATGGTTTGGAATTATCAACTGCAAAATTAGTGTTAAAGTCACCACCCAAAACAAGTGTTATTATTTGCGATACTCGAAGAGTAAGCAAATACTGTAAACGATCAAATGTCTGTCTGTCCGTCCGTCCGTCCGTCCGTCCGTCCGTACAAACGTCGAGATCTCGGGAACTATAAGAGCAAGAACCACCAAATTTTGGGCACAGACTTCTAGAAACAAAGCGCAGATCAAGTTTGTTTCAAAACTTGACCACGCCCCTTTTACCGCCCACAAACCGCGAAAATCTGTGGCGCCCTCATTTTTTATGCAATCGTTACGGATTAAAAAGAAATATAATGATATGTGCACTGACTTACTACACTCCGAACGATTTTGTGCTCTAATAAATAATAAAGAAGTTATAGAACATTTTGCTATGCCTTATACAAATGTAGTTAATGTAGCCCCATAGGTGGCGACTCTATCGTTTTTTTTCGTTTTGTTTTTTTAAAGAGGGAAAATGAGTATCGCAAATCTTATAGTCGGGAACCCCGACTATAGCGTTCTTTCTTGTTTTATTATTCTCATTACCAAGAATAGCAGCACCTCCGTGGCTGTATGGAAGTAGTTTTTGATGCAAGAAACTATTTATATCTTCTACACGTAAATCATCATCTTGAATACTTCTCGTGTTATTTCTATTATTGTCATCTGGTTTCATCTTCGATATTGTTATTATTAATATTATTATTATCACCATTATTGTTATTATTGTTATTATTATTATCACAATTATTGTTATTATTATCACCAATATTGTTATTATTGTTATTATTATCACCATTATTGTATTATTGTTATTATTATCACCATTATTGTTTTTGTTGTTATTATTATTATTAGCATCAATAATATTTGATGACGTTTGAAAATCTTCAATAATGTTTTCTGAAAGGTTTGTCAATAATTTTTTTCTTGCTCTAAACTCACGAACACGTTCTGTTGAAGTTTTATTTTTTTCAATTGGTAAAGTCGAAGACGAAGGTTGAGGATTTTCTTCATATTTTTGTCTTATTCGAGCTCTGTAGTCACGACTATACTCTGCTGGAGTTTTTGGTTTAGTTTTTGTAATGATGGACGATGAGATATTTAACTCTTGGCTAGCTGCATTTTTTAAAGCCTTTTTTCGCTCTCTGAATTCACGTACACGTTGTGCTGATGTTTTAACTGGCCCTCTAACAGATATTTTATTTTTAATTGTTTCACATTCTCGCACCACAATTTTTGGCATTGTGCTTAACTGGTTTCACAGAAATGATATCAGCTTAAAAATCGTATTCTCACACGAGCAAGCTCATTCTATTTTTTAGATTTTACTCTCTCAACTTTGTGCGAGCGCATGGTGCAACTATATGTGTAAGGTGGTCTCAACGAGACAGCGGCTCTCTTTTGAGGACGATATTTGTGCCAGTCTCTATCTAGCTACCTCATTCTACCGATTGAGAGAGACAGAGAGGTAAACATATATAACGTCCTCAGCAAAGCGGACGAGACCACCTTGTATATACGCACCATGTGCGAGCGCGCTCAGAGCGAAGAGAGGAAAGAAGAGGACAGAGAGAACGTTTGTCAGCGGAGAGAGAGGGACAGTGCGTGATACGACAATCGCTCTCTCATCGCTACTCTCACTCCATCGCTTGTTGCTTTATGCTGCGTTCGCCCTGTCTTACTCTCTCTCAATCACTCTCGATCGCTCCCTCTCTTTTCGACTTTTTCGTTACATTCGTTTCTTGACGTTTCATTTGTACAAATTTTACCCCCAATGCGCCTAAAGAAGTTTCACTTCAAAAAGAAATTTCTCTGAACGTAACGGAGAAGATTTTGCAGTTACGTCGGCTTTGGAAGATTTTACAAATGTCTGGTTTAGGGCTGTTCAGATTTTTTTTTATTTTGGGTTTAGCTACACAGAAAAAATTTTCATGTGTTGAATCAACCAACTTTTATGGTAAATTTACTGTAAAATTATGGTACTTGTAATTTGTTGTTGCATTTTGAACTGTATTAAAGGTCAAATTTACCAAAAAATGTTTAACTTTTACGTAAAACTGTCTGTGTTACTGTATTGACGGTAAAAGACCCCCACAAATTTTGTAACTCTAACGTGAAGATTATTGTGTGTATTTTTTACTGTAGTGACGGTTAAGTAACTGTAGATGCAGTTACATTTTCCCCACACTTGTGAACTTTAAATTCCCTACTGGTTCTAGCACGTATCGAGCCAATACCCAGTCGTCGGGCACTAACAAGTTAGGACTTTAGACTTAAGGAATAATTTCAATAGTCAGTCTTCACATACTTTCACACTACCTGAAAGCCAAGTGTATGTGTGTACTTAGATGTGTTTGTAACTTTCACTTTTATTGGGATTTTGGTGAACTTACTTTTAGAATTGGTAAAATTACTACTAGGTTGTTCAATTACAAAAAAATTGTTATTTTAACTTTTAAAAAAAAAAATGTGAACTGTAATTATTGTTAAAAAGTTGGTATTTTATCAATTTTTGTCGGTTGGGGCTATTGAACTGTAGATTTCTGGTTGAATTTACTGTAGACTTGTAATCTTTTCGTAGTGTTTTACGTAAAATTTACTGTTGTTGACAGTCAGTTACAGTATATTTAACCCACAATTGTCGGTTGGGGCTTTTTAACAGTAGAGTTATTGAACTGTAGATTTCTGGTTGAATTTACTGTAGACATGTAATCTTTTCGTAGTGTTTTACGTAAAATTTACTGTTGTTGACAGTCAGTTAAAATTAATTTAACCCACAATTGTCGGTCGGGTCTTTTTAACTGTAGAGTTGGTTGAATTTACCTAAACAATTTTTTCTGTGTAGTTTTTAGATCCATCAGCACTACTTACAGCGCACAGTGGGGTAACAGATGCGACTTTGGCGCTAAATAATACAAAAAATATTAAGAAATCGCTAAAACTTTTGATGCCAACTTAAAATGCATAGAATGGCCTTTTATTTATCTGTACAACGTTTTGTTTTATGTCTTACGCGAGCCCCACAATCCTTATTTAGGGATACACTTTTTTTCAAAGTTTTGTACGAAAATAAAAACTCTCCTTTTCCTTCACGTTAAAAAATATGTTTTGCAAAACCTCCTTAAATTTATTCAAATTTTTTTATGCCATAAAAGGCCGCTGCGCATTACAGCTTTTGTGTTGAACTTTTCGCCAACATTGTTTCTTGTCCTTGGTAAGGGACTTCAGGACTACCCCCAGTTTTAATTTTAGTTTTAATTTTCTAAAAATATTTTAAGAAAATATTATTTTGTAAATTATATCTCTTACATTTCAATCATCATATTGATTGAAAAAATATTTGCGATACTCGAAGAGTAAGCAAATACTGTGAACATTTTAAATGTCTGTCTGTCCGTCCGTCCGTCTGTCCCTTCGTACGAACTTCGAGATCTCGGGAACCATAAGAGCTAGAGCCACCAAATTTTAGGCACAGATCAAGTTTGTTGCAAAACCCGAACACGCCCCTGTTAACGCCCACATTAGGGTAGACCGGGGCAAGTTGTCACACGGGGCACGTTGTCACAACGGCGTTTTTGAAAAAACTAACAACGAGATTGCAGCACCCGTCATACCATAGACGTGCGTGTGTGTGCCCATCATTTGACTGTGTAAAGTATTGACATTGCCGCAAGTGCGTTCCCGCAATTTGACGAAAACATTTTTTTTGGAGCGTAAGTAAAATTTGATTACCTTTATTTAGCGTTCCCGACAAGAAGCCTTTTGTTTCACAGTATTAAACCTTACATTTCCTTAAAGTACGTGCTTTTACGAATCCAATACCATATCTAACCTTTCAAACATCTCAAACGCGTCGGCCACGAGGCCGCTGGAAGTAAAAAAGTACCCTCGGGGCAAGTTGTCACAAATTACTTTTTCATGACTTTTTGTACTTTTCATTAATAAAACTTTTGTTTCTGCACAGTATTATGCTTTTTTATATTCCACCAGGTAATAATCTTCCAACTGTAACGATATACACACTTCGAATAACATTTTTTGCGTAGTTTCAGAAGTTGTGACAACTTGCCCCGGTCACGGGGCACGTTGTCACAACTGACATTGCGTCACTTGTCTCCATGTAACAACTGTTGGATGACGTTTACCCAGAATATCTATGTGTCACATTGTAGCTGAGTAAATTGCCGATATTTTGGTATATAACACTACACAAAAATGTCAATAGAAAAAAAGAAACAAATTCCAGAAAAAAATGTGTGACAACCTGCCCCGGTCTTCCCTACGCCCAAAATGGCGGAGTGAAAAATGTTCAAGCTTAAATCGGCGCAGGACCTTTATTTTAAGCTAAAATTATCCTTTTTCGGCCAAACACTAGGTGTACAAATTAAACCTACCGAATCTCAGCGGAAAATACTTTTTTTTTTGCACTATCAAGGCAAATCGTCCTTGGGAATTATAAAAATGAAGCCCAGAAGCCATTAATAACTTTTAGATCCTTTCTCCGCGTTTTAAAGGCCATCATCGTTTCAAAATGCTAAGTATGCAGGCCAACCCAATGCTTTGAGTGCCAGAAAACGCAACAAGATCTTAAAAAAAAACGAAAATTTGAAAATATCGTTGATCACACATCGCAGCTCATGTTAGAAAGGATTTTGGCAAGGATATTCATCCCCTAGTCGGTGTTACGCACTATGCAAAAGGCTAACTAAAAAGGCAGTAGTACTAGAAAAATAGCATTGATTTCAAAAGTCAAACAACCGATGAGTTAAGCTGATGCCAAAGGATATCCTAATATCTCAAAAGGACTTTTGGAATACTATCATCCCCTATGAAAACATGAAATTCATTTCCGTGGGCAAAACGCTTCCGTTGGTTGACTCTTGCATAATGCGTAACACCGACTTTCCAATAAGATTTTTGAACTAAGCTTTGAGTTACGGATTAAGTCAAAAACCCTGTTATTTCTGCATAAACTCCTGATTAAAAAAGAGCCGCAGTACTTAATTGAACATGTGCAACTGGCTTCGTCAGCCAGAACAAACAACATTGTCTGCAAAATATTAAAATTGGCGATGACGGAAGCACTTTTTCATACAGGCTGTTCGCTATTTGAATGACCTCCCAAACAATATAAAAAGATTACGAAACGAAACGCACTTTAAAAATGAACTTATAAACTATTTAAAGGGCACAAGCTAATTCTAATTCTTATATTAATTTTAATTTATTATTCTTAATGTTAATTAAATAATTCATTTCTTTATTAATCTGTAAATGTCAAAATGAGTATTGCTATTGTAACGTAATGTAATGTAATTGTACTTCTAGTATTTAAGTTTTATTGTATCAATCACAAAGTATTTAAGTTTAATGTAACAATCACAGAGTGACCGATGAATCTAAAAAGACTTAGTCTTATATCGTCGGGATATAAAAACGAATAAAATTAAATTAAAATTTGTAGATGGGAAATGCAAATAAATGCGCATAATAAACGAAAAATTACAGGATCGGGCTTGTATATCTTGGCTTAAGTTTAACGTAGAACCGAAGGCAACTGTTTTAGAAAAATGGTCCCAGACATACGAGTGGAGAAAGAAAAATTTTTCGGGACGTCTTATTCATTGGAAGATATTTTTGATGAATTACCAATTCTAAAGCAGTCGTCTGGTTTTGAATTGGTAAGATTTTGTCAAAAAAGATATTTACATATTTGTTGATTTTTTTTTGAATATACGACCTGTTCCAGTTTTCACTTCCGAAAGATTCGCACGGATTCGAATTTCCCAGACCTGTTCTAATATTCACTTCCGAAAAATCCTCACGGAAATGAATTTCCCTCCGTTAACTCTCTGTTAACTTCCGAGCGAAACCTCACGGAAACTTTCCGCCAGCCGTTTGGCTGACGGATTCAGATCCGCAAGCACAGAAATTAATTGTTTAAAAATACTTTGCGATAATTTCACGTGCAAATGATATTTTTTTCTTATTCTTTGATGCTTTAGGAACATTATTGCATATTTAATATTGTTAATAACAACATATTTGACCTTTTAAAAATTATTTTGCGACTGCACCTCAAAATAGGTTCGATTCTAACCTCTAGGATTTTGACAAAACCGCCGCCTCTGTTCCAGTTTCCGAACGAATTTGGAGAGAAAATGCAAGGGTTGTCATGGTACGAAAAAAAATAAGTATTTTTTTGGGATTTATTTTAAGTAAGCCCTTTTGTGCTCGTGTTACGATATGGATAGAAAGGTATTTTATCTAATTTAAATTTAATATTGTTTTTGTGCTTATTACCGCTTAATTTAATGAAATAATTGTGTAAACACGTGTGGCTGGGACCTTTTTTATCGGCTTCGGCAACTCTGGTTTCACCACACTGCTACCAGAACAGCTGATCGAATAAACAAATATTTAAAAATTTGTATTTGTGGCCGCCAATGCTTGTTTCTTCTACTTTATGCGTTCAATTAGTAAAAAATGTATGCCCATGGCTGATGGACACCAGCAGGCCAAAATTTAATCATCCCCAAGGCAGCAAACTTAAACAAATCAATCGCCCTTGTCAAAAGTGGTCAGTTGCCAGTCAGCTGATTTTGTTTGGGAACAAAAGGGAAATTCAAAGGCAAATCCCAAATGAAGAAGGGAAATTCGACAATGTAAAAGGGAAATCCGCAAATGTTATCAAATCCACTTCCGAGTGAAAACTGGAACAGGCCTGATAGGTACCTACAGATTTTAGCCGATTTTTAAACAAACAATTCAGCAAAATTTAACCTTTTATTCACAAATTGGGATGTCTTTAAGGAAAAATTTTTGCCGCTTTTACCCTCAAAAGTGAATGAGCAAAAAGGTAAAAACATCCTCAAAGAATTTAGTGGAACACCGAAAGGTATGTTACATGTTTTTAAATTATAAGCAGTTAATACCCAAAATGTTCTTCTGATATTGCTTTTGCACGCGGTTTTGGTACCGACAACAAGGCGGAAACGATCAGCCGATGGGACCAAAAATCAAAAATGCACACTAGACGATTCAAGAAACAAATTCATAGTTTGGAAGGCAACGATTAGAGAACTCCGTACACATTTCTCTAACGAAGTAGACTCCTGCTTTCAAAAAGCAGTCTGCAACCGCTAATTTGTTGTACCGGAACTGGCCCTTATGAATTGGAGGGCTTTTATGTGTACGTTTCAGGCATTATTTACAAAACGTCCAATTACAAAACAACCGTAAATCATTAGCTTTTTTATAATGATTTTTTCATGTAAAATCTGTTTTGTTAACTTTCCAGAAAAAAATAAATTTTTGTCTCATACACGAGAATTTCATTGTTTATTAGTTATCTTACTTTTAATTGTGGTTATGCTAATTGCTCTCAAACTTTTTCCGCCATGCGTAATTTTAAAAAACATTTTTTGAATGAAAAACTTCATGCTTAGTCAACTGAGTCAACTTGTTGGTGACGAAATATATTTATGCTCAAATAATCCTAGATTTAGTAGTTCGGAAAACAATGAAATTGATCCGAGTTCCTGTGCTTCCAGATCTAGTCTTAACTTCGATAATAGTCAGACTTTCTCTAGTTCTAAAAATATATACATACAATAATTCAACTTTGTTAACTCTTTATATAAGTGCTTATTTAAGACTACCTCGTAATGAATCTTTTAAACTGCAAACATTAATTACCAGTTTGATTTCCAGGCCCATTAAAGAAAAGTTAATTTTAATTTCTGATCAACTAAATTCGACCAACGAAATGGCAGATGCAAAAGAAAACTTAAAGCAAATTATTACTTTTTGCGAAAATCCTTTTAAAAACATAAACAATGAATACGCTTTAATTAAACACCTTAAAAAAAAATTATTTTTTTAGATATTTTCAAGTAGTGAAAGTTGATGATTCAATAAGTTCAGTAAGAAAAAAAAACCGTATGAGCTTAGATTCTAAAAAAGCGAAGGGAATTATTTTTCCACTAGAATTTCAAATTACCAAGTACTTTAAAATGCCAAATGTTTTGGAAAGTTTTATTAAAAGGATAAAATATTTTTAGGAAGAAAAAACGTTTTCAAATTTTGCTAATGGAAATTTATGGACAGCAGTAAGAATCCAATATCAGGACAGTAATAAAATAATTTTCCCTTTTTTTATTTACGTCGACGACTTTGAGATAAACAATCCGTTGGGGCCACATTGCGCTCCAATATTAGCAGTGTATTTATTATTCCCGACAGCACCTCTCCAGTTTAATCACATTTTCTGCCCTGGTCTTTTTAAGTGAGCCGATGTAACGAGTTTTGGTAATTCAAAATGTTTGTATAAACTGTTTGAGTTGTTAAGGAAATTCGAATCAAAAGGAGTTCAAATTAAAGTTGATGAAAAGGAATACATAATATATTTTGTTTTAGCATTAATTTTAGGAGATAACTTTGGATTAAATAGTATTCTTGGATTTACGACATCGTTCAACTCTAATTTTTTTTTTGCCGATTTTGTAAAATTTCTAAATCTGATTCGGCTACTTTTTGTGAAGATTAATTTAAAAACGACCTAAAGTTCTTGGATCCTACCTTGACCGGTATAAAAACAGATTGCATTTTCAATCAATTAATGCATTGAGGAAGTGATGTTTTGGTTTGAGGTTAGTATAAAATAAAATAGTGTACTGCCTGTTATGAACCTGAATAATTTTTTGTAAGACTTTTATGTCAATTTGGCTATAGTTTGATAATGTTACTTGATTAATTAAATTTACCAAGTTTTTAACAAATTGCCAAACACTATCTTCTTCTGGAACTAAATCGCCTATCATCAGAGTAAAATATGTCACAAACGTAAAAAGTTCCCTAGTTGAAGCTTTAATGTTAAAATTGTTCAACAACTTTAACTGAAAAGGTGAACAAATATTTCCAACTTCTGCATCGCCATACCAAAAATTCGTTTTTCGAGTACTTTTTCGGTAGACATTTTGCATGATGTCTTCGAAGGAATTCTTAAATATGACATGTGCCACATAACAATGTACTTTTTAGCAAACAAATTTATTTGACCTGGAAACTTTAAATTATCGAAAATTAAGAAAGGCTCTTCTTTAATTTAAGAAAATTTAAACCATTGTTTATAGAAAAGCTACATGTTTTCTTAGTTTTATGGTTAGTTGCCATACATTCAAGAAAAATATGTAATGTTTTCAAGAAAAATTATGTTCTAAAAATACAGGCGAGTTGCCGTTGACGCTAAATTGTGGGCGAATTTCTTAAATGAATGTCGATTTTCTAAAATCAGGGGCGATTTTTTTTCTGAGTGTAGGCTTGAACCAATGTATTAATATTTCCGTGGTACACAAGGCGTATATACACTAGTCGGCATAATTATTTTGACAGAACAAATTTGGCACATATCTGCTTATAACGCTTAATCTGTTTATATTTTATTTTTGAGACAGGCAAACTGGTCTTCATAGACTGCAGTAAACAAACGTATGGACGTTCATACATTTATAGATTGCGCAATTTTGCCTGTCTCATAACTTTTGCAATTGTTGTCCGATTTTGTTGAAACTTCTTTTAAAATAACTGTTTTCCAATTCTCTTTTAATGCTTTTACTACAAAATTTTATCAACATTTTTTTTTTATTTAAAAAATGCAAAATGGTTGATTTTCATGTAAAAAGTTGTCTGTTTTATCTCGAAAACTATTGGTCGGATCAAAAATGTATCATTATTTTCAGAAGCTACGACCCAAAATACATTCAAAACAATTTATACCAAAAATTATATCAAGCGATTTGATATTAATTTTTAAGGTAGAAAGTTTTGTCAAAATACTTGTGCCATCCTACATTTTACATTTTGCCTGATATTTTCCAAACGGTTTAGGGGATTTACACAAGATTTGGTATTTTATAGGAAAATAGTCCATACAAGTTAAATAATAGAACAAGTGATTTGAAATATAAACAGATTAAGCGTTATAAGCAGATATGTGCCAAATTTGTTCTGTCAAAATAATTATGCCGACTAGTGTACCATTTTTTATAGAAACATTATTTCTGTGCAACTTATCAATGTCTTGATAACTAACTCCAGCCGTTTCTCGAGTAATCTTTGTAGAATGTACACTCAGAAAAAAAGGTATTTTATTTTTTTTTCACTTTTTTTTTTTTTTTTAATTGAATACATTGTGCTAAAATTCCAAGTTAATTAAAGCAAAATTGACGAAGTTATGAAGTCGATAAAATTTGCTTACACTGGATTTTTTTGTGTTTAAAACTTTAAAGCGTTTTTCCCACAACTCACGTTTTTAAAGTCGGTGCCCCTCATAACTTCAAAACTACTGCACCAATCTCTTTGAAATTTTAAACACTATATCTGCACATATTTTACGGGGTAACAATTTTTTTGCTCATAATTTTGATTTTACAATTACAAACTAGCCGATATTTTCTCAAAAAATTGTGTTTTTCACTTCAAAGTCTTCGAAAAAATTCAAAAATTGGAATTAAAAAAAAACTCGACAGCGTTACCTGGGGCAAACTATTATCTAACGAATGAACGAGGGTTTTTTGATTTCAGATGATCCAGCACTGAGTTATGAGGGGCACCGCAATTCAACTTATTTGCGAGAAACGTCCGAACAATTGCTACCATTACCATAGTTTTCAATATTTCTTTATAAAAATTTGATGAGGCATTCCTCAAATCTCATACATGTACATATGTACTTTTCGTCAAATAAATATATTTTAGCTGTGTCGTCAGAAAAAAAATCACAAAAACATGCCGTTTTATAAATTATATAAAGTATATATTGTCAAGGTAATAAATTTTCAAAGGTTCTTGACATAAATGTTTTCGGTATTACTTCTAACCGCGTATGCACACAAGTGGTTGTCATAACCCGCATACTACAAATGCGTTTTCATTAAGTTTCATAAAACTTAATATTTTAAATAATTTTGAAGGGACTTCTTTTGTCACAAGGAAATAAGTACCATCGAAGTACCTCCTCACTTCATGCGAGGCTTTAGGTTATTCCAACGACAGGATTCGAAAACTCTTAAAGCATAACTCAAGGGTGTCAAGAAATGATTTCACTAAATTTGAATCAAAGTACAAAAAGAACTCTTCTATTTCACCATCCGACCCTCCCACGACGGTGGTTGAAGGTTGTAAAGTACACCCAGAAAAAAAATGTTCCTACCATTTTAGGAACTTTGTTTTTATTGCCTTAAAAATGTGTTTTAGGTAATAAATGGACTAAAAACTGGTAATTTTACATAAAACATATTTGGACTCAAATTAAAAAAGGAAAGATGAAAGTTTACTTGTTAACTTGTGGGTTCAATCTCTGGCTGAAAACAAGGTATTTGTGTTTTTTTTAAATTGTTTTTCATGTAAGACTTTTATTATTACATTTCTTTAATTAATTAAATAAATAAATTAATTAATTTCTTAGTGTAAACATAACCTTCATAGCACAGACAGATTCACGGACAGATCTGTCCCTTTTTTAACGGCCTTAGCCGGAAAAATTTCAAAACAGCCCCTGTCCGGAAATCTGACCTTTTTTTGAAAATAAACTTTAAAGGAAAAGTTGAATGATTTGTACTTGATTCATCCTGATTTCAAAAACTAAATGACCTTTTTTAGGAGCTAAGTCGAACACTTTTGTGCTTTTACCACTAACCACTAAAATTATGAAGAATGTTCAAAATCAAGAATCCATCTCAAAAAGTTACATCTCATTTTGCTTAAAATCAGGGTTCGGAAAATAACACAAAATGTAAAAAACATTTGTTTTTTACTTGTCAAACGACAAAAAAAAGTGTGTAAAACGAATTATTTACTTGTGTGTCAAAAATGGTAGTGTACATGTGTTTAAAAGGTTTTTGACGTGAATAGCTTACACGTGTTTTTAACACAAGTGTTAAAAACGATTTTTCGTTTTTTACACACACTCAGGAATCGTTTTAAACACAATTTATTTTTGACACTCATGTGTCAATAACTATTGTGGAAGTGTGAAATATAACTGTTTCCTATTATATTTTGTATTAGACAAATAAACATTAAACGGCTAGAAATTTAATTTAAATTATATTTTAGTTAGTCTGTAGCGTAGAGGGTGACTCTTTAAGTCCATTATGAGTACAACTAAAAACCGCGAAAAAGTTATCCTCGGTGGGCAATTTTTGGTAATTGGCTGGTACAGCGTTCTATAACCAAACAAACCGTTAAAAATAAATTTTCCTCGATGGACCGCGAGTTTTTAAGAACAACCCTCAAGTAGTTTTGTATGCCAAGCATGAACTCTTAGCTAATGCAGAAAAAATGATCAAAATCAATCCGCGAAATCTTCAGACCACAATGGTTTAAGACAACCCCTAACCATTACATGGCACTCTGATTGTCTTAGAAATAATGCACTTGTATTTGGGGTTACAAGTATTAAAATATTTCACTTTTCCACAATTGTTTTTGACACCTGAGTGTCAAAAATGTTTTGTGTTAAAAACGATTCCTGGGTGTGTGTAAAATACTAAAAATCGTTTTTAACACTTGTGTTAAAAACACATGTAAGCTATTCACGTCAAAAACGTTTTGAACACATGCACACTTCCATTTTTTACACACATGTAAATTACTGTTTTTCACACTGTAAATAAAAATTTGACATGTTTTTAACAGTGTGTGTTATTTACGAAGCCTGCTTAAAATGTTGTTTAAAGCGATTAAATCGATCAGATAAAATAATTACCAAACGCTATGAACAATGTACAAAGGGTTTTAAGCAAATTAATTCATGATGTTTTTTTGAAAACTTTTCTAAAAGTACTCGAAAAAATTTTTTGTTTTTGTGCCAAGACCCTTAAAAAACATGTATAAGATTAGGTTATTTTTAGATTGTAATTTTCATGATATCACCTCAAAAATGTATTTTTAATTGCAAGTTTTGACTCCGCTAACAAATAATCATGACATATGGGCTAGTCCGAGAATTTTGAAACCAGCCCGAAAAACGAAAAAAGCTAAAAAAACATATTTCTATATAGTTTTTTGCCAAATTTTTTTCCTAAATCATAGGAACTAAACTTGTCTAAGCAATGTGCAACAAAATTTAATTTTTTTTGGTTCAACTAGTTAATATTAGCAAAGAGTATTTTTTTTGGTATTTTTTCTGTTTTTTAGACCTGTTTTCATTGTTATATTCTCCTATTAGAATGACAATTTATGATAACATTTGGTTCATAAAGTGTCGTTTACATGTTGAACTATTTTCTCAAGTCAAAAAACTATCAAATCGTGGCTAAAAGTATAGATAATCACCTTATTTAGCTTGATGGAAGAAGTGTAACGTCCGCAACGTAACGTCCGCAACAAATTTAAATTAAGATTATTTTTATTAACGGAACTAGTTATCTTTCTTTTTTAAGATGCATTGATATGGTCATACATTCCACTTCATTATTAGTTATCTTACTTTTTTGGTTAACTATTCTTAATTCGCTAATAAATGTGAAAATGCACACAAACCTCAAATTTTACTTCCATTTTTTGTAACGTCCGCAACGGAACTTTGAGCAAGCACAACTTTCATTAAAAAACAGTTAACCTCTTGTTTTTAAATAAGTTTAAAAGTGCACTCAAGAAACTGCATATGGCCAACAATTTATAAAAATATACCCACGTCAACGGCAGCTGTGTCAATTCTAACAATCAAATTTGCGTACAAATGTAACGTCCGCCACGCAGGATTAGCCCATATGTGAATCTGAAGTAATAAAATTGTACCTAATAACATAAATTTGTTAAAACAATAAGTTGGCCTTTTTTTTTGTCCTTTTTTTTAAATTTCTGTCCCTTTTTTCGCCTTTTTTTTGTCTGACCTGGCCTTTTTTTTGAACTGACTGCTGGCAGCACTGCTTCATAGATCGAAATTTTGAAAATGGGGCAATTGTTTTCTACTTGTTGACAACAAGCTATTGGGTTGGCAAGAAAGTCATGTCGTTCTTTTTAGTAATCGTTTTTAATCTAATTTATTTACGACTAATCGAGCACCAGGGTCAGTTTTTAGTATCGTTTTAAAGCTTATTGTCTTAGGTACTATCGACGAAAATTTGGTAATTATTCGATAACATTTGTGGAAGCTATAGCAAATTAAACATGGAGGACCAAAGTGAGCATTTTCGGCATATTTTGCATTTTTACTTCCGAAAGGGAAAAAAGCGGGCGAAGCTCGCGAAAAATTGTGCGAAGTGTATGGTAAAGATGCCATGAGTGATCGCCAATGTCAGCGCTGGTTTGCCAAATTCAGGCTTGGAGATTTTGGAGTTAAAGACGCCCCACGTTCTGGTCGACCATCGGCCGCTTTTGACGAACAAATTCAGGCTTTGCTGGATGAAAACCGGCGTTATTCAACGCGGGAGATGTCAGAGAAGCTCAGTGTGTCGCATACAACGGTTGAAAAACATTTGAAGAAACTTGGCTACGTAAGCAATCTCGATGTTTGGGTTCCGCATAACTTAAAGGAAATTCACCTAACTAAGCGTATCAACATCTGCTATTCTCTGCTGCAACGGATTAAAAACGATCCTTTTTTGAAGCGGATCATTACAGGCGACCAAAAAGTGGGTTGTTTACAATAATGTCCAACGAAAATGATCATGAAGCAAGAAAGATGAGCCAGCCCAAGCCACATCAAAGGCCGATATCCATCAGAGGAAAGTTATGCTGTCTGTTTGGTGGAATTGGAAGGCTGTAGTGCACTTTGAGCTGCTGGAACGGAATGAAACCATCAATTCAGATGTGTACTGTCGCCAGCTATCCATTTGTCTTTTGGTATAGTCTTTCACCATGACAACGCTAGGCCCCACACATCTTTGGTCACTCGGCAAAAATAAACGGAGCTGAATTGGGAAGTGCTACCACATCCACCTTATAGTCCGGACTTAGCACCTTCAGATTACCATTTGTTTCGCTCTCTTCAAAACTCTTTGAATGGTAAAAACTTTGATTCAGATGAGGCTGTCAAAAACCAATTGTCTCGATTCTTTGCTGGAAAAGACCAAGAGTTATTCGAGCGCGGAATTATGCAGCTGCCCGAGAGATGGTCATTAGTGGTCGAACAAAACGGCCAATACATAACACAGGCCGACAAAATTTCGACAATTTAATGTTGACTAAATGATGGTAGCCGATTCTTATAGGATTTTCGACGTAGAATCCGATTCTGAGCTTGAAAATATCCGATTGGCTCTAGTTTTCGAGCAACATGAGGTTAAAGGTGCCAATAACTGCTTTTTTACACTTTTTGAACAGCTATAAATGGAAAAAGCGATGAAAGAAAATGGCCTATAAAAGAAAACTTAGACATTACTCTTATATATCAGGATATACTTTTTTTACAAATTTGGAAATATTTTGCCTTTGATTGATACAGTATATTCACATTACCCCAATCTCCCCTACACATAAACTGTTCCCAGTTGCTTAAATTATCATGTATCCACTTTTTTGATATTGGATATTAAAGAGTAATGTCTAAGCTTTCTTTAAATCCTATATAGGCCATTTTCTTTCATCGCTTTTTCCATTTATAGCTGTTCAAAAAGTGTAAAAAAACCAGTTTTTGGCACCTTTAACCTCATGTTGCTCGAAAACTAGAGCCAATAGGATATTTTCAAGGTCAGAATCAGATTCTACGGCAAAAATCCTATAAGAATCGGCTACCATCATTAAGTCAACAAACTTTTGTCGGCCTGTTTTATAAGTCCTGATATAAATAAATCATCTTTGAAAATATTGAAAAAAAACGACATGACTTTCTTGCCAACCCAATAGTTTATGCACGAAGCAATAGTATGATGTGTGGTGCAATGGGTAGGACACGCGTCTCTGGCTCCAAACGACCTTGGTTCGAGTCCCAGTGCAAGCAATGTGAATAATCGTAAGTTTTTTCAAATTATAATCCGAGGTGCCAAAGAAACCGTCGACGGTTTTGGGGACGGTTTTTTCGGAAATTCGGACAAAAACCGTCGGTGCTACAGAAACCGTTTTAAACTTGTTGTTCGGACGAACAATTCGGAAAAAAGACAGGGCTGACTTCCTATTTTCATTTGGCATTTATTTTCTTTTTTTCAACATATTTAAGCAAAGTTTAACTTTTTTTTGCAAGACAACCCTAATAACTAAACAAAACGGTGCACATAAAACATAACAAACAAAATAGTTCAACATTTTAAAATGATCGCCAACCTTAACAACAGAAGCCATCCCTTTATTAGATGGCTTCTTACGAGAGGCCGCTACATAAAATCAGTCCTCCAGAGCAAATCCTTTTGCGAAATCGGCGTTTTCTAATATCAAAATCAAGAGCACGGTGGCTCGCTTTGTTTTCCTGTGCTTTCCCCTAGAACTAAGCAACATTTAGTTAATAATATTTAAAATCTGTTGAATTCACTTACATTTTTATACAAATTATCTTCTTCTTCGTCGTTAAAAACCCAAGCCGGTATTTTGTGCCACACGCGGTCACACTTTATTGCAATGCACGTTTTGTTTTATTAGTTTCACAAGATATACAACTTATTTTCATTGAAATTTGACACGCTGTAGTTATTGTTATAAACAATAGTATAGCGTACCATAACAATAATATTTCAAATATGAAAATTTTTCCGAAATTTGGTATTTTCTATTTGGAGCAATTTGGCATTTTGGTTCTTTGGGTGGAACTTGGCCGGAAAGGCACATGCAATTTTTGAGGTGACGGTTTTGAAAAGTGATTAATTTAAAATTTAAAAAGATCAAAACATAAAAAATGTTGTATGCAGATAGCACATACAATTCATAAAGGTTGTTTTAAAAAAGTTTTGATTATTTATAAAAAGGTGAAAGTATGCTTATTTTATAAAACTGTCGTTTAAAACATGGGGAAAATGATAGAGTTTTCTGTGGCACCGACGGTTTTGCGTTGGGTTGGAACTTGGGCGGACTTCGGGAGGAACGATTTCTGTGGCACCCCCGTATATATTCATTTAACAAAAAACTAATAGTTTAAACAGCATTCCCCTGCTTTAATTACCAATTTAAAAAAAAAAAAAAAAGTACACGCCAAGTGGCGGGCTCGAATCCGGGCCAAAAATATGCCGAGCTGAAGTTGTTCCACTGAGCCATTGCCTTAATTATTTTCCGGTGGCAGAATGCACAGATAATTTGGTGTGTTTTTATTGGGAAAACCACAGGCTTCTATTGCCTAAAAATAATTTGAGATGTATATTACCTAACACTAAGGCTATATTTTATTGCCTTAAGAAAATCGATTTGGGTTTACATTGCTTTTAAACCTAGCCTAAAAACTTGTAGGCAATGGGTGCCTAGTTTTTAGGCAATAGCTGCATTGGAGCCCAATCAAGGTAAAATGGCCTAGAATAGCAATCAATTTTGAGGCATTTTAGGTAATAAATTTCTCCGGGTGTAAGTGCATTTGCCTTCCTCGTATCTCCGCTTAATATAATGGTGATCAAGTTATCTTGGGCATAACCAAAAAAAATAATAATAAAAAAAATAGACCAATGTTAACGCAACTGAAAACATGTTTCAAAGAACAAATTTTCATTCCTTGGCTCTTGCATAAGTGTCCAAAATGCAAGAGGCCCATCAAGCGCTTATGCCTCCACTCCGGTTTTAAAAATAAGCATGCGCCTTTTCCATCTTCACGCATCTTAGGCATAACCAAATAAAATAATAAAAAAAAAAACAGACCAATGTTAACGCAACTAAAAACATGTTTCAAAGAACAAATTTTCATTTCTTGGCTCTTGCATAAGTGTCCAAAATGCAAGAGGGCCATCAAGCGCTTATGCCACCACTCCGGTTTTAAAAAATAAGCATGCGCCTTTTCCATCTTCACGCATTCTCTTGAATGAAATTTATAAAATTCGTAGCATGAACAAGGTAGAGCTACAAAAAAATCGACTGTTTTTCGATTTTTAAAGTTTCTACGATCGATTTTCAGTCGACTACTATCGACTTTTTATTTGCGATACTAAAAGAGCAAGTAAAATACTATAAACGAGCAAATGTCTGTCTGTACGTCCGTCCGTCTGTCCGTACAAACATCGAGATCTCGGGAACTATAAGACCTAGAGCCACCAAATTTTGCAAACAGGCTTATATAAGCAAAGCGCAGATCAAGTTTGTTTCAAAACCTGACCACGCCTCTTTTTACGCCCACAAACCGCGAAACTCTGTGGTGTCCACATTTTTAGTGCTAGAGAAAAGTGGCCCTAATAAATGTTGTTTGTATTGAAAATATCTACCCAAATACCTAAAAAATTTAAAATCTGGCCATTTTCAAGAAATTGTGTATACAAGTGCGTTAAAAATTTATTGCGCTCGAGAGTAGGCTAAACGTTTTTTGAAGAGGGCGTTAAAAATGTATTGCGCTCGAAAGTAGGCTACACTTTTTTTTAAAGAGGGCAATGAGTATCGCACATCTTATAGTTGGGAAACCCGACTATAGCGTTATTTCTTGTTTTTAAATCAAGTCATAAATAAAATAAGCGCCGATGACGAATCAGGATATATATACATATTTGGATTTTTAAAAACAGCAGCAAATCAATATTTAAAAACAAAACCTTTCAACTGACAAGAGTCCCATACAATATTGGAAGTTAATAAGTGAATCTTAAAAAGTTTTAAACTTATCATAATGAATTCCTTGTATTCTAGGTGTCGGAGTCTAACTACGAGTCATTAATATGCTGCGCCTTAAAATATATACACATTCCGGCTACATCAACATAATTGAAAAGGATGTTCAGCAAAGCTGGCTACATCGCTTCAGACAAAAGGTCTGCGCTGAAGCCCAAAAACCTAGATATGCTATTGTTTTTAGACAAGAACGGATGGTTGTTTAATAAGAGCTGACCATAACATTACATTCGTATGTAGATACAAAAATATCTAATATATAAAATTCTCGAGTCAAAAGTGTTAGACAGAAAACTCCTCCGAAACGGCTTGACCGATTCTCAAGAAATTTTTTGAGCGTATTGAGTAGGTCTGAGAAATGAACAACATCTACTTTTCATCCCTATGTGGGCAATCCTCTTCTGAAGAATTCGCCGTTTCAATTTTCCTGTGTTATTATTGAGTTTTTATCAAGAATATATACAGGATGCTCTGACTTTCATGTGCGGCATTAATTCTATTTATGTGTGTAATGTGAACAAAAAGTGAGCAAAAAGTGATCAAAAAGTAAAGTGAACAAAAAGTGACCAAAAAGTGAGCAATGCCAACAAAAAGGAAAGGGGCCAATTTGAGCCGTAACTTAAGTAATTCTCGAATCATGCCAAGAAGAACCGAAGAACAAATCCAGCAACGCAATACTGATGCACGTGTAGGAATTGCGCAATTGCGTCAATCACGCCGTTTCAATAGACAACAGGTAAATCGAGCATTCACATCTGATTCATTCCTGCGTCTAGCATTCCAGTATGAGCCCGATATTGAATATAATGCTCATTCAAAAGTGGTAATTGGTGCTATGATACAACGCCTGGCTTTTTGCGACAACCGCATATAGTCACTGAGCAGTCTTAGAAACTGTCACCAGCGGAAGGAGCTCTGTCTGCGGAAGAACGATATCTTCAGCTTAAAAAGGATCGACCACCTGGCGGGGTACCACTCGCTTAGATTCCTGGGCTGATGAAAAATCACTGTTCTATTACTACTGGCAACTCCTTTTGGGCCTGCGTTCTGTGCCATTTGCCAAAGATCAAGGTGCTGGACAACATGAAGGTTTCCGAGCAGAAGCTGGTGGCTGCCCTGAGTCTCGCGTTTAGCGAAAGAATCAAAAAGAAGCAGGAACCGAAACCTGAAATAAAGTTGGACTGGAAAGTGGAGATGGAATCTCTAGGAACTCACATCAGTTCCAACCCACTTCCATCAGACCTTGCCAGTTACACCATTAGCACCCAAGCTTGCCGTGGTTACCCAGGATCGATGAAACGCCACAGAGGCAGGATGGCCAACAAAATCTCATTAAGTAAGCAGCGAAGTGCGTGGTTTAGCTAGATTAAAATGGTTCATATTACAGAAGAAGTAACGAATAGGAAAGTCAGCTCAATGAAAAGGATTCAAATTAGGGCGAGACAAGGTTCGCCGGGTCAGCTAGTACTGCTATATTAATAAACACATTTTTGCACTCAAAAAAGATTTATAATTTATTTTTATCAACAATAAAATGTTAGCTTTTCTCCAAATGTCAAATACCGGGGTGCCACAGAAACCGTCGACGGTTTTGGGGAGGGATTTTTCGGAAATTCGTAAAAAAATCGTCGGTGCTACAGAAACCGTCTCGAACTTGTTGTTGGGACTCACGATTCGGAAACAAGACAGGGCTGACTTTTTATTTTTATTTTGCATTTATTTGCTATTTTTCAATAAATTCAAGCCAAGTTTTACTTTTTTTTGCAAGACAACCCTAATAACTAAACAAAACGGTGCACATAAAACATAACAAACAAAATAGTTCAACATTTTAAAATGATCGCCAACCTTAACAACAGAAGCCATCCCTTTATTAAATGGCTTCTTACGAGAGGCCGCTACATAAAATCAGTCCTCCAGAGCAAATCCTTTTGCGAAATCGGCGTTTTCTAATATCAAAATCAAGAGCACGGTGGCTTGCTTTGATTTCCTATGCTTTCCCCAAAAACTAAACAACATTTAGGCAATAATATTTAAAATTTGTTGAATTCACTGACATTTTCAAACAATTTGTCTTCTTCTTCGTCGTTATTTAAGGTTTTACACAAGCCGGTATTTTTTGCCACACGCGGTCACACTGAATTGCAATGCTACGATTTGTTTTATTAATTTCACAAGAAGTACAACTTATTTTCACTTGATATTTTGACACGTTATAGTTATAGTTATAAGCAGTAGTATAGCGTCCCATAACAATAATAACAATCATATTTCAAATATGAAAATTACTCCGAAGTTTGGTATTTTCTATTTGGAGCAAGTTGGCATTTTGGTTAGTCGGGTGGAACTTGGCCGGAATCGCACAAGCAATTTTTGAGGTGACGGTTTTTGAAGATTGATTAATTTAAAATATAAAAAGATCAAAACATAAAAAATGTTGTATGCAAATAGCACATACAACTCATTAACGTCGTTTTAAAAAAATTTTCATTATTTATAAAAAGGTTCAAGTATGCTAATTTTATAAAACTGTCGTTTAAAACACGGGGGGAAATGATAGAGTTTTCTGTGGCACCGACGGTTTTGCCTTGGGTTGGAACTTGCGCGGACTTCGGGAGGAACGGTTTCTGTGGCACCCCCGATAATGACTAGTCCATATTATCGAGACTAGTCGAATGAATACCTGTCAAACTATCGATAGTAGAAAACATAGATCTTTTTGCAGCTCTAGAACAAGGTATAGGGGTCTTTCAATCGTTTGGTTCAAGCACGAATGAAAAAAACGTTCTTTAAATATTAAAAAAAAGAAGGCCTTGGACCGTTCAAAAGAGGACTGGCCTGGTCCTGACTGATGGAGAATAAACTGCGAATAATCAGCTCTTCTCGCGGTTCTCGTCCCATAGTTTCGTGGCGGAATCAAGCTCAAGCGCGTATGCATATGCTTCGATGTGGGAGAAAGACTGCACTTGGGCTTCAAATAAAAAAAAATCAGAACTTTTATTTGGCCGAGGAACGTGAATCGAGATTGACGTTTTTTTTTTAGGAATTTGCTGGTTTCATAATATTGTTTACAAACAGAAATTTGGCACTTGGAAACGTTTCCAAATTACACACCTGCAGTGCTTATAACTCTAAAATAATGGCTTCTGTCGCCGCTTTGAATGTCATTCCACTGGCGTTTTAGTTTTATTTCTCATGAACAAAATCACGCATCCCAACAATTGTCATTAGTAGGGGAGAAGTGGGGGTTGTGGGCATGGGGGGGTTGTGGGCACCCCTACGTATCTTTTCACAAAATGAAGATTGACTTTTTTTGGTAATGTCATTCGCAAGCAATTACCTTATGTATGATTTATGCAAAATATCAAAGTAAACGAACGCGTTTGCTTTTTGAAATGAACGAATTGGTTTTTTTTGTGCTTGGAAAAGGTGGTGAAGTTTTTTTTAAAGATTTTCAATAGTGTTTTAATTAAAGTGAATCGATTAAGAAGGTAAGTGTAATGCATTTTTATTTAGTCAAAGTATTATACTAAATGGAACAATATCGATTTGAACCAAAAAATTTATGCAAACACATTTTTTAATTACTTCTTAAAATGTCTGCTAAAGTTGGTTGTGGGCACCAAAATTGGGGGGGTTGTGGGCACCCGTTTTTTTTGGCAAATTTTTTTATTACCTACAATTTCTTGTAAAATTGTTTTCAAAATTTGTTTGGAACCCTCTAGAACATTCTTGTAGAAATCTTAGGCTCTTGGAAAAGGATCCTCTCCCGCTGAGAGGGACTATCACCAAGATTTGTAATTTTGCGATCGAGCTTTTCGTCTGAAATGTGTTGACATGCGGGCCAGTTATTACACATGTCAAAATTGTGTTTCCGACGATGAATAACGCCTATGTAGTCTTTGAAATAAATAAATTGTCATTTTGTTGATATTGGTTGCGGTTTTTTGTCCATATTTTTCCATTTGCAGCATTTTTTCCCAGGGTGCCCACAACCCCCCCAAAAAAAAAATGTTAGCTAAAAATTACGGTTTTACAAAAGTCCATATGAAATTTTTTCGCATGACGAAATCAAGTATGTTTCTTCATAATTAGTTAGATTAGGTCTCTAGCTTTACACAGATACCCATATGTCCAAATAATATGCGCTAGTTCGGCAATTATAAGCCAAAAACAAAACTATGCCCACAACCCCCACTTCTCCCCTATTGTTTTGATTTGCTTTTATTGGTAAACTCTCTACGCTCAGGTGGCTAAAGCACTTTAAAAAAAACCGCATCCTGTTCCAAAGTTTTCAGTGCACTGTAAGGAGAGTGCTTAGTCCTAACACTGCTGCCAATCTGCTCCATACATTGGCAGACTCTTTGTCGCCTAGGTAGCACTTCCATTTCAATACCACTCCCATTGTCGTTTTTCTTTCCATTTTCGCTTAGAGTCCGAAGTTGGCATCGCAAAAGTTATTTTGAAAAGAAGTTTGCAAACTTTTCCTTGCATATTTAAAACGGGTTTACGCGCAGCTTTCATAGCTTGCCGAATGAAATGGGATAACTTTGCGAATATATTCAATTATATTTTCTCCAGAGATAATTTTGGAATGCTGTCCAAACTTTCCGCCTGTTGAGCCCACTTCCATTTAGTGGCCGGAGCTTACGGAGTCTCATGAAAACATTAGTCATTGTCTCCGATACTACCTGCTCATGAAATTATGACACTACTATTTATTAGTGCCATTTTTATCTGACTACATGAATTTACTTTAGTGGAAGCAAGACAGACATATGAAAATTCGAATGAGCAATTAATGGAAAAAGTTAAAAGAACGATGAGAAAATATTTTGGTATTTATAGTAAAGAGCTAATTTGTTTCTAAAAGTACAATTATGCCAAACAGTTGAAGCGCCGAAGATGTGGATAAGCAATTAAAACCCAATTTCATGGTGATTTCAGGAGCTCTAAAACTACATACATACACAACTGGCCAACATAATAAGTACAAGCTTATAAATTTTGATTTACATCTTGTAAAACTTTTTTGATAACTTCGAACAAAAATTAAAATTAACTTTTAGTTTTCTTTCATATTGTAGATTATAAAGAAATTACCAAACGCACTTTTTATTGAAAGTATAAATTTTATGATTCAGTCTTGAAAACATAAACAGAGGTTGGTCAAAATAATAAGTAGGGGAGAAGTGGGGGTTGTGGGCATGGGGGGGTTGTGGGCACCCCTACGTATCTTTTCACAAAATGAAGATTGACTTTTTTTTGGTAATGTCATTCGCAAGCAATTACCTTATGTATGATTTATGCCAAATATCAAAGTAAACGAACGCGTTTGCTTTTTGAAATGAACGAATTGGTTTTTTTGTGCTTGGAAAAGGTGGTGAAGTTTTTTTCAAAGATTTTCAATAGTGTATTAATTAAAGTGAATCGATTAAGAAGGTAAGTGTAATGCATTTTTATTTAGTCAAAGTATTATACTAAATGGAACAATATCGATTTGAACCAAAAAATGTATGCAAACACATTTTTTAATTACTTCTTAAAATGTCTGCTAAAGTTGGTTGTGGGCACCAAAATTGGGGGGTTGTGGGCACCCGTTTTTTTTTGGCAAATTTTTTTATTACCTACAATTTCTTGTAAAATTGTTTTCAAAATTTGTTTGGAACCCTCTAGAACATTCTTGTAGAAATCTTAGGCTCTTGGAAAAGGATCCTCTCCCGCTGAGAGGGATTATCACCAAGATTTGTAATTTTGCGATCGAGCTTTTCGTCTGAAATGTGTGGACATGCGGGCCAGTCAAAATTGTGTTTCCGACGATGAATAACGCCTATGTAGTCTTTGAAATAAATAAATTGTTGTTATGTTGATATTGGTTGCGGTTTTTTTCCATATTTTTCCATTTGCAGCATTTTATCCCAGGGTGCCCACAACCCCCCAAAAAAATTTTAGCTGAAAATTACGGTTTTACAAAAGTCCATATGAAATTTTTTCGCATGACGAAATCAAGTATGTTTCTTCAAAATTAGTTAGTTTAGGTCTCTAGCTTTACACAGATACCCATATGTCCAAATAATATGCACTAGTTCGGTAATTATAAGCCAAAAACAAAACTATGCCCACAACCCCCACTTCTCCCCTACATCAATTCTACGGAAACAAAAATTTAATTCGTATCAAATTTGTTGAACTTTTTTCTAAGTAGAAGTAAGATAATGCTATTATCCAGAGTACGTTGGGATGAAAAGCGTTTTTTTTTTTTGCATAAACTCTAATTTTAAAGATACAAGTTTCAAATTTTCTTTACATAATAGTAAGACTATAGTGAAATTTCGGATTTAATTTTTTTTTTATTTTGACCACGCCCACATGAACCACCCCCGACTGCGAGAGTAATTTTAATGATACGGATTTAATCTTTTTTTTTTACATAATATTGAGACCGTTGTTAAATTTCGGTTTCGGTTTTCGGTATTTTTTAATTTTGATCACGCCTATTTGAACCACCCCTGGTCCCTAGCCGCCCCAATCCCATATATAAAAAAAATGTACGTGTTAAATTTTTTTATTTTACTTATTATATTAAACTCGTAATCTAAATTTTGTTCGAACTCGAAATGCCCTTTCGCACAACCAGTTAAGTGTATCGCCAAAGCTGCGATAATTCTTCAGCCACACTTCCAGCAGTTCACCCCTGCTAATGTCGAGTTGTTCCGAATCTATTAAAACATTACGAAATGGCGCAAGTATGCGCAAAAGTTATTAAATCCATTTAATCATATATACAATAACACATATTACCACATTTGAACTTTTCGTTATCCTGCGTACACTTGCTTGTTCTACTCCACGAAACACAAATATTTATAGGTTAATTTCTACACAAAACGTTGTTCAATAAAACAATTAAAAACAGCACGAAACAAAAGCATTTCTAGTGTAAGCCCTCTTTGACGAAGATTTTCCATAACTTAACCGAAAGAATAAATAATTAAACTTTTGGCACGCTTCGTAGAAAAATTAAGGCGCAACAAGTTAACTCGCACAACTGACTTTAGAGGGCTGCCAAAGAGCCACGAATGCACTTTGGGTAAAAAGCCTGAAATTTTGGCATTAATACAATATTTTCGTATTTTAACATATGAAGTAGGTATTTTTTTTTGTTTCCTTAATAATAAGATAGAAGAAAAATAACTTTAAAACATTTTTTCGGAGTACCCTTAAATTTTGACACGCGCTCAAAGTCAGCTGATTTTCGATAGCTTTTATTTGTAAAAATAGGCGGGAAATATTGGTGAACTTGGAGCCTGTCTGTTAACTCGATCCCGCAAGTAAATAAAAAGTGTAAATATGGAAGCAGCCGGAAAAAGTATGTAGATTAAATGTTAATACGTGTTTTTCGATAGTTATGTGTTGTTTTTGAGTTTTCAAACGTGTTGTTCGTGTGTATTTTTAGGCTTATACTAACAATTGTCCTTATGTTCTGTGGAGCATAACTTCTGTATAGCACAGCGAATCACCAAGGTTAAAGTTCGTTGTTATTACCAAAAGTTTGAATAATCTGTTGGTATTAATGCTTTTTGCCCGTTTTTGCCCCTTTTCCGGGAAATCCTACTTGTTTGCAGGTGTTTTTGAGTTCACGCATGCAGTGCTGCTAGAGGTGTGGCAAAAAAAATTTTAATTTAATTTAATTTTAATTTAATTTTTATTTTAAAATAACTTTAATTTAATAATATAATTTTTTTCTTAAGTTCAAACATTTTGAAAAATATTTTAATAAGTAGACCCGTTGTTCTGTAACAAAATACGAAACAAGCGAATGGGGCGTAAGGAAGGCGTGGTCTAATCGACCAATTTTTTTTAGAAATTCTGTTATGGTCTAAACCACATTCGTGCAAATTTTGAGATTTCTAACTTTATTATTTTAATTAATGCCAAAAATTTGGAATAGTGGAATGGTCAAAAAAATATTAAAAAATAGTTTTATGAATGTTGAACATTTCTTTAACATAATAAAAAAAAAATGTGGAAAATTTCACAAAATAATTTTGGACTTTATGCCAAAAAAAGGCTTTTCAGTGTAGGAACCCTCATTTATATGACTTTGGTGATTGTTTTTAAAGTACTAGCAATAAGTTTCAGACAAGTCATCACTGGAATAATAAAACTTGTTTAGTGAAGAAATTCTTCACAATTCTTCAACAATTCGAAACGAATTTGTTTCAATTTAACGCTTTAAGGGAAGGGTTCCTTCATTATGGACAAAAATAAGGCAAAGTTTGTGTTTTTGTTGTAGGGTAATGAAAAGGCGTACGAACTTTTGGTTTTGATGATTATGGCGGCTACAAGATGCACATTTCCGTGGGCCCCTGCGCGCGAAAAATGGTGTCCTAACTAAAATTCTGCCGCTTCTTGAAGTGGACTGAAATCAAAAATCGTTGTTATCACTTAAAGATAATGATATTTTCTATGACTGGTAGCAAAATTGTTGGTATCCATGTAAAACTCATTAAATTATGAACATTGGAACTATCAGAGAATTTAAAAAAGTTGAAAAAATTCAAAATGGCGGCTACAAGATGTACATTTACATGGTGTCCTAACTATTTTATGACTGGTAGCAAAATTAGTTAGATCGGAAAACGGAGTTTTGAGCTTTATTTATTTATATTATTGGGGTGTTAAGTATACCGCGACCTGTTTAGATCTATTGTACCCCCATTCAGAGCCTACAGCTCAGATATCAACCGATTTCTTCGAACAAAGTCGAGGAGTTTTGATGGGTTGATTCTTCCTAAGAGCTCATGTGGTTCTGCATCTTATTTTTGTTAAGGCCGGACAGTCTGCGATGATGTGTGTACTGCTGGTTATTCCTATCTTACCTAGGTGACTTTTCAGTCTGCAGTTGAAGAAGTTCCTCGAACCTCTTCTTGCTGTAGTTATCGATTAGAGTTTTGGCTTGCCTTAGGCCTGGAGTATTCCTCCAGTGTTCTTGCTCATGGTGCCTTTTTCTTTCTTAATGTATTCTTTTATTGTGTGCCTTCCTATGCCACAGTAGGGTTCTGGTTCTATCAGGGTCTGTTCGGCTCCTTGTTTTGCCATTTTATCGGCAATTTCATTTCCGGATATGTCCCTATGACCTGGAATCCATCTGAGGGCCAGTCTATTTCGACTGCCCAATCGATTTAGCTTACTCTTCACCTCTAGGACTATCTTTGAGGTGACTTTGTTACTGCATAAAGCAGTAATTGCTGCTCGGCTGTCCGAAAGGATCGGGATGTCCTTTTTCTTGTAACCACGCTGTATGTTGACCTCTGCACAACGTCCAATAGCGCATACCTCAGCCTGGAATATGCTGGTGTATTGGCCAAGGGATTCGTAGTATTTAATGCGGGGCCCTACCACTCCAACGCCAGTGCCCTTTTGTATCAAGGAACCATCTATGAACCATGCCATGGTGTGTTTAGCCATAGGGTGCACTTCAGACAATGTGGTCCAATCTTTCTTATTACCTAAGTGCGCTTTGAAGTTCTACTCGAAGATTAATTCGGCTGTCATTTCATCCCTAGGGTGAAGTATTAGGGGCTCCTCACCTACCAGATTAGTCGCATCCCTGTTATTTAGAATGCAACCACTGTGTAGCTTTGCGTTGAAGTTCAATTACACAATGGAGTGGTGTTAGCTCTATCAGAACTTCTAAGGCAGTTGTAGGACAGGTTTTCATTGCCCCTGTCATACATACGCAGGCAAGTCTTTGAAACTTTTGTAGCTGTTTTTGTATGGTGATGAGCTTAGCTCGTTTACCACATGCAATTGCTCCGTACCACATTGGGCCAGCGAGCCGATTTTTCGACGAAAATTAAAGTTTTAAAGCTAGGTCCTTCAAATTTGGTACATATGATAGTGTCGATGCACATAAAAATACACCTAAGTTTCAGACCGATCTGACCACGCCTTCCCTAGCCGCCCATATGAGATAGGATTCCTCTCATTGATATTTGTACGGTAATAAATAATGCTAGCACTCGTTAAATTCAACAAATGTTTTTAATTCATTTTTTTAACACTTAACATTAATTTTAATAAGTAAAAAAGAACAACGCTTTCAAAATGACTATAAATAAGTATTTTAGATTTTAAAACTAAGTCCTAACAGTCGTCTTCTTCATCAATTTCGATTGAAAACGGGTTTTCAGAGTCAGAATCTGCTACAATATGTGGGATTTACACATATTGGGGCAAAATGGAACAAAAAAACTTAATAAAATTAGTTTATATACTCTTTCAACTTTAATGACACATAGTTACTTTTTGGCACAAGTTGGCACAAATTTGTTATAATCCACAACAGACAGGTTAGCAGGCTAGCTTTTTTTCACTTTTGTACAACACCAATAAACGCACACAAAGAACACATTATCAAACATGAACAAAGTCTTTTTTAATACAAATATTCTACATAGCTTTGTCTTTCTTTTCCATTATTTTAGTGAAAATTGCTTAAACCACAACAATTTTGGCACACTCGCAAGTAAACAAAATCTTTTCCGCGCTTTTTAGTTTCGCACGCATGCAATCAAACAGTTGTCTTTGAAACAATTAAAATCTTTTGATTCATTTTAGTCAAAGTATACACTATTCAAATTTTATTATTTAAATAGGTTTACTTTCTATGAAAAATTTGAATTTTCGTCGAAAATATTCGTCGGCTCGCTGGCCCAATGTGCGTACGTGAGATTTGGTCTCAGCCATTTTATTATTTGGGGCCTGGATCCCCAGGATTTCCCAGCAATTTTCCGACAGGTATAGAGAGCTCTATAACACTTTTCTAATGTCTTTTGGACATGGGAAGCGAAGTTTAGCTTTCTATCCAAAGTGATTCCTAGATACTAATCCTCTCGGCTAGTTTCTATTGGAATTCCTAGCAATGAGATTTGTCTCATTCTCTGTAGTTTGTACTTTGTGAAGGGAACGATGACTGTTTTGGCGGGATTAAGGTTGAGTCCGACCTCCCTGCACCAGTCTAGCGTTGTCTTGAGTCCGAGTTGGACGATGTTTGCTGAGAAGATCATCTGCCAGGAGACTCCATAGCAAAGGGGAAAGTACTCCTCCTTGCGGGGAGCCTTTGCTAGTTGCAATTTTCATGTTATCTGAGCCCAGTGTACATGATGCTTGTCTGGATTGAAGTAGGTTACCAATCCATTGACTCGTTGTAACACTTATGTTCCTTCTAGACAGGGCAGCTCGAACCGCATCATGTGATGTGTTGTCAAACGCTCCCTCTATGTCTAGGAAGGTACAAATAGCAATTTTTTTTGCTGTCAACTGCCCCCTCTAGGGTGCGGCATAGTTGATAAAGTGCCGTGTCTGTTGAACGGCCTGCTCTTAATGCTTGCTGCGTGTGTTGCAGCGGACAGTCTCTGAGAGCTGTTCTCCTAATATTGTAGTCTACCAGTTTTTCCAGCGTTTTAAGGCAAAACGAAGTTAAGCTGATAGGTCTGAAGGACTTTAGGCTGGTGATATCTTTCTTCCCGGTCTTGGGGATGAAGACCACCCTAGCGCTGCACCATGCACTTGGGATATAGCCTTATAGTCTTCTTAAGCGGGTTTAGTTGTAGCTCCTGCCCCTGCTGTAAGAAGGATGGGGAGATCCTATCTAATCCCAGTGACTTAAATGGTTGGAAGCTTCCAATAGCCCATTTAAGTTTCTCGGGCGTAACTCTAGACTTGGCGGTCGCCCAGTCACTTGCTACTGTCCTAGGATTCTATGATGATCACGCATAATGTTTCCCGTAATGGGAGTACTTCCCGGGAAATGCGTGTCAAAAAGAAGTTCCAATTTCTCCCGATCCGTGGATGTAAAGGTGTTATTACCTTTCTTCAGGGCTAAATTACTGTCCGTTGAACTTTTAGCCATTGCCTTGTGCAGTCTCGCACCCTCGTTGACGTTTCTAATTGCCTCACAGTAGTCCCTGTAGTTCTTCCGTTTGGCTTTCCTGATCTCTTTGTTATAAAGCGTCAGGCTTTGCCTGTATCGTTCCCAGTTACTTTCAGTTTTTGTCTAGGTTGTCTACTGCTCTATCTAGTTCCAAGGGATGTCTAGGGTATCCTGACGGTTCGTTGGAAAGATTTAGCTCTAGAGTTAACCTAAATTTATCCCAGTTTGTTTTCCTGGGGTTTCTTTTAGGGTTGTATCAGTTTGTATTGAAGGATACCTCAAACAAAATTGTCCTGTGGTCGGACATGGATTCTTCTGGTGACACGTGCCAGTTCCTAATGTGGGGTTTGATTGAATTCTCTTACCTTGGTAACAAATGTCGGCGTGAAGCCGACATTTCAGATCTCTAGGTTATTGTTTAAAATAAATTCTAGTAGTTGCTCACCTCTGTTGTTAACAACCGTACTGCCCCAGATCACATGATGTGCGTTGGCATCACATCCGATGATAAGGGGGATCTTGTTCTTCCGGCAGTGGTTCACTAGCCCGAGTATTTCTGGCGGGGGACAGGCTTCCTCCCCAGCAAAGTAGGCGCCGGCCACTGCTAGCTTCTGTGTAGCCCCTGTGCCGTCGACGGAAATGGCGACACAGTCCCTGCTCAGGAACTCTGAAAAAATACTGTAATTGATATTTTTCCTTATAACAATGCATGACCTGGGAGGTAGTCCTTCTGGATCGCATATTTGTGTCTTTAGTGTACAGGCCTTTTATACCATGGTGCCACCATGGTTCCTGTACAAGGGCTAGCCCAAGGTGTTGGGAGGTGAACATCCTGGCCAAGACAGCAGATGCTGCTTTGGCTCGATGGATGTTTATCTGGGCTAGCCGGGTGCTCCGTGATGTCTGGTGAAGAGAGAGAGCCATTCTCTCCACCACCGTCTATCACGGTTACCTCTGCCTCATCGCAACTGTCATCCAGGAGGAGCTTCTGGGCCAACTCTTGGGATGACATGGGGTGTCCATTAGAGTGTATCGAAAATCAACTTTTTTTGATTTTCGATGACGCGGGGTGCGGAAATGTTGTAAAACCATGTCAAATGAAAGTACAACAAATTTTAGCACGAAAGGACAATGTTTACTATCGCAACATCGTCCTTGAAATTTTGAAACTTTCATGAAAACTCGACTGGACTCGTCCAGTCCTCCGGGCTGTCCTAGGGCTGGAAGGGCGTCCTGTTTTTTCAGCTGTCTGATAGTTTGTTGCCTATCAGACGCGAGAGGTGAACGTGCTGGCAGGATGGTTCCTGCTGGCACACCACGCTCTCTGGCTGGGAATACCTGCGGCGCAGGTCTTCTCGCCTGAGCTGCTGGTGAGATCCTAGGCGTGTGCGCTGTCCTCAAATTGTCTTGCGACACCGGTTGCAGGGATATCCTGCGGGATTTTTATCTTCATATTTGTTATTTTCATGTTGTAGTCCCACGAGCTGCGGAGAAGTATAATGTCCGCCCGGACAGAGATCCGCCGTACCCGGGTAAGGTGCAGTTAGGACAGACGGTCGGCACTTGTCTGAACCCTCCGTTTGCGACTGGGCTATTTGTTGACTCGGGCCCCCAGCCAGGCTGACTATCGGCACGGGTCGAATGACACCTTAGTCCGGCACCGAGGTGAGATGTGAGGGATAGGATGGTGGTAGGTAGCTGTGAGGGAGAGGGTGTGTAAGGCTACGGTGGTAAGACGGCCAGACAAACGTCTTGTCGGTATACCTTCGTCGGTTTGTCCGGGGTTGCTTATTCGCTAACGCTTATTCGCAACTAACCTTCCCAGAAGGCCGTTCCCTATCCGCAACCTGCGACCCGCCAGGTGGCCTCAGCTAAGCCTCCCTTCGAACCATCCCACTAGTTCTTGAGGACCAAGTGGTTTCGAGATAACCGCGTTTTAAGTTTTAAACCGCCACGTAGCGCGCATGAGATAGGTGTCTTCAAGACGTTGCCATTCGAAAAAAAATTCGTCGGATCGAAAAATCCATTAACACACATATTCTACACATACCTATGTGACTTTAATTTTTTTTTTTCAAAAAACAGAAAAATCGATTTTTCGGTCCAAAATGAGGGAACCCTTCCCTTAAGAGTTCCCAATAAGTATAAATAGGGCGTTAGTAAACATAAACTTAGGGAAACTTACTTGCCCAACTCGTTTTCCGTAAACCAGCCCTTAGTCAGCCTTTGAGTCGGTGTTGTGGTGAAAGACCCAGAGCATAAGAGCATAACGTCAATAAACCTTTTTTATTTGCGATTCTCGAAGAGTAAGCTAATACTGTTAGCGTTGAATGTTAATCGAAGATTAAGCAAATACTGTAAACGTTGAATGTCTGTCTGTTAGTCCGTCCGTCCCTCCGTACGAACGCTGATATCTCGGGAATTATAAGAGCTAGAGCCAGCAAATTTTTCACACAGATTTTTATAAGCAAAGCGCAGATCAAGTTTGTTTCAAAACCTGACCACGCCCCTTTTTACGCCCACAAACCGCGATACTCTGTTGTGCCCACATTTTAAATGAGAGATAAATGTTGTTTTTATGGAAAACATCTACACAGATATTTAATATTTTTGAAAATCTGGACAGTTTTAAGAAATTGTGTAAACAAATGCGTTAAAAATTTATTGTGCCAAAAGTAGGCTACGCTTTTTTTTTAAAGGGGGTAAACGACTCTAGCGTTTTTCTTCTTCAGTTTTTTTTTTTTTAAGGGCAATGAGTATCGCAAATTTGATAGTCGGGAAACCCTACAATTGCGTTCTTTCTTGTTTTACACTCGAATTGGGTCATAACATAAATTTTACGATGAACTAGCCAGGCGCCATGCCATTAAAATCAACCTCAAAACATTACGTATCCACCTCCGGGCTTAACGGTAAACTTGTTCTTCCGGACGTTGAATTCTTCACCTTTAAGTCATCGTTCAGATCGTCTGGAGTCGTTCCCACAAAATTTGGCTTTGGCTTTTTAAAATAATATTCCACTTTTTAAAACCTTCTGGCCCAGAACATGTCAAATTAATATCGGCAAACTTTTGCATACGTCCTGGTAGGTCTGCATTTAAAGGTCTAGAACCAATCGATTGATATTTTATTCCATTGCCAGTTTTGTGTGAAGATTTATGTTTCGTTTTTGTTTTTTAGTAAGCAGTTCAATGTAAACATGCTAGTATGTAATAAAAACAAACATATCTTAGCCCAATTCTAGATTAATACCATAAAATTTAAAATTAACACAAGTGTACTTATTATATTGACCAGACAAAAAAGGCCCATCCACCACAAAGTTAGGCTTAGCGATGATTTAACGGAATTCCTAACTTTCATTTTGGAGTTAAATGATTAACAAGACTGAAACCGGGCCAGGGCCAGTTGGGCCAGTTGTCACTCTCCACCGTGTGCAGACGTGTTTTATTCGAGCTCTCGAGAAAATCCAAGTAAATGCAGCAAGTGTAGTGAAATTCAATTGATAAATTACGCAAATTAAATAAAATAGCGAAAGGACGCTTAGTGCGATGAATATTCGTACAAATATTAACACCTCTTGTGTGTTTATTGTTAATTAATTGTGCCATGAGCCAGAGCGATATGCGGGCTCAGCGCCAACGCGAACAAGACGAACGTCGGCTCGCCCAACAACGTAACAACGAGCACTTTAGCTTTGTCGCCCAACAACCGAGGTCACTGACCCCCAATCCCATTATGGAGCATCTGCCCATAGGCGATAGCAGAGCGCGATCTTGCTCGTCGTCACTGGAAACAATAAACCAAAAGCAAGAGAACGAAAAATGCGCTTCAGCCGAACCGCTCTTCAATTCGCAATTGCATATGAGTGATCGTTGCTTGGCTACAGTCACAAGCACGGTCACCTCTCTCTCAACCTCCACTGCATTGATAACAACAACTGCTTCGGCTTCAGTCGTAAGCCCGATATCTTCGCCAGCAATTTTCGGCTCACCTAATCCAGCAACAAACACAAACTCTATGAAACAACCGATAACGGCGACTTCTTCGCTCTCTTCGCAGACAAAGCAAAAGCAAAACAAACCTTTTGTGCAGACTGGAATCGACCGGTATACTCAAGTAAAGATAAAATTAAGTCCCAAAGAGAACCGGGACTCAAATGCGAATAAGATAACAAAAACTGTCACGGGGGTTAAACAAGATAAAAAAGTATCTGATAACAGATTTGCAATCTTTGGGGACCATGATGATGTAGAACCTACCGTAGCCAGTCCAAAGCCTGTAAAGCCGCCCCCTATTTTCATTCGTTAGCAAAATTTCAATGTACTGGTGGAAAATTTAACAAAGCAAATCGGCAAAGGCAATTTCCTTGTAACAATACTTCAGAAAGGAAACATAATGGAAACCAAAGTACAAATAAACAATGATGACAACTATCGCATAGTCACTAAATATTTAGACTCTATGAGTACGAGATATTACACCTATCAACTAAAGAGCAGTAAAGGGCGCCAAGTTGTTATAAAAGGAATACAACCAACAGTCCCGGTCGCTGACTTAATCGGCGGATTAAAAGAAAACGGGTTTGACGTAAAATCCATTATAAATATTTTAAACAGGGCAAAAGTTCCACAGCCAATGTTTAAAGTTGAGCTTAATCTCGACAGCACCCTAGCCAAGAAAACACGGTTCATCCCATATACAAGCTACAATACTTGCTACATCGTAGAGTCACAGTTGAGGAGCCGCACAAACGACAAGGGCCCGTCCAATGCTCAAACTGCCAAGAGTATGGTCATACTAAGGCGTATTGTCAACTGCGATCGGTTTGCGTAGCATGTGGGGACCTCCATTTAACTGAAGCTTGCCTTGCCAGCAAGTCGGATCAATCAATCCAGAAATGTAGCAATTGTGACGGAAACCACACAACCAATTACAGGGGTTTTCCCGTTTATAAGGAGATATAATCTCGTACCGCCAACCAAAAATCCCAGGTGCGTCCCCGACATACACCCCAACCGATCATACCATCATCGACATCCCCAGGAGTTTCTTTCGCCGCAGCGGTCAGATACCCTGCGATCCTACATGCACACTCTGACCAGCTAGAAACAGCCAACCAAAAGGACCAAGAACAAAAACCACAGGAATCCAAAGGCATTGAAGGAATGCTCTCAACACTGATAAGCTTAATGGTAAGCTTGCAAAATGATATGAGGGACCTCATGCGTAACCAAAACCGTATGTTAGAAGGTCTCTTAAAACAAAAATCCATTTAAACGACCAACATTGGGTGACCACTTCATAGGAGCTGGTGACTTCAATGCGAAGCATACCCACTGGGGTTCACGGCTTATCAACCCAAAAGGCAGGCAACTATTTAATACTATAATCCAGCCTTCAAACAAGCTTGATTTCACTTCCACGGGTAGGCCTACATACTGGCCAGCAGATCCTAAAAAACTGCCGGATCTCATTGACTTCGCAATTACCAGGATGATTCCGAGGAACCTCATTTTGGCTGAGTCCCTGGACGAACTGTCATCGGACCACTCGCCAGTACTTCCCCACCTATCTGAGCATCCCCAACTTCATATCGGGCCAAGATTTTTAGCTACAAAAAGAACAAATTGGTTAAAATATAAAAAATATATAAGCTCACACATCAATCTAAGTCCAGAGCTTAACGGCGAGACAGATATAGAAGAGACAGTACACACCCTGGAAACTCTTATCACCGCAGCGGCGAAGGTGGCTACTCCAGAAACAACATCAGTTCCCTCGACTCAACATGTGATGGGTATGGGTATGTATCCAATATCAGAAAAGCGACGCCTCCGAAGAGAATGGCAAGTCCTTAGATCGCCAGATGCTAAACTGCGACTAACAACAGCCACCCGTGTCCTCAGAAGGGCCCTAAGGATAGAAGAGCAAAAATGCCAGCGTTCTTACATTGAACAGTTGTCACCAAACAGTACCAAGTTCCCGCTATGGAAAGCGGAATCTCCAATATGCCCACCTATGGAACCAGACACGCCGCTAAGAAATTCGAATGGATCCTGGGCCCGCAGCGATCAAGCGAAAGCCAGCGTCTTCGCAAACCACCTCGTAGAAGTGTTTAAGCCAAACCCAGCATCAAATACATTCACGCTCCTTTCATTACCAACTGTACATCCAACATCACCCAAATCATTCCATGCCCAGGATATATCCAAAATCATTACAGAACAGCTGAAACCAAAAAAGGCACCAGGGCACGATCAAATAACGACACAGATGATTAAGGAGCTTCCAATGTGTGCTATCCAACATATCTGCTTGCTGTTCAACGACATAAGCAAGCACGGTCACTTTCCAGAACGTTGGAAAAAATCAACAATCATTATGATAGCTAAGCCTGGAAAGGACAAAACTCAGCCGTCATCGCACAGACCGATAAGCCTTCTTCCTTGCCTATCCAAGCTCTTTGAGAAGGCGTTACTCCCTTTTCTGCACCATTCCCTAACTCAAAATGACATCATTCCATCTCACCAATTTGGCTTTCGAGAGAAGCATGGAACCATCGAAAAAGTAAACCGGATAACTTCTAACATCCAAATGTCTTTTGAAAACCGCGAATATTGTTCCGCAATATTCCTGGACGTCTCGCAGGCATTTGACCGAGTCTGGCTAGAGGGACTACTCCACAAAATCAAGATGAACTTGCCACAGAGCATACACAAGCTGCTGACATCATACTTGACAAAAAGGGTTTTTCAAGTAAAATACAAAACCTTCACCACTGAAAAATATGATATTATCGCTGGAGTGCCCCAAGGAAGTGTGCTGGGTCCCACCCTCTATTTACTATATACAGCAGATATCCCCACAAACGCACACACGGTAATATCAACATTTGCTGACGACACTGCAATATTCTCTCGCTCGAAATGCCCAAATCTTGCATCTTCGAAGCTTGCTCTGCATCTTCGCGATATAGAAGATTGGCTGGCTAATTGGCGTATCAAGGTCAACGAGGAAAAGTGCAAGCACATAACATTCACGCTTAATCGAATGAACTGTCCTCAGCCGTCTCTTAACAGCATTTCAGTCCCATCAGTAAATGAGGTAACTTACCTAGGTGTCCACTTGGACCGTCGTCTGACTTGGCGGCGCCATATTGAAGCCAAATGCCAGCACATGAAGTTGAAAGCCAACCTTATCAACCCGAGATCTCCCCTCTGCCTTGACTTCAAAGTCTTGATTTACAAAGTAGTCCTCAAACCAATCTCGAAATATGGATGCGAGCTATGGGGCAATGCAAGCAGCAGCAATATAGAACGCATCCAAAGAGCACAAAAATACTTCGTATGTTAACTGCTGCCCCATGGTACATTCGCAACGCAAATATTCACCAGGACCTCAACATACCTCTTGTTTAATCGGAAATTGCGCTTTTGAAACGCAGCTACTACACAAAACTGACCGCACACCCAAACGAACTCGCAAGATCGCTCCTTGAAGTTAACCCACCAAGTCGCCTTAGAAGGAATTTCAATTTACAGCCCACCTAATGTAGAGGCCCATCCGTGCCTGAACCTACTTCATAACTGTTTTTAGAGTAAGATTTGTAAAGTTGTTGTTAGTCTCTATAAATTGAGAAGATTCAACAAATAAAAGACTAAATGGAGAAAAAAAAAAAAAAGACTGAAACCTTACAAACCTTACCTTAGCTGAAGGACTTAAAGAAAATGGTTTTGACGTTAAAATCGTTATGAACATAACCAATAGGGCGAAAATTCCTCAGCCACTCTTCAAGATTGAACTCAAACCAGACGCGACTACTCTGAAGAAAAACGCAGTGCACCCCATATACAAACTGCAATACCTACTCCATCGAAGAATAACCGTAGAGGAGCCGCATAAACGAAACGGCCCGGTACAGTGTACAAACTGCCAAGAGTTTGGGCACACAAAAAGTTATTGCACTTTGCGATCAGTCTGTGTTGCCTGTGGCGACCTGCACTGTATAGAAGCTTGCACGGGTAACAAAGAAGACCCAGCACTGAGAAAATGTAGCAACTGTGGTGGAAACCACACTGCTAATTACAGGGGCTGCCCCGTCTATAAAGAGATCAAGAGTCGGCTCAACCAAAGGCGCCAACAACCAACCTCCGCCCAACAGGTTGCTCAGCCAAATTTTTACATTCCTTCGCAAACCACTCCTGGAGTTACTTTCGCGGCTGCACTTCGATACCCTGGAATGTCGCCTACAAGAACCGCTCAGCCCGAAGCATTACCACCCCTCCCGCCCATACCAAAACCAAAATATACCCCGCTTCCAGAGCAAAACGCTCAAAGACCAACTCAACCTAATAACCAACAAAACCAGACTTACACTCCACAAATACAAAACAGCATCGAAGCTACTTTAGCTACACTCACGAACATCATGCTCTCAATGCAAGGTACCCTCCAGGAACTAGTGCGAAACCAGAACATCCTTATGGAACTTCTAATCAAACAAAAGTCAATTTAAATGGATCCCTTAAGAATATGCTTTTGGAACGCTAACGGTGCTTCGCAGCACAGACTTGAACTTCTACAGTTCTTAAACACCCAGGACATCGATATCATGCTCCTCTCAGAAACGCACCTAACCAATAAAAACAATTTCCATCTCACTGGCTACATCTTCTATGCAACCAACCACCCAGACGGCAAAGCTCACGGAGGCACCGGAATCCTTATCAAACAGCGCATTAGGCATCATCCTCTGGAGGCGTTTGCTTACAACCACATACAGGCCACATCCCTACGAATCAACATAACCAGCGGTCCAGTCACCCTATCGGCTGTGTATTGTCCCCCACGATTTAATATTTCAGAAAATGAATTTCTAGGCTTTTATAACTCATTGGGCAACTGTTTTATAGCTGCCGGTGACTATAATGCGAAACACCACTACTGGGGCTCTCGTCTTATTAACCCCAAAGGACGCCAATTATACAACGCTATTATCAAACCCGGTAATAAGCTAGATTTTGTTTCACCAGGCACTCCCACATACTGGCCAGCCGATCCGAACAAAAAACCAGACATTATCGATTTTGCTGTAACTAGGAGAGTGCCGTCCAGGCTGATACATGTTGAAACCCTGGCGGAACTGACATCTGACCACTCGCCTGTTTTACTCTGTCTATCTGAACATCCACAGTTTGTAGAACGACCCCAATTTCTGACATCCAATAAAACAAACTGGCTAAAGTATAAAAAATATATAAGCTCACACTTTGAAATCGAACCTAAAATCTCCTGTGAAGCTGATATTGAAGACTCACTTAAGCATATAACGGATGTTATGTCCTCTGCTGCCAAACACTCTACACCCGAACTTTCAGGCCCATCCCCCCCAAAAACTACACGTACAAATACACAGATTCAGTTACTTCTTCAAGAAAAGCGGCGACTTCGCAGAGACTGGCAGGCACACCGCTCCCCAGCCACTAAACAAAGGTTTAATGAAGCTTGTCGGAAGTTGTCTAAAGCTTTATTAACTGAAAAGAATCAGACTCAACGTGCCTATATAGCGCAACTTTCGCCCACCAGCAACAAATTTCCACTCTGGAGAGCGCACCCAAACATTCAACCACCAATAGAACCCAATTTTCCAATTCGATCACCAACAGGTGGGTGGGCCCGTAGTGACGAGGAAAAAGCCAACATATTCGCCTCTTACTTAAAAAATGTCTTCCAACCTCATCCGCCGACAAACCAATTCACTTTACCAAGCATCTCACCAGCGGAGCCTTCCCCCACAATAACCCTTGAAACAAGCACAATCATAAAAGCCATCGCAGAACAGATGAATCCAAAAAAAGCCCCTGGCCATGATTTAATTTCGCCTAAAATGATAATTGAATTGCCTCTATGCGCAGTCAAAAGCATAACCACCATATTCAACTCAATTCTTAAATGGGGCTATTTTCCCACACAATGGAAAAAGTCTGTTATTACAATGATACCAAAACCAGGCAAAGACAAATCCCAACCTTCGTCATACAGGCCCATTAGCCTCCTTCCCTGCCTATCAAAGCTATTTGAAAAGCTGCTTTTGTGCCACCTCAGAACACACCTCCAAAACGACAGAGCGATCCCCCTGCATCAGTTCGGCTTCAGGGAAAAGCACGGAACTACCGAACAGGTAAATCGCATAACAGCTGAAATACGCACAGCGTTTGAATGCAGGGAATACTGCAGTGCTCTATTCCTAGACGTTTCTCAAGCCTTCGATCGCGTTTGGATTGACGGTCTGGTTCATAAAATCAAGACTGTCCTACCACAAAACACCCACAAATTACTTGAATCTTACCTTAAAGACAGAGTATTTACTGTCAGATGCAAAAATTTCTTCTCCGCCAACCACAAAATCGAAGCTGGAGTACCCCAAGGAAGTGTGCTCGGACCGATCTTGTATGTCCTATACACGGCCGACATTCCCACAAGCAGCCAGACAACTCTATCCACCTTTGCTGATGACACAGCTATAACCAGTCGTTCAAAATGTCCAAAAACCGCAACAGCGTATTTAAAAAACCACCTGGGGGCCGTAGAAAAATGGCTAGCAGATTGGCGCATACAAGTCAACGAACAAAAATGCAAACATATTACGTTTACACTTAATCGGGCAACCTGCCCACCACTGACCCTAAACAACAAAGAAATCCCCCGAGTCGACGAAGTCACATACCTGGGCATCCACTTAGACAGGCGGCTTACCTGGAGAAAGCACATTGAAGCGAAGAAGATCTCCCTAAAACTCAAGGCCAACAGTTTCCACTGGCTCATCAATTCCCGCTCACCCCTGCCACTGGAACACAAGGTACTTATTTACAACTCCTGTTTAAAGCCAACCTGGATGTACGGGTCCGAACTCTGGGGAAACGCAAGCAGTAGCAACATAGAAATCATCCAACGAGTACAATCGAAGATACTGCGAACAATAACTGGGGCCCCCTGGTATGTTCGCAACGCAAATATCCATAGGGACCTGGATATTAAACCCGTTAATGAAGAAATTGATAGTAAAGTTTCAAAGTACGAAGCTAGACTGTCATTACACCCAAACCAACTAGCCAGGCAGCTCAGGCGGCTCAGTAACCACTCCCGGTTACAGCGCAACGACCGTCCACTCCTGCCCAACTTAGGGTCATTAACCAATTAATAATTATAATATAGTATAGGTTAAGATTTGAACACTTATTGTAAGTCTCTTCTAGAGAAGATTCAATAAATAAATAAAACGTACAAATAAAAAAAAAAAAAAAAAAAAAAACCTTACAAAATATGAACAATTGGCCGGGCTCCTTTAAGGCAGGTTCTCACCTTGTAGGCCCGAAAAATGGCACTTTAGAAAAAAAATTGTTTTGAGAAAACGGTTAAAGGTACAATACTGAAAGTTCATAACGGATAAGAAAACACATTTATTTAAGCAACACAATATTTTAAATTGAATAAATAAAAAAAGTGGGGGAGGGGGCGTCCATCAAAGTCGACGTTTTTTTTAAAAGGTGTCCCGCTACCGGAAGTGATGCCGTCAAAACGCGTGATCCGAAACACAAAATCGAAACACATTTTTAATCTGAATTGTATAATCTATTAAATGAACTAGAATCAAAAAAAAAAAAAAAAAATTACAAAAGTTATGAAGCTTTGAAAAAAAATTTTGATTTTTGCATGTTTTTTTTCACTTGTTCTTTTTAAAAAAAAAAAGTTTTCAATATTTTTGGCTGATTCTAGTTCATTTGTTAGAAAAGACCCTTACAAACATATACAAAAAAATTGGTGACGATTGGTTCATCACAGCGCCTTCAATCACTTCCGTAAGGTCCGAAAACATGGTTCTGAGATAAACGCGTTTGTTTCCCAGGCGACGTAGGGCGCGTAGAGTAAACTGGCAACTTTGAACTCCTGTAACTTACAAAGTACTTCGAATTTGAACATCAAATTTGTAGAACATAATCTTTAAGAGTTATACATCCGATTTATAAGATAAAAAAAAAAAAAAATTTTTTCAACCACAAGGTGAGAACCTGCCTTAAACACCTATAGAAAAATTCATTGATTAATTAATTAATTAATTAATTAATTAATTCTTAAAACAAGGATAAAATTCTTATACCAAGTATTTTTGGTATGTATATTAAGGATAATAAATTCCAAACGAATATTTCTAAGAACAAGAACAAAACTTTCTTTAATTAATAGCTCGCAGTACTTGCTTTTAGAATACCAAGTACAGAAAATTCTTAAATTAAGAACGCCTTGTACTTAACTGTAGTGACCAAGTACATATGTTTCATGCTTAGATAAAGTAAAATAAATTCCAATAGAATAATTTTAAGAACAAGAATAAAACTTACCTAAATTAATCGCTCGTAGTACTTGTTTTTCGAAAATCAAGTATAGAAATTTCTTAATAAATGAATGATTTGTACTCAACTGTGTCATTCTATACTTTTTTTATACTTTTTGGTTCTTAATGCTAGAGAAAAGAGGCCCTTATAAATGTTTTTTGTATTGAAAATATCTACCCAAAAATAAAAAAATTTGAAAATCTGTCCATTTTCAAGAAATTGTGTATCGCTCGAAAGTAGGCTACACTTTTTTTTTTGAAGAGGGCTAGCGATTAACGTTTTTTATGTTTCTGTTTTTAAAGAGGGCAACGAGTATCGCAAAACTTTTAGTCGGGAAACCCGACTATAGCGTTCTTCCTTGTTAAATTTGTTTAACTTAGAAGACTGTTATACTTGCATACTGCATACTTGACATATTTTCAGTTGCGTAAGCATTGGTCTTTTGTATGAATTTTATACTATTATATTTGATTATATTTTGCAGATCACCATTCTTTTAAGCGAAGTATTCGAATCGACTGCGCGCTTAAAAATCGAGGAAGGAAAATTGAACAAAAGGGCCACGATTCTGGATTCCCAAGAGAGTTTTGTGTTGCGATTGAACACAATTAACGAATGCATGGTGCAGGTTGAGCGGCTAATCGCTAAGTATTACTCGAATGCACTCCCTTATTAACCTTTGATCATCGAAACAGATTTTCATCATAAAACACAAGAGTTTTTTTATACTTTGGTTAAAATTTAGTAATATGTAAATCATTTCTTGACACCCTTAATTTATGCTTCAAGAGTTTCCGAATCCTGTCGCATGAAGTGAGGAGGTACTTCGAAGGTACTTGTTTCCTTGTGACAAAGAAGTCCTTTCAAAATTATTTAAAATATTAAGTTTTATGAATTTTAATGCAAACGTACTTGTTGTATGCGAGTTATGACAACCACTTTTGGGCGTACGGGGCTGGAAATAAAACCGAAAACATTTATGTTAAGAACACTAGAGAATCTATTACCTTTCCAGTACATGGATATACTTTAAACAACTCAAAGTCCTTTGTAAGGCTTAAACATGTGAAAGACCCAAAATATGAATACTAATCAACACAAAATGTTATCCTCTTTTCCTATTTAAGTATAAGAAAACAACATCAATGTAAAGACAAGCTTATGAGGCTAAGAAATATTTACTCATTTATGTAATTAACTAAATTCATACTTATCCAAAATTACCAATTAAATCAAACATTATTAAAAAAAAATAAAGCATTATTAATTCAAGAAATGCACCTCTTTTTTTCTTTATTCAAGGACTAGCAGTCCTTTTTTAAACGCTTTATAAAAGTTTCACTTGTGGCTGGCTGGCTATCTGGCTATCTGGCTGCGTAACACTTTTTGGTTTGCATGCAGGCCTGCCAACTTGTTTTTTTTTACCGATAATTTATCGATATCTATAAAAGAGCGCGCTCTTTTAAGCCGGAAAGCGTTTCTTTTAGTTTTTTAAAACTATAAAAATTATTTAGGAGCTTTTTTGGTCGGAATATGGAGTTTTACACTCTCAAATAAAGCATGATATTTTCTTATAGTAAGAACCAATTGTGTTCAAGCTTATTCAAAATTATTCAATTTCCTAAAAAAAACGTATACATGTTTCTTATTTTAAGAGCGAAATATTCTTTTTTAAAGAGTTGCTTAAATTAAGTATTGTCAACCTTTCTTTATTCAAGAATTTTTCATTTTTCGAGGATGGATCAGAAAAAATTTTGAGTATATCTCGTACTTGATCTAAGTACTATTATAACTTGATTTAAGTACAATACATACTTGAGTTTGGAGAAAAAAATTCTTAAATCAAGAATTTCGGTTCAAAAACGAAAAGTTCTTGAAATAAGAAATACCGACAAAAATTATAAAATTTTTTACTTGACTCACTTTCATGAGCCTTTTTTCTTAAAACATGGTCATAGCGCTTGGTTTTTTTTCTGAGTGTAGTGTATGCATATTCAGCCAATAGGTTAAAAAAAAAGAAACGCTTGGGGGCTTGTTTCATATTAAACATTTTACTGCAAACAAAATCAACAATCATGCTACATGGGCTTAAGAAAACAGCAACAAGCCATCGCAATTGCAAATGCACCGTGTTAATAAAAAAAAAGGTAATTAACGCTAGCTTCGGAATTAACAATGGGCGCAGGTAGTTTTCTGACTGTGATTTGCATAATCAAAATAAAACTTCTGAATTTTTGGTCCGAAATACAGTCCGAAAAATTCGGGACGGTTTCTATCGCACCGTCGGATTTTTCAAAAATTTGTAAGCCAATTGTCGTTGCTTTCTGGGGCACACCGAAATAAAATTTTTTTAAAAAGGTACTCAGTAAATAGTATACATATGTATATTTAGATCAATGTTTAAAGATGTGAAAAAAAAATTGTTGGGTCACTTAAAATTAGATATAAATAAAGTTATAGTACACCCAGAAAAAAATGACCGAAAAAATCGAAGACCGAATTTCTTACTTTAATACCGCTTTGTTCTTATTTTTTTTTAAGACCATGTTCTTGCATTGATACCATTTGGTCTTGATTTAAGACCAGTCGACCATTTGTGTAACAAAAATTACCTTTTGGTTCTTATTCTCATACCATTTGTTCAGTAATAATAAACATTAGACCGTTTGTGTAAAATATACTACCGTTTGGTTCTAGTTCCTATACCATTAGTTCACAAATGAAAAACAGTGGACCATTTGTGTAAAAAATAATACCTTTCGGTTATAATTGTCATACCATTAGTTCATACATGACAATCCGGAACATTAGTGTACAAAATAATACCGTTTGGTTCTATTTGATATACCGTTTTGTTTAATTAGAACCGAAAAAAAATATGTTTTTTTTAGGAGAAATATATGTACATACATACAAATCTACATGTACCTACATATTTATATTTATAATGTGAATTTTGGCAATTGATTAACATATGTATGTACATATGTTAATTGTTAATTAAATTTTTGTTAAATACCAAAAGAAAATTAAAAACTTTTTTTTGCATTTTAAATGTACGTACATATGTACAGTGCTATTATGTCTGTGCATACACACGAACATATGTATGTATGTATGTAAATATATGTATGTACACAGGTACATATGTATAAAATAATTACTTAAAATTAGTTTAGAAAAATAATTATTTTTCATAAAAAAAATACATATGTTTGTATATGTACACACATGCATATGTACGTAAATATGTAGATATGTATCCCACTCCAATTTCGTGTTACCGACTGTTTCGTTCCTTTTAATAACTGTAAATGCTTGCTATCTCGCTTTTACCCGCGCCGGATAGACGCATGGCCAAAACAGCGGCAAACGAGCGTTTGTCTTTTTGTTCTTTGCTTCTCATACATAACTGTAAAAGCTTGCTATCTCGCTTTTACTTATTTGCTGTACAAAGATCTCCTTTCACAAAGAATAGTGCTGACAGCAAGTTAGCGGGAAAATAGCTTTTTCTAGTAAGAAAGTTTAAGTCAACAATAATAAATAAAATATTTTGAATATAACATAATATTATTAACAATTAGTTAAAGTTTTCTAGCTCGTTAAATAAAAGACGATTTTTTTTTGCTATTTAATCAGTTTATTTAAATTTTCCCACTATAAATAGCTATTTCCCGCTAACTTGCTGTCAGCACAAGTCTTGTTTTGCTTTAACAGTTATGTATGAAGAAGCAAAGGATTGAGCGATCGAGTGATTGCTGCTGCTTTGGGCACGCGTCAGTTTGATTTTGACTGCGATATGGATATGGACGACGATATTAACGAAGAGAGCTTATTAAAGCAATTTTTAAGTGCGCGATGCATAAGTGCGGGTGTGATCAAATATTTACTGGGTGAGTAAATTTTGTTTGTATTATATAAAAAATGAAGTGCAAAGACATTTTTTTAAAGTACATATGTACCATTTTAAAATAAAATTAATGCGTGTGAGTAAAAAAAGAACATTGGAGCAACAAAATAAAATAAGTTATGTTTTATGTGTTTTTATATTTGTGCAGTTAAAGGTGAAAACATTTCCTTTAATGCGAGTGTTAACTTTTAAAAAAAAAGATCAAATTATTTTACCGCAACCTCGAGTTTACTGCGTGTGTGTGTATTGCTTAAAACTGCACAAAACTGTACAGTGCAGAAAAGTTTGTTAGTTAAAATACGCGCGACTTTGTACATTTATGTACATATATAACTAATATATGTCGTTGAGAGTACACGTATTTATGTTCATTAAATAAATGCACAAAATCGCTCACATTTTAACACACACATACACATAAAGCTGCACGTTTTTTGTAAAGTACAGTTTCGTAAAGTTCAACACACACACACACGCAGAAAACTCGAGGTTGCGGTTAAATTAATTTGATCTATGTTTTCACAAAATAGCACTCATTTTAAAAAAAATTTTGAGTTTATGTATTTATTATTACATAAAGCAAAAGTGGCGCGTATTTTAACGCACAAGTACAAACACATACATAACTATACAGCTTTATGTGGATATGTGAGTGTAAAAATGCGCGCGATTTTTGGGTTATGTTAAAAATTTACACAAACTGAACGACTTATTTTTTACCAAACGTTAAAACGATTAACTTTTTTATCTTTGTTGCTCTAAAGTTTAACTCATTCTCATATTTATACGAGACACTTCTCTCTAATGCTAAAAAAATGTGTTGGAGTTTGTTTTTTTTTTGCAAAATGTGCCGTTCTTTTCGTTTTTTTGTATAATCCTTGGTTTATATTTTCAGATGCAAACGTGACTTTTGAGTCTTTACAGTATCTGAACGAAGCCCAGATTAAAGAAGCAATTCCGCCTTTGGGCTTACGAGCCGAGTTTCAAGGAAAACTTTTTAAATGGAAAGCTGAAAAGGTAAATTAAATCCAACAAAAAACTTTTGTTTAGTTAACATATTTTTTTTTGCATATTTCTAGTTCGAGATCGAGACGGATGTTCCTTCGAGCGTGGAGAATTGGCTGATCGCAAACAAGGACATTTGTCTTTCTCCCACTACATCTTCAAACGGCAGCAAAGTTTTCAGTACGGTAAGCACTTTTTGTTGTTTTAAAACTATTAGGTTGTGTATACTTTTATCTACATTACTTTACAATAAGTTAAGTTTTTAGGGACTCCTTAAGAATCAATTTTATGATATTAAAACCAAACTATATAGATTAGATTATCGATACTAATTTTCTTAAATATAATTATTCCTCGTTTTAATAGATTGGTTTTAACAACATACATTGTAACGTTAGAAAAACTTTAACTGCCTTAAAAACTTCTTAACTTAATAATTATATAAAAGAATACTAAAATAAATTCTCCTAATTATAAAACTGTACCTTAATTAACATTGTACATTGCATTATATAATTTATAAAAAAAATTCGGCAATCCATACTCATAATCTCCTCACACTTTTTTACAGATTCCACAGACTATATCCACACGCTCCTCCTGCCAGCCGTACTGCCCACCCATTCGCGTTTCCTCGACGGATCGGGAAAGCGGAACAGGAAGGTAACATTAGCAGACGCACAGGAGAGCATGGTTCCCCGCTTGTCGACCATAAACGACTTCAACAGGAGCATAAAGGAAATAATCAATAGGTACTAATCGGCGAACCTTACCGTGCAGTCCTTTATAATGGTTGTAGGAATTTCCGAGGAGAATCTAGAAGGGTTTTATGTATTTTTTATCAATAAGCTTCTACAAATTCCAACCTTTATTGAAAGTCTCGATCTTTGTTTCAAAATCTTAAAATACCTTGTAGCACGCAGTGACGCCTGGTTATTTAGTATTAAAAGACAATCGAAAAGAACTATATAGAATAAGGCACCTACTTTTATAATAAGCCATAAATATAATAATTTTAATAGTTTTAAAAAACTAAAAGAAACGCTTTCCGGTTTAAAAGAGCGCGCTCTTTTATAGATATCGATAAATTATCAGTAAAAAAACAAGTTGGCAGGCCTGCATGCAAACCAAAAAGTTACGCAGCCAGACAGCCAGCCAGCCAGATAGCCACAAGTGAAACTTATATAAAGCGTTTAAAAAGTAGAATGTTTTAATATTCATCTACAAGCATACGAAGTCAGCTTAGCTAACATTAATTTACATCTTGAAAAACTTTACGAATTTATAAGTTACCCTTTTCATTTATATCCAATGAATCATGGCTTTAGATTTAAATATATTTAATAAGAATTCTTTAATGTGAAAACCTTTTGTTTAACCACTGTTAATTACATGTTTAATTAAAAATAATAAAAAAAACATATTAAATAAAATAAAAGCGTTCAAAAAATGAAACCAATTTGTTCTTATTATACAGAAACATTGTTCTTGACAGAAGACAGGTCACAAATAATAATAATACCAATTGGTCTAAATTTAAGAAAATAGTGTTCTTAAGTATACAAGACCATATGGGTATTGAAGTAAGACCGAAAAGGTATTAACACCGCGTTCCAGAAACAATACCTTTTGGTCTTAATTTAAGACAATTTTGTTCTTACGTATACGAGACCATATGGTTATTAAAGTTAGACCATTTGGTCTTAAATTTGATCAAAATCGTTCTTGAACAAAAAATACCAAATGGTCTTAATTTCAGAACTAAGTGGTAATAGTATAAGACCGTTGGTTCTTAAAATGTAAGACCGTTTTGTTCTTAGTATAAGAACAGAGGTGTTAAAAATTCGTTCTTACTTTGATACCATAAGTTCTTATAAGGACACCAAATGGTATAAAGCTATAATTGAGACTCAAATAGACACGTTTTCAGACACATTCAGAACACTTTTTTCCCTGAGTGTAGATCTTGTCTCGCTGCTGACATGGATATTGGCGTGAGTTATCCTGGCCGCAGTTTTAATCTGAAATCAAACTACTAAAATGTGTTAGTTGTTATAAGTTAATCTATAAACTTATGCATATGTAGGGGAATTACACATTAAGTATTTTATTTATTCCGGGATAAAGTTCACAAAATGTTATTTAGGATTAAACTTAAAAAGAACAGAGATTTTATAACTTTGACTTTCGCACTCAATGGACACAAGTCTTCTTCGGCCAAATTCTCGCAGCGACTGACTTTAATTTGCAACTCTAACTGTATGGCGACAACGAGAGAAAAAGTGATGGCTATAGTTATCTTATGCTTGAGCGGGATGGATGGATACGCGAAACTGGCTGATGCAATCATGCTAATATTGTGAAATAGCAACCAGTGTGTCCCCATACTAAAGTTATCTAGTCTGCTAGTTACCCCGCTACACCCCTACCCCACACATATTAAACATTCTTACTAAAACAATCAAGCTCTCAAAAAAACATTGATTTTGAAGAAAATCGGTTGATGAATTTTTTTTATCCCTTACGCCATTTTGAAAAACAACGTTTCGAGAAAAGTTTAAAGTTTACTATTGAGGATAGAGGAACTCACGGAATTTTAACTTTCGAGTGCCAAATCTTCCTCAATTTTAAAGATAGGCCTTTAAAATTTCGGGATGCGATTTTGAAAGCATCGGAATCGGAATTTTTAAGTGGCTGAAGCCAATAAAAAAATTTACCTAATTTATTGTGTACAAATAAAAAAAAAAACTACAAGGTCTCAATTCCGCCCCCAAATTACTACGAGGGCGGTTTGATCAGTCAGTGACTCTTAGTATCAAACAAATTTATTTTATTTATCTACATAATCAGCTTTTACCTTTGCTGAAGTCGGTAAATATAACATCAATTTGACTGGTGTGTTTGGCCGGCTCAAGGACGATGTATTTTTAGTGCCTTTTCGTTTTTATAACAAAAGACACTTTTTGTCGACAAAATTTGTCGCTGTCAGTTGACTAAAATTCTAAAAGATAAGTAGACGCGGAACGATTTTTTACAATACGATGCTGTGATGGAGAATCAGGAGACCTATCAATGTGCTGGAGCTGATAGGTAACTAAACGTTTTAGAAACTTTGGAATTGCTGACCGTTTGGCAACAACACGATAGTTTTCGATGTCCGATCTAGATCCTTTTTAATGAAGAGGGATTTAGAATATTTCCTTCCATCAACTTAAGAAGTAAGAAAGTAGCACGAATAGGTTAAAAAGAAAAGTAATTGGGACACAGAGTGCTTCTGCGAAACGCTTAATTATGCAGCTTGGAATTCTATTAAGGCCTGTTGAGAAAGACAAACCAATACTAAACATACCTTGCACACTCAGAAAAAAAATGTGTACTAAATTTTAGGAATTATGATTATAATTACATTGCCAAATTTGAATATACAATTTGGAAGACGCCGGCAGCGCAGTCGGCGCGCTCGTCAACTGCATGACGTCAACGACCACGCCAGCGCTTCATGCGAACGTTTTGTATGGAGCAAACCTTGCGCTGCGGGACAAAAAATTCGATATTAACTGTCTGAGTCAAATATACAAATTTTTTTTTTTTGGAACACATAAGATTTCAAAGACAATTGTGTAAAATTTCATTTCAGTAGTTGCCCTAGAACACTTTTGAAAACTTATTTGTTTGAACAATTGTTCTTAAAAATTTAGTTCGTTTTTTAATAAACATTTTTAAATATTTTTTTTAAGGGTAAAACACCCCAAAAAAATGCCGTCGATATATGTCAAGCCGTTCGTGAGCTATACATTTTTCGCTAAATCCCTAAAAAACAAATTTTTGAACTTTGAAGCTCAAAATCTCGAGAACGGTGCGGAATTTCGAAAAACTGTTAAAAGTTTTTAGGTACTGTCCTAATGTACACATTTTTTACGTTTTTTCGAATCAAAAAAATCAACCAAAAATTTTTGTCACAGTTGAAATGGCCTGACCCAAAAGTCAAAATAAATATTTTTCGTTTCAAGGCTATATTTGGAGGGTGTTATTGCCTTAAGGGGTTATATACCTTTTTTATTTCCAAAAAATCTAAAATTTTTGCATTGCTTTATCTTAAAGAACAACTCCTTAAGAACATTTTGGCAAATTTTCATAGAGATCCGAGCAGTAGAAAAAAAGTTACAGCACTTCTAGCCGCGCGCCTCGTCCCGGCCCCAAGCTAAACATGAAACTTTAAACGCGAATATCTCAAAATGGTATTTTTAAAAAATGACTTTGCGGTGGCCACGATTGCACAAGAACTATTTGACCGATCTTCTTCAATTTTTTTTTCATTTATTCGTAATGATTGTGCCGTAATGATTTCGTGAACGATTCGGTTTTTATGCGCCAATTTTGATTTTCCAGATCAAAATTTTTTAATAAAATTTTTAGAACTCGAAACATCAATTTTTTGGAAAAATTGTTACTGTACGCAGAAATAGCCAAATATTCTTGAAAAGAATCGTTCACGAACTAGATATAATACTATACTAATAAAAATTTTTTGGTTTTTTGATTTCGGTTAACCTGCTGGACTTCCATCGTGGCCACCACAAGCCTCTATAAAAAAAAGGGTTCCGAGAGAATTGCCATAACTTTGTAAATTATTTATATTTTTTCAAGAAGAAACGCTTGTTGTTTTAATAAAAACATGTACTATCAATAAATAATAACTTTAGTTCCATAAAATAATTGCTACACACCTGAAAAAAAATCCAAAGTTCCCTCAATTTTTTTGCTCAAAAAGGTATATAACCCCTTAAATGTAATGTACACAAAATAAGTCCATGATTTTTTCTGGGTGCAGAACATCACTTGCCTCGAGAGGTGGAATATTAAAATTATTTACATGAGACAATGAATACGGGTATGGAGTAGATGGGTTGTAAAAGAGAGAAGAATATGTACATTGAAAGAAAGTTCCAAATAGATTTGAGCTATTAATTTTTAAAGATTCTATTTCATTATGTAACCGAAAAGTAGAAGGGTAGAGGCTGGATTTTCTTTTAGTGTTAACAAAGGAATATAACTGCTTAGGGTTGTTTCTGATATTTTCCCTACACTAGGCAATATAATCCGCATAATATTGGTTGTTTGATACTTAAAAGTCGGAACAGGCGGTGGCATAACAAGAAAAGTCTGTTTTCTGATACTTTTTGAACAGCCGTGATTTTTTGTTTTTAAGGTAAGACAATTGGAAAACCAGAGGGGCTTAAATGAGTTTCCAACAGAAGCCTCCGGGCTAAATGTACAGTCTCGTTAAATTAATTCTTATTTAAGCGTCATGTTTAAACAACTTAAAGTACAAACTTGTTACTAAAAATACCAAATAGAACACAAGCACAGTGTAACAGTCGTAGAGTACTTTGGGGGAAAAGACGGAATAGATAAACAGGTGGTAGCGAAAGCCGACCATCAAACAGAGGTAGAAGGCCGCCGGGAGCATGATCAGAGCGGCATATAGCGGAGCTATAAGCGAATCTGCAGCAATGGAGTAAGGCGGCTGCAGCTGCATTATGCCCACACTGCGCAGATCCGAGCGCAGCGTGTGGACAACCAAGTAGAGGAATGCATGAATCTCAGCACTGTAAGTGTTGAGGGTGACGAAGAGGCCCACGATCGCGGGGTTGTAGCTAGTCTGCCCGATGTTACCTGGCGTCAGGTCAATGGTGGACAAGCTGTTCGAGTTGCCCTGGTAGAAGTAGAACATCCTGGCCAGGAATATGGTCATGATGATCTTGTACACATGCACCAGCCGCACAGAGAACTTGCGAGCACTCGTCCCGAAAACATCGCACAGCTTGTAGGTTTGCTGCAAGGCCACAAGGGAAGGGTTCCCTCATTTTGGACCAAAAAATCGATTTTTTGTTTTTAGCAAAAATGAAAGCCACATATATGTAGAATATGTGTGTAAATGGATTTATCGATCCGACGAATATTTATTTGCGATACTCGAAGAGTAAGCAAATACTGTAAACGATCAAATGTCTGTCTGTCCGTCCGTCCGTCCGTCCGTCTGTCCGTCCGTCCGTCCGTCCGTCCGTCCGTCCGTCCGTCCGTCCGTCCGTCCGTCCGTCCGTCCGTCCGTCCGTCCGTCCGTCCGTCCGTCCGTCCGTCCGTCCGTCCGTCCGTCCGTCCGTCCGTCCGTCCGTCCGTCCGTCCGTCCGCACAAGCATTGAGATCTCGGGAACTATAAGAGCTAGAGCCACCAAATTTTGCACACAGACTTCTATAAGCAAGGCGCAGATCAAGTTTGTTTCAAAACCTGACCACGTCCACATTTTTAATGCTAGAGAAATTAAAAAATTATTAGAGAATTATTAATGTTGTTTGTATTAAAAATATCTACCCAAATATCTAAAAATTTTAAAATCTGACCATTTTTAAGAAATTTTGTATACAAATGCGTTGAAAATTTTTATTGCGCTCAAAAGTAGGCAAAACTTTTTTTTTAAGAGAGGGCGCCTAAAACTGATTGCGCATGAAAGTAGGCTACACATTATTGAAGAGGGCTAGCTAGCTGTTTTTAAAGAGGGCAATGAGTATCGCAAATCTTATAGTCGGGAAACCCGACTATAGCGTTCTTTCTTGTTTTCGAATGGCAACGACTTGAAGTCACCTATCTCACTCGCGCTACGTGGTGGTTTACCGCTATAATGAAAGTTTATCTCGAAACCACGTTTTCCGATCTAACTAAAACTCTCAGGCCTGATCTACTGATCCAATTCTCTTCATCTAAGAACTGTTTGGAAGTGCATGTTTTTTTGTACGCCCTGTAGCAACATCATGTATGTAAATTATTTATTAATATTCTTTTAACGTTGTTGAAATGGAAAAAAAACAAGCAAAATTTGAACTTTTAGGTCCAATGTTTATTATTCAATGAATTTTGCATACTTACAATACTTACAATTTTGCTACCAGTCATAGAAAATATAATTATCTTTACGTGATAACAACGATTTTTGATTTCAGTTCACTACAAGAAGCGGCAAAGTTTTAGTTAGTTTTTCAACTTTTTTATTTTTTTAAAATTCTTTGATAATAAACTAATAAAATCATCAGATCCAAAAGTTCCTAGGCCTTTTTATTGTCCTACAACAAAAATAGAAACTTTGCCTTAATTTTGTCCATAATGAAGGAACCCTTCCCTTCCCGGAGTGCCCGGAGTGCGATACTTGAAGAGTAAGAAAATACTGTAAACGTTGAAATGTCTGTCTGTCCGTCCGTGCACACAGACTTCTATAAGCAAAGCGCAGATCAAGTTTGTTTCAAAACCTGACCACGCCCCTTTTTACGCCCACAAACCGCGTGGCCCTAATAAATGTTGTTTGTATTGAAAATATCTACCCAAATATCTAAATATTTTGAAAATCTCGCCATTTTCAAGAAATTGTGCATACAAGTGCGTTAAAAATTTTTGTTACGCTCGAATGTAGGCTAAACTTTTTTTTAAGAGGGCGCTCAAAATTAATTGCGCTCGAAAGTAGGCTAAACTTTTTTGAAGAGGGCTAGCTATCAGTTTTTAAAAAGGGCTATGACTTTCGCAAATCTTTTTTCCCCTCAGCGGAGTGGTAAAAGAAATTGGATTGGGCTAAGTCTGTGTTGCCCAATTTCGTATTGGAGAGGGCGAAGGACCCTAAAAATCCTAAACGGCACCGCTCCCAGGAAACTGCGGCTCAAAATGAACCGAAGAAAATTCGTACACACGTGCACGTCGTGCCGAACAAAGCAAAGGTTGAGGCAGCACTGGCTGTACAATGCTTCGAGGTGCTGGAAGCGGACCCTGGACCCCCACCACTCTGCAAGGATGCAGGGTGGTACCAGGGTAACGTCAAGGTGATGGCGTTCGAAGGAGCTAGGTCGGCAGAGCTACTGAAAGCGGCCGTATCTAGACTGGGTGAGGTCTACCCGGGTGACTGTCGACTGGAAGGACATCCCGAGTAGGCCAAGAGCCGTTATATGGGTCCCGTCCTCCTTTAAGGAGCCGGAGAAGATCCTGGCGATGTTGCAGGGCTGCAACCTTAGCCTGCCGTTCTCCGACTGGAAGGTGGCGAAGGTGGAAGAGACGCAGGGCCCATTGCGTCAGGTGTTACTCATCCTAAAGAAGGACTCCACTGCACCCATTGTGTTGCTGTGAACAGAACTGGTCAGAATACAAACACAATCTAGCTATATTCAAAAAGCTCACAATGCAGGCACAAAGAGAGGATTGGAGAAAATTCTGTTCGGGAATTGAATCCTCTTTAGAAGCTGCAAGATTACGAAAGGTACTCTCAAAGTCATCCTCGAATCTGGGCTATCTCAAGAGACAGGACGACTCATGGACTTCTTTTTTTTTTTTTTTTTTCTTATTTGTACGTTTTATTTATTTATTGAATCTTCTCTAGAAGAGACTTACAATAAGTGTTCAAATCTTAACCTATACTATATTATAATTGTTAATTGGTTAATGGCCCTAAGTTGGGCAGGAGTGGACGGTCGTTGCGCTGTAACCGGGAGTGGTTACTGAGCCGCCTGAGCTGCCTGGCTAGTTGGTTTGGGTGTAGTGACAGTCTAGCTTCGTACTTCGAAACTTTACTATCAATTTCTTCTTTAACGGGTTTAATATCCAGGTCCCTATGGATATTTGCGTTGCGAATATACCAGGGGGCCCCAGTTATTGTTCGCAGTATCTTCGATTGTACTCGTTGGATGATTTCTATGTTGCTGCTGCTTGCGTCTCCCCAGAGTTCGGACCCGTACATCCAGGTTGGCTTTAAACAAGAGTTGTAAATAAGTACTTTGAGTTCCAGTGGCAGGGGTGAGCGGGAATTGAGGGGCCAGTGGAAACTGTTGGCCTTGAGTTTTAGGGAAGTCTTCTTTGCTTCAATGTGCTTTCTCCAGGTAAGCCGCCTGTCTAAGTGGATGCCCAGGTATGTGACTTCGTCGACACGGGGGATTTCTTTGTTGTTTAGGGTCAGTGGTGGGCAGGTTGCCCGATTAAGTGTAAATGTTATATGTTTGCATTTTTGTTCGTTGACTTGTATGCGCCAATCTGCTAGCCATTTTTCTACGGCCCCCAGGTGGTTTTTTAAATACGCTGTTGCTGTTTTTGGACATTTTGAACGACTGGTTAAAGCTGTGTCATCAGCAAAGGTGGATAGGGTTGTCTGGCTGCTTGTGGGAATGTCGGCCGTGTATAGGACATACAAGATCGGTCCGAGCACACTTCCTTGGGGTACTCCAGCATCGATTTTGTGGTTGGCGGAGAAAAAATTTTTGCATCTGACAGTAAATACTCTGTCTTTAAGGTAAGATTCAAGTAATTTGTGGGTGTTTTGTGGTAGGACAGTCTTGATTTTATGAACCAGACCGTCAATCCAAACGCGATCGAAGGCTTGAGAAACGTCTAGGAATAGAGCACTGCAGTATTCCCTGCATTCAAATGCTGTGCGTATTTCAGCTGTTATGCGATTTACCTGTTCGGTAGTTCCGTGCTTTTCCCTGAAGCCGAACTGATGCAGGGGGATCGCTCTGTCGTTTTGGAGGTGTGTTCTGAGGTGGCACAAAAGCAGCTTTTCAAATAGCTTTGATAGGCAGGGAAGGAGGCTAATGGGCCTGTACGATGGAGGTTGGGATTTGTCTTTGCCTGGTTTTGGTATCATTGTAATAACAGACTTTTTCCATTGTGTGGGAAAATAGCCCCATTTAAGAATTGAGTTGAATATGGTGGTTATGCTTTTGACTGCGCATAGAGGCAATTCAATTATCATTTTAGGCGAAATTAAATCATGGCCAGGGGCTTTTTTTGGATTCATCTGTTCTGCGATGGCTTTTATGATTGTGCTTGTTTCAAGGGTTATTGTGGAGGAAGGCTCCGCTGGTGAGATGCTTGGTAAAGTGAATTGGTTTGTCGGCGGATGAGGTTGGAAGACATTTTTTAAGTGAGAGGCGAATATGTTGGCTTTTTCCTCGTCACTACGGGCCCACCCACCTGTTGGTGATCGAATTGGAAAATCGGGTTCTATTGGTGGTTGAATGTTTGGGTGCGCTCTCCAGAGTGGAAATTTGTTGCTGGTGGGCGAAAGTTCCGCTATATAGGCACGTTGAGTCTGATTCTTTACAGTTAATAAAGCTTTAGACAACTTCCGACAAGCTTCATTAAACCTTTGTTTAGTGGCTGGGGAGCGGTGTGCCTGCCAGTCTCGGCGAAGTCGCCGCTTTTCTTGAAGAAGTAACTGAATCTGTGTATTTGTACGTGTAGTTTTTGGGGGGGATGTGGCTGAAAGTTCGGGTGTAGAGTGTTTGGCAGCAGAGGACATACCATCCGTTATATGCTTAAGTGAGTCTTCAATATCAGCTTCACAGGAGATTTTAGGTTCGATTTCAAAGTGTGAGCTTACGTATTTTTTATACTTTAGCCAGTTTGTTTTATTGGTTTATTTTATTTCTTCTAGCGAAGAAACACTAATGCTATTACTAGATACGCATTTTCCAGGAAACACCTTAGGTCCCCAAACAAGCGACCCACAACCATGCCACCCGGTCAAAGTATTGGATAGCATTATGACTGAATCCAACATTAAATGGGCTATAAATAGCTTCGCTCCCTACAAATCTCCAGGTCCCGATGGGATATTCCCGGCACAACTACAGCAAGGGGAAGATCTTGCTGTCCCTTGGCTAAAAGCCATCTTCACGAACATCATGGCGTTAGGCCAAATTCCCCCTTCTTGGCTAATGTCCAAAGTAGTTTTTATATCCAAGGCCGGCAAAGCCTCACACTCAACACCGAAGGATCTCAGGCCAATAAGCCTGTCCTCCTTCCTTCTGAAAACCTTGGAAAGATTGATAGGGCTACACCTAAGAACATCAATCAATCCCTCTCTACTATCTGAATCTCAGCATGCATACCGTAAAAGCAAATCGACAGAAACAGCACTTCATTCTGTCATATCCAGTATAGAAAAATCCCTGCAAAACAAGGAATATAACTTAGCCGCCTTCTTGGACATAGAATGAGCTTTCAATAACATCGACTCAAGGGCAATAACCAATGCTATGCTGAGTAGATGATCAGTTGGTGAGATTAGTCACACAGTTGCTACTGAGCAGAAAAGTGACCTCTTCACTGAGAGCATCTACTCTGTGCAGGCATGTCAGCAGAGGTACTCCTCAAGGGGGGGTACTTTCACCGCTTCTATGGAACCTAGCAGTAAACACGCTGCTTCGCGACATAGAAGATGGGGGGTGCAAGGTTGTTGCTTATGCAGACGATGTGGTTGTTATGCTGCGGGGAAAATTTCCGCAAACCCTTTGTTGGCATTATGACAGTCAAACTAAGAAAACTGTCAAGATGGGCATCTGAAAGTGGGTTAAACGTAAACCCAAGTAAAACCGATATTATTTTTTTTCCAGGAAGTATAAGATTCCTAAGTTATCTGCCCCAAAACTAAATGATTCCGTTCTAGAGTTTAGCGATAGTGCAAAATACCTGGGGCTTGTACTAGACAAGAAATTGAACTGGAATCACACTATATCGGATAGAGTGCGTAAAGCTAACATAGCACTCTTCACCTGCAAAAAGTCCATCAATACGGTCACTCATCCATCCTACCAGAAGGCGCAAATATGCAATTAACAGACTATTGCAAACCTGTGGAACACACCTCTACAACGTTCAAAACAGTTTTCCCCTCTAGGGAGGACTGGGCGGCAAGTCCCTTTGGACAAAATGACTGTATAAATTTCTTCACAGACGGCTCCAAACTCGACAATAGAGTTGGAGGAGGAGTCTTCAGCGAACAACTTAGTATCAAAATACAATTCCGTCTTCCGGACCACTGCAGCGTTTTTCAGGCAGAGATTCTTGCCATAAGCGAGGCTCTCAGTTGCCTATGCCACTCTAGCCTTATAGACGGAGCAATTAACATTTACTCAGACAGTCAGGCAGTAATAAAGTCACTTCGTGCGCTATCCTCAAACTCGACGATAGTGAACAACTGCCGCAAATCTCTTCAAGAGATGGCACAGCAGTTCGTTATCTCCCTAATCAGGGTGCCAGCGCACCAAAATATTGAGGGGAACGAAATAGCTGATGAACTGGCCAGACGCGGCACTACTACAGTTCTCCCTCCAGACAAGGAGGACTTCCGTATGCCCCTAGCCACTTTTAAGCTCAGGACAAGGGAAGTTTTCAGATCCCTTGTACAAGAAACATGGAACAACACCACTCACTGCAACATTAGTCGCCAATCATGGCCTATGGTTGACGCCAAACGTACAAAAAGGCTTTTCAGTCTACATCGCACACAATGCTCAGCTGTAATTCGAGCAATTACAGGTCACTGGCTCGTAGGAGCCCACGCATCCCGACTAAACGTCCTAAACAACGACTTCTGCAGAAGCTGCAAAAACGAGGAAGAAGTAGAATCAGTAGAGCACTTCTTCTGCTCCTGTGTGGCCCTTATCAGGCGCAGGAAAAAGTATATAGGAGAATAATTCCTTGACAATCTAGCTGAATTAGCAGCTATTCCCCCGAAGAAAATAGCAGGTTTCATTAGAGAAACGGGCTGGGACTCTTTCTAACTTCGTGGTTTAAGGGGTACTTATGATCCATTGCGGTATCACAATGGGCCAGTGATGGCCTAAGTGGGCTGACCTTGTGTCAGCCGCCGCGCTTACCTAACCTAACCTATATTTATTGGCATAATAAGTTAGCTAGTGTGTGGAAATTGTAACTGTATCTACAGTTACTTAACCTTCACTACAGTGAAGAAAAAATACACACAATAATCCCTGCAGGGAAAATACCAACTAGTTACAAAAATAACTAGTCCTGCAACTAGTTTAAACCAACTGATTTTTGTCTGGTTACAATCGGATCAGACATAGACTAAAAAATGTGAACCCATTTGGACAATAAAATAGTTTACAACTAGTGACGAAGCAACTAGAATTGGAGAGGTTTCATTTTGCCCAGACGAAGCCTAGCAGTGGTTGACTAGTACCGAAAAAACCAGTTGAAGTCCAGTTTACAACTGGTAACAAAGGAACTATACTTGGACTAGTTGCTTTTGGTCTAGACATTGTACAGTACACATAAACTGGTATTTGACTAGTATTTGGGTGAGTTGAGTAGCCTACGTGTCCGGAAGGATCAACCTCGAGACTATTTTTTTACTTATTGAGCTCTATAATTTTTTTTTTCTTACGTCATTAACATCATGCACCGTGAACTTAACTTGAAATAAAGCGACATAGTTCAAACTCATACCAAGAAATTTTTTTGTTAATCAAATCTTTATGATGACAAAACCCTAAATTAAACGTACAATACAGATATTCTTTGGTAATCATTCACCGTGCAAGTATGTGTAGCCTTTGGAAATGTCATTAACTGAGATTCCCGCGTGGCGGAAGGATCAGGCGTGCGCTCTTAAAAGCATGAGACGCTAGGAGGTCCTTGGTTCGAGCACGCTCGAGACCTATACGATTCTAGTATACCTTTTATTAAGCAAGTATTTTTATGAATGTATATAATGTCAGCAAAAATAACAATAAACGGTACAAATTAAATAAAGTTGTATTAGAAGTTAAAGTTAAATACATGTATTTATTTAGAGTAGCGGCCTCTGAACATAAAACAAGTTTTTAGTATAAGAGCCAGTACAAGAGCCGTTACCGACTAGTTCAAAACTAAAACAATCGGACTAGTTGTGGGCCAGTTTACATGTTTCTATTACGCAACTAGTTCAAAAATTTTTAAAAAGGAACTAGTTGCGGCCCTTTGACATCCCCATGTTAAAAATACCAGTCCGGCCCATACAATTGTACCATTACTCAGATTAGTTAACAACTAGTTATTTGCGATACTCGAAGAGTAAGCAAGTACTGTAAACTTTGAAATGTCTGTCTGTCCGTCCGTCCGTCCGTTCGTCCGTACGAGCCTCGAGATCTCGGGAACCATAATAGCTAGAGCCACAAAATTTTGCACACAGACTTCTATATGCCCCACGTAGATCAAGTTTGTTTCAAAGCCCGACCACGCCCCTTTTAACGCCAACTCTTCAGGTCTTTAAAAAGCTAACCTGACCTTTAAAAAAGGATAGAAAAAGCCAGAAAATGTTAATACCAGCTAGAAAAAACGCTAGAGTAAATTAAACTATATTTTATTAATTAATCAAGCATTTTTGAAAATTTATCAATCTCCTCAGCCATGTCCCCTTCTGCAGCTGGGTTTGTATAAGTTTGGTTGGTTCCTATTCTGTTAAGTCATGGCAGCACGGCGTAGTCCGTATACATATTTTAAAATATGAGTTGAAAATGTAAAATACCTTATGTGTAAAATAGAGTTCAATGTTTGAACGGCCATTCCTTTTCTTAGTTCGGTTTTGACGTTGTCAATGCGGCATCTTGTTGGCAGGTTTTTGGAGCGACAGATGCAAGAAAAAGTATCTTGTTCGTCTGAGAAAATGCAGTTGACGAAGACTTATGCTTGGCTGTCTTCGCATGTGCGTGCAGGGCTAACGACTCAAGCGTTTTTTTCTTGTTTTGTTTTTTTTTTAAGAGGGCAATGAGTATCGCAAATCTGATAGTCGGGAAACCCGACTATAGCGTTCTTTCTTGTTTTGTTCTAGTCTTCAATTGGACCTTCTCCCTGCAGGGATGTTCCCGTTAGAGTAACAAAAATTTAAGAATGTTTTTTTTCGGTGTATATACCTACATATGCATTCTATTTTTCTCAATTTAACTACACATGTAAAAATTAAACGTTCTATGGTTAAAAATTTGCAGAGGCATGAGAAGCAAGGCACAAAACATATATTGAATTTAAAGAATATTAAAAAAAAGCTTTGTGCAAGGCCAAACATTGACGTGAATATGTACATATATGCGCACGTTTTGTGTTTTGCAAGGCCCCAAATAATCGCCTCAAATAGTTTTAATTCAGTGCTGCTCACACTAATACAATAAAATGTACATATATCTTGTATACACCAGTAACCAATTTTATTTTCGTTCGCACTTGCCGAAGAACACACACGACACGACAGTGTCAATGTGGCGGCTAAGCGTCGGCAAAAAAAACTCCTTGATTCGCGAGTTAGGCGAGTGTGCAGCAATGTTTTAACCAGTGCTGCCAATCTAGCCTTTTTCCGGACAGATCTGTCCCTTTTAAAACGGCCTTAGCCGGAAAAAATTTCAAACAGCCCCTGTCCGGAAATCTGGCCTTTTTTTGACAATAAATTTTAAAGGAAAAGTTGAATGATTTGTACTTGATTCATCCTGATTTCAAAAACAAAATGACCTTTTTTTAGGAGCTAAGTCGAACACTTTTGTGCTTTTACCACTAACCACTAAAATCATGAAGAATGTTCAAAATCAAGAATCCATCTCAAAAAGTTAGATCTCATTTTGCTTAAAATGTTGTTTAAAGCGATTAAATCGATCAGATAAAATAATTACCAAACGCTCTGAATAATGTACAAAGGGTTTTAAGCAAATTAATTCCTGATGTTTTTTTAAAAACTTTTCTAAAAGTACTTGAAAAAAAATTTTTTGTTTTTGTGCCAAGACCCTTAAAAAACATGTATAAGATTAGGTTACTTTTAGCTTGTAATTTTCATGATATCACCTCAAAAATGTATTTTTAATTGCAAGTTTTGACTCCGCTAACAAATAATCATGACATATGTGAATCTGAAGTAAAACAAGAAAGAACGCTATAGTCGGGTTTTCCGACTATAAAATTTGCGATACTCATTGCCCTCTTTAAAAACAGTTAGCTAGCCCTCTTCAATAATGTGTAGCCTACTTTCATGCGCAATCAGTTTTAAGCGCCCTCTCTTAAAAAAAAAATTGTTTTGCCTACTTTTGAGCGCAATAAAAATTTTCAACGCAGTTGTATGCACAATTTCTTGAAAATGGTCAAATTTTTTAGATATTTGGGTAGATATTTTCAACACGAACAACATTTGTAAGGGCCACTTTTCTCTAGCACTAAAAATGTGGACACCACAGAGTTTTTTCCGGTTTGTGGGCGTAAAAAGGGGCGTGGTCAGGTTTTGAAACAAACTTGATCTGCGCCTTGCTCATAGAAGTCTGTGTGCAAAATTTGGTGGCTCTAGCTCTAATAGTTCCCGAGATCTCGATGTTTGTGCGGACAGACAGACAGACGGACGGACGGACGGACAGACAGACATTTGATCGTTTACAGTATTTGCTTACTCTTGGAGTATCGCAAATAAAAATTGTACCTAATAACATAAATTTGTTAAAACAATAAGTTGGCCTTTTTTTTGTCCTTTTTTTTAAATTTCTGTCCCTTTTTTCGCCTTTTTTTTTTGGCCTTTTTTTTGAACTGACTGCTGGCAGCACTGGTTTTAACTCAATTTTTAAATCCAAAGGAAATACTTAAGCTTCTAGCGAAACAACAAAAAATAAACACCTCCTACTACTACTACTACTACTACTTAAGCTTCTATGTTTTTTTTTTGCAAGGATTTTGTGGATTTTTGTCTTAAAAACAAGAAAGAACGCAATTGTCGGGCTCTCGACTATATAATTCACGTTACTCAGATAAACAATGAGACAATGGCTAAGTTCAGCAGAACAAGATGATCACTGATCACTGATGGATCAGAAATCAGTGATCATGTTTGTTTTTGCTGAACGCTTATGATAAATTTTTGGATATCGGTTTGAAACCACTCGGTATCGGTATGACCCGGCTAAGAAACCATTTAATTGAACAAAAAAATTGTTTAAATACACATTGTAGTATCTTATACTATTTCGGTTTAGAAACAAATTTTAATGACTGTTATGGGGTCGCATAAATTTAAATCATTAAGCAAAAGATGTGTTAAATTTGGAAAAAAAAAATCATTAAAAATTACATATAGGGGAGAATTGGGGGTTGTGGGCATGGGTCGGTATATTTTCACAAAATGAAGATTGAGTTTTGTCGGTAATGTCATTCGCAAGCAGTTACTCTATGTATGATTTATCCCAAACATCAAAGTAATCTGACTCGTTTGTTTTGGAAGAGAACGAACTGGTTCTTTTGTGCTTGAATAAGGTAATAAAACTTCTTTCAAACATTTTCAAAAGAGTGTCAATCAAAATGAATCGATTAAAAAGGTAAGTGTAATTCATTTTTGTTTAGTCGAAGTATTATACAAATAATACAATATCAATTTAACCCAATAAATATGTAGTCAAAAAATTTTGTAGTTTTTTCTTAAAATGACTGCTATAGTTGGGAGTTGTGGGCGCCCATTTTTATTTGCGATTCTCGAAGCAAACGTTGCAAATGTCTGCCGTCCGTCTGTCCTTCTGTACAAACGTCGGGATCTCGGGATAAGAGCAAAGCGCAGATCAAGTGTGTTTCAAAACCTGTCCACATTTTTAATGATAGAGAAAAGTGGTCATAATAAATGTTGTTTGAATTGAAATTTCTACACAGATATCTTTAATTTTGTATACAAGTGCGTTAAAAATTTATTGCGCTTAAAAGCAGGCTATATATTTTTTTTTTAAGATGGCTAGCGACTCAAGCATTTTGTCTTGTTTTGTTTATTTTAAGAGGGCAATGAGTATCGCAAATCTGATAGTCAGGAAACCCGACTATAGCGTACTCTCTTGATTTTTTTTGCAAATTTTATATACCTACAAATCATTGTTAAAATAACTAAAAATTAGTTTGGAACCCTCTAGAACATTTTTAAGAAAATTTTAGGCCGTTGGAAAAGGATCCTCTCCCGCTGAGAGGGATTATCGCCAAGCGGGCTTTGATTGGTAGGCGAGATGTGGGCACCTTAGTGAATCTGTGTAAAGCTAGAGACCTAAGCTAACTAATTTGTTCTTATTAGTTGCGCATTTTACGATATTACGAAAGTTCATATGAATTTTTTTTTGCATTTTATAATTTGTAACCCTTAAAAATACTGTATATTAAAGATGATATACAGTATTTTTTTTTATTGATATATACTATGTTTATACGATGGAGACGAATACATGTAATCAAATTAGCAGAGCCTACTTGCTTCATGCAATCATACATGAAATGGTGTTTATACACACAATTTTTTCCCCATTTCATGAAATAATTGGATGAAATAGGCTACGTATAAATATAGTAATTCTCCACCGCAGTAGTAAAAGCAATTCACACTGCATCCGTGCCTACATCAAATTTGAACAATCATTTCAAAGTATCAAAAGATTAAACATAATTTGTGTTTTTTTTTTTATAAATTTTTGCCTTTGTTTACGTTCCTCTTCTTCTGTTTTTTCTTATTGATATTCGAACATCGATAGCAATTCATCATGTATCAAGGAGAAGGAGCGCACTATTTTTGCGCGTTCAGCACAACTATTGATAAAAATCCATCAGTGATCAGTGATCATGTTGTTCTGCTGTACGCAGCCTATTTCTGTCTTGCCCATACTAACGGAAAATCGTATAGGCAGAGAACAAATTGCTCCAATTAATGAGCCAAATCATAACACCAATACCGGCGTATTGTGGGGATTTTACAAATATAAGCACAAACGTGTTCCACTTAGCTTACAATACAAGGCTCATTTAGTTATTGAAATCAGGTTGATTCAAGCACAAATCATATAACTTTTCCTTCAAAAGTAAATGTGAAAATAAGAAAGAACGATATAGGCCAGATTTCCGGATAAGGGCTGTTTAAAATTTTTTCCGTCTGAGACCGTTTTAAAAAGGACAGATCTATCCGGAAAATGCACAGAATGGCAGCACTGGTTTATGCGAAAAACTTGGATACAATTTAGTAGTTAAAAAAATGTTCCATCACTTCACAAAATTTAAAAGTTTTTGATTTAGGTAATTTTGATCATTTCTAAGAGTTAAAGGGGATACTAAGATAAAAATTCTTCGGAATTTGGGGGCTGTTTTAACTCAGATCTCAACATATCTCATCTGAAATTTTCTCGATGAAAACTTTGTGACAAAAATGCACGTCTTTCAAACATTATGAAGATCAGGAAATGTTTAGCTTTAAGAACAACACACTTATTCACGAGGAGAATCGCCTAACTTAACAGAAACACTTAATTTTTTTTATTGTCCGTAAAATTAGACAGAAGTTTCTGTCTTCAATGCATTGAATTTATTAATCCGAAACCCCCTTTGCACCAATCCGCACAAAAAATAAATATGAACTCATTTAACAAAAAATTTAAAATTTTAATAAAGAAGCTGTTTCTTGGTGAGTACAGATGAATGTGTAAAACTGTGTGTTTCATTATTTTGATGTGTATGTAAGTATGAGTTCACCAAGAACATGTGGAGATTATCATGTAGAGAGTCAAATACGGTAACCACCCAATCGCGGTCCGAATTATCAAAATATATGCACGGTGATCCCGTATAGGGGATCTGGAAGACTTTTTTTGGGATCGCAGCTTCCTTATTCAACCGTCACAGACTTGGCCAGATTTCTGGGGCAATCAACATCGCACCCGCGCAGAACGGCAATATGATAGGAAAGGAGTTGCATGGGGATTACGGTAAGGATTCCCTGCAGGCAGTCGACGGTGCGGGGGATCTCCAGGTGGCGGGAAGAGAAGGCCTGGGTCTCCTCGTCTCCTTCCTCGCAGATAATAATCGGGCAGCCCTTTCGGGATGTGACCTGCTGAAGGGCGTTCATGCACTTGACGTAGACGGGATCACGCAAGACTATCATCAGAACTGGCATGGAGTCGTCGACGAGGGCCAGTGGGCCGTGCTTCAGTTCTCCGGCCATGATGCCCTCGCTGTGCATGTAGGTCAGCTCCTTCACTTTCTGAAAGGGTAAATAACAACTTTAAGGAAAAACACAGGCCAGAACAGTTGCCTTCTTACCAGGGCGCCTTCCAGACAGGTAGCAAAATTGTAGCCGCGACCCATGATCAGCAGTGACTTGTGCTGGTAAAGGTCCTTGGCCAGCTCCTGGACCTTTGAGTCCAGCTTAAGGACTGCACGAATCTGGTCCGCGAGCTTGGACAGCGCCTGCAGAATTTCCAGCCGTCGCTGCTGCAGGGAAAGGCGGTCCTCGGACATAACCAGCGCAAACATCACCAGGGAAATGAACTGAGAAGTGTAGGCCTTGGTGGAGGCCACGCCAATCTCCGGTCCAGCATTGATGTGCACTCCACAGTGCGACTCGCGGCATATACTGCTGCCCACGGTGTTCGTGATCCCCACGATCAGGGCTCCCCGCTGCTTGCAGTAGCGCAAGGCCATCAGAGTGTCGGCTGTCTCGCCGGATTGCGATATGAAGAAGCAGACGTCGTCGCGGAAGATTGGTGTGTTGCGGTCCAGGAAGTCGGAGGCCAGCTCTACCATCACAGGCAGCTCGGTAAGCTCCTCAAGCAGCTGCCTTGTGGCCACGGCGCTGTGATAAGAGGTGCCACACCCAATCAGCATCAGGCGGCGACAGCGCTTAATCTCTGGAATGTAGTCCTTGATACCGCCCAGCACTATAGCATTGCCGTCAAAACGGACGCGGCCGCGCATCGTATTGACCACCGAGTCTGGTTGCTCGAAGATCTCCTTCTGCATAAAGTAGTCATAGTTGCCCTTCATGATCTGCTGGATTTCCATCTTTAACGTAGTGATCTCGCGAGCGTGGGGGTCATCCAGACTCTTCTTCAGGCGGTGAATGCTCAGGGTTCCATCACGAACTGCGGCCACGTCGTCGTCCTGCAAGAATATTATTTATGGGAAATAAAACAACTTGCTGGATTAAAATATAATGGAAAAGGTTACAATCGGTAGCAAAGGCTAGAAAAATATATTATATATTTAAATTTGTCACTGATCAGTTTTAACATTTTATCACACAGCTAAAAAAGCACGAATGAATTTTACTATTTAAATATGTTTGGTTTCCCCTGCGCTAAAGTCCCACACAAACTTATGCTTAAACAGCTTTAATAAAATAATCGCAAAACATAATGAGCTATAGGTTCCCGGTACAGCGACGAATAGATATTTCGCAACTGAGAAGCCAAGCTCAAATTAATTGAGTCCGAGGTCTTGTAGCCTTTGAGATTCGTATACTTTCCACATTTAACACATAACCAGGATATCTTATCAGGAATATAAATGTATAATACTTTATTGGGTCGGAAATGTCTACTTCACTGCGTATAAAACTTCCTACTTAAATTGCAACACTCTCGATTATACTGAAAATATGTTATACCTGACAAAAAAAGTTTATTTCACCGCTCTAATAAAACTACTAATAAAGGAATTCATAAGGAGAGGACCTTTAATGTTGGCAAATAAGTCAATAGTCTTACCTCCAAGTAGATAACTCGGTTGGTGTGCTCAATGACTGCCGACGCGTCCGATGCGAAGAAGTACTCCACTTCCTTCTCTTCCAGAGGCATGAACTCCGAAGTGCTCTCCGAACGCGGAAGCACTGGCAGTTCACGGGATTGTCCATGTGGACGAATTTCTGTTTGGTTAATTTGGCATTTTGATGGCGAGGCATTTATGTTTCGTTGCGGTGGATGTGTAGTTGCATTTACAGTGTCGATTGCAGCGGTGGCGTTGATGTCGTTTTGCAGTACCACCGTGGCGATGAACCCGTAAAGGACGAAGCAATGGCACCCAGTGCGAGCGATAGCAGGTGCGTGTGCGTAAGTGAATAATGAGTTTTAAGTGTAGAAGCCCACATCAAATTGGAAATATAGGTGAAGATAGGATGGAATAAGATAAAAAAAAATTTGTTAAAATCAATTTCAATCTTATACCACGCAATTTGCTTGCTCCTAAAAATATTTTAGCCTTTCCCAACTTGCCTAACTCAAAAACCTTTTGGCTTGCTCCAATTTGAAAATGAGAATTATATACATATGATATTTAAGTAATTATGCCAGTTGCAGTTCAAAATATTGTTAAAGCGTACAATGTTAAGTGTTGATCTTAAGGGGACCCGGTGGTCTATAAATTTCATTGTTTTTTCGATGTTTTCGAAGTATAGTATCTCAAGAATGTAGAATCGATTTTTTGTTTTTTCGGTATTTTGGAAGTATAGTATCTCAAGAATGTAAGAGTGTAGTTTTCATGCGGAAATTCCTTATATTATAGCTTTTACAGCCCATTAACCAGGTTTAGAGCGGTCCTCGCGCTCGGAGCCTTCGAGCCTTAAAACTCATTTATCTCGAAACGACTTTTTCCGGCACGCCGCGGATGAAAACAAAAAAACTATTCAACCGAATCACTTGAAATTTGGATATGCTGTTCACAAAACGTATGACTATCGCCGGAACTAGAATCATAATTTTATTAAAATGATTTTTTATCGTTTACACTAAAAAACTAGTGATTTGTTTTAGTTCCGGCCATAACTGCACTCTTTCTGATTAAGTTTTTTTGAATTTTGTGTTTCAGATGAGTAGAACTCGAAATCACCTACGCCGTCCGTAATTTTTGGCAGCATTTTTATAATAAAAAATATTCGGGGGTGCCACAGAAACCGTTCCGCCCAAATTCCAACCGAATGTCCAACCCCTTCTCTATGTAAATTCCAACCCTCTTTGGGCGGAACGGTTTCTGTGGCACCCCCGATAGTTTTTAAAATACAAAAATAAAAATTTTGTATGCTCAATAAACGTAGTAACAAGCCTAAAAAGTTGAAACAACGTTTTTTAAATTTTTAATGGCAAAAAAAAATTGTAAAAATATGTGAAATTTTCGTGCTCTAGACCACCGGGTCCCCTTAATAAAAGATAAAAGATTGTAAAACGGAAGTTTATATGTGTAAAATACTTTATCTTTACTTAGAAGGAAAGACAACACAGTTCTAAAACATGAATTTTTGTCTGCAGACCTTATCAACTCAGATGTTCATGCTTATCATAAGTTACATCCTTTTGCACTTCGACAAACTGAAAATGTGTTAGGAGATGTTGGCGGTATTTCGCAAATTTGTTAACTATGTACGAACTATATACTACAGCGGACCTTTGTTAGGTTCGTGATAGTACAATACAAATTTAGATTTCAAATAAACTTTTGAGTAAGTCATTGCCTGAAAAAGAGTGCCTAACACGATAAGCACACCAAAACCAAGCAAGCAAATGTGGTATTAATTAGCTAATAAAAATAAATATAGTTATAGTTACCTTGAGGCTTGCCAGAGTCGGCATCTAAACGATTGCGAAAGGACGAAACAAAGTATGAGTGATACATTTTTAACTGCAAGAGCTCAAGTTAGAAAGTGGATTTAAATTTATTTGTTGAAAAAGGCGAAAGTTTAGGTTAAGCGAGTTTGGGTTAGTACGCAGAAGCCCTGCAGCCCCAGATTACCGATTCGCAATGTGTACTGGTCAGCCAGTTTACTACCTTGATCGGGACTTTGCTTCTTGTCATCTAGGGTTTGACATCAGCGCCAAGGGCGGCACGGTTGCAGCAGGGTCGGTGGCAACGGAATAGTTCAAGAGTGGCAGGGGCGGCAGGAAGCGACGGTGGTTATTATGAAGAAACGGATCACACGACACATAGATAGTTATTTACATGAAGACAGAAGACAAAGGATATGGCTTGTGAAGAAACTTGCTGCAGCGAAGGTCGGAGTCCCTCTGGTCCACTTACCTTTTCCGTAAAGGATGGGGATGTGGTCAGTGGCCAAGCGGGTCTTCGTCTTGATTGCGACTAGCAAGGGCGAACTACGCCGTGAGGCCACACACTCTCCGGGAAAGTGCTTGGACTTGACGGCGATGGCAAAGGCACCTTCCTGCACGAGGTGTTTTTTAATTTTTGGTGCTGCTTTGTTGGGCGTAGTTCCACAGCCGTGGCCGAGGACAACTTACCACCTGTAGGATGGCCTGCTCGACCAGCTCGCGGAACGAGTATGTGGGATGGGTCTTCCACAGGTGGTGCACCAGCTTGGCGAAAACCTCGGTGTCTGTGTCCGACTCAAACTCGTAGCCACGTTTAGCCAAAAAGGTCTTAACGTCGTTGTAGTTGGTGATAATGCCGTTGTGAACCACGACAAAGCCGTTTCCTTCATCGGAGCGATGGGGGTGGGAGTTCCTTTCGCAGGGAACACCGTGGGTGGCCCAGCGGGTGTGGGCGATGCCGATATGGGTCATTACGGGCTCGCTGTAGTCGCCTCCGCTAAAGTCTAAGCAAGAACCATTAAAAACCAGCCATACTTTTAACTCAGCGACAGTACTTACGCTCCTGGATCGCCTCTTCAAGTACCTTAACCTTGCCCGTTCGCTTGACCATCACAATGTTTTTGCTATCCGGCGAGTCAATAGCAACGCCTGTGGAATCATAGCCGCGGTACTCCAATCTCTTTAAGCCCGTAACCAGCAGGTCAAGTACCTCCAGCCGTGACTTGGGCGTTAGGTAATTCAAATATGCAAAGATACCTGTTGGCACAGAATATTTTTAAAATTGTTTTCTCAAATAAAATATATAACGTTTGTCCCATTCAATTTTGCAAAAGAGAATTTTAAGTCATCAAAAGTGTGATGGTGACAATGTGTCGAATATACATAAAAATATAATTATGTATAATATATTCATATGTAATATCATCCTAATTATGTATAATATATTCATATGTAATATCATCCTACAGATATCGGAAAACATAAATTCGGAAAAACTATTACTTGAGTCTTAAACTTTAAACCAGCCACACCAATAGTTTGATGGCTTTGTCATTGATGGAATTTTCTACTTAAGGGCTTACACTAAAACAATCCAAAAGCTAAGGCCGGACTTAAATACCATTTCTCGAGTATAGATTAATACACAAACAGTAACCCTTCAAACTTTTAGCAAAAGCCAAACCAGTTATGAAGAAATTTACACGCCAACTCTGGAACCAGTTTGGAGTTGTGCTTAGAGATTGAAATCGAGTGCATTTTTTGACCCACCTCTGCGGGCGATTTCTTGATGTGTGTGTTTTGCAACAGCATTTTGAGAAAGGGCATTGACTTTCATGAATTTTATGTAATCAGCTTGAGGCCAAATTTGTAGGGGAGAAGTGGGGGTTGTGGGCATAGTTTTGTTTTTGGCTTATAATTACCGAACTAGCGCATATTATTTGGACATATGGGTATCTGTGTAAAGCTAGAGACCTAAACTAACTAATTATGAAGAAACATACTTGATTTCGTCATGCGAAAAAATTTCATATGGACTTTTGTAAAACCGTAATTTTTAGCTAACATTTTTTTTTGGGGGGGTTGTGGGCACCCTGGGAAAAAATGCTGCAAATGGAAAAATATGGACAAAAAACCGCAACCAATATCAACAAAATGACAATTTATTTATTTCAAAGACTACATAGGCGTTATTCATCGTCGGAAACACAATTTTGACATGTGTAATAACTGGCCCGCATGTCAACACATTTCAGACGAAAAGCTCGATCGCAAAATTACAAATCTTGGTGATAGTCCCTCTCAGCGGGAGAGGATCCTTTTCCAAGAGCCTAAGATTTCTACAAGAATGTTCAAGAGGGTTCCAAACAAATTTTGGAAACAATTTTACAAGAAATTGTAGGTAATAAAAAAATTTGCCAAGAAAAAACGGGTGCCCACAACCCCCCCAATTTTGGTGCCCACAACCAACTTTAGCAGACATTTTAAGAAGTAATTAAAAAATGTGTTTGCATAAATTTTTTGGTTCAAATCGATATTGTTCCATTTAGTATAATACTTTGACTAAATAAAAATGCATTACACTTACCTTCTTAATCGATTCACTTTAATTAATACACTATTGAAAATCTTTAAAAAAAACTTCACCACCTTTTCCAAGCACAAAAAAAACCAATTCGTTCATTTCAAAAAGCAAACGCGTTCGTTTACATTGATATTTTGCATAAATCATACATAAGGTAATTGCTTGCGAATGACATTACCAAAAAAAGTCAATCTTCATTTTGTGAAAAGATACGTAGGGGTGCCCACAACCCCCCCATGCCCACAACCCCCACTTCTCCCCTACATATGCACAAAGTTGTAACTTCCAGAAAATCAATTATAAGCATGTTGGTTTTATAAGACGGTTAGGTAATTATTAATAACTAAGAATAAGGTTAAGGTCCCAGTGACTGATGTACCTGTGAGAAAATGCTACAGTTTTAAAACTGCAACTTTTTATTTGCGATACTCGAAGAGTAAGCAAATACTGTAAACGTTGAAATAACTGTCTGTCCGTCTGTCCGTCCGTCCGTCCGTACAAACGTCGAGATCTCGGGAACTATAAGAGCTTGAACCACCAAATTTTGCACACAGACTTGTATTAGCAAAGCGCAGATCAAGTTTGTTTCAAAACCTGACCACGCCCCTTTTTACGCCCACAAACCGCGAAACTCTGTGGTGTCCACATTTTTAATGCTAGAGAAAAGTGACCCTTATAAATGTTATTTGTATTGAAAATATCTACTCAAATATCTAAATCTGGCCATTTTCAAGAAATTGTGTATACAAGTGCGTACAAAATTTTTATTGCGCCCGAAAGTAGGCTAACCATTTTTTTTGAAGAGGGCGCTAAAAATTGATTGCGCTTGAAAGTAGGCTACACTTTAGCTGTTTTTAAAGAGGGCAATTAGTACCGTAAATCTTATAGTCGGGAAAGACTATAGCGTTCTTTCTTGTTTTTTTATCGCAAGTTCTTTTCATGTACAAAAGAGATATTTACGAATGCACAGCTTTCGATTGCATCGATTTGTTACATGTTATGAAAGTTTTATGTTGGTCTATTGCCTTGTGTATAACATATTTGTAAACCAATACTCAAAAACAATAAATATATATATATATATGTATATATAAAACCCAGCATAAATGTTATAGTTACTATTCATATTTAATGACTTTTCAACTACGTAAATTCAATAATAATATTTAAAAGGAATAAACATTGAAAGGATCACGTTGATCCGTCACTGGGACAAGTCGTGATCAGTTAGCGGGACAAGTAGGTTTATCAGTCACTGGGACTTAGCACTATAATTAATCATTTATCTTAATAAATATTTTCCAATTGACTCTTTTCTCTTTCCACCATCCATTAAAAAAAATGAATCGACATTAACATTTTTTGAGTTCAATAAAATATAATATAATAATTTTTCCTTAGCTGATCAGTTACTGGGAGATTTACCCTATATAAGGAAAAAAAAAACCAAGAAAGAACGATATAGTCGGGTATTTCTTATTGTCCTTTTTAAAAAAACAAAACAAGAAAAAACGTAAGAGTGGCTAGCCCTCTTAAAAAAAATGTTAAGCCGCTTTCAAGCCCAACAAATTTTTAACGCACTTGTATACACAATGTCTCGAATCCGGCCCGATTTTTAGATATCTGTGTAGATATTTTCAACACCAACAGCATTTATTAAGGCTACTTTTCTCTAGCATTAAAAATGTGGGTACTACAGAGTTTCGCGGTTAATGGGCGGTGAAACAAACTTGATCTGCGAGTGGTATACAGAAGTCTGAGTTCAAAATTTGGTAGCTGTATGGACGGACGGACGGACAGACAGACATTTGCAAAGTTCACAGTATTTGCTTACGCTTCGAGTATCGCAAGTAAAGATAACCCAAACTAGTTTTTATGGAACAATGGAACTGATATAGGAAAAATCGAGGAATAAAAAAAAAACCAGACGTTGAACTGTTAACCGTAACAAACTTTTTCAAAATAAGAAACCAAAATTGGTAAAGAAATTAACAAAACAAATTTTTTGTTGGTTCCGAATACCGAAATTATAGTACCGGTGCTGTTGAGTGTATCTCATAATATTAAAAAAATTTAAATTTATAAATTTATACAAAGCTCACATTTGCATACTGTTGCATGAATGTTGTTTGAAATATTTGAGCTTCGACTCATTACGCAATCTTTAATCATGAGAAAATGAAAGGGAGTAATTCTATTTAAATTTTATTAAAAAGTTTTTGGTCGGATTTCGGTTCCATTTTGTTGGCTACATTTTTAAGAACGGTACCGGTATTGGAATTAGGTAGATATTATAAATTATTAAGAAATCAGATGTTCCCGTGAATTTGTTTATTTACTTACCGCACATGGTTTATGAAGTATGTAAATTGATTTAGGAGAGAAGTTCTTGCAGATATCTGTAAAGAATAAAAAATCCACTTAAAAATATTGTTATGACAAGCATAAAACCATATATTATTAATTTAAGTATATATAATTGTAAGTTAACCAGACCCCTATTCTGTTCTTCGATATCCATTGTTAAGAGATATACCTTTGTGATTAAAGGGAGTGTGGTAAAATTTCAAAAGAAATCCTATCTGCAGGGGGTTAATACAAAAAATTTGTATATAAAAAAAATACATAGATAGGTAAATATTTTACATGCAAGTATTTTCGGTTTATCCTAAGCCTGTACAAATACTTCTTTATTCTTAAATAATGTATTTTATACTGTTGAAAATTCTTCCATCTTTATGTTAAATTCTTTTCCACGTAAAAGTATAGGGGTGGTATGGGCGAAGTTGCGCACCATTTTTCACTAATTAAATTATTTCACTTAATTCGAATATTGTTTCAATCCAATAACAATAAAATTGGTAACAAAAAACTGTTTATAGAATTCATCATATTATGTCAATTTCTGTACCGCTCAGTTATAAAGATGAACCCCACTTTTCATAGTTCTCCTTATAAATTGAACCACGTTTATTTAAAATCAAAAAGAAAAAAATACCGGAAAAAAATTAATTTAGGGTATTTAAATGAGCGTTTTGTAGCTCGCCACGTTTGCTTCTACATTTTTAAACATATATTTTAAAACATTGTTGCACTGTTTTGATGTATTCTGCCTGCAGTTTGAAAGAAACGCCTTTCTTTACCATACGGTCAAGCGCACAGAATAAATCGTAAATCTTTAAACTGCTGTAACGTGCAAAGTATTTTGAATACGGGCATACATTTGTATGTAATATTCTTTAAGAGGTTTACTACCAATTTATAAAACAAAAAAATTTTGAGTTTTTTTAGTTTTCCGCCTCAAAATGTTGGCAATAAAAAGGTGCTCATTATATTTTATACTTATTTATACAAAACTTAATTTTAGGCCTTCAGTAAATTCCATTTTTTTATGGAGTTAGCTCTTATAGAGAAATCACTTGGAATTGCGGACCACATCTGTGAGTTGTCTGCTGGGGGAATTACGAGTTCAAATGCAAAGCGCCGCGTGCACGCAAAGTTGCCCTCTCCTTTCGAGTTTCTAAGACATTATTACAATCCCGTTTTAAACTGCCAACGTCGCCCCTTGGAACACCCGCTTATCCTCACATTTAAAAACATTAAGCCAGCCATGCCGCTATTGTGTGATTGGAATTTTAATTTTTCGACACTCGCCGGCCGGAGTTGATAAAACGCCCTAGCTCGGCTAAGATAATCTATGCTTAGCTGCACTACTTAGCGTTACCTGCTATGTAGACCTTTAAAGTTGTATAGATAATAAAACTGAAGTGTCAGTGACTCATTCTGAAAAAACATAGGGGACCTTATCACCTTATCAAAGCGAGTGGGTAAATAAACGGCTTCCTCTATTCCACTTCCATAGGGAGATAGGTAATAATAAAAGTGCTCAGAACACGGGAAGTTGTAAAAAAGAAAACTTATTGACGAAGAAAGCTCTAGCCGTCAATAAACTTTCTTAAGACGGGAAGTTTGTGTTGTGTTGGAGCACTTGAGGGACAGACAATTAATATGTACGACTCTATTCTAGGTTTCTTTAGGGGCACAAACCCACAAAGTATAAGTATAGTGATAGTAAACAAATAATCCTTTGTGAAAAAATGCTTAATTCAGCTATGTAAATAAACAGATGGATGAAAAAAGTAGGTAAATTCAACATAGTGCAACAATATTTTTTCTTGCTCAAAAGTTAAATTCCATTGCACAAGTGTATCTTTAACATGAATTACTACTGTGGTGGTCAAAATATATACAATTAGTCGTGCGTTGTTCAGGACTGTGGCGCATTAATTTCTGTAAATATTTTATATAAATTACTGTAAGCTTAACTTGTTTCCAAAAAACATGACACAAACCCCATTTTAAATATTGACCTTGCGGACATTAACTTCATAATTGGGTCAATTCGCAGAAGTAATATCTTCAAATTTGTGACAAGTAACCTCTTATCAGCTCGTTACTTTGCTTTTTGTGTCTGTGCCCCATCCATAGAGAACCTTTAAAAGTTAGAACAAGTTGTTTTGATCGTCGGGGAAAACACCTAATTGTGCTACGCTGTTGGTATACATAAGCCGCAGACTCTACGTGGTTGCACAGCTTGCTTGCCAGTTGTGTGTGCATTAAATCGCGCCGAAGACAACACAAAGTATCGGAAGAATTAGGTCGCGGTTCAAAGGACTGGATGGTTGATAAAACTGTTTTTTGCAGCAAATTTTTACACTCACTCTTTGCGTTGGCTAACCTGAGATCGAAAAAATCGGTTGCCCAAACAGGTATTTTACATAAGACGACAGTCAAATTTTTACTGAAATTTCGGGTTTAGAGCTGGTTTTCTCTGCTTCGACGCTTATGTTATTATTTAATTCAATTAAGCTTGCCGCGCTGGCACCAAAATAGCCGCGTCCACCGATTGGTAATGAAATGCGCACAACGCCTCAACCAAGTCATTTCGCCTTGCGATTGCCCATCGCATACAAGTCTCATTCACTGATTTTCGCCTAGTCCGTTTGACCACTTCCAGTTTCCTTCACTTAACTCGAACTCACTTGATATACTTTAAGCGCTGGGTGTGTTGCCCGGTCTTCGCTGTTTGGCTGGTTGTGGCTTAGTTTGATTCAGATCTGGCAAGCTCTTGCACTGGCCGACTTCGCTGTTCAAAGAACACTGAGCCCACTTTAAAAAGCAGCGCGCACTAAATGTGGCTCTTTTATAGGCCGCTCCGCCAACGCTGCTGCTGCGCCACGGCATTGCCGATAGCCGATCCGCGATCGTTAATGTCAAACAGTCTGACCGCCGACTCCCGACCAACTCCCCACCTTCACGAGCTCAGCCGAGAGCGCGCCAAGGCGGTAACCGACTCTTACAGCATTACGTATACAGTCATCACGCTCTTCGGGAACCGAGGTGAGCTCTCAAAGTGAAAACTCCACCATAGGTTTGTCAAGAGGTGACTGTTCCACCACGGCCCGGTTAATCCAAACATATATATTTCAGCCCTCCCAAATTGAGATAATCGCGCATACGCCGCGTTAATATTAGGCACCATGTTAATGACGGTCTTTAATAATGAATCTTTGATTAATCTTAATAAAATAGTGAAAAAAAGGCAACGTTATAGATGAACTTCCAAGTCTGGTTCTGTAGCTAACATAAATAAGTATTTATAAATATATATATAAATAAATGTATTATTGTTAATTTCTGGCTAATGGCTGAATCGGGGGCACCGCAAGCCCTTAAGCATTTAGTTGGCGCCCTCTACGGTTAACAAACAACACTTACAAAAAAGTATATATATTTATTAGTAGGGGAGACCGGGGCTAGTTGGTCCCTAGGGCAAGTAGAAGAAATGCATTTTTAATTACTTTAAATTACTCTAGAGCTGCCATCTTTTTATGATGTATGTGCACTGTGAATACACACACAAAGTTTCATTGAAATGGTAGGTAGGGGAGAAGTGGGGGTTGTGGGCATAGTTTTGTTTTTGGCTTATAATTACCGAACTAGTGCATATTATTTGGACATATGGGTATCTGTGTAAAGCTAGAGACCTAAACTAACTAATTATGAAGAAACATACTTGATTTCGTCATTCGAAAAAATTTCATATGGACTTTTGTAAAACCGTAATTTTCAGCTAACATTTTTTTTTGGGGGGGTTGTGGGCACCCTGGGATAAAATGCTGCAAATGGAAAAATATGGAAAAAAACCGCAACCAATATCAACAAAATGACAATTTATTAATTTCAAAGACTACATAGGCGTTATTCATCGTCGGAAACACAATTTTGACATGTGAAATAACTGGCCCGCATGTCAACACATTTCAGACGAAAAGCTCGATCGCAAAATTACAAATCTTGGTGATAATCCCTCTCAGCGGGAGAGGATCCTTTTCCAAGAGCCTAAGATTTCTACAAGAATGTTCTAGAGGGTTCCAAACAAATTTTGAAAACAATTTTACAAGAAATTGTAGGTAATAAAAAAATTTGCCAAAAAAAAACGGGTGCCCACAACCCCCCCAATTTTGGTGCCCACAACCAACTTTAGCAGACATTTTAAGAAGTAATTAAAAAATGTGTATGCATAAATTTTTTGGTTCAAATCGATATTGTTCCATTTAGTATAATACTTTGACTAAAAAAAAATGCATTACACTTACCTTCTTAATCGATTCACTTTAATTAATACACTATTGAAAATCTTTGAAAAAAACTTCACCACCTTTTCCAAGCACAAAAAAAACCAATTCGTTCATTTCAAAAAGCAAACGCGTTCGTTTACTTTGATATTTGGCATAAATCATACATAAGGTAATTGCTTGCGAATGACATTACCAAAAAAAGTCAATCTTCATTTTGTGAAAAGATACGTAGGGGTGCCCACAACCCCCCCATGCCCACAACCCCCACTTCTCCCCTACCGTTACTTCGACGAGTATAAAAGATTTTCTGTTTTTTATAGTAAATTTGCACTATTACACATCTCTAAGTTTGTGTTTTTTCCACCATTTAATGTTGTTTTTTCTCAAAGGTAGATTCACCATTATAACGTGTATCTGTAAGCTATTAAAATAGCCCACACTTTAATTTGTCCGTTAATTGGAGTATTAGTTATGTAACAATATAGCTTAAAAAACAACGGGGCTAGTTGGAACTTTTTCAATGGGGTTAATTGGCCCCCTAGATTTACTCCTTGGCGAGTGCCAGTTTATTAATTTTGTGTGAACAAACAAAAATTTATCTCGATTCACGATACCCTCTTTAACTATTTTTGAAACTAAAATTTCGTGTAATATAAAGTTACCAAACTAGTTTTGCTGATAAGAACTTACAAAAAGAAACAGGAAGAGGAACCGAAGAACCCGTAATGAAATTTATAGTTTTATCTCTTATCAACGTATAAATGACTGTTACTGACCAAAGTACAGTAATAAAAACGATTTATCCAAAGTAAAAGTCTTCACAAGGTTCCAACTTACCCCGTACCTGGGGCAAGTTGGCACCTTTGACAACACCGTACAATTTTTTTCTCTGCCACTCTTGAAGGACTGCTTAGATTGGTTTGAAAAAAATCATGAATGTATCTGAAAAAATATTTTTTAATGTGTTTTTTTTTCCTTCTGAGGCGCAAGTAGGGGAGAAGTGGGGGTTGTGGGCATGGGGGGTTGTGGGCACCCCTACGTATCTTTTCACAAAATGAAGATTGACTTTTTTTGGTAATGTCATTCGCAAGCAATTACCTTATGTATGATTTATGCAAAATATCAAAGTAAACGAACGCGTTTGCTTTTTGAAATGAACGAATTGGTTTTTTTTGTGCTTGGAAAAGGTGGTGAAGTTTTTTTCAAAGATTTTCAATAGTGTATTAATTAAAGTGAATCGATTAAGAAGGTAAGTGTAATGCATTTTTTTTAGTCAAAGTATTGTACTAAATGGAACAATATCGATTTGAACCAAAAAATTTATGCATACACATTTTTTAATTACTTCTTAAAATGTCTGCTAAAGTTGGTTGTGGGCACCAAAATTGGGGGGTTGTGGGCACCCGTTTTTTTTTGGCAAATTTTTTTATTACCTACAATTTCTTGTAAAATTGTTTTCAAAATTTGTTTGGAACCCTCTAGAACATTCTTGTAGAAATCTTAGGCTCTTGGAAAAGGATCCTCTCCCGCTGAGAGGGATTATCACCAAGATTTGTAATTTTGCGATCGAGCTTTTCGTCTGAAATGTGTTGACATGCGGGCCAGTTATTACACATGTCAAAATTGTGTTTCCGACGATGAATAACGTTTATGTAGTCTTTGAAATTAATAAATTGTCATTTTGTTGATATTGGTTGCGGTTTTTTTCCATATTTTTCCATTTGCAGCATTTTATCCCAGGGTGCCCACAACCCCCCCAAAAAAAAATGTTAGCTGAAAATTACGGTTTTACAAAAGTCCATATGAAATTTTTTCGCATGACGAAATCAAGTATGTTTCTTCATAATTAGTTAGTTTAGGTATCTAGCTTTACACAGATACCCATATGTCCAAATAATATGCACTAGTTCGGTAATTATAAGCCAAAAACAAAACTATGCCCACAACCCCACTTCTCCCCTACGCCTTAATAGAAAAAGGTCTGTTTTAATCAGAAATTAGGTTGTGTTATAGTTTTGTAAATTCTCTCTAGACGGTCTACAAATTTTCAATTCGTGCTATTTTGTGTTAGGTACTTTAATATTTTTGACAGTTTAAGGGGGGACATCTAAGTAGTGTATTTAAAATACATAAGCGGGGTTATATATTCGATAATTTGATTTTTCAGTAATTGTGGTTTAACCGAAAAATTTAAATTAAAAATAAATAAAAATAAAATAATAATTAACTTAAAAAAGTATTCAAAATATCGAAAAAACCGTACTTCAGTACCTCTGTTTAAGTATTTTGAATACACTGTCAAAATTTCAAACGAATCGGTTTGGATTTGTCCAAGTTAGAAGTCAGCGAGTTAAAAAAAAAGTAAGAAAGAACGATAAAGTCGGGTTTCCCGACTATCAGATTTGCGATACTCATTGCCTTTTTTAAAAAAACAAAACTAGAAAAAACGCTAAAATCGCTAGCCCTCATAAAAAAGGTTAAGCCTGTTTTTAAGCGCAATAAATTTAGAATATTTGTGTACATATTTTCAATACAAACAACATTTATTAGGCCAGTTTTCTGTAGCATTAAAAATGTGGGCACCACAGACCACGCCCCTTTTTACGCCTACAAACCGCGAAACTCTGTGGTGTCCACATTTTTAATGCTAGAGAAAAGTGGCCCTTATAAATTTTATTTGTGTTGAAAATATCTACTCAAATATCTAAAAATTTTGAAAATCTGGCCATTTTCACGAAATTGTGTATACAAGTGAGTAAAAAACTGTAATTGCGCCCGAAAGTAGGCAAACCATTTTTTTTGAAGAGGGCGCTAAAAATTGATTGCGCTTGAAAGTAGCAATGAGTATCGCAAATCTTATAGTGGGGAAATCCGACTATAGCGTTCTTTCTTGTTTTGTTTGAGAAAATGCTTACAGTCCTCCAATTGTAAAACTTTTTAAACTAGATTTACTTGGACATAAAAAAAGACGGTTGAAAAAGTTTTAAGTTGATACACAGAGAAAACTCTGACGTTCTCATCTGAGTTGAAAATGTGCTTTAAAATAGAACGACATTTTTTGAGGGCAAAATGTTCTAAATGCGATTGAACTGAGATTTTTTTGTTCTCAATGTAAGGTTTTGTCAAAAATGTTCTCAAAACTAGAACAACAAGCTATTTTGTTCTTAATCTGATACCGATTTCTTCTTGACCATCTGAGTTGAAAATGTGCTTTAAAATAGAACGACATTTTTTGAGGGCAAAATGTTCTAAATGCGATTGAACTGAGATTTTTTTGTTCTCGATGTATGGTTTTGTCAAAAATGTTCTCAAAACTAGAACAACAAGCTATTTTGTTCTTAATCTGATACCGATTTCTTCTTGACCTTGGTGTAGCTGTTCACAGTGAGCCGCAAGAGGTCACAGGTTTGATGAAAATGGTGACGCAAACTAACCTTGGATCTTGGTTCGTATGTATCCCCAGATTACAGAACTGAAGAGACCTACAAGACTAAATTACAACATAAAAAAAAACATTGAATCGGATCGAAAAAAATTTGTTCTGGTAGAGTTGGTTTTTTACTTTAAGAAAAAAAAAAGAAAAAAAAATTTTAAGAAAAAAATGTTCAATGGCCTTTACTAGATTTCTTCATATCTCGGGTTGTAGTCGGCCGATTTGGGTGCATGATACCAATTACCACTACCAACAAATTAATCTTTAACTTTGCCATACAGATCATTTGCATTCGATAAGTAATTTGTCAGCAAGAGCTCGACAAACACAAAATTTGTGAATTTTTCGGGTTTTTTCACCATATCTTAAACACTCGAAGAAAAGTCGATGAAAACAATATTTTGTTATACAATTTTTGCATTCACATACACAATCAATGTTTAATAAACAAATCCACATCAAAATATCACTCTTAGCTTGCTCCAGGACCAACGACGAGGACGTGCTGATATAATGCTCCCATTTACAAGTTTTTGTAGATTTTTGTATTTTTGAATTGTTTTTTTTAAGTGTTTTTTGTTTTTTTTATTAGTTTATATGTTTTTGCTGTATATTGTATTTTATACTGCTCACTGTGTGTTAGAGCGGTCGGGAAACTTAACTTTCCGTCTGAATGTCCCGAGTTCAAACCCTCGTCGCGACGCGTCGGGACGTTTTATTGTTTTATTTTGGTCAGATATATGGGCTAATCCGAGAATTTTGAAACGAACCCGAAAAACGAAAAAAGCTAATAAAAACATATTTCTACATGGTTTTCTAACAAAATTTTTTTCCTAAATCATAGGAACTAAACTTGTCTAGGCAATGGCCAAAAAAATTTATTTTTTTTTTGGTACAACTCATTAATATTAGCAAAAAGTATTTTTTTGGTATTTTTGTCTGTTTTTTAGACCTGTTTTCATTTGTCATTTTCTCCTATTAGAATGACAAAGTGTGATAACATTTTGTTCACAAAGTGTCGTTTACATGTTAAACTATTTTCTCAATTCAAAAAAACTATCAAATCGTGGCTAAAAGTACAGATAAACGCCTATTTTAGCTTGATGGAAGAAGTGTAACGTCCGCAACGTAACGTCCGCAACAAATTTAAATTAAGATTATTTTTATTAACGGAACTAGTTATCTTTCTTTTTTAAGCTGCATTGATATGATCATTCATTCCACTTCATTTTAAGTTATCTTACTTTTTTGGTTAACTATTCTTAATTCGCTAATAAATGTGAAAATGCATACAAACCTCAAATTTTACTTCCATTTTTGTAACGTCCGCAACGGAACTTTGAGCAAGCATAACTTTCTTTAAAAAACAGTTAGCCTCTTGTTTTTAAATTAATTTAAAAGTACACTTAAGAAACTGCATATGGCAAAAATTTCATGAAAATATACCCACGGCAACGGCAGCTGTGTCAATTGTAACAATCAAATTTGCGTACAAATGTAACGTCCGCAACGCAGGATTAGCCCGTATGTACTTGTGATTTAGTTTATCGGCGCGTTACAACCATGCATTGTCTAGGGGCTTAGGTGTCTGCCTTTGGTGTCAGTGGTGCTGGGTTCGAAACACGGTCGATGTAAGTGTTTTTCGTGATGTTATTTATAAGTTTACTACAAGTTTTTTCAGTGTACATATTTAATGTTAAACTATGGCCAACATTAAAAATAAAAATATATAAACTGTTAATTTAAAACTAAATATAGAGTTAACTTTCATCTCAAAATGAGTCCAAAATGCTCTTGATTTGAGACCAAATAAACTAAGTTTGAGAACAGATCGAACCCAAACAGGTCATTACCACATGAATGTTCATTACCAAAATGTTCTTAATTTAAGGACAAAACAACTTCATTTTTTAAAATTTGATTTGAATATGTTTTTGATTTAAGAATAAAATGTTCCTAAAAATGTAACGGAATCAACTTGACTTGAGTTTTTTGTTCTTACGTTTTGTTTGAGAACATTCAACTCAATCTGAGAATTTTCGTGCTTACATTGTTTTCAAGCACGAATGTTCTCAGTTTGAGTGCAATGTTCTTGATTTTTTATTTTTGTGTACGTATAAAAAGACTATTAGAAGGGTTTTGTGTTCATAGGTCTTACACTAAGCAAAAATTGCTTACTGAAACAGACAAACGAACAGACGGACATGGCTATATCGACCAGGTGATGCTGATCAGGAATACGTACACTTTATAGGTCCGCACAGAGAGAATTCTGACGTTCTCAACTGAGTTGATAATGTGCTTAAAAGTATAACTACATTTTTTGAGCTCAAAATGTTCTTAATGTGATTGAACTGAGATTATTTTGGTCTCAAAGCATGGTTTTGTCAAAAATGTTCTCAAAACTAGAACGATCAGCTATTTGGTTCTTAACCTGGTACCGATTTGTTCTTAAACTTGGTCTACCTGTCTAAGTTGTCGGAAAACTTATTGTTCCGTCCGAAAGTCACGAGTTCAAACCCTCGTCGGGGCGAGTTGTAAAATGAAATAATTTTATTTTGGTCAAAAATATGTACTTGTGCTTTAGTAAGGCGGCGCGTTACAAGCTCATATGGTCTGGGGGCTAAGGCGTCTGCCTCTGGTGCCAGTGGTCCTGGGTTCGAAACACAGTCGAGGTAAGTGTTTTTCGTGATGTTATTTATAAGTTTACTAAAAGTTTTTTCAGTGTACTTATTTAGTGTTAAATTATGGCCAACATAAAAAATAAAAATATATTAACTGTTACTTTAAAACTTAAGATTAAGTTAACATTCATCTCAAAATGAGTCCAAAATGCTCTTGATTTGAGACCAAATAAACTTAGTTTGAGAACAGATCGAACTCAAAAGGTCAGGTGGTAAGACCAAAACGTTCTTGATTTAAGGACAAAACAACTTTATTTTTTAAAAATTTGATTTAAATATGTTCTTGATTTAAGAGTAATATGTTCTTAAAAATGTAACGGAATCAACTTGATTTGAGTTTTTTTGTTCTTACATTTTTGTTCAACATTCAACTCAATCTGAGAATTTTCGTGCTTCCACGGTTTTCAAGCACGAATGTTCTCAGTTTGAGTGCAATGTTCTTGATTTTTTTTCTCTGTGCGGAAATGCCTCCTTCTATGCGTTACAAAAATCAGACTTAGAATAAAATACCTTGCAAGGGTACATAAATTGGGAAGCTTTAAGGGTACTTCCTTACATTCTCATACCCTTGAGACAGTTTCTTGTAACATTAACACTTAAGGGGGGAGTACACTTTGAATTTTCCAAAAAATTTTTTTTTTTTTTTTGCTTAAAATGTTCCTTGAGATGTATACTTTAATTTAGAAAAGACTCCAGTCCGCCAGAATATTCCTTACCGCTTTACGAAGCGATTTCCTAAAACATGTACCATACATGTACATGTACAAGCACATCTTTAAACGCGTGTATCTCGAAACGGGTTTTTTCAAACTGGCGGGGGAAAAAACTCTAACCAGTTATCATCAAATTTGGATATCGCCTATGTTTTCTTGTTCAGAATTAAATTCTGCTTAGAAATACGCGGCCACATTTTCGATTTTGTCAAAAATGGATTTTTAATCCACGATTTTGTAAGCATTTTTAGGGTAAAAAGTTGACTTTTTTTTTTCGAAGGCCACAACTTAAAAAAAAAAATTTTTTTTAAAAATCGGGCCGCGTATTTCTAACCTAAATTTCATTACTAATCAGGATTTAGTTCCATTTTTGTTCCATTATCACATGGGAAGGAGTATTTTCCCCCGCCGTATACCGACTTCCGCGCGAGGACGCCCCACGCGACCTGGTGCACCGGCCACATGGAGACGACAATCGAGTTCAAAAAAAAAAAAAATTGTAGTTCAAAGGATGAGTAATAAATGGGTTATAACATAATTGCCCTCCCTGAGTGTTTAATTGCTTAAAAAAATTAACGAAAATGCCTTACTTTTTGGACGTTCAAAGTGTACTCCCCCCTTAAACTTGTCTGTCTGCCCGTCCCTGCGTAAGAACGTCGAGATCTCGGAAACCATACTAACTAGAGCCACCAAATTTTGCACACATACTACTTAATACACCACGAAGATCAATGTTGTTTTTCAAGCCCGACCACGCCCCTTTTAACGCCCACAAACTGCGAAACTCTGTGGTACCCACCATTTAATGCAAGAGAAAATCAATGTTGTTTGTATTGAAATTATCTACACAGATATCTATAAATTTTTAAAATCTGGCCAGTACAAAGAAATAGTGTATACAAGTGAACGGCCGTGTTTTTTTCTGCGCTCCGATTTTTACCTTTTTATCGTGTAAACCCAACGGTGGGAATAAATAAAAACATATAAATCGCCTTTTTAATTAATATACTTTAATATTCCGTTCGCTTCGCGAGTGAATCTATTCTATTCTGTGCATAACAATAAATTAATCAATTTAAACTTTTAGTTTCGCTTGTGTTTTTGTTGTTGCGTTTCTATTTTGTCTCTCTTTTGTGCTTTATCCGTCCCACGCAGGGCAAATCGTTGTTGTTGTTTTGCATGCACATCAACTGCATTGCACTGCGCTAACTCTCTCGCTCTTTATCTCGCTCTCTATTTCGAAACTCCTAAGCGGGCATTTATCTGTGCTCTTACGGTACTTTTAGCGGTCCGATTAAGTGAAATTATGGACACATTTTTTTTTGTCTGTGTTGATAAAAAATGCCAGAAGGCAATCAAGGCTGACCAGCCTAAAATGACTTGTTGGCTATGTGAAAAAATGGTGCACACCAAGTGCGCTGGTTTTACTGGCCGAACAAGTGATGACCTTAGTAAGGGTAAAAATTTGCAGTTCTGTTGTGACGCCTGTCTCGAGGTTGCGAACGAGATGAAATTGTTCATGCGCCAAACTAAAGGCGGCTTGAAGGGGCTGATCACCTGTTTTGCCGGAGCTAGAGATAGTTTTCGCAAGGCAGATGATCTGCTCCAAGCTCTGGACACTCAATTTAATAGTATAAAACTATTAGAGGAGTCTCCAAAGCGCAAAAAAGCCGCTGGTGGTAGGCCAAAGGGGAACACCCCGCAGCCACCGTCAGGTGACCAGCAGAGCACTCCCGTGGATCAGCAGCCGAACTCAGCAACCGCTCAAATGTTGCTAAGATCGGCAGCCAAAAAAGATTCGGAGCCCGATCAATCCACAGCGGAGTGTATGCAAACAGGAGATCCTGAAAATTCCGATTTGTCCGTAGTGGTTTCACAGTTGGTGAATCCACCTAACCTAGTAAACATACCGCCACAAGGGGATATTGAGTCCGGACTACCGGGCATAGGTGGTTCTGCAGACGCACAACCTGCACCACCTAAAGCTCTTTCAGTGGTTCCACTAAAGAAACAAATATTTGTTTCTCGGCTTTCCCCTGATCAAACATCTTCTGATGTACTGTCTTATATACAAGACAAAACAAAAGCCGAAAACGTTAAGGTGGAAAAATTCAACTTCTCTTATGCTAGGGATATTTCATCTTTCAAGATCACTGTCCCACCCGAGTACTTTGCTACCATAAGCTCTGCCAAATTTTGGCCGGACAATTTGGTGGTAAAGGAGTTCGAAGCTAAGAAAAAAAGAAAGGGCCCACGGGAATAAGACTTCCCAGTCGTGGCCAGACCATTGTGCCATCTTCCTCTTCTACTTCTTCTTCAAAAAACTAACTAAAAACCTCCTTCTTTCCTATCAAAATGCAAGAGGCTTGCGTAGCAAGCTAACTAAATTGTATTCTGATAGCTTTTCATTTGCATCCCATGTTATTGTGTTTACAGAAACCTGGTTAAAGCCGGAGATTCTTAGCTCCGAAGTTTTTCCCGGTAAGTACACAATATATAGGCTTGACCGTCCTTCCAAACGGGGAGGTGGAGTTTTAATTGCCGTGGACTCCAACCTCACGTCGGAAGAGGTATGTGTTGAGGAATTTAATAATATTGAATTTATTTGTACAAAGCTGACCCTTCCGGGAAAGTTTATATATATCACTTGCTCTTATGTTCCGCCGTCTGCTGAACTCGAAGAATACTTAAATCATCTTTCTGTAATACAGTCCGTTTCAAATAGGCTGTCCGATAGGGATCAGTTATTAGTTCTAGGTGATTTCAACATACCTGGAGCTACGTGGTCCACAGATGAAAAATCAAATGTCTTACTACCTATTGCACAACATGACTTTATTGACGGCTTGCTTGACATATCTTTGAGTCAAGTAAACCATGTTCGAAACTCACTAGGCCGCTTACTGGATTTGTGCTTTGTCTCGAATCCTGAAGCCGTGTTTCTATCCAGGGTACCACCACTTACGCAACCTGAAGATCCATATCATCCTACTTTCGATGTGACAGTCGACACGGGGATCGTGATAGAAGAAAAATCAGAAAAGTCAACTAAACGAATACATTGTTTTCGTAAGGCAGACTTTTCTAGGCTTAATAACTTTATATCTGGCTTCAATTGGTCCGATCTCTACTCATGCAATAACATGGCTGATGCCATAAAAATTTTTTATACTGCAATTAAATCATTTTTTAAATCTTGTGTTCCGATGTACTATCCGTCAATCTCCAGTAAACCACCTTGGTTTAGTAAAGAGTTGTCACACCTAAGAAATGTTAAGTCCAGACTTTACAGGAAATATAAAGACTCCGGTTCTCAATCTGTCTTTTCAAAATATCTAAGTGCTCGGTCAAAATTTACCGTGCTTAACGCGCAGTGCTATAAAAATTATTTAAATCGTTGTAAGGTCCAGTTCTCGCAGGACCCGAAACAGTTTTATAACTTTGTTAACACCAAGCGTAAATCTACTTCTTATCCTTTCTCGCTTTATTTTGAAAACATGACGGCTACCACAGATCAGGCAATAGCCGATCTTTATGCCCAGTTTTTTCAAACGACTTATACTAATTCAGCACATCCAATAGAGCCTTATTCTTACACCATGTCCACGTCGAACCTTATATTCAGTCCTACAATAAACGAAAGCTCTTTATTTTTGGATCTTCAACGTGTTAAGCCTGTTTACTCTCCAGGTCCCGACGGAATTCCTGGCTGCGTGCTTAGGAATTGCGCGGAAGCCCTGTGCAAACCCCTTCTCAAATTGTTCACCTTATCTTTAGAAACCTCCCAATTTCCCCTTATTTGGAAAAAGTCATTTGTTATTCCTCTCCACAAAAAAGGTAACAAATTGGATGCCAGCAATTATAGAGGTATCTCTAAGTTGTCGGCTATTCCCAAACTTTTCGAAAATATCATTACTCCTCATTTGCAGCACCTTTGTAGGTCAGTTATATCTCCGTGTCAACACGGATTTATGAAAAGAAGATCAACAACTACTAACCTTTTGGAGCTCACCTCATTCGTGATAAAGGGCTTTAAAAGTAGCTTTCAAACAGATGTCATTTACACTGACTTTAGTAAAGCATTTGACTCTGTAAATCACTCACTTTTAGTTCGGAAACTTGACTTGTTAGGGTTTCCAATTGATCTTCTTAGATGGATTTTAAGTTATCTGGATGGCAGGACACAAAGAGTCCTTTTTAAAAATTCCCTTTCTGGTCTTCTCCGAGTTACTTCCGGCGTCCCACAAGGTAGTCACCTTGGTCCGCTTCTTTTTACTTTATTTATTAACGACCTTCCATTAATTATAAATCATTCTCGCGTACTTATGTACGCAGATGATGTTAAGTTATGCCTGCAGTACAAGGATATTTCCAGCCATTCTGACTTACAATCTGATCTAAACAATTTTCAAAACTGGTGCCGTGATAATTTACTAAATTTAAACGGGTCTAAGTGCAAGTTGATGACTTTTTGCCGAGTCAATCCAAAACTTGCAACTTACTCACTAAGTGGGAAATCTTTGGATAGAATAACTATGGTTGACGATCTGGGCGTTCTTTTGGACCCAAAACTTAAGTTTACTGATCACATTTCGTCCATGGTTAATAAAGCCAGAGGAGTGCTTGGTTTTATTAAAAGATGGTCGAAGGAATTTGACGATCCCTACGTCACTAAGACCTTATTTACTTCGCTAGTCCGTCCGATTCTAGAGTATGGGTCTCCCGTCTGGAGTCCCCAATACGGAGTACATATAGATCGCATTGAATCTGTTCAAAAAAACTTTTTAATTTTTGCTTTACGGCGCCTCAACTGGGATGCAAACCTTAACTTACCTTCTTATTCTAGCAGATTACTTTTAATTAATTTACCCTCCCTAGCTAACCGTAGAACGATGCTTGGTACTATTTTTATTTATAATCTTATTCGTGGTGATATTGACAGTGCCGACTTGGTTGGTCGGCTTAACTTTTCTGTGCCAAGTAGATTAACTAGAAATTATATACCCTTAATATTAAACCATTGTAGATCTAACTATGACTTGCATGAGCCTTTCAGAGTATTATGTTCTGACTATAATAGACTTTATCCTATAATCTCAAATTCTGACTCTCTGCCGCTCTTAAAACGACTTATACTAACTTCGTTATCACAAAATTAGATCCTACTTTTTTCCTCGGACTTTGCCTATACTTTCATAACTCGCGTCTATCTTCTCGCGAATCGTGCCGTACGATACACGGCTGCGCCCCCCGGTCGGTTGGGCGGGTAAGTGGGCCGTGGGACTACGCGCGAAAAAAAAAAAAAAAAAAAAAAAAAGTGCGTTAAAAATTTATTACACTTGAAAGCCGGTTAAATTTTTTTTAAGATGGCTATCGACTCTAGCGTTTTTCTTGTTTTTTTTTAACGAGCTGACGCTTGTCTTCAACAAAGTTAAAGTCTTCCAAACAAGTTTGGCGATTTTTAGGTAAATCTGTTGGTAGTCTTGGATTTTATTAAGGAAAACTTTTTAAACTACGTTGTTGACCGGAAGACACAATTTTGTGCATCGTGTTTGAACCGCGTATATCTTTGAACAGAAAAATTTTTAACTTTTTCTGAATTTGTATTAACTGTCAATAATTAAAATAAAAATTTTTATTTTTTAATTAAGCCTACACTAACAAGAATTTAAGTTTTATTTGTACAAAAATTGCAGGTGAGATAAGTTACTTAAAACTCCCAAACTTGTCAAACAATTAATACATGTGACAAACTACGTTATAAGGCTTTCAAAAAGCTTTTCAAAATGGTCAAATATGTCATACCATAATGGTTGAAAAATTACATTTATTTTGAACAAAATTGATGCTAGAATACTAGTATTGTTTTAATTTCATAATTATTATTCTTATAAAAATAAATTGTTTTAATTCCATAATTATTACTATAAATGTCCAAAAGGGGGTATTTGTTGTTTTAGGTACTCTTGCCAGTAAAATTAACGGTCACAAATTACCCAAATCATTTATGACCGCCAGGTGCAGGTGCCTACCACTATTTTTGGAATGACCCAAAATAGGATGAGTCATAAAAGAGTATGGTAGAGTATTTATGCATGTTTTTAGACTTTTAAACTAGTTTTGTGGTGATTTTTTCAAAATCAGGTATGGCAAATTGTCCCTTTTCTGATATGTAATTCATTAACCTACAAGACAAAGTAATTAAAAAAAAAAAATTAGCCCGTTTACAATTACGAGCAATTAAAAGGTTTTGAGTATTTTTTATTTTGTTTTACGCTTAAAATAAAAATTAATCTATTACATAAAAGTGATTAATTTTTTAATAACAATATCTTTATACATATTTCGAGAAATATTGTGTTAAAATTTCAATTCGCTTGGATGATTAGTTTTTAAGTTATAACATCTCAAAAGTAGGTGCACAAATTTGTCTATCGCTCAACAACATATAAAAAATCTTCCGCTCACAGAAGGGTTAAGAGTTATACTACCGATTTATGAAATAAAAAAAATTGTTTAATACATAATTGAATTAATAACCACAATTTACTTTGTTGACGCACGCCGAGCTTATATTGCCTTTTTTACTTTGTGTGCACTTTAATATTCTTTTAGAAAAAAGGCTTACTTCGGCAAGACGAAGTTAATATATCCTTGTTATAAAGTATAACGTATGTTAGTCTGATTTTGAAAAGTTAAGTGTCCAAACAAAAATTTTGTAAAAGCCAACTATTTAAAAAAAAAAAACGAGATATTTTGGAGAAATATTATTTAAGAGGCCATCCATATATATTCAAAGGCCATTTATATATTCTGGCCAGTTCATAGAAATTGCGTATACAAGTGCGTTAAAAATTTTTGCGCTCGAAAGCCGGCTACACTTCTTTTAAGAGGGCTAGCGACTCTAATTTTTTTAAAGAGGGCAATCAGTATCGAAAATCTGATAGTCGAGAAATCCGCATATAGCGTTCTTCCTTGTTTTCTCATGGATTTTGTTGATGAGGTTTTGGTCAAGTTAACAGTTATATTACTTTTTGAATAGTACAAAAAATAATAGCGTTCTTTCTTGTTTAAACTGGACTTTAAATTTGGAATAAATTTTAAATCGTGTAAAGTTAAAGTTTTGAAAACATATGAACACTCCTCTCGGCACGTTTGGTTAAAAACCTCATTACTTCGGAATATTGTTGATATCGACTTGAAATTCTTAAGAAAATTTAAATTGACTAAAAATATTTTAAAGAAAACGAATTTTTTTTAAAAAGGATAGATAAGTATTTCTAGTTTTATTGATGACTGCCACATTGTTATTGTACTACTTGCTAAAATTCACAAACATGTCGTTGACGAAGCTTTTCTTCACCTTTTCTTAAAAAATAAGAAGAATAAATAAAACCTAAAGATTTTGTTTAAGGGGGAATATAACCCCAGGAGCGCAGAAAAAAGTCTATTTTAATGAATTTTTTGTAGAAAACCAATACGCATTGCTGAGTACACGCGTCCTCTTTCAACTGTCGCAAAAGTGAAGTCCTTCGCGGTGACCACTCTCATTTCATCTGTAATCATCAGAATGACAAAAATGAAAAAGAAAAATAAAATTTAGACTATTATCTACTTTTCATCGTAAAGGTTTTTCGAAATAATTTTTTTTGACAAATTACGGGCTTTTTAAACTTAGAGTAGCAATTTTTAGACCAAAAATCGTTCTTATTTTGTTGGTAAAACAGAATCTAGACTTCTAAAAAAAAACGCGCATTATCAAGACGGGGTTTTCAGAAAACGTGTCTAAAATTTGGTATTTGCTTACCTTGTTGCTGTAAAAGATTCAAAATTTAAAAATTCAATAATTGTGCTCCGATTATTTTAAAATTTTTTTACAAAATATTAGTTAATTACTTTTTAAATTATAAAAAATATTTAAGAAAAGATTTAGGATTTGTGCTTAAATCAATTTGATAAACAATATTATATAGTATTGTATACCCAGTTTCGCTTTAAAATTTTGAACACATATCATGTAATTGTGCGAGTACACCCAGAGAAAAACGGCAAAGTAAAATTAAATGTGTTCATTTTTAAAAATCGCATGTTATTTTTAAACATGAACATGTTAAAAAAATATATATCACACGTTAGTTTAAAAATAAAACATACAAGAATAACAGGTAAATGCGAAAATACTTATATTAAAAATTTTCGTATTTAACTGTTAGGTTTTCATGTTAAATTTACTTCTAAATATATATTTATTTGTTTTAAATATTAACCCGTTTGAACGCATAATCGGACACATATTTTCCTAACATAAAACTGCTCTTAAACCCACAAAAAATAAGTTAGAAGCATAATTTTAACTTTATGTTGTCCTGTTTCCATAACTAACAAAATTCATTTACATTTTTAACGTGCGCGGCTGGACAAAAAAGGCGATTCCGACTGTCCAACGTTTTTTGCAACTTTATAAATAACAGTTTGATGATGATTGTGCGAAAGTTTTTAATCAAAAACTGCCCTAGAACACTTTCAAAAACCAAATTGTTTAAACAATTGTTGTTAAAAATTATGTTATATAACAAATTAAATTTTTTTAATATTTTTTTTAAGACAAATTTCGAAAAACATTTTAAAGCGTTTTAAGGTACTGTCCTAAGCTACACATTTGTGTAATTATTTGCGATACTCGAAGAGTAAGCAAATACTGTAAACGTTGAAATGTCTGTCTGTCCGTCCGTCTGTCCGTCCGTACAAACGTCGAGATCTCGGGAATTATAAAAGCTAGAATCACCAAATTTTGCACACAGACTTCTAGAAACAAAGCGCAGATCAAGTTTGTTTCAAAACTTGACCACGCCCCTTTTACCGCCCACAAACCGCGAAAATCTGTGGCGCCCTCATGTTTTATGCAATCGTTGCGGTTTTAAAATAAATATAATGATATGTGCACTGTCTTACTGCATTCCGACCCATTTTATGCTCTAATAAATAATAAAGAAGTTATAGAACATTTTGGTATGCCTTGAATCTAGTTTTTTTTTAATCAAAAAAATTGTTGGTACAGTTGATATGGCCAGACCCATAAACAACAAAACAAATTTAATATTGCGTAGCTCATTATGACAAAGAACACCAAAAATGTAATGTCTTTATATTATATTAGAGAAAGTAAAAAATTTCCAATACCAACCTTTTCCGGGCTGCCACAGATACCGGCTACTCTTTTTATTTGCGGTACTCGAAGAGTAAGCAAATACTGTAAACGATCAAATGTCTGTCTGTCCGTCCGTCCGTCCGTCCGTCCGTCCGTCCGTCCGTACAAACGTCGAGATCTCGGGAACTATAAGAGCTAGAACCACCAAATTTTGGGCACAGACTTCTAGAAACAAAGCGCAGATCAAGTTTGTTTCAAAACTTGACCACGCCCCTTTTACCGCCCACAAACCGCGAAAATCTGTGGCGCCCTCATTTTTTATGCAATCGTTACGGTTTAAAAAGAAATATAATGATATGTGCACTGTCTTACTACATTCCGAACCATTTTGTGCTCTAATAAATAATAAAGAAGTTATAGAACATTTTGCTATGCCTTATACAAATGTAGTTAATGTACATAGCCCCATAGGTGGCGACTCTATCGTTTTTTTTTCGTTTTGTTTTTTTAAAGAGGGAAAATGAGTATCGCAAATCTTATAGTCGGGAAACCCGACTATAGCATTCTTTCTTGTTTTTGTATTTTTTTTATAAATGCTGGACAAAAACCGAAGGCGCTACAGAAACCGTCTCAAATATATTGTTAGGACTTTATGATTCTGAAAAAAGGCAGGTTTGACTTCCTATTTTTGTTTCACATTTATTTCCTATTTGTTGTTTGTTTTTAGATTCAAGCTAAGTTCTAGTGTCGTTTTTTGGCAGACAATCTCAATAACCAAACCGTGCTCATAAAACGTAAAAAACATAACATAGCTCAGAGTTTTGAATTGAATGGCACTAAATGTATATTCAATTAAAAGTAAAATGTATTGAGCTTAATCAAATTATCTTACAATTTGTCTTCTTCTTTGAAAGGCCGGTACAAGGGGTGTAAACTTATTGCAATGCACGCGATGTTTTATCAATTGCACAAGAGATACAACTTTTCACGAAACTCGGTATTTTCCATTCTGAGCATCTTACGAGACGGTTTTGTAAAATGCTTTATTTTAAATACAAATATATTAAAACATATTTAATGTAGTATGCAGGTTGTAGTATTTATAAAAAACAAGCTAGTATGCTGATTTTATAAATCCGTCCTTAAAACAAGGGTAATTTGATTCCGAGAGATTTTTGCGTCATCGACGTTTTGGTTTTTGTTTGGAATTTGGTAGGAATTGGGATTAAACGTTTTTTTTTGGGCGTGCCTCAGAAACCGATCCGCCATAATTCCGACCAAGTTCTAACCCAACACAAAACCGTCGGTTCCACAGAAAACTCTATCATTTCCCCGTGTTTTTAAATGCAGTTTTTTAAAATAAGCATGCCTGCACGTTTTTATAAATAATCAAAACTTATTTAAAACAACGATATTGTGCTATCTGCATTACACATTTTTTATGTTTTGATCATTTTATATTTTAAATAAACCATTTTCCAAAACCGTCACATCAAAAACTGCTAGTGCCATTCCCACCAGGTTCCGTCCAAACTACCAAAATGCCAACTTGCTCGAAATAGAAAATAACTAATTTCGGAGTAATTTTCATATTCGCAATATTTATTGTGTTTATTGTTATGGTATGCAACTGAAAATAAGTAAAATATCTTGTGAAATTAATAAAACAAATCGTGCATTGTAACACAGTGTGACCGCTGTGGCAAAAAATACCGGCTTGGGTTTTTTACGACGAAGAACTAAAAATTTTACAAATTTTAAATAGTATTGACTAATTGGGGAAAGCATAGAAAAAAAAGCAAGCCACTGTGCTTTTGATTTGTGTCCTAGAAAACGTAGATTTCGCAAAAGGATTCGCTCAGAAGGACTGATTTCTTTCAGAGGTGGCTTCTGCTGTGTTGAAGTATTTTGTTTGTTGTGTTTTATGTGCACGGCTTTCTTTAGTTGTTGGTGTTGTCTTGCAAAGAAAAGTAAAAGTTCGGTTAAAAATAATAAATACAAAAAAAAAATGTCAAATAAAAATAGGAAGTCACATTTGTCCAGAGTTATTTATCTTTTATTAAAACCTAGTTAAAACTTCAATCTAACTCTAGAAGTAACGAAACGAACGCTATAGTCGGGAAACCCGACTATCAGATTTTCGATACTCATTGCCCACTTTAAAAACAGGAGACAAAAAAAACGTTAGTCACTAACCCTCTTCAAAAAAAAGTGTAGCCTATTTTCGAGCGCAATAAATTTTTAACCCCCTCTTCAATAAAAGTTTTTAGCGGACTTGTATACACAATTTAATGAAAATGGCCAGATTTTAAAAAATTTTAGATATTTGGGAAGATATTTTCAATACAAACAACATTTATATGGCATTAAATATGTGGACACCACAGAGTTTCGCGGTTTGTGGGCGTTAAAAGGGGCGTGGTCAGGTTTTGAAACAAACTTGATCTGTGCTTTGCTTATAGAAGTCTGTGTGCAAAATTTGGTGGTTGTGCGGACAGAAGGACGGACGGACAGACAGACATTTCAACGTTTACCGTATTTGCTTACTCTTCGAGTATCGCAAATAAATATCCAAAATTATAAAAAAAGAAAAAACCGAGAAAAAAAAATAACCAAACTTTGACGTTTAGAAGTTGTATACCCCTGCAAGTAAAGCCAACAATATCTTTCGATAACCAAATAAAACCGACCATGTTGGGCAAGAGAAAGTGAAAAGTAACTAAATAGTTTACTTGATAGTTCCTGTCAAAGACATAGGCTGATAAAACTTGATCGTGCGATGCACCGTTAAAAAGCTCGATTAATTCTCCGTTTTTTGCATGTTCTCTTTTCTTTATATTACACGATTCCTACACATTACACGATGCCACAATTACTGTACCAAAAATGGTGTGTCGTACCGAAAATTAGGAAAACGGAACAAAAATAGTGTAAACAGTGTTCTTTAAAAGATTTGCCAAAGTATGATGATAGTGTTGGTAAGAAGGTATTAGCCTTACTCCACAAAGATTCCGCGACGTCTGTTCGAGATTTGGCATAGAAAGCCCGTTCAAGTACAAGTATTCTATTGAACGAAAATGGACTTATTATACCTTAAAATTTTCGTCAATTCATACCCTTTCGAATGAAAAGTGGCGTTTTGAAAATTTCGAAATGGCGTCCTTACTGTGACTCTAAATGCACAAGTATTTGTGGACTTAGCAAACAAATATATTAAATACTTTATGAAAAACAGTATATCTCGATGGATAATGACTGATTCTTATAGTTTTGAGGTTGCTGATTACGAATCTGAAGTCAGATTTTTAAAATTCAAAATGGCGGATCCAATATTTATTTTTTTTTTTTTTTTTTTTTGCATAGGATGTGAAAATATGCTCTCAGGTACCCTGTAGCCATGCTTCATAACCCGCATAACCCTGAAGCATGGCTAAAGGGTACCTGAGAGCAGGTTTTCACATCCTACGAAAATTTTAAGGTATAATAAGTCCATTTTCGTTCAGTAGAATTTTGGGGAGAGCTCTGGGCCAGTTGACGTGAAACGCCCCATATGTATGTAGTATTATAAACGATTTAATCATATGAAATTTGGTAAAAAAAACTGCCGGAATGCGAATAAAACTGTTTTGATACCTTTAAAACTGAGCGACTAAATGTGTTTGGTAATGCTGACTTAGAATAAGTGTTGGTGCTGTTACATTTACAGGAACTTTCACCAAAAAACGATGTGTTTAAAATCGATTCCTAGCTCGCCTTGAGAAGCATTGCTACCCCCAACCGAACCGCCCTAAGTTATTTTTATTAGGTTGGATATGTTCTTTTCCAATATTATACCAATATTATAAAACTCTTTGCAAGAGTACAAAAAACCAGCAAAATATATCCACAAACGAACGGCCGTATGTTACCAAATGCAAACCGGTTCGAAATGAGAAAATTATGCACTGATGCCGCTGTTGAGTTGCGCCACCGGTTTTGAAGCGTCAATAGTATCAACGAACGGTACAATATAAATATTAATGATTTCTTTTTCCAACATTACCGACAGCTTCTAGTTCGCCTGACCAAACCAGTTGCTAATTTTGCCGATGTCCACTCTGTTTACCAATTCCCCCAGCTAGACGTTTCATGCGTAATTCGCTGACCTTGACTCCCATTCGAAAGGAAAAGTGATGCGGTAGGGCCACTCTGAAAACCAGTCTGAAATTCTGTTGGTATTGGGGCAGTCGTAGCTACGATCAATCCCGATCGGCTTTGTGTTGATATCGGGTTTATTTTCCATTCTACTGTTGGTAAGTAGCCAAAACAGTTTTATAGTTTTTTGAAATAAAATTTGGACTAAGCACGGCAGGTCGACAGACAATGTACTTTCTTTTAAACTATGAACAGCTACCGTCCAAAACTAAAGCGGCTGCTACAGCTGTCTCAATACGATTCTGGAAACCCCAACAGCTGAAAAAAAAGCTTTCTTTGTCTAATTTGTAGGTTTGTAGTTTTAATTGTTGTTGTTATCCAGAAGTCTCCAGTCGACTTGTCTGGGCGGCCTTGCCGATGGTATTGCCTTTTACTTGCATTTAGCTGCGCTGCCGGCTTACGATTGTTGCAGCCAAGAGTCAGAGAGCTTGCCAATCCAATGTTTAATTACGAATACACGGAAGAGTTGAGCAGTAACAACAGTCACTCTAAGAAGTTTCCAGTTGGCTTACCAAGGTTGTCATACAGCTCATCCTAATTTTAATTATTTGCGGTACTCGACGCCCCTCTTTCCGCCCACAAACTGCGAAAATCTGTGGCGCTCTCATTTTACATATATGCAATCGCTACGGTTTTATAGGAAACATAAGGACACGTGCACTGTCTAACTAAATACAAGACCACTTAAGGCTCAAATAAATAATAAAGCAGTTTTAGAACATTTTGGTATGCTGCAAATACATGTCTACATAAATATGTACATACACGTGTTTGTGAATGTAAAACACTTCAAATGAAGTTTATGTAGCCCGCAATAGGTGGCGACTCAATCGTTTTTTCTTGTTTTGTTTTTTTAAAGAGGGCAATGATATCGCAAACCTTATACAGTGCAGTTCATTAGTATACGAGAGTTATGAAACTTTAGTTTCGACCCTCGTAGAAGAACGGGGAAGAATAATACAACAAAATCAAGTATGCAGGATGAAAGGTTAATGAATTCTGCTCAAAAGATGATGTTCTTATCTCTGATTGCATCTCGCGTTTTCAAGTAGCGGTAAATAAAACACAAAAGTCAGAATTTTGTCACGATTTTCAGTGTTTCACTAGTATACGAGACATTTTATTTTTTCTTTTCAAACGGATGTTGGACAACAAAAATTTGTTTACAGATATGTTTTAACATATGTCAAGAGTAATTTAAGATTCAATTCTTCAACCTTATGTCTATGAATATTTTGATATCCGACTTATAATAATTATAAAGGACTTATAAAGGACTTTTTTGAATTAGGTGACCCAGGGTTCTTTTTTGGTTTCGATCAAGGCCTTAGCATTCGACAACACCATCATACAGAAGATTAAAAAAAAAACCGATTCAAATTCCCAACTTTTTGCTGTCAAAATCTGGAAAAAGTTTTTTTAAATGCCATTTTGGTCACTGTTATCGCCATTATTAAAAGAACCATACGGTAAAAATTCTTATTTTGTTAAAATCACTAGCCCCTAACTATTCTACGTAAGGCTGCATCATTGGATTGGCCAGAAATGGCCATGACATGGACGAGGCAGTGGAACAAAGTTCCACCCGCCATTATAATGGTGAAAACAGCTGTTTTCCATAGGATTTTAGGAAGTTGATTTCAGGTTGAACTTTGTTCCACTGCCTCGTCCATAGCACGTGCTTTTTGGCCAATCCAATGATGCAGCCTTACGTAGGATGGATAGGAGCTAGTGATTTAACAAATTAAGAATTTTTTACCGTATGGTTCTTTTAATAAAGGCGTTAACAGTGACCAAAATGGCATTAAAAAAAACTGTTTCCAGATTTTGACAGCAAAAAGTTGGGAATTTGAGTCGGCCTTAATCGAAACCAAAAAAGAACCCTGGGTCACCTAATTCAAAAAAGTCCTTTATAAGTCCTTTATAATTATTATAAGTCGGATATCAAAATATTCATAGACATAAGGTTGAAGAATTAAATCTTAAATTACTCTTGACATATGTTTAAACATATCTGTAAACAAATTTTTGTTTTCCAACATCCGTTTGAAAAGAAAAAATAAATTGTCTCGTATACTAATGAACATTGAAAATCGTGACAAAATTTGGACTTTTGTGTTTTATTTACCGCTACTTGAAAACGCGAGATGCAATCAGAGATAAGAACATCAGCTTTTGAGCAAAATTCTTTAAGCTTTCATCCTGCATACTTGATTTTGTTGTATTATGCTTCCCCGTTCTTCTACGAGGGTCGAAACTAAAATTTCATAACTTTCGTATACTAATGAATAATGCACTGTAGTTGGGAAACCCGACTGTAGCGTTCTTTCTTGTTTTTTTTGGTCTTTGGACCACGTCAGACAAAAAAGCGGAACACAAAGAGTAAACAAGTTATAAAGTGGCAGTGCGAGGGGATAGGAAGGTAAATGTGAAGGTGGGGTGCAACGTTCTGCTTATCACAGCGCCGATAAGTGAGGAAACATTCATGAGAACTCGTTTCCCGGTAGTTCAAGAGGTGATAACAAACTATACTACATAATGCATAGTACAGTTGAAGCAAGGAAATTACAATAACTTCAATGTTCAATGTTGCCAGATGAAATTTTTGCTTTCCCCCTAAAAAATCTCAAACAGTCGAGATTTCACCATAAAAAATCGTTTTCCCCCTAAGTGTACAAAATTGGTTAATTTCAAAGTTGTACAATATAAGAATGAATATCTCAATTAGATGAGAAAAATCAGTGTATTTTAACTTGATATTTAGTATATATTTATTAATGGATTTACTTATACCATCATCCGGGGTGCCACAGAAACCGTCGACGGTTTTGGGGAGGGATTTCTCGGAAATTCGGAAAAAAATCGTCGGTGCTACAGAAACCGTCTCGAACTTGTTGTTGGGATTAACGATTCGGAAAAAAGACAGGGCTGACTTCTTATTTTTATTTGGCATTTATTTGTTATTTTTCAATAAATTCAAGCCAAGTTTTACTTTTTTGCAAGACAATACCAATAACTAAAAAAAAACTCTACACATAAATCGTAACGAACAAAATAGTTCAACATTTTAAAATGACCGCCAACCTAAACAACAGAAGCCACCCCTGTATTACATGGCTTCTTACGAGAGGCCGCTACATAAAATCAGTCCCCCAGAGCGAATCCTTTTGCGAAATCGGCGTTTTCTAATATAAAAATCCAGAGCACGGTGGCTCGCTTTGATTTCCTATGCTTTACCCTTAAACTAAACAACATTTAAGCAATAATATTTAAAATTAGTTGAATTCTCTTACATTTTTATACAAATTGTCTTCTTCTTCGTCGTTTAAAACCCAAGCCGGTATTTTTTGCCACACGCGGTCACACTTAATTGCAATGCAACGATTTGTTTTATTAATTTCACAAGAAGTACAACTTATTTTCACTTGAAATTTCGACACGCTTTAGTAATAGTTATAAACAATAATAAAGCGCACCATAACAGTAATAACAATAATATTTCGAATATGAAAATTACTCCTAAATTTGGAATTTTCTATTTGGAGCAAGTTGGCATTTTGGTTTTTGGAATTTGGCCGGAATCGCACAAGCAATTTTTGAGGTGACGGTTTTTGGAAAATGATTAATTTGAAATATAAAAAGGTCAAAACATAAAAAATTTTGTTTGCAGATACCACGTACAATTCAGTACCGTTGTTTTAAAAAATGTTCATTATATATAAAAGGGTGCAAGTATGCTAACTTTATAAAACTGTTGTTTAAAACACGGGGGAAATGATAGAGTTTTCTGTGGCACCGACGGTTTTGCGTTGGGTTGGAACTTGGGCGGACTTCGAGTGGAACGGTTTCTGTGGCACCCCCGCATGAAACGGTTTTAAAGGGAATAAAATCGTTTTTTGTTAAATAAATATATACGGGGGTGCCACAGAAATAGACGTTTGGGTAGATATTTTCAATACAAACAACATTTATAAGGGCCACTTTTCTCTAGCATTAAAAATGTGGACACCACAGAGTTTTTTCCGGCTTGTGGGCGTAAAAAGGGGCGTGGTCAGGTTTTGAAACAAACTTGATCTGCGCTTTGCTTATAGAAGTCTGTGTGCAAAATTTGGTGGCTCTAGCTCTTATAGTTCCCGAGATCTTGATGTTTGTACGGACAGACGGACAGACGGACTGACAGACAGACATTTGCGCGTTTACAGTATTTGCTTACTCTTCGAGTATCGCAAATAAAAACTTGCGTACCATAGAGTTTTACGGTTTTTAGACGATTAAAGGTTTCAAATTTTAAAATAAACTTGATCTGCGTGTAAGTTGTAGTTTCAATCATCTCGATGCTTATCCGGATAGACAGACAGACATTTGCAACGTTTACACTATACCCTTTTACTCTACGAGTAACATAAATATTTAGCTTTTGTGTGACAACTCTTTATGAAGGTTATCTCCAAATTTTAGTTCATTTCGAGTAAAATTGACCGAGATATGCAGCAAAACATCCGATCCCTTTGAGAATCGTAATTAAAGCTTTGTTAATTAAATTTTTTAATACTTTTTTTTTAATGGCAAAACAATAATTTTGTGCCTTTTGCATTTTTTGCCAAAGCCCTAAGCATTTTTTTTTTTAAACTTTGAAGCTAAAAATTTTGAAAACGGTGCGGAATTTCGAAAAACTTTTAAAAGTGTGTTGAGGTACTGTCCAAATCTACACATTTTTATGGTTTTTTTTTCAAGTCAAAAAAATTACCCCAAAATTGTTGTCACAGTTTACATGGCATGAACATTATGTCAAAATAAAAATCAAAGCATAACAGTTACTTCTGATTTTTATTATACAAATTGGGTAGAACTGTTACATATTTATAAAAATCAAATAAAAAGAGTTATTTTACAGTTTTTATTATAAAAACCAAAACTTAACTCTTAAATCATGATTTTTATTTTTAAAATCATAACTGTTACAATCTCTGGCAGTAACAGTACTTCAGCATACTTAGATGATACTGTGATCTTATTATACTGTTCGTTCAAATTTAATTTCACGATTTTCTTGTTTGACCCTGTAACGTCTAGAAAAATACTTGATTCGAACCTGAAATAGTGCGATTTACTATTTATTTTTTGCCATTGTAAGTTTATTTTCTTGAGGGCGCACTGTACATCTCGTTCAAAAGATACCGCCAGTACAATAAAACGTAAAGGGAAACTAATTTCGGCAAGCCGAAGCTCATATAACCTTGCAAATAGGAAATACAGTAGTCCGAATTTAGGAAGTTGTGATAAGTTTTGGTGAAATTTTATGCTGATAGACTTTTAACGTTTAAAACGCTACCTAACACTTACAAATCTACAGTTGATTTAACCAAAAATCTACAGGTGAATATACCCAACCGACAAAAATTATGTAAAATACCAACTTTTTAACAATAATTATAGTAACAATTTTTTCTAAAGTGTGGGGAAACTGTAACTGATCTACACATACTCTACTCAAATAATCAATAGCTGTAATTGATACAAATGAACTGATTCTGTAGAAAATTCATAAAAATACGTATTTTTTGAGTCTCGCAACTGCGTAACCCCTCAAGCGAAAAACAAGAAAGATCGCTGTACTATTAAATACCCGTTACTTATTATGTTTTTAAAAATATTGCGTGCATTCAAACAAATGTTTTCGGCACATATGTATATTAATATGATTACTTGTCTAAAATTGGGCGTGTTTTCAAACTTTTGTTATCTGTGTAAATATTTAAAGAAACCTGCAAATTTTAACAAGTAAGTCAACTGTTTGATTTTTCATTCAACTCTGTCCTACTCGGTTTCGCGCCTATACACGAGACTAGCCGAACAGTTTGGATGGTTCGGACTTCGTTTACCTTAGGGTTTGTCAAGTAAGAATCCGTATAGGCAGTATTGGGAAAAGTATTCCAGCATGGCCAATCGACACCTCCAGTACTGCAGGGTAATGTTTAAAAAAACTGCAGTTTTTGGTCCTTGCTGAGTTTTTCATGGGCTTTAAAATATGAATGTTAATATAACAAATCGAGGTCGATGAAAAATGTACTGGTGCGACGGTACAGTTTGCACTCATCTTAAAGACATAAATTTTACTAGTTTTCAAAATTATTGTGTAGCACACTTTTAGGCACCAAAAAACCATAGACATTTAGGCCTTTTGACGTGTTTGCATTCTTTTTCTAGTACAAAATGTTACTGTTTTACTTGACTGTTTTTGGTATGATGATTTCTAGCTTAATAGTTGCACTATAGCAAAATGATTATAGGTGCCGGCAGTACAACTCTGTTCGGCCGTTGTTAAGAGTTAAAGTACCTCGAAAATATATTGAGGTTTTTTCTCGTAAACTGAGGGTGATGAAAAAAATCCAAGGATGAGGTCGTGTTTAGCATACCAAGATTTATAAGACCTTCATAGTCGCACCAAAGTATTTTTATGCGGTTGCTCAGTGTACTGTTATGCTGTAGTAGCGCTTGTGTGGCAAAAGAAACTACCATATAAACACTCTTATGCCTGAAAGATGCAATTTAAATTAACCTTGTGACATCAATAAGTAGGCAACGATCGCTGCACGACCAAAGTGTTCACATATTATACTTTGTTAGCTGTGCGGGGCCAGGGAAACACGGGAACCCGCCTAAGGTTAGTTATATCCGGCAAAATCTAGGCTTAGTCTTTTTCATTCAACCAACCATCGAACTCTGGAGAGCATAAAATAATCCAAGTTATTGCAGAACACTCCTTAAGTTTTTTAAGTTACCTACAAAGCTGCGTTTCTTTAAAGGCAGCTCATTTCGATATCAAATTGGTAAAGAAGAAATCTACAAAACCCTTAGGAAAATATAAGTGCCAAGGTAATTACGAATTTCGAGACCAATTTCCGCAGCGGAACTGTATTCCGTTGAGAAACATTTCATATCTAAATATATCTAAATTAGTTTGACTACTTTTAGTTCCCTTAAATAAAGTAAAGATTACAAAGTAATTTTGGCATTTATATTAAATTTTCATTATGCCTTCTTTCTTTATTAACTTTTTAAACATTTATGTTAATTTACTATATGGGCTAATCCTGCGTTGCGGACGTTACATTTGTACGCAAATTTGATTGTTAGAATTGACACAGCTGCCGTTGACGTGGGTATATTTTCATGAAATTTTTGCCATATGCAGTTTCTTGAGTGCACTTTCAAACTAATTTAAAAACAAAAGTAAGTTATGCTTGCTCAAAGTTCCGTTGCGGACGTTACAAAAAATGGAAGGAAAGCTTGAGGTTTGTGTGCATTTCCGCATTTATTAGCGAATAAAGAACAGGTAACTAAAAAAGTAAGATAACTAAAAATGAAGTGGAACGTATGACCATATCAATGCAGCTTAAAAAAGAAAGATAACTAGTTCCGTTAATAAAAATAATCTTAATTTAAATTTGTTGCGGACGTTACTCTTCCTCCATCAAGCAAGGCGTTAACCACGATTTGATAGTTTTTTTGACTTGAAAAAATAGTTCAACATGTAAACGACACTTTGTGAACAAATGTTAAAATTGTCATTCTAATAGGAGAATATGACAAATGAAAACAGATCTAAAAAACAAAAAAATACAAAAAAAAAAATACTTTTTGCTAATATTAACTAGTTGAACCAAAAAAAATATTAAATTTTCTTGTTCATTGCTTAAACAACTTCAGTTCCTATGATTTAGGAAAAAAAATTTGGCAAAAAACCATATAAAAATATGTTTTTTGTAGCTTTTTTCGTTTTTCGGCCTGGTTTCAAAATTCTCAGTTTTGTTGTGACGCCTGTCTCGAGGTTGCGAACGAGATGAAATTGTTCATGCGCCAAACTAAAGGCGGCTTGAAGGGGCTGATCACCTGTTTTGCCGGAGCTAGAGATAGTTTTCGCAAGGCAGATGATCTGCTCCAAGCTCTGGACACTCAATTTAATAGTATAAAACTATTAGAGGAGTCTCCAAAGCGCAAAAAAGCCGCTGGTTGTAGGCCAAAGGGGAACACCCCGCAGCCACCGTCAGGTGACCAGCAGAGCACTCCAGTGGATCAGCAGCCGAACTCAGCAACCGCTCAAATGTTGCTAAGATCGGCAGCAAAAAAAGATTCGGAGCCCGATCAATCCACAGCGGAGTGTATGCAAATAGGCGGTCCTGAAAATTCCGATTTGTCCGTAGTGGTTTCACAGTTGGTTAAACCACCAAACCTAGTTAACACACCGCCACAAGGAAATATTAAGTCCGGACTACCGGGCATAGGTGGTTCTGCAGACGCACAATCTGCATCACCTAAAGCTCTTTCAGTGGTTCCACCAAAGAAACAAATATTTGTTTCTCGGCTTTCCCCTGATCAAACATCTTCTGATGTACTGTCTCATATACAAGACAAAATAAAAGCCGCAAACGTTAAGGTGGAAAAATTTAAGTTCTCTTATGCTAGGGATATTTCATCTTTCAAGATCACTGTCCCAATCGAGCACTTTGCTACCATAAGTTCTGCCGAATTCTGGCCGGACAATTTGGTGGTAAAGGAGTTTGAAGCTAAGAAAAAAAAGAAAGGGCCCACGGGAATAAGACTTCCCAGTCGTGGCCAGACCATTGTGCCATCTTACTCTTCTTCTTCTTCAAAAAACTAACCAAAAACCTCCTTCTTTCCTATCAAAATGCAAGAGGCTTGCGTAGCAAGCTAACTAAATTGTATTCTGATAGCTTTTCATTTGCATCCCATGTTATTGTGTTTACAGAAACCTGGTTAAAGCCGGAGATTCTTAACTCCGAAGTTTTTCCCGGTAAGTACACAATATATAGGCTTGACCGTCCTTCCAAACGGGGAAGTGGAGTCCTAATTGCCGTGGACTCCAACCTCACGTCGGAAGAGGTATGTGTTGAGGAATCTAATAATATTGAATTTATTTGTATAAAGCTGACCTTTCCGGGAAAGTTTATATATATCACTTGCTCTTATGTTCCGCCGTCTTCTGAACTCTAAGAGTACTTAAATCATCTTTCTGTGATACAGTCCGTTTCAAATAGGCTGTCCGATAGGGATCAGTTATTAGTTCTAGGTGATTTCAACATACCTGGAACTACGTGGTCCACAGATGAAAAATCAAATGTCTTACTTCCTATTGCACAACATGACTTTATTGACGGCTTGCTTGACATATCTTTGAGTCAAGTAAACCATGTTCGAAACTCACTAGGCCGCTTACTGGACTTGTGCTTTGTCTCGAATCCTGAAGCCGTGTTTCTATCCAGGGTACCACCACTTACACAACCTGAAGATCCATATCATCCTACTTTCGATGTGACAGTCGACACGGGTATCGTGATAGAAGAAAGATCAGAAAAGTCAACTAAACGAATACATTGTTTTCGTAAGGCAGACTTTTCTAGGCTTAATTACTTTATATCTGGCTTCAATTGGTCCGATCTCTACTCATGCAATAACATGGCTGATGCCATAAATATTTTTTATACTGCAATTAAATCATTTTTTAATTCTTGTGTTCCGATGTACTATCCGTCAATCTCCAGTAAACCACCTTGGTTTAGTAAAGAGTTGTCACACCTAAGAAATGTTAAGTCCAGACTTTACAGGAAATATAAAGACTCCGGTTCTCAATCTGTTTTTTCAAACTATCTAAGTGCTCGGTCAAGATTTACCGTGCTTAACGCGCAGTGCTATAACAATTATTTAAATAGTTTTAAGGTCCAGTTCTCGCAGGACCCGAAACAGTTTTATAACTTTGTTAACACCAAGCGTAAATCTACTTCTTATCCTTCCTCGCTATATTTTGAAAACATGACGGCTACCACAGATCAGGCAATAGCCGATCTTTATGGCCAGTTTTTTCAAACGACTTATACTACCGCAGCACATCCAATTGAGCCTTATTCTTATACCATGTCCACGTCGAACCTTATATTCAGTCCTACTTTAAACGAAAGCTCTTTATTTTTGCATCTTCAACGTGTTAAGCCAGTTTACTCTCCAGGTCCCGACGGAATTCCTGGCTGCGTGCTTAGGAATTGCGCGGAAGCCCTATGCAAACCCCTTCTCAAATTGTTCACCTTATCTTTAGAAACCTCCCAATTTCCCCTTATTTGGAAGGAGTCATTTGTTATTCCTCTCCACAAAAAAGGTAACAAATTGGATGCCAGCAATTATAGAGGTATCTCTAAGTTGTCGGCTATCCCCAAAGTTTTCGAAAATGTCATTACTCCTCATTTGCAGCACCTTTGTAGGTCAGTAATATCTCCGTGTCAACACGGATTTATGAAAAGAAGATCAACAACTACTAACCTTTTGGAGCTCACCTCATTCGTGATAAAGGGCTTCAAAAGTAGCTTTCAAACAGATGTCATTTACACTGACTTTAGTAAAGCATTTGACTCTGTAAATCACTCACTTTTAGTTCGGAAACTTGACTTGTTAGGGTTTCCAAATGATCTTTTTAGATGGATTTTAAGTTATCTGAATGGCAGGACACAAAGAGTCCTTTTTAAAAATTCTCTTTCTGGTCTTCTCCGGGTTACCTCCGGCGTCCCACAAGGAAGTCACCTTGGTCCGCTTCTTTTTACTTTATTTATTAACGACCTTCCATTAATTATAAATCATTCTCGTGTTCTTATGTACGCAGATGATGTTAAGTTATGCCTGCAGTATAAGGATATTTCCACCCATTCTGACTTACAATCCGATCTAAATAATTTTCAAAACTGGTGCCGTGATAATTTACTAAATTTAAACGGGGTAAGTGCAAGCTGATGACTTTTTGCCGAGTCAATCCAAAATTTGCAATTTACTCACTAAGTGGGAAATCTTTGGATAGAATAACTATGGTTGACGATCTGGGCGTCCTTTTGGACCCAAAACTTAAGTTTACTGATCACATTTCGTCCATGGTTAATAAAGCCAGGGGAGTGCTTGGTTTCATTAAAAGATGGTCGAAGGAATTTGACGATCCCTACGTCACTAAGACCTTATTTACTTCGCTAGTCCGTCCGATTCTAGAGTATGGGTCTCCCGTCAGGAGTCCCCAATACGGAGTACATATAGATCGCATTGAATCTGTACAGAAAAACTTTTTAATTTTTGCTTTACGGCGCCTCAACTGGGATGCAAACCTTAACTTACCTTCTTATTCTAGCAGATTACTTTTAATTAATTTACCCTCCCTAGCTAACCGTAGAACGATGCTTGGTACTATTTTTATTTATAATCTTATTCGTGGTGATATTGACAGCGCCGACTTGGTAGGTCGGCTTAGCTCTTCTGTACCAAGTAGATTAACTAGAAATTATATACCCTTAATATTAAACCATTGTAGATCTAACTATGACTTGCATGAGCCTTTCAGAGTATTATGTTCAGACTATAATAGATTTTATCCTATAATCTCAAATTCTGACTCTCTGCCGCTCTTAAAACGACTTATACTAACTTCGTTAGCAGAAAATTGGATCCTACTTTTTCCTCGGACTTTTGCCTATATTTTCATAACTCGCGAATCGTGCCGTACGATACACGGCTGCGGCCCCCGGTCGGTTGGGCGGGTAAGTGGGCCGTGGGACTACGCGCGTTAAATAAAAAAAAAAAAAAAAACTAAAATATAATTAAAAAAAAAAATAGTGCATTTATTTTCGATTATCGCTAAATAATCAATGGTTGAAACCATCGATGGGGAAACCATCGATGGTCTGACCATCGATGGTTTTGCAGCTCTAGTTTTTAGATAATATTTGTATGAGCAAACCTTGCGCGGCGGGACAAAAAAATTTTATATCAACTGTCCGAGTAAAACATACAAATCTTTTCCTTTGGAACACAGTAATAAGAGTTCGAAGATAATTGTGTAAAAATTTCATTTCAATAGTTGCCCTAGAACACTTTTGAAAACTAATTTGTTTAAACAATTGTTCTTAAAAATTAAATTAGTTTTTTAATAATTTTTTTAAATATTTTTTTCTTGAGGGTAAAACGATTCTCTTATACCGCAAAAAACTTCGTCGATATATGTCAAGCCGTTCGTAAGTTATACATTTTCCGCCAAAACCCTAAAAACAATTTTTTTAAATTTCAAGCTCAAAATATCAAAAACGGTGCGAAATTTAGAAAAACTGTTAAAAGTGCTTTTAGGTAGGTACTGTCCTAATCTACACATTTTTAAAGTTTTTTTCCGAACCAAAAAAATGACCCCAAAATTTTTGTCACAGTTGACATTGCCTGACCCCATAAATCCTTTTATTTGATTAATATGCCTTGCTGATAGACCACTTAACCCTTCCGTGAGCGGAAGATTTTTTATACGTTGTTGAGCGGAAGACACAATTTTGTGCATCGTGTTTGAACCGCGTATATCTTAAAAACCTTTATTCAGAAAAATGTTAAATTTTCACTGAATATGTAGGTATTAACTCTCAATTATTAAATTTAAAACTAAAATTTTTTAAATTAAGCCTTCACTAAAAAAAATTGTAATCTATATTCCGCTCACACAAGGGTTAAAAAAGTTAATGATCAATCGCAAAGATTGACGGTTAGTTTAGATGCAATCCGTTACAAAGAAATAGACATACGACCAATTATAGAAGTACGTATTTTCGGTAACATTTTTGACGGCTTATTAGACATCGCATCAGTTTCGTGTTTAACCCTTTCATCCCCAACTTTTTCACTGTAAATTTAAAATTTTTTTTTTATTCTATTCGTTTTTTATTGGCCTTAGAAGTATTTGAGCAAAAACTTTAAGGTGCCACGCCCACTAGTTTTGGCGCTAGTGGGCGTTACTTGTTGTGTGGACATTTGTTTAAAATTGAAAATAAATATAATTTAACTTTACCATAATTTAGCTAAATTATTGATTAACAATATTGTTAATAATATTTACTTTTACCCTTTTTATAGAAATTTTATAGAATAATCAATCATTTTTAAAAAGTCTTAGCTGGCAAAAATCAGTTTTTTCCCCGACGCACGTTCAGCTTTTTAAAAATATTTCCGTCAACTGATTTCAAAACTAAAATGTTATTGTTTATACTTTGATTTAACACATAAAAGTACCGTAAAATCGAAGAATGAGCAGACTATAATAGAAGAAACGATTACTGTTAGCCGTTAAACATTTGAAATTGCTCACAGGCAACGCTGGGGACGAAAGGGTTAAAAAAGTTGTGTTTTTGTGACAATTTCTTTACTCTGGACTTATTTTTATAATTTCCTAATCAACCTTTATGACATATTGTCCTAAATGTGTAGATTTACTTTGGCGAAGGATGAGTTAAGTCCTCCGACTCAATCAGTTTTTTTTGTATTGGAGCGGTAATTGGCGTTGTTGACTACATTTGACCTACGGTTTTCCTGACAAAATACACAATTTAGCCGTACCACATCTTCTGTACCACATCCCATATAAAATATTTTTCTTTCGGACTGACAATCTGAGTATTTATAAGCATATCTTCTACAATTTTAACACAATATTCTTAATTATGTCCTCAGCTTTATCTCCTTTTATTTCACAAACTTCATTTTCTTTTAAATAATTATTCATGCTTGGTTCATTCGTATCAACTTCATTTACTTTTCGAATGTTAATTTTAGTATTATAAGTGTTAGCGGACGCCAACTTCAGAATAACATCCGATAAATCATAAATAAACATTGCCGTTTTTAGATTCATTGTACTGTTATTTTCAACCACTCATAATATTTACTATTTTCCAAATATCTGTACTGATAATGTTACTTATGCTTATTCTTTCCTGATCATTTTGTCCTTGGGAATCATATGGAAGAAATGGACGAGAATCTCCATTTAAGCCTTAAGGAGTTCTTCTTCCCCACTCTGGTTCAGTATTAACTGCAGTGTTAGTTGACCTATGAATTATTGGATCTGCTATCAATCTCGAAATTTGTTGTGTTTGGTCAAGTTTCGAATTAACTCGGCGTTCTATCTTATCCATTATTCTTTGCTCCACTGAGTTTTGATGACTATTAGTAACTATTCTTATGTCTGACTGCATAATTGGCTGACAACATATTTCACAGCTACTTCCAATATTTGCCAAGCTAGGCCGATCTAAACTGTGGCTCACCAACATTTGCTCTGATATATATTATTCAATATTACGAATCAACTCATAAAGTTTTTTGGGGGTACTAATCTTAATAAGGACTGTGCGTCAATGCATATAGGAAAAATTGTTCCGGGCGGTAAAGTACATGGCTACCATAATTACCTTAAAGAAATCCACAGGCAATGTTACTTTCCTATCACAAATTCTTCCCTTTCGCTTATAAGCCTATTGATTTCAAATTATTTCGGACGGCTATGAACAGTGAACATTGTACGACTACATCAGCTGTAACTTTTATTTAATTTAACTTCCTTTATTTGTTTATGGCCTTAATTATTCGTTGCCTACACTTTGGGAGCCACTTTTGTAATGATTCTTGTGAGTTCCCTTTAACTAGATCCAATTTGATAGCGGTTAGCCCTGGGAAGTTTTCGGCTAGGACTTCGCCGGATTCAGGGAGGATCTTTAATCAAATCCAGCTAACGAATTTACAAGAGAATTTTGCTAACCTAGCCAGGTGGTAATTTTAAGTTTTGTCTATGCGTATTGTTTTATGTAGAGCTTGGTGTTAATTCTCTTTATTACCCGCCCTACCTTGTTAACACTTCTAAGCATATAGAATTCTGTGTTAACCCTGAAGTTTATTGATGTGTGCTTTTGTTTTTGTACCCCATTATATTAATTTAATACATTTTATTCATTTTTACATTCAGATGCAATTTTTATATTTATGCCAATAAATGTAAAGGTCAAGTTCATTTCGATAGCTTCGTTTCGATAATTTTAATTTAAACAATTTCAATTTATTAGCTATATATATTTAGTCAAAAATAAATTAATAAATTCTTGCAAGAAGGCTTATTTAAGCATAGTTAAGGGTTAAGGAATAGTAGTTTATGATGTGTATAATCTTCAGAAATAGAGATTAGATGTTTAAATGTATTAAGTATATGTTTTTATTTCATTTGTGTAGCTAATATAAAATATATTTGTTTTATTTTATTTTGTTACCTTTTAAACTGTATATGATTTTCTATCAAGGAAATATATTCCTTTTCCCACTTCGGCTTCCGTTTTTAATTGGTTTCGGCTGATTTAAAAAAATTAATTTCCAATAAGTGCGCGAGATGTTTATGGATCTAATTTTGTTTTATCAATCCTGAAACTTGATATTAAATAAGTCACGTGTCTGGCAGTGTCTTAGGACAAAGATTACCTGCGCAAGTTTTGCTAAAAATTATTGTTTTCCTAGTCTATTGATTGTTGTTATTACTTTGTTTCACTTTTGTGTACGTGTGTAGCGCCTTTAAATTTTGGCATGCGGTTAAAAAAATATACATGTGTTTGCACAACTTGAATTTAATTATCACCAAGAATGATGTGATTCACTTGAGAGACAATAATCAACTAAAAAATCAGCACTTAAAAAATTTCCATTGCACCGCGTGGGCGTTAAAAAAGCTTTCTTTAAAATTGAGCTGCTGACTGAAATAAGTCAGATAACACAAGAAATATGCTGAAAAGCATGGCTTTATCGTGGTCAAGCTTTTGTTCAGAGATAAGAAAAAACCCAATGACTCTTAAAACTACATACAAAAAGTGACCATCACAAACAAACTAGGCCAAACTCCATACCACATTACAGCAGTCAATTTGTCGCATAGTAGTAGCATAAGTGCGTAAAAAACTGAAAATAGTTTGTCTTGATTCTCGCTTCGTGTAAGCCATCATCCAGTTCAAAATTGAAAAAGAAAAGTAAATGCGGCTGGCGTACCTTGTCATACATCAAAATATGTAAAATTTTTGTTTCCTTTAAAACGAACTATAAATAATCCTTTTGCTATTGTAACCATATATATTTTTATCGAGTTATCGCATAAGGGACGTTCCATATCAACCCGGCCACCCCACTTTTTTTTTTTTTTTAAATCAACAGTTTTTATATGGGCTGTTGTGCCCCTCACCGGTTACACACACGCTCATACTTATTTTGCAAATATGACCACTCATTCGCCCAAGATTCGCATCAGAAGGTTAACCTAAAAACAATTTTATCTAGTGAACAAAAGACTCTGTTATCATAAATCAAAAAAAAATTTGATCTGCTTTTCAATACCATATTAGCAAAAAAAAATTGTCTAAGCTCAGACCATTGATGACCAAGCTATCGAGTTCCGTTAAAAACGGAATAGCAGCCGAGGGCCAGTCTTAAATTGACCATTTTTAATTTCTCACAAACAGCTACCACAACAAACAGCACTTGTTTCAAAGTGGGTCGTCTTTTGAGTAATTAGCAGCGATTTTTAAGCGTTTCTTATCAATTTTTTCCATGGCACCAAATATCTAAAAATCTGGGCCGTTTTAAGAAATTGTGTACAAAAGTGCGTTAAAAATTTATTGCGTTTAAAAGCAGGCTACACTTTTTTTTAGTAGGGCTAGCGACTCTAGCTTTTTTTCTTGTTTTGTTGTTTTAAGGATGGCATTGAGTATCGCAAATCTGATAGCCGGGAAGCCTGAGTATAGCGATTCTTCTTGTTGTGCTTGGAAAAGGTGGTGAAACTTCTGTAAAACATTTTCAATAGTGTATCAATCAAAATTAATCAATTGAAAAGGTAAGTGTAATGCATTTTTATTTAGTCGAAGTATTATACTTAACGAAACAATATCGATTTAGCATTTTGTAGCAATATTTCCAAGGGTGCCCACAAACCCTTTGTTCACGCCATGTAGGCGCTTACTTTTGAGCAGCAGTGTCGAGCTGCAGTTTCTCCAGATTTTCTATCTCGATTAACGGCTACTCCGCTCCTCCGTCTCTCCGCCTCTTCCGCTCCGCTCTGGAGATATTACTTTAAGCAACTACTTTCAGTTCCTGTTTACAAGTGACACAATAAACTTACGCCGCCCGTCGCGCAGCCCCAAAGTTTTCCATATTCGACATTATTTTCACGGGGGAACTTCACCCTAAACCTACGAATTCATCACCTACATTTACCACATCTTGTGCCCAAGCGGAGATCAAGCCACCCCACTCCATCACCCTCCTAAAATAAATTTAGCTTAGCTTTAGCTTAAATTACGATTTAACGAAAGTTTATCCAATTTTCAGCTGAATAAATAAATGGCAAAAAAATGTAAAAAAAAATAAATAAAACATATTTGACTAAAAGTCTTGTAGCGGCGCGCCGCTGCTGCAGCAGTACTTAGCCTCAATCTGGTTTGATTTAACCTCCTGCAAACGACCCCAACCACTTTGATTTTTTTTTGCAAGCAACCTTACACTACAACAACAATCAACATGGAGTAAACAATGGAGCATAATGTCAACTATTTTTAAATTCTACCTAAACTAAAAATAATAATCGGTATTAATACTGGCTTAAAGTTTATTTTAATCGTTTTCAAAATATCTAGTGGCCTTGAGTATTTCTTGTAATCTTATGGTGCAATACGGCATAGACCTTTTCCAGCACGCCTGCGTCGGGAGATCGATCTATCGTCGATGGATAAGTTGTAGTGAGTGTATATTACTGTTTATTCTTTTTACACATATTTATTTTTGAAAACGAAACAATAACTGGTCTCGAATGGCCATTTTAATAATTTAATTTTATGATACAAGAAGCCTAAATTTAAAGAAGCCCCAACAATGAAGTTTACGATTGGAACTTAATGATATTAAATATCCTACTTTTATATTAAATTAAATTTTAATATTAAACTATGAATATTAAGTATTTAGACCATGAAAAGAAGTTACTTGAACTTAATCTTGAAATTATCTGAAATATTTCCTAATTCATAAATTTATTTAAAGCAACAAAAATCAATTACTAGTATACACTGAAACAAATTTAAATTCAAAAAAATTAGCTTATCTTACAAAAGTTATATATATTCTAACTATTACTATTATACACCCATGCAATTATTCAAATATTATCACTATTGTGTTCCCAATACTCTTTCATGAAATCATATACTAGTTCTTACTTATATTAATTATGTTTTAATTCCCTCGGTTCAACAATAAAAAATGTAAGCTTAAAACCTTAAAATACTGAACTCAGCTGATGTTTTCACGGTCGTAGGGTACAAAAGGGGTCACCAGAGCCATGCTCTTGCGGCAGGTGATCATAGACAGGGAGGGCAAAATGCGATCACATCGACATCCGTGACTTCGCTTGTGTAAAGATTTCTCTCATTCTTTTTTTTTCTTCTTTCTCTTCTTTCTTCTATTTTTCTATTCTATATTTTTTTGAATTTATTTATATTTTCTTGCGGTTTAGTTTAGTTGTTAGCAACACATTAATGATAATGTGTAGATAGTGTAAGGATCTGTATAAAGCAAGAACAACACCCCCAAAGCCGACGAGTTAGTGCCGGACCCTATAGCGTGAAAGAACATCATATTTGAAATCTGAAATAAAATATTTCTGGCCTTGATTGACGCAAATTCAGCAATTATATCATTGTAGTCGACTGATGCTGATTCTTAATTTTCAATGGAGAGTAAAGCTAAATTTGACAGCCTGTATTGGTTCATGGTTGTGCGAAGATAAGATTTTATGAATTTCAGTTTACTGAATGATCGCTCACACGAAGCCACAGAAAATGGTAAAGTCAGCAACATTTTCAAAGCCGTTACAATTGTTTCGTATGCCTCAAATCCTTATGACGAAATGTATAATAATATTCATTTTGGAGTGAGATCAAGAGTTTTTTTTTTCTATCGGCTCTTTTCAGAAGAAAAATAACATCTTTGATATCGTCGAACACATTTGTGCCTACACCACTAACCACCAAAATCATTAAGACTGTTCAAAATCAAGAATCCATCTCAAAAAGTTACATCTCATTTTGCTTAAAATGTTGTTTAAAGCGACTAAATCGGTCAGATATATTAATTACCAAATGCTATGAACAATGTACAAAGAGTTTTAAAGGGGTCTTCTCATTCAAAACCCGTTTTTTGAACCCTTTTTAAAAAAATTCTTATTTGAAAACGCAAAGAAAAATTGAAAACTTTTTTTATTTATTGTATTACAAAAGGTTTAAAGTAAAAAAAAAAATTTTGTTTGCCTCGATACGAGGGCTGTTTAAAAAGTAATGAGACTTCAAAGTTGGTGGTGGAAAAAAAGGTGTCGTCACGGCGGCCACGATTCCGGGTCTCCGGAGCGTCTGAAATGAAAAAAAACGGGGTTATAATCAGTATAGATGTAATTCTCAAGTGAACCACGACCATAATTTTGTAATTTTTTTTTGACAAAATGGCGGCCATTCAAAAACAAAATTTCAATTTCGCGCTTTTTTTTGTAGTTTAGTGTAAAAAAAAAATAGTCAAATTTTTTTAAAATTATGGTTCTGCTTCACCCGAGAATGGTGACAATTTTGCGTCGATTCCACTTTGTTTCATGAAAATCGGTTCAGTTGAACTGGAGATATCATGGCCGCCAGTTCGAAAAACGTGGTTTCGAGATAAACGCGTTTAAAGTTTAAAATAGCGCATTTTGACGAAGACCTTGCTTCACAAAAAAGGCTGTATCTTCTAAAGTATTTCGAATTTCTAAAAATCTTTTTAGGGGCAAGCTATAAATAAATGCAAAAAAAAAGTCGAAAAAAAATGTTGCTCAATGAGAAGAACCCCTTAAGCAAATTCATTCATGATGTTTTTTGGAATACTTTTTTCAAAAGTATTAGAAAAAAAATTTGTTGTTTTTGTGCCAAGACTCTTAAAAAACGTGTATAAGATAAGCTTACTTTGAGCTTGTAAATTTCATGTTATCCTTTCAAAAATGTATGATTAATTGCAATACCTATTAAAGGTATTGTTCTACCTAAATTACCAATTTACCAATTACAGAAAAAACCAGAAAGAACGATATAGTTGGGTTTCCCGACTATCAGATTTGCGATACTCATTGCCCTCTTTAAAATAAAAAACATAAAGAACAAACAACACTCGAGTCGCTTTTCCTCTTAAAAAAGGTTAGCCTGCTTTCAAGCGCATTAAATTTTTAACGCCCTCTTCAAAAAAAGTTTAGCCTACTTTCGAGCAATTTTTAACGCACTTGTATACACAATTTCTTGAAAATGGGTAGATATTTTCAATACAAACAACATTTATTAGGGTCACTTTTCTCTAGCATTAAAAATGTGGACACCTCAGAATTCGCGGTTTGTGGGCGTAAAAACTTGATCTGTGCTTTGCTTAAAGAAGTCTGTGTGCCATTTCGTGGTTCTAGGTTTTATAGTTCCCCAGATCTCGATGTTTGTGCGGTCAGACGGACGGACGGACAGACAGACATTTGCGCGTTTACAGTATTTGCTTACTCTTCGAGTATCGCAAATAAAAATGTTTGCTTTATTTTTGAACAGCTTTTTTAAGAAGGGTGTGTACGGTGGTTCTAGCTCTTATTGTTAACGAGATTTTGGTGCTCATACGGACGGGCAGACAGACAGACAGGCGTACTTAACTCTTCGAGCAATAGATACAAATATATTTGAACAATTGCGTAGTTGACCAATAGTAAAAGGTGTAAAGACAAATTTCAAAAACAATTGTTGAAACATTTTTTCTCTGTGTGCAGAGTCCAAGAGAACAAACAACGCTTCAGTGCAGCGATTAATTAAATTTATTCTTTGGCTAGCAGCAGCCAAGTCAACTGTAACCGGAAGGCAAAAAGCTCGCATGAACCTCTGAAACGCTGGATCCGCTAGGCTGCAATAGCGTCGACGCCGGATGCGAGGAAGCCCTAACATTGCTAAGAAAACTACAATAGAAGCGCAAAAAGTACGACAGCAGGAAAAACAAAACACCGACAACGAGTAAAATATTAAGCATGGAAATATTTTCCGAAAATTCCTTTGCCGCCCAGACTCGTATCGTCGTTTGCTGGTGGTTGGAACATTCTTTTCCTATTTGGGTCGGACTTCATCGGAGCGTTACGGCAGGGTGGCGGCGGTGGGTTTATTTTGCAATGCGAACGTCCGGATGGTTGGTCCAAGACGCAGCCGGGGCTGCTTGTGGCGGCACCAATTATGGCACAAAATTTATTATTTTTTATTGCTGCTGTAAAGAAAATCGAGTGTTTATGGTATTCGTGCGTTACAGCGTGTGTGCTTTTGTTTGTTTGTTTGTGGAGTGGTCGCTTTTGGTGAGTTGCCTTTGGTTGGTAAAGGTCCTCCCTCATTGAGTGGGATTTTTCAGCTATTGCTAAGGCTACTTTTTTTTTTAATTTATTGCTTTCTTTGTGTGGGTCAGTTGTTTTTGGTGTCACTTAGTTTATGAACTATTTATGCCGTCGACTGAAGTAAATTCCTATTTTGTCATTTTCGCCTTTGTTGTTGTTTACGAGACCGTGCGTGTGTTTGTGCTTGCAAAGCAATAGATTGAAATTTTACTGCATCGACCAAATACGGGCGTATCTGTTCCACACCCACATTAAAAATAAGTTTGTGCAAAAAATAATTGAATGTTTTTGCCGGCTCAGAACAGCTAGGACCCTAGAATTCTGTGTTCAGCACTCAACATCTCGAATTTAACATTCTGGTCCAACCGAAGAAATCTAGGCTGTGTGCGCCCAGCAACACTACCTAAATTCTTACACGGCTGCCTGGCGGGATTTTCAATTGGAAATGAAATCCATTGTCTGATTTTGTTGGTAAATTGAATTGTTTTTAAGCAAAACAAGAAAGGACGCTACACTTTTTTTTAAAAGAGGGCGATGAGAATCGCAAATCTGATAATCGGGAAACCCGACTATAGCGTTCTTTCTTGTTTTTGTTTAGCATCTAGCGCACCAAATATATTATCTAACTTCTTGTGCTAAAATATAAAAAAATAAATTTATACCTAGAGTCTTATAGCATAAAACAATACACTAAGTACGTGTTAAAATTACAAACAAAATTATTATTCCGTCTAAAAATTTGTGTATGGGCATTTCCTGGGGTCCCGAACGTACATTGGTACGCCTTTATTAGAATAAAAATGTAACAAAAATATTTTTAATATTTTTATTTTGTAATTCTTTATCATTTTCGTAAATCTACATATATTGTGTGCAAAAGATGGAGTTCATCGAGTTTTAGTACTTAAAATAATAGCAAAAAACATTTGGTCGCAAACGAACGCCAAATAGGAGTCGACTTTGGGTAGCTGTAGAAAAAGTTCAGTATCTGTGAGCTGGAGCGAAATATTTAAAGCTGTTAAAGCTGTTTAAATATGATTAACGTAGCTATTTATCGAGTACTTGAGCAATAATTGATCTCGATTGGTTTTAGTTGTATAAGTTTGAATTCCGGGTCGCGAACGTACGGTTTTTTCTGTATATCTAATATGTTTCCCTACCTTTAGCCTTTGATTTAAGTTTTTTTGTTTCTGATTGAAAAGTTCAACATGTAAGATCGCCTTTGCAAAAAAATTGGAGCAAATTTTGTCATTCTTATAGGATTAAATAACAATAGAAAACAATTTTAAAGAATAGCAAAATATACTTTTTGCTAGTATAAATTAGTTTTATCAAAAAAAATTACAAGTTTGGTTCCTATGATTAAGGAAAAAAATTGTTGCTAATAATCGTACAGAAATATGTTTAAATGATCTTTCTAATTTTTTGGCTTGGTTGACCGTCTGGCGGAATTTCCCATATGGGATTTGGAGCAAAGGGTTTAACTTAACGGTGGGTTGAATTCGAACGATTTTATTTGTTAGTTTCATTTTTTTTAGGGAATTTAAATTGTTGTCTCCTCTGGAAGTTTTTTTTGCCGCTCACTCCATACAAGCCCGACCACTGTGCACTGGTGCCATTCTTGGGATTGACATTTTATTTTGTATAATTTTTTAATTAAAACAAAAGTTATTTGTGTTTTTGTTGTGTTGTTTACTAATGTTCCCAAGCAATTCCTTGTTGTGAACAAGCTTTAAAAAATATGAACAAATTGCCAACAACAACAACGAAAAGCCGAAGTTAATATACCCTTGCATATGGGCTAATCCTGCGTTGCGGACGTTACATTTGTACGCAAATTTGATTGTTAGAATTGACACAGCTGCCGTTGACGAGGGTATATTTTCATGCAATTTTTGCCATATGGACTAATCCTAGAATTGACACAGCTGCCGTTGACGTGGGTATATTTCCATGAAATTTTTGCCATATGCAGTTTCTTGAGTGCACTTTTAAACTCATTTAAAAACAAGAGGTAAACTGTTTTTGAAAAAAAGTTATGCTTGCTCAAAGTTCCGTTGCGGACGTTACAAAAAATGGAAGTAAAATTTGAAGTTTGTGTGCATTTCCACATTTATTAGCGAATTAAGAATAGTTGACCAAAAAAGTAAGATAACTAATAATGAAGTGGAATGTATGACCATATCAATGCAGCTTAAAAAAGAAAGATAACTAGTTCCGTCAATAAAAATAATCTTAATTTAAATTTGTTGCGGACGTTACGTTGCGGACGTTACACTTCTTCCATCAAGCTAAATAAGGTGATTATCTATACTTTTAGCCACGATTTGATAGTTTTTTTGACTTGAGAAAATAGTTCAACATGTAAACGACACTTTGTGAACAAAATGTTATCATAAATTGTCATTCTAATAGGAGAATATGACAAATGAAAACAGGTCTTAAAAACAGACAAAAATACCAAAAAAAATACTTTTTGCTAATATTAACTAGTTGAACCAAAAAAAATAATAAATTTTGTTGTCCATTGCTTAGACAAGTTTAGTTCCTATGATTTAGGAAAAAAATTTCGTTAGAAAACCATATAGAAATATGTTTTTATTAGCTTTTTTCGTTTTTCGGGCTGGTTTCAAAATTCTCGGATTAGCCCATATACCAATTACACCAAGCAAAAAACGATTAATATAACACAAACATTAGCTGATTTGTGTGGCAGCCATAGGATATAACGCGATCAGCCTGCACATAAAAAAAGACGATTGGGAAAGTTTTATGTTCATAGGTCTTAAACTGATCGAAAAAAGCTTACTAAAACTGACAGATGGACCAACGGACATGGCTATATCGACATGTCTGGAGACGCTGATCAAGAATACATGTACTTTATGCCTCCTTCTATGCGTTATAAACATCAGACTGAAGTTATAATACCCTAACAGAAAAATTTTCATGGGTTGAATCAACCAACTTTTACAGTAAATTTACTGTACTTGTAATTTGTTGTTGCATTATTTACTGTATTGACGGTCAAATTTACCAACAAATTTGTAACTTTTAAGTAAAATTGTCTGCGTGCATTTTGTTGTTGTTTCGGTTACTGTATTGACTGTGTGTATTTATTTGCGATACTCGAAGAGTAATAAATAATAAAGAAGTTAAAGAACATTTTGCTATGCTTTGAATCTAGTCTACATACATATTTTACATACACGTGCTTGTGAATGTTAAAATCTAAAAATGTAGTTAATGTAGCCCAATAGGTGGCGACTCTATCGTTTTTTCTCGTTTTGCTTTTTTAAAGAGGGCAAATGAGTATCGCAAATCTTATAGTCGGGAAACCCGACTATAGCGTTCTTTGTTGTTTTTACTGTAGTGACGGTTAAGTAACTGTAGATACAGTTACTTTTTACCCACACTTGTGAACTTATAATTCCCTACTGGTTCTAGCACGGATCGAGGCAATACCCAGTCATCGGGCACTAACAAGTTAGGACTTTAGACTTAAGGAATAACTTCTATAGTCAGTCTTCACATACTTTCACACTAGCTGAAAGCCAAGTTTATGTGTATGTGCGCCTTTGGATGTTTTTGTAAGTTTCACTTTTACTTTGATTTTGGTGAACTTACTTTAAGAATTGGTAAAATTACTATTAGATTGTTCAATTACAAAAAAATTTTATTTTATCACTGTAATTATTGGTAAAAAGTTGGTATTTTCAACCCTTTTTTGTCGGTTGGAGCCATTTGTACTGTAGATTTTTGGTTAAATTTACTGTAGATTTGTAATCGTTACGTAGTGTTTTACGTAAAATTTACTGTTGTTGACAATCAGTTACAGTAAATTTAACCCACAATTGTCGGTTGGGGCTTTTTAACTGTAGAATTGGTTGAATTTACCCATACATTTTTTTCTGTGCTGCAATGGTATAAAAGTGCATGCATGTAACATAGAGGCTCTTTTCTTCTATCGTTAAGTAGACCCATTAAAAATTCTTCACGGAAATTTGTTATTTATATGATTTATTTTTGCACGCTAAGGCCAGCTTCTTTTGCAAAGTCTCATTTTATTATCATTGAATACTATATATGGGGGAGAGGCAGTCACAAACCAAATAGTCAAAACGTGGTGACATATATATGGACAGCTCTTTATTCAAGCCTCAAAACTTCCCTTCAGAGACTCTTCCAGCAGGCAACTGTGAATATGAACTGATTGCATCGCGGTCGGCGAGGTCGCCAAAAAAGTAACAAAACAGATACTTCCCTGTTGCCGGGAGTGCGGTTGGGCAAGTTCGCTACTTGTCTGAGAACTGTTCTAGTGTGGTCTTATCTCCCCTCGCGAGCCGAAATGGGCTTTTGTTCGCGCCGTTCTTTTTGGCGAGTTGTCACCACCGAGCATATGGCTGCATTTCCTTAAACACATAAAGCTGTTTCAGCGCTTCCTTTTCAGCCGTCCTTGGAAGGCGTTAATAGGCATAAAAACGCGTGCAGACACAGATACGCCCGGAGATGCTGGGTCTCGCTTGTCACGAACCGTGCATGCAGCTTCAGCACAAAAACCAGATACACCCCCTCATCCTCCCATCTATTTTTTTTCCTCTAGTTCTTGCAAGGGCAGAGGCAACTGTTACGCAAGCGAGCAGAGTTATCGCGCCACCCAGCTCCTCATTTGCAGTCATTTGTAGTCCTTGCAATTGGCCCTGGGGCCAGTGCACGGTATGGGGCTGGAACTGCAAATGGCCTTGGTTGTGGAACCTCTCCGGTGAGGTAAGTACTGGGAAGAAGTGGCAATTCACTGCACTTTAGTGGTGGTCGCCTTTTGTGTCTTTGTAGCGGACAGTTTCGCCCCACCCCAGAGCTATAGCGGTGGTGACGGAGGTTAGCCCTGCCCCCACCCATGTCTTTGTTATAACTTCGGCTAAAACAACAGCTGAATAGGAAACGCGTAACACAAGCTGAATGGCAATCAGAGCTGGCACGCATATTTACATTCATATTTTGGAAAAATTTGTTTATAATTGTAATTATTAATGAAATGTTGGGCTAGGCTTTAATGTTGTTTTAGGCCGGAACCCAAACTCATCGCTAAAGTCGGGTTCCCTGACGAGTAAGGAAATAGCTAGAAAGAAAGTTATAGTACACAGAAAAAATTGTATGGGTTAATTTAACGAATTCTACAGTTAAATAACCCAACACAGAAAAAATGTTCATGGGTTGAATCAACCAACTTTTACAGTAAATTTACTGTAAAATTATGGTACGTGTAATTTGTTGTTGCATTTTTAACTGTATTGACGGTCAATATTACCAAAAAATTTGTAATATTTACGTAAAATCACCTGCGTGTATTTTGTTGTTGTTTCGATTACTGTATTGAAAAATGACAGAAATAGTACATGTATTTAACAAAATCGACCATCAAATAAATCAATTTTTTTAATTTATATGTTTACCCTTTTATATATACATATATGTGTAGTAACAATTCGACAAACATACACATGAACGTGTAAAAAAAAATTTATTTCATTTAGTTTAAAGTTGAGGTTAGGTTACCTTTTCGCGTAATTGCAAGCGGCACGGCACCTTACGGCACTTGAATTTAACATTCTTGTATTCTTAAAATGCTTAAGAATATTATACAAAAAGATTTGTTAATCCCCAAGAATCCCTTTACAACTAAAACTCTAACCAAACACAGAAAAGACAAACTAAGAACGCTCATAATTATGTATTAAAAACAATAATGATTAACACAAAATACAACACATACTTCATATACTTTTTGTTGTAAAAAGAAAGTTAATATATTAACCACTTTCATTGCACAAACACAGGTTTTAAATAAGCATAAAAAATTTTTTACGTAGAGCTTCCCTTGCACGTTGTTAACGCTGCAATACCCAATGAATATCATGCTCTCTCTTTCGATGCTTTTCTTGAAGAGGGCAGATACAGCAAAACAAAAAGATGAATAAATTCAAATAGCTAGACCAATTATAAATAAGAATTGGTACATTTAAAGTCAAAATTTTGACTTTGGTTTTTTTATTTTTGGCCTACGGGCCCGACCACTGTGGATTGAGGGGTTGTCCAAGTGGGGTTTTTGTAAGGTGTCATGAAATAAATGTACAAGATTTGATTATTTTGAACCCGTGAATCCCATGTATGTAAGTTGAGTACGCCAGAAAATAATCGTGACATTCTAATTCAATTTAAGTATTAATCCTTTTTAACTAAAATACAAAAATCATACTAAAAAGTTAAGGCTTACAAACACATAATGTTGTCATTTTTTAAAACATTTTTAATTTGTTTTCTTTTTTCCGTTTTTTTTTTTAAATATTTGTTTAACTGACCTCTGGTTCCACTGGAACGGACTGCCGTAGCAGATTTTCAATTCTGCACACTTTCCGGTGCTCATCGTCACTGCGTGCTTTTTACACTTTAAACACACACAAAAATAATCGAACGTCAAACTGACCGAAAAAACGAGAAGAAAAGCTAACTTGGGCAAGCCGAAGGTTTTACACCCTTGCAGATAGGGAATACAGTTGTCCAATTTTGATAGGCAAAAAAAATGTTAGAAAAGCTTTATGAACAGAAAAAATTTTCATGGCTATATCGACATGTCTGGTGACGCTGATCAAGAATACATATACTTTATAGGGTCGAAAATGCATCCTTCTATGCGTTATAAACATCAGACTGAAGTTATAATACCCTCACAGAAAAAATTTTCATGGGTTGAATCAACCAACTTTTACAGTAAATTTACTGTAAAATTATGGTACGGGTAATTTGTTTTTGCTTTTTTAGCTGTGTAGACGGTCAAATTAACCAAAAAAGTTGTAGCTTTTACGTAAAATTTTCTGCGTGTATTTTGTTGTTGTTTCGGTTACTGTATTGACGGTAACACAGCCCACAAATATTGTAACTCTAACGTGAACATTATTGTGGGTATTATTTTGCGATACTCGAAGAGTAAGCAAATACTGTAAACGTTGAAATGTCTGTCTGTCCGTCTGTCCGACTGTCCGTACGAACATCGAGATCTCGGGAACTATAAGAGCTAGAGCCACCAAATTTTGCACACAGACTTCTAAAAGCAAGGCGCAGATCAAGTTTGTTTCAAAACCTGACCACGCCCCTTTTAACGCCTACAAACCGAAAAAAAACTCTGTAGTGGCCCTAATAAATGATGTTTGTATTGAAAATATGTACCCAAATATCTAAAATTTTTGGAAAATCGGGTCATTTTTAAGGGGGACATCTGAGTAACTGGAAAAAAAAGCGTATTTTCTGGAATTTTTTTTGGCCAAATGAAAAAAGCCAGTCTAAATTTTGTAAAGTAGGCTTTATAATACGAGATGCGAAGTACAAAAAAAATTGTTTCGAATAAATCGAAAACAAAATGGCGGCTGTGCAGCCCTTTAGGCCCTTTTTCGTTGAAGGGGGTCCATGGCCGAGAAGGAAACGTCCTTAATTTTTGATCTAGAACAAAAAATCAAGTTTGGCTAGTTTCTATACATCAACAGCTATCGACACACGTAGGATTTTTGCGATATATTGATTTTTTGCAAAATGGTGAGTGATTGAAAAAAAGTTAACATTTTCACGAATAAAAAAGGCACAAAATTGTTGATAAAAAAAAAAGTAAGCAATATTAAAAAAAAATCCTACGTGTGGCGATAGACAAAGGTATTTTGAATAAAAATACGAAAAAAAAATTTTCGATTTTTAAAAAATTTTACTCAGATGTCCCCCCTTACGAAATTGTATATACAAGTGCGTTCAACATTTTTATTGCGCTCGAAAGTAGGCTAAACTTTTTTTTAAGTGGGCGTTAAAAATTGATTGCGCCTGAAAGTAGGCTACACTTTTTTGAAGAGGGCAAGCTAGCTGTTTTTTTAAAGGGGGCAATGAGTATCGCAAATCTTATAGTCGGGAAACCCGACTATAGCGTTCTTTCTTGTTTTTACTGTAGTGACGGTTAAGTAACTGTAGATACAGTAACAGTTTCCCTACACTTGTGAACTTATAATTCCCTACTGGTTCTAGCGCGCCGCGAATCGAAACCCAGATGTCGGGCACTAAAAGTTAAGACTAAAGGAATAGTCCATAGTCAGTCTACTTTCACACAAGCTGAAAGCCAAGTGTATGTGAATTTGTGTATTTGGATGTTTTTGTAAGTTACTTTAACTGGGGTTTTTGTGAACTTACTTTAAGAATTGGTAAACTCACTATAAGGTTGTTCAATTACAAATAAATTGGTATTTTTACTATTATAAAAAAAACTTTAATATTGGTAAACTCTAAATATTGGTATTGGTATTGGTTTTTTGTTGGTTAACTGTAGATTTTTGGTTAAATTTACTGAAGATTTGTAATCGTTACGAAGTGCTTTACGTAAAATTTACTGTTGCTGACAGTCAGATACAGTAAATTTAACCCACAATTGTCAGTAGGTAGGGGGAATTTACCCGTAAAATTTAATAATATTGAATTTTTTTGTATAAAGCTGACCCTTAAATATCTTATACTTAAATCATCTTTCTGTGATACAGTCCGTTTTAAATAGGCTGTCCGATAGGGATCAGTTATTAGTTCTACACAGAAAAAATTCTATGGGTAAATTCAACCAATTATACAGTTAAAAAGCCTCAACCGACAATTGTGGGTTGAATTTACTGTAACTGACTGTTAGCAACAGTAAATTTAACGTAAAACACTACGTAAAGATTACAAATCTACAGTAAATTCAACCAAAAATCCACAGTTAAATTGCCTCAACCAAAAAAAATAGTTAAAAATACCAAGTTTTTACCAATAGTTACAGTAAAGTATACTCGTAGCAGAAAAATTTTAAGGTTGCCTCTCCGTCACAGTAACTTTACTGTTACTGTAAAAATAATACTTTTGAGGTGATGTTACCACGCATAGTAGTCAGATGACCAAAAAATTGTAAAAATGAACATTGGTACAGTAGCTTTCAGCTAGTGTGAAAGTATGTGAAGACTGACTATAGAAGTCTTAAGTCTTCCCTTTTAAGTGCCCGGCATCTATAAATAAATTTACAAGAGTGGGGAAACTGTAACTGTGTCTACAGTGACTTTACCATCACTACAGTAAAAATACATACAAAAATATTCACGTTAGAGTTACAACATTTTTTGGTTAAGTTACCGTCAGTACAGTAACCGAAACAACAACAAAATACACGCAGGCGATTTTACGTAAAAATTACAAATTTTTTCGTAATATTGACCGTCAATACAGTTAAAAATGCAACAAAAAATTACAAGTACCATAAATTTACAGTTAATTTACTGTAAAAGTTGGTTGATTCAACCCATGAAAATATTTTCTGTGTATGTGATTTTAACATACCTGGAGCTACGTGGTCACAGATGAAAAATCAAATGTCTTACTACCTATTGCACAACATGACTTTATTGACGGCTTGCTTGACATATCTTTTAGTCAAGTAAACCATGTTCGAAACTCACTAGGCCGCTTACTAGATTTGTGCTTTGTTTCAAATCCTGAAGGCGTGTTTCTATCCAGGGTACTACCACTTACGCAACCTGAAGATCCATATCATCCTATTCGACACGGGTCTCGTGATAGAAGAAAAGTCAGAAAGGTCAACTAAACGAATACATTGTTTTCGTAAAGCAGACTTTTTTAGGCTTAATTACTTTATATCTGGCTTCAATTGGTCCGATCTCTACTCATGCAATAACATGGCTGATGCCATAAATATTTTTATTTGCGATACTCGAAGAGTAAGCAAATACTGTAAACGATCAAATGTCTGTCTGTCCGTCCGTCCGTCCGCACAAGCATCGAGATCTCGGAAACTATAAGAGCTAGAGCCACCAAATTTTGCACACAGACTTCTATAAGCAAGGCGCAGATCAAGTTTGTTTCAAAACCTGGCCACGCCCCTTTTAACGCCCACAAACCGCGAAAATCTGTGGCGCTCTCATTTTGTATGCAATCGTTACGGTTTTAAAAGAAATATAATGATATGTGCACTGTCTAACTACATTCCGAACCATTTTATGCTCTAATAAATAATAAAGAAGTTATAGAACATTTTGGTATGCCTTAAATCTAGTCTACATACATACTTTACATACAGATTTGTAAAACTTTCAGTAAGTGGCAACCTGGCAATAGGTGGCGCTAGTTTGATGCCTTGGGTAATATATGTAAATGTATAAAGACAAATTGTGTGTACAAATGCGTTGAAAATTTTTATTGCGCCCGAAAGTAGGCTACATTTTTTTTTGAAAAGGCGCTAAAAATTGATTGCACTCGAAAGTAGGCTACACTTTTTTGAAGAGGGCTAGCTAGCTGTTTTTAAAGAGGGCAATGAGTATTGCAAATCTTATAGTCGGGAAACCCGACTATAGCGTTCTTTCTTGTTTAAACTGCAATTAATTAATTTTTAATTCTTGTGTTCCGATGTACTATCCGTCAATCTCCAGTAAACCACCTTGGTTTAGTAAAGAGTTGTCACACCTAAGAAATGTTAAGTCCAGACTTTACAGGAAATATAAAGACTCCGGTTCTCAATCTGTTTTTTCAAACTATCTAAGTGCTCGGTCAAGATTTACCGTGCTTAACGCGCAGTGCTATAACAATTATTTAAATAGTTTTAAGGTCCAGTTCTCGCAGGACCCGAAACAGTTTTATAACTTTGTTAACACCAAGCGTAAATCTACTTCTTATCCTTCCTCGCTATATTTTGAAAACATGACGGCTACCACAGATCAGGCAATAGCCGATCTTTATGGCCAGTTTTTTCAAACGACTTATACTACCGCAGCACATCCAATTGAGCCTTATTCTTATACCATGTCCACGTCGAACCTTATATTCAGTCCTACTTTAAACGAAAGCTCTTTATTTTTGCATCTTCAACGTGTTAAGCCAGTTTACTCTCCAGGTCCCGACGGAATTCCTGGCTGCGTGCTTAGGAATTGCGCGGAAGCCCTATGCAAACCCCTTCTCAAATTGTTCACCTTATCTTTAGAAACCTCCCAATTTCCCCTTATTTGGAAGGAGTCATTTGTTATTCCTCTCCACAAAAAAGGTTACAAATTGGATGCCAGCAATTTTAGAGGTATCTCTAAGTTGTCGGCTATCCCCAAAGTTTTCGAAAATGTCATTACTCCTCATTTGCAGCACCTTTGTAGGTCAGTAATATCTCCGTGTCAACACGGATTTATGAAAAGAAGATCAACAACTACTAACCTTTTGGAGCTCACCTCATTCGTGATAAAGGGCTTCAAAAGTAGCTTTCAAACAGATGTCATTTACACTGACTTTAGTAAAGCATTTGACTCTGTAAATCACTCACTTTTAGTTCGGAAACTTGACTTGTTAGGGTTTCCAAATGATCTTTTTAGATGGATTTTAAGTTATCTGAATGGCAGGACACAAAGAGTCCTTTTTAAAAATTCTCTTTCTGGTCTTCTCCGAGTTACCTCCGGCGTCCCACAAGGAAGTCACCTTGGTCCGCTTCTTTTTACTTTATTTATTAACGACCTTCCATTAATTATAAATCATTCTCGTGTTCTTATGTACGCAGATGATGTTAAGTTATGCCTGCAGTATAAGGATATTTCCACCCATTCTGACTTACAATCCGATCTAAATAATTTTCAAAACTGGTGCCGTGATAATTTACTAAATTTAAACGGGGTAAGTGCAAGCTGATGACTTTTTGCCGAGTCAATCCAAAATTTGCAACTTACTCACTAAGTGGGAAATCTTTGGATAGAATAACTATGGTTGACGATCTGGGCGTCCTTTTGGACACAAAACTAAAGTTTACTGATCACATTTCGTCCATGGTTAATAAAGCCAGGGGAGTGCTTGGTTTCATTAAAAGATGGTCGAAGGAATTTGATGATCCCTACGTCACTAAGACTTATTTACTTCGCTAGTCCGTCCGATTCTAGAGTATGGGTCTCCCGTCAGGAGTCCCCAATACGGAGTACATATAGATCGCATTGAATCTGTACAGAAAAACTTTTTAATTTTTGCTTTACGGCGCCTCAACTGGAATGCAAACCTTAACTTACCTTCATTTTCTAGCAGATTACTTTTAATTAATTTACCCTCCCTAGCTAACCGTAGAACGATGCTTGGTACTATTTTCATTTATAATCTTATTCGTGGTGATATTGACAGCGCCGACTTGGTAGGTCGGCTTAGCTTTTCTGTGCCAAGTAGATTAACTAGAAATTATATACCTTTAATATTAAACCATTGTAGATCTAACTATGACTTGCATGAGCCTTTCAGAGTATTATTGGATCCTACTTTTTTCCTCGGACTTTTGCCTATATTTTCATAGCTCGCGTCTATCTTCTCGCGAATCGTGCCGTACGATACACGGCTGCGCCCCCCGGTCGGTTAGGCGGGTATGTGGGCCGTATGACTACGCGCGAAAACAAAAAAAAAAAAAAAAACGTATGCTAATACAAGTTTTGGTCAACAAAATATTTCTCCATTTTAAAGATTAGATATTGGAGATTCTCCAATATTTTATTAATGTCGACGAAAGAGTTCAACAAATATAAAGAAAAAATAAAAAATTGTTTTTGATTGGAAAGTTAAATTATGTTTTTAAGGACACAACTGCCTTGCCATAAAAATGGTTAAGCACGTCCGCTCTTTTTTATAAGCCTCTGCCTTAGAAGCAAACCGTTTTGAAAATGCCAAAATAGCTGTGACGCTTTAGCGCGCTGGTTACCTTGTGGACCAATTTTTTTTGCAAATGGATTAATTTGAAAATATCCACACAGATAAAATGTGGCCAGTTTAACAACACTTTTGCAAAGCCATTAGAAAACGCTATTTGTTTTGGATATACTTATAAGAGCTATTGAACTGGGATAGGACTTCCGAACTTGTGAAATGTTATTGGGCTCAATTAGAATTAAAAAAAGGAAAGAACGCTCAAATCATACCACTTAAATCGTAAAATGTTGCCTAATTCAAAAATTTATTACAAAAAGTAAAGCCCGTTTTTGCTTTTAGTAACAAATAACCATATCTTTTGTTATATAGAAAGATTTTAGACTTATTTTATTAAGACTAAAAAACTTTTAAAATTTTGTTTTATTTGACCGAGAATGTTTTGTAGTTTAAAGTGTCTCTTCAATAATAACGCTTAAATTACTGACCAGTGCTAATAGTCATGTAACAATAAATAATTTTTAAAACCAACTAACTAACGTTATATATTTATACAGTTACTATAAATTGCCAAAGTCGAGCAGCGGATAACGCTGCGTCTGATCTACTAACTGCGGATTCATAAACAGCTAACTCCGCAGTGATAGATTGGACGCTGCGGTCTCCTTCCCTTGAGCGGACGGGGCTTAAAACCCCCTAAACTCCCGCGCCTGTTGATCAGCGTCACCAGAAAAGTCGATGTCCGTCTGTCTGTTTCAGTAAGCTTTTTTTTGCTTAGTATAACCCTATGAACATAAAACTTTTCCAATCGTATTTATTTATGTGCAGGCAGACAAATATTCCATACAAATATTCGACTAAAATTCTGTTTCCGTGAACCCTATCAACATACACCTTTCCCAATCGGCTTTTCTTATGTCCAAGTAAAGCGAGTTTAAAAATCTCGATGATCGGATGACTTTGTCCTATAGCTGCCATAAAAATCCATTGGTTTTGTGTTACAGTAAACGTGTGAAATCTATCAACACACAGGAAAAATTTTATGGGTAAATTCAACCAATTCTACAGTTAAAAAGCCCCAACCGACAATTGTGGGTTAAATTTACTGTAACTGATGGTCATCAACAGTACAAAATGTCCAACCGACAAAAATGCTTAAAAATAGGTACCAATTTTTTTACCAAAAATTACAGTTCACATTTTTTTGGTAATAGTAAAAATAAAAATTTGTTTTGTAATTAAACAATCTAATAGTAATTTTACCAATTTTAAAAGTAAGTTCACCAAAATCACAGTAAAAGTGAAACTTAAAAAAACATCCAAATACACACATACACATACACTTGGCTTTCAGCTAGTGTGAAAGTATGTGAAGACTGACTATAGAAATTATTCCTTAAGTCTAAAGTCCTAACTTGTTAGTGCCCGACGACTGGGTATTGGCTCGATACGTGCTAGAACCAGTAGGGAATTATAAGTTCACAAGTGTGGGGAAAATGTAACTGTATCTACAGTTACTTAACCGTCACCACAGTAAAATATACACACAATAATATATAGAATTTCTAATTTCTTGAACTTCCCTTTCCAAAACTGCACGAGAGTCTTTATATTGCAAACATATTTAAAACTTTTAACATTTTATACCGCAGTGAAATCTAGTTGAATTACGAACAAAAGCACGAATTCAATTTAATAATTGCGTTGATAAATTACTTAGCGTTCACTTCATTATTTCTGCATTAATGAACTTTACTCCGGGACCACACAGCCAGTCACGAGGAGCATCGAGCCCCAGCAGCGGAGACAAATTACCGGGCCCAATTTTCATCGAACTTTCTAGTTTTCCGGGCGGCACTGCCTTGCCTGGTTTCACGACACTCATCGCTATATCCTTGCCAGTTCTTTGTCCTCGTTTTTTTTTGTACACTGTTTTGAACAATTGGTGAAAATTAGTTTCGTAGTTGACTCCTGCTGCCAATTCAGCTCGAGTTGCCGGGTGTAAAGTAGGCAGACGCGCTCAGCGGCGGACTGCACTTATGTACAAAAGGCACTTATACAGAGGAAGGACTTGCATCCGCTTCCGGGTTCCTCTTCCTAATTCACCCGATTCGGCAGAGCCATATGGCTGACTCTAAATGTGCCAACGTCTAGGCAATCTGGTTTGGGTGGTGAGCTCGGAATGGCACTGCGTTGGCACAGGCTGTGGGCGGGAAATGAGCAGTCTGATGTAACCGTCGTATTCTGAGTGCACTCTGTAAACATTATATTAAGATATTGCTTGAAAAACTCCTTCACAATATAAAGTGACATGAAAGAAGGAAGAGATGAGAAGGCCTTTATAATAAGACGAAGTGTATTTTTTATTATTCTCGGTCAACGCGACTACAAACAAATTGACATTTTCTATAATCCGAGTAAGAAATACAAATTTTTATTTGCGATACTCGAAGAGTAAGCAAATACTGTAAACGTTGAAATGTCTGTCTGTCCGTCCGTCTGTCCGTCCGCCTGTCCGCACAAACATCGAGATCTCGGGAACTGTAAGAGCTAGAACCACCAAATGCACACAGACTTTGATAAGCAAGGCGCAGATCAAGTTTGCTTTAAAACCTGACCACGCCCCTTTTTACGCCCACAAACCGCGAAACTCTGTGGTGTCCACATTTTTAATGCTAGAGAAAAGTGACCCTTATAAATGTTGTTTGTATTGAATATCTACCCAAATATCTAAAAATTTTGAAAATCTGGCCATTTTCAAGAAATTGTGTATACAAGTCCGTTGAAAATTTTTATTGCGCTCGAAAGTAGGCTACACTTTTTTGAAGAGGGCTAGCTAGCTGTTTTTAAAGAGGGCAATGAGAATCGCAAATCTTATAGTCGGGAAACCCGACTATAGCGTTCTTTCTTGTTTTCTTTGGAATTTTGTCGTTCTCGTGCCGTAATTATTTTATATTTTTGCGGGTTTGCAAAAAACCACAATGTGCTCGTACCGTGTCATATTGTGAAGAAAAATAAAGTTTGCACGCGCCCATCTCTAGTTCCGTGGCACCCAGACTACTTTTCTGCGGAAACGCTCTCCGCGTTAATTAAAACTCGGCTAAATTTGGCTAAAAGCACAAACCAACCCGATTCTATTCTTCAAAAGCTTGATTTGAAACAAGAAAGAACGCTATAGTCGGGTTTCCCGACTATAAGATTTGCGATACTTATTTGCCCTCATTAAAAAAACAAAACGAGAAAAAACGATAGAGTCGCCACCTATTGTGGGGCTACATAAACTACATTTTTAGATTTTTACATTCACAAACACTTGTATGTAAAATATGTATGTAAAATATGTATGTAGACTAGATTTAGCAAAATGTTCTATAAGTTCTTTATTATTTAATAGAGCATAAAATGGTTCGGAATGTAGAAAGACAGTGCACCAGAGCTCGCACAAAAAGGTCGACCGTTTTGATCATAAGAATTGTTTCGGAGAGAGAGCGGAATAAAATTCTGAAAAGGGTCTCTCTCGGAGACGTTTTAGCTTTTTGCTTTGCTTGCGATTCAGCTCGATTGTAACGGGGAACCGCAAAGAGTAAGCTCTCTGGAGAGAGAGAGTTTCGAAACTTATTCGCTCTCTCTTGAGTGGAAAAGAGAGCAAGAGAGGGATGAAAAAAATTAATTAATTAATTAAAAAAAAAAAAATTATGAACTTTGTCCGCAATTGTTCGCACCATTTTGCAGCGTTCCAACACAAAACAACAAACTAACTCTTGCAGAATGTGCAAAAAAAAACCGCGAAAACCGAGCCCTAAAACCGAAAACCGCTCGCGAGCGGAACTCAAGCTCTCGCCTCTCAAGTGGGAGAGAATAGAAAAAGGTCCTATGTGAGATCTCTCTTTCAGCTCTTTAGCAACGCAACCGGTTAGGTAACCTTAATGTTGAGAGCTTTTGCTAAACGGGACCCGACCCTGGGAGCTCTGCAGTGCACATATCATTATATTACTTTTAAAACCGCAACGATTGCATAAAAAATGAGAGCGCCACAGATTTTTGCGGCTTGTGGGCGGTAAAAGTGGCGTGGTCAAGTTTTGAAACAAACTTGATTTGCGCTTTGTTTCTAGAAGTCTGTGTGCAAAATTTGATGGTTCTAGCTCTTACAGTTCCCGAGATCTCGATGTTTGTGCGGACAGACGGACGGACTGACAGACATTTCAACGTTTACAGTATTTGCTTACTCTTCGAGTATCGCAAATAAAAAGTACATATAATTCAAAGAATGAAATGAAGAGTCATTTTCATGAGATAAAGCAGATAGCTTGCAGAGTTAGGAAAACAGCAACAAAAGCGCTGCAGATCATGTTTAAGCTTTAATAAACGTTAATGCGAATCTGAAATAAAGCTCGTAAATCGTACTCGTCAAAATGAGGTAAGTAACGCTTTTGGTTGTAGTTAGGAACCGTAGGCGGGCAGGTCGATTGTCATCAGCTGCCGCGGCAGGCACACGCAGCGATAGAGGAGGTTTAATGGGGCTGAGGGATGGAGAAAATCCGTGTTGCGCGCCATCGTCATAAAAGTTAAGCGAATAACAAATGTGACGGCGACGGCGCTCGTAAATAATTTAAATGTAATCGTCAACATCCGCAATGACATTAAGCACGTGCCTCCAACCGCAACCCTCGACGAACCATCGCACTTTTATACCCAACGCCTTTCCTTAAGCATATTGCAAAGACGGTAACGTCTCGTAAATTATAAATTAAATATTTACACCAGATTTTGAACACTTTGCGTTTATTAATATCCTTCGGCTTAGGTGCCGAGTTTGTTTAGTCACCTAGAAGACCTGCAGGGGCTGGATCGACCCTTTTAACCACCTGTAATTAAATGTCGTAATTAATTTCACAAAAAAAGGGTTCTTGCCATTCAACGTTCCCTGTCTTTGCCTGATGTTTTAATGATATTTTAATACTACAGATTTTAATTAAAATTCCTATTGCAGGCAGCCGCATGCACATCCTACCCAAACCGAACTTAGCTTTTCTTCTTGTTTTTTTGATCTTAATTATTGATTTTAATTGATTTTATTGATTTTGTATGTCAAGGATACCAAAAATTCCGTAATCTCCAGATGCAAATGGCCTTATATTAAAACTTTAACACAGTTTTAAACTGAGCTACTTAATTTCTGTTGTTTACTATTAAAAAAAGTATTGTAAAAGTTTTGAAGTAATAAATGTATTTTTTTATCGTCCGTCCGTCAGAAAACAAAATGGTTGCTATTAATAATGTTGCCAAAACTACTTGTTCTGACCAGGTTACGGTTTAGGAATTATAACTTTTATTTAAAAAATCACAATTTAAGAGTTGTTTTTGATTTTATTAAAAATTTAAATTTAAGAGTTATTTTGGATTTTTATTATTAAAATCGAATTTAAGATGTGTTTTTAATTTTTATTCAAAAAAGTGGAAAATAAATGTTTTTTGATACTTTTGTTTATAAAAATCAAAAATAAAATTCTTTCGCTGCAGCTATTATTATTAATTTTATTCTCGTTACTCGTAGAGTGAAAGAGAATACTATGAACTTTGCAAATGTCTATCTGTCTGAACGTCGAGATCTCGAGAACCATAAGAGCTACAGCCACCAAAAGCCTTGAATGTAGGCAACACTTGTTTTTTAAAAGAGGGCAATGAGTAAGGAGAATCTGATAGTTGGGAAACCAGACTATAGCGTCCTTTCTTGTCCCTGGTTCTAACACTTAAAATAGCGCAGTCTCTAAGAGTTGCCTTTTGAAGGATCCCAAGTTTTTTGCCAAATGACCGACCACACTTGCCACACACACAGTGTATCCACTGAACTCGTTACGTGACAGGTCGGCGAAGAGCTTATCACAGCTGTTGTCTAACATAAGCAAGCGAGAAAGAAACGGTTTAGTTTACGAGTTTGCTTTTAAAGCAACCTTTATAAATTACAGTTCGCAAGCACTCTTCGTGGGGGTGGACGACACCTCTGCCCTTCTGGCACCCGAAACATTCGCGTGTGAGAAAATAGTCATTTGCATGCTGAAGTTTTCACACCGATAAACACTGAACACAAACAGGGCCAAGAAGCGTGAGCAGTAAATGCGCAGCGTTGCAACCGCTGAAAATGGCTAAAAATATTCGTTTGCATATGCAAAAATTCTTTGAAGGACCTGCCCCTGCATCCGATGCTGACTGGTCTGAGGCTGCCTCTCTTAGACCAGCCCGAATCAGCCAGGCAGCAAAGGTGTTGGCACACAAAGACTGCTGCTGAAGCGGGTGCTGTTGGCTTTTACACTTGGCTAGGTACGGAATGGCACATAATGCCGGAGAACGCGTATAGTACACACTCGTATCTCTGGTTTGGCAATTAGCAGTACGTGTGCAATGTATGGAACTAACCGGAAAGTCACAAATAATAACAGCCCCCACCAAAGTCCCCTCTGATTTCGTAGACACCAGTTTTAGTTTGCTGTACTGGAGCTCGGGACACCAGTCCCATGCTTGACTGTGCCCATCGGGTCTTAAAGGCCAAATTATTGCTTGTTAAATGAAGAGATATGCAATGTTTGCCTCTCCTTTGCATAGAGGGTTGCCATGGCCGCGGCGAAAAAGCGGCCATTAGCAGTCAAACCCAAATGGCATTGAAACATCATCGCCATCATATTTGAAACACTTCCTTGCCTCGACCCTGCCCCCAACCAGCGGCGGGCTTGAACGTGATTTATATATAGTGAATTGGTGTTGTTGTCATGCCTCGGAACGTCAGCAGATGCATCTGCTTTTGGCGTTGTGACAGAGCTGTCGATGATGGCTGATGATGTTTAGCTAGTACACTGAGGCACAAGAGCGAGGAATCATGAAGGCTGAAAGCACTAGAGACGAGTCAGGAGACGGATCCGCCGTCCTATAGCTCCGGGTGCATCGCAAGAAACTGGGTGCCATCAACTGCACTCTCGCATCTGCACACATGTTATAGCCAGTGCTTTGCAAAGGCGCATCCAGAACATGTCGTTAGTTTACAAATAATGTTTTTGGCATCCGCAGTGATGCCTTTGATGCTGCAGCTGTCAATGCCACTCATAAGAGAGTGGGAAGCGGGACTGGAAGATTGTCAGGGTCGCAAGTAACGGGTTGGAAGTGAACTTCGCCTGATGATGATGGCTGTGTCTGAGGGATGACCAAGTTGCGACGAGTGATGAGCAGTCTCTTCATCATTTGTGCCAATCTGGGATGCTTTTCGCCTGCCTCCACTTAGGGCAACAGCCATATTAAAGCTGAATTATGTACTCATTTTCCTGACTTAATCCTTGCAGCTAGCAACTCCGTCCTCTTTTGGATGAAATTTGTAGTTTTTTTGTCTATTTTTAGAGAAGACTAGGGTTGCATGGCTCTGCAGCAATTCCCGTTCTTGCGATTGGTGTTGACTTTTAACCAGGGAGTAACACCGAAACAAATATCGGTTTCGGTTACTGTTACGGTCTCAACCAATATAGGAATTTCGGGAACGGTTTCGGTTTTGGTTACAATGTTTTATTTCGTTTACGGTTTTGGTTTCGCACCCAAAGTGAGTTACAGTAACCGGTTTCGTACCGGTTAAACCAATATATATTTTTATTTGCGATACTCGAAGAGTAAGCAAATACTGTAAACGTTGAAATGTCTGTCTGTCCGTCCGTCCGTCCGTCCGTCCATACGAGCCCCTAGATCTCGGGAACTATAAGAGCTAGAACCACCAAACTTTGCACAAAGACTTCTATAAGCAAAGCGCAGATCAAGTTTGTTTCAAAACCTGACCACGCCCCTTTTTACGCCCACAAACCGCGAAACTCTGCAGTGCTGCCAATTTAGCCTTTTTCCGGACAGATCTGTCCCTTTTTAAACGGCCTTAGCCGGAAACAGTTTCAAACAGCCCCTGTCCGGAAATCTGGCCTTTTTTTGACAATAAATTTCAAAGGAAAAGTTGAATGATTTGTACTTGATTCATCCTGATTTCAAAAACTAAATGAACTTTTTTTTAGGAGCTAAGTCGAACACTTTTGTGCTTTTACCACTAACCACTAAAATCATGAAGAATGTTCAAAATCAAGAATCCATCTCAAAAAGTTACATCTCATTTTGCTTAAAATGTTGTTTAAAGCGATTATATCGATCAGATAAAATAATTACCAAACGCCATGAATAATGTACAAAGGGTTTTAAGCAAGTTAATTCATGATGTTTTTTTAAAAACTTTTCTAAAAGTACTTAAAAACAAATTTTTTGTTTTTGTGCCAAGACCCTTAAAAAACATGTATAAGATTAGGTTACTTTTAGCTTGTAATTTTCATGATATCACCTCAAAAATGTATTTTTAATTGCAAGTTTTGACTCCGCAAACAAATATTCATTACATATGTGAATCTGAAGTAAAAAAATTGTACCTAATAACATAAATTTGTTAAAACAATAAGTTGGCCTTTTTTTTGTCCTTTTTTTTAAATTTCTGTCCCTTTTTCGCCATTTTTTGTCTGACCTGGCCTTTTTTTGAACTGACTGCTGGCAGCACTGAAACTCTGTGGTGTCCACATTTTTAATGCTAGAGAAAAGTGGCCCATATAAAACCTACAGTTAAATGGCCCCAACCGACAAAAATGGTTGCAAATACAAAATTTTAACCAATAACTACAGTTCACATTTTTTTTGTTATAGTCAAAATATAACAACCTTATAGTAATTTTACCAATTCTAAAAGTAAGTTCACAAAAATCACAGTAAAAGTGAAACTTACAAAAACATCCAAATGCACACATACACATACACTTGGCTTTCAGCGAGTGTAAAAGTATGTGACGACTGACTATAGAAATTATTCCTTCAATCTAAAGTCTTAACTTTTAGTGCCGACATCTGGGTTTAGGCTCGCGGCGCGCTAAAACCAGTAGGGAATTATAAGTTCACAAGTGTGGGGAAACTGCACTACAGTAAAAAATACACACAATAATGTTCACGTTAGAGTTACAAAATTTGTGGGTTTTGTTACCGTCAATACAGTTACCGAAACAACAACAAAATACACGCAGACAATTTTACGTAAAAGTTACAAATTTGTTGGTAAATTTTACCGTCCATACAGTAAAAAATGCAACAACAAACTACACGTACCATAATTTTACAGTAAATTTACTATAAAAGTTGGTTGATTCAACCCATGAAAATTTGTTTGTGTAGTACCTACATGTTTTATAGACTTATTTAATAATTATTTTATAAACATATTATGAAGGTAAATTTAATAAATATTGTTTACTTATGATTAGAGCGAGTAAGCTTTAGCGTTCAAAGTTTTTCATGATAAATTTAACACATCAAAAATTACATTATTTTCTTAATTGGAACCAAGGAACCGCTTAAACTAAGTTTACCAAGTTAAAAAGTTCTGAATATTTACAAGAATTTAGCCGCACAAGAATATCTGCTCATCTGCTGTTTCGGTTTTGGTTATGGTGTTTTTGGTAAACACATATTGCGGTTGCGGGTTTTTACCTATTTATTCTCGATACTCGTAGTAAAAGAGAATACTGTGAACTTTGAAAATATCTGTCTGTCTGTCCCTCCGTACTAACGTTGACGACGGAAACTGTTGCCTTTTTCCGGAGTGCTAAAGAAAGAGGAAAATCAAAACAAGAAGTCGATATATTTTGAACTTGCCAATTAATCCCCGACACGGCCATCAACTCGACATCTTGAGTTCTGAGCCAAAATAATTATATTCACATTAATTTAAAAGTCATACCTACAAAATTCTTAATCCTCAAATAGCAAATCGAACTCAAACTTACTCAATCAAAGGACAATTTATTTATTTTGAGGGGATATATTACACCTAGCATTGTCGAAAAAATCGATCGATAAAAAACATGTTGTTCAAGTCGATATCTCAAAAAATTACGAAGTTATAGACCGAAGAGTAAGAGTGACCGCACTTTAAAAAGCGGTATTTTCAAACAGACAACGCACTGTGGGAAAAATGTGTGATTTATTTGAAAATGTTTTGGTTTGTTTTTTTTTTAAATAACATTTTCTTGCTGAGCCGGTACAAATTTTTCGGTTTTGGCTATGGTGTTTTTGGTAAACACATATTGCGGTTGCGGGTTCGGTTAGCCAAAAAAAAACTATTTTGGTTTCAGTTACGGTTATGGTTACGGTGCTGATTTGGTTATACCGATTTAAAATAACGGATGGATGACCTGCTTTTTACCTATTTATTCTCGATACTCGTAGTAAAAGACAATACTGTGAACTTTGAAAATGTCTGTCTGTCTGCCCCTCAGTACTAACGTTGACGACAGAAACTGGTGCTAAAGAAAGAGGAAAATCAAAACAAGAAGTCGATATATTTTGAACTTGCCACTTAATCCCCGACACGGCCATCAACTCGACATCTTGAGTTCTGAGCCAAAATAATTATATTCACATTAATTTAAAAGTCATACCTACAAAATTCTTAATCCTCAAATAGCAAATCGAACTCAAACTTACTCAATCAAAGGACAATTTATTTATTTTAAGGGGATATATTACACCTAGCATTGTCGACAAAATCGATTTTTCTGTTTTTGCATTTTTTTGAAGCTTAAGGGATAAAAAACATGTTGTTCAAGTCGATATCTCAAAAAATTACGAAGTTATAGACCGAAGAGTGAGTCACGTTCGAACGTGCCGTACCGCCTCTTATTTATTACCAAATTTTCAAACGCGTTTTTCTCGAAACCACGTTTTTGAAGTCGGTACCCAAAATATCCCGAAAACTAGCGTTCCGATTGCAATGAAATTTGTTGTGCTTTTTCTAAACATAATTATCTAGTCTTTGTCTTAGGATTTTTTTTCCGATTCTTAGTTGTTTTTTAATAGGCAAAACAATGACTAGTTTTTAGTCGAAAATCGCAGCGTTATTTTCAAACGTCCCCTATTTTGTCAAAAAAAAATGTTTTCAAAATCGGCTATGACAAGGACTAGATTCTAGTATCTAATTTAATAATCGTTTTGGTTTTTTTGTTTCAGATGCTTTTCCAAGCTGCGGCAGTGGGTACCGTATTTTCTGTTTTTTTACGACGCTCGGAAGAACCCAGCATATCTCGCTACATTGTACATATTTTTCAATAAAAAAATAGTGAATTACTCTTCAATGTGTATACTTTTAGATGGAAAAACGCCCGAACCGAAATTTTACATAGTTTTTCTGAAAAAAATCTGAAAAAACTGCCTTTTTTCCGGCTTCTGTATATTTCCCATTTATATATTTATTTATTATCCTAGCGCAGCAAGTTACAGCTGTGAAAAAATAATAGCACCACAAATAAATGTGTTTTTTTAAGGCGTGCAAACTATATTTTTAGGTTTAAAAAATGTTCAAATACAATTTTTGAATTGAAATACTTATCATATATTAGGAATAAAAAAAACTCCAACATATATCTAAAGTTTTCAAAAAATTAAATTTTTTGTATAAAAAATTATAAAGACTGACGAAAAAAATAAGAGCACCACTTTTTAAATATTTACTCTAAATTATTCAAATCATAAATTAGTTACTAACTCTTCAGTTTTCGATACTAAGCTATCAATTCTAAGAAGGGACGGATCCAGAAAAATATAAAAATAGATAAAAAATATAGGTAATATTGAGATTATTCCAAACACATTTTTTAAAAGTTAAAAAAACCGATATGCTTAGCTGTTTTTCTTATAGAAATATACTTTGCTTTAAATGTGCAAATAAATACCCTTCGCGATTTGAGTAAAACCATTTAAAACAATTATTTTAACCAGTTGTGAAGTCCCCCTAGGGGCGCGGGTTTTGCGCGAGTTACAGTCCTGTGACCGAGGGAGTTTAGGATTTCTCATACGCGAGAATGACTTTAGAAAATTTAGAAAAGAAGGAAGCTTGTAATGAAAACGACTGTGTTTCTTGGAGTACAAAATGAGAGTCAATCTTTATTATCAAAAAGTATGTGTGTTCGTCAGAGTTGCAGCATGTTTCATCAGAGTTGTTGCCCTGTGGCCGGGTAAGGGGACTACTCACTTCTTCAATTTCCACAACTACCGCTGTCACTTGTTCACTCACCTCAGCCTAAAGAAAACTAGAAGGATATGCGTAGTGGGCATGGTTAATCCCTTGTTCGTAGTTCGGCTGCGCCAGTTACAGTCCTGTGACCGAGGGAGTTTAGGATTTCTCATACGCGAGAATGACTTTAGAAAATTTAGAAAAGAAGGAAGCTTGTAATGAAAACGACTGTGTTGCTTGGAGTACAAAATGAGAGTCAATCTTTATTATCAAAAAGTATGTGTGTTCGTCAGAGTTGCAGCATGTTTCATCAGAGTTGTTGCCCTGTGGCCGGGTAAGGGGCATGTTAACTCGCGACGCTCTTAATTTTTTTTTTGAATTTGTATACACAATTTCTTAAAACTAGCCATACTTTTTTCTGTGTAGATATTTTTAATACAAACAACACTTATTAAGGCCACTCTCTGTTGGCACCACAGAGTTTCGCGGTTTATGGGCGTTAAAAGGGTTGTGTCGGGCTTTTAAGCAAACTTGATTTACGTGAGGTATATAGAAGTCTGTGGAAATTTGGTGGCCTTAGCTCTTATGGTTGCCGAGATCTCAGCGTTCGTACGGACGGCGGACGGACAGACAGACATTTTCAACGTTTACAGTATTTGCCCACGGAAAGTTGGCATATTTAAAGGTTGATAAAAATGTAACCACCTAATATTTTTTTAAGGATATAATTTTTTTTTAAGTTGCGAACTTTTGTTCTTAAGAAGGGACATCTGAGTAAAACTTTTTAAAAATCAAAAACATTTTTTTTCGCTTTAATAATTCTTAATGGTCTTAAAAATAACATACCAAAAGATAGAGTCCGGCAAAAGTGTCTTAGTGTCGAAATTTTCCATTCTGCGGCGATGCCTCACAGGTATATCCCATGGAACCTTTTGTGTTTAAAAGCGAGAACAAAACTCGAACAAATCCTTACCGATCGATCTGAAATTTTGACAGTATATTCAAAATACCTTTGTCTATCGACACACTTAGGATTTTTTTTTTATATTGCCTCCTTTTTTTTTATCAACAATTTTGTGACTTTTTTATTCGTGAAAATGTTAACTTTTTTTCCAATCACTCACCATTTTGCAAAAAATCAATATATCGCAAAAATGTATAGAAACTAACCAAACTTGATTTTTTGTTCTAGATCAAAAATTAAGGACGTTTCCTTCTCGGCCATGGACCCCCTTCAGCGAAAAAGGGCCGACGAAGAAATGCTGCACAGTCGCCATTTTGTTTTCGATTTATTCGAAAAAAATTTTTTTGTACTTCGCATCTAGTATTATAAAACCTAATCTACAAAATTTCGATTGGCTTTTTCATTTCGCAAAAAAAAATTCTAGAAAATCCGCTTTTTTTTCCAGTTACTCAGATGTCCCCCCTTAAGTTTTTGTTAAATTGGGTTGAATCTCTGCATCAGTTTGTTTTTAAATAAAAAATTTAAAGCGCAGGAAATATTTTTCAACTTTGGCTCAGATTATATAAACTTTAAAAAAATACTATGAATTTTAAATTATGTTTTTTTTTTAAGTTTAATTTTTTAAGCACATAGTGGCCATACTTGTACATCTTGGTTTTTAAATATGATTTAGCAGCTAAAAAGTAAAAAAATTTAATTAAACAAAAATTTTTTTTTGTTTTGGGCAAAATTTGCAAAAGTAACAACGCTACAAAGTAAATTGTAAAATTGTTTTTTCTGTTCGATTTTTTCATAAACATTTACGTAGGGCCCACAGAAAGTTGGCATATTTAAAGGTTATTGAACATTTAATTGTAATTTTTTTCTCTTTTTTCGCTTTTCTCTAGCATTAAAAATGTGGATTCCATAGAGTTTCGCGGTTTGTGGAAGTAAAAAGAGGCGGGTTCAGGTTTTGAAACAAACTTGATATGCGCTTTGCTTATAGAAGTCTGTGTGCAAAATTCTGTGGTTCTAGCTCTTAAAGTTCCCGAGATCGCGATGTTTGTGCGGACAGACGGGCGGACGGACGGACGGACAGATAGACATTTCAACGTTTACAGTATTTGTATCAACCTTGAAATATGCTTACTTTCCTTGGGCCAAAAAAAAATTGTAAATTTGTAACATTTTTACAAAAATAAAAATTAAAAAAAAAATTGTAATTTAATCGAATTTTTTAATATTTTAGCTCTTAAAATATACTTTTATAAAAAGCCTTTGAAAGTTACCAAACAAGACAATTCCATGAATATTGCATACTTTTAACGTGTGCAAAATTTCCAAAGATGGACTTTGACAGTATTGACTGGCTTTTAAGCATGCTCAAGACCTAACTTTAAAAATTCATCAAAAAAATTAAGAGAGTCGCACAAAACCCGCTCCCCTGGACGACTTGACAAAGTATCATTTAAAAAGTTTTACTCAAATCGCGAAGCGTACTTTTTGGCACAATTAAAGCAAAGTACTTTTACTTTACTTTACTTTAAAAAAAAAAAAAAACTTAACTTATTGGTTTTTTTAATTTTTAAAAGATGTGCTTGGAATAATTTCAATATTATATTTTTTGTTTGCTACATTAGATATGTGTGAAACTTTTGTTATTGTTTCGTATAGCTGTAGACAACCACATTTTGGCTGGAATTTTCAAAAATTTTTGCAATATTTTACGAAGTTTTAACTTAAAAAATATGCCAAAAAAAAAAGTACAAATTAAAGTATTCTTAACAAGATTTCATTGTAGTTTTATTAAATTTCTTTAAAAAAAAACGCATTTTTGGGCAATATATACAATTTCATTCAATGCAGTGGAACAAATGAAAGATTGTTGGCCAAAATGTGAACTTTCTGGCTTACTTTGCGGTGTACGCCAGAGAATCTAATTCTACTACAATCATCCGAGAGAAGAGCTGAAACGGTGAACAAAATTGTTAAGCTGGTCGGGAAAGATAATTTCCACGTACCTTAACTCACTTAGGGAGTTATTAGTGAAACCAAAGTGCAAACCAAAACGGAAGACCACTTTCGAGCAGTCACTAAGCACTTGGACACAACAAAAAAAATTATTACACCTATCTACTTAAAAGCAGCAAAGGCTTACAAGTTGTGCTCAAATGAAATATAACTCTATGTGATCCCCTCTGAAATTACAAAGGTTTTAAAAGAAAACGGCTTTTCCGCAAAAATTGTGAGGAACAATAGGAACAAACACAAGAAGCTGCAACCACTTTTCAAGGTCGACCTTTGAAAAAAAAAACAAAATGCACCCGATCTACAGTACCTGCCGCATCGTAGGATCATAGTAGAAGAGCCGCACAAACGGAACGGGCCAGTGCAATGCAAAAATTACCAGTAATATGGAAACACTAGGTCTTATTGCACCCTAAGGTCAGTCATCGTAGCTTGTAGAGACGTCCACAGCTCCGAACCTTGCTCTGTTAACCAAGAAGACCCAAAAATGAAGAATTGTGGAAACAGTAAAGGAAACCATGCAGCAAACTACAGAGACTGTCCAGTCTACAAGGAGATGAAGAATCGGACCCAACGGGCGACAACTACATACGTACACACAAAACACTTACATAAGATCACAAACGACACCGGAAGCTTTCTTCGCAAAAGCAGCCAGATCATAATTTTGCCTTTCAATTGTTACCAACGGCATATCCTACGCCAGCGCTCTAAGATCAGGAACAGCTTACGCAGAGCCGAGTGTTGAAAACATTCAGCAGGCCATGGGACACCCACAGAGCAATATTAAAACTATGATGATCACTTTGCAACTAAGTGTGATGGAATTTGTGTCATTCATTAAAACCACTATGCAAAGCCTTGTGCAAAACCGAAATTTGTTGTTACATATATATGCTTGCATCTCAGCAGTCCAAATAAGCCATGTCTTGACTTCGAATAACTCTGTGTTTCACAGCATAAAGAGTCGATAATCATAATGATACCGAAGCCGGGAAAAGATCATACAGTTCCAGCTTCGTACAGATCTATAGGTTTACTCTCGTGTCTTTAAAAACTGCTTAAAAATGCCTTTTATCTATGTAAGAGGGCACAATGTTATCCCGGCACATCAGTTCGGTTTTCGAGGAAGCCATGAAACTATAACAACAACTTTAACAACAACTGTAACAACAACTAAAACAACAACTATAACAACAGATTAACAACAGAAATACGGACTGCTTTCGAATTTCGGGAATACTGCAGTGCGGTATTCCTCTAATTTGCACAGGCTTTCGAGTCTGGCTTGATGGCCTTATGCATAAAATTATCACTATTCTGCCCGAAAATACTCACGGGATATTGGAATTGTACTTTAACAATAGAGCTTTTGCCGGGACAACATCCGACAATTACACTTTATAAACTGAAGTTCCTTAAGGTAGCGCCCGTGGTTCAATTGTTTTTGTCCTGTACACAGCAGATATCCCCACGAACGAGCGGCTAACAACATCAACATTTGCAGACGTCACTGCGATCATAAGTCGGTCCAGATGCCCAACTCAAGCAACAGAACGACCCACCTCGTGTTAAAATAAACAAGCAACTCTTATGAAGTTGAAAAAAATCATAGGCTTAAAAGTAGTCTAAATAAAAGAGGAGGTCACAAAATATTTTTGTTTTGGTTTAGCTGTCCATTAACGGCATAAACTTTTATTCTTGATTTTAATAATAAAAATTGTAAAATAACTCCTATTATTTGATTTTTATGAATAAGTGTTAGTTATTCCCAATTTTTTTAATAAAAATCAGAAATAATTGTTAGGCTTTGATTTTTACTTTGACAGTTATTCATTTTTTTTATTATAAAAACAAGAAAGAACGCTATAGTCAGGTTTCTCGACTATAAGATTTGCGATACTCATTGCCCTCTTTAAAAACAGCTAGCTAGCTCTCTTCAATAATGTGTAGCCTACTTTCATGCGCAATCAGTTTTAGGCGCCCTCTCTTAAAAAGAAGTTTTGCCTACTTTTGAGCGCAATAAAAATTTTCAACGCATTTGTATACACAATTTCTTGAAAATTGTCAGATTTTTAGAAACATTTTTAGATATTTGGGTAGATATTTTCAATACGAACAACATTTGTAAGGGCCACTTTTCTCTAGCACTAAAAATGTGGACACCACAGAGTTTTTTCCGGTTTGTGGGCGTAAAAAGGGGCGTGGTCAGGTTTTGAACTTGATCTGCGCCTTGCTTATAGAAGTCTGTGTGCAAAATTTGGTGGCTTTAGCTCTTATAGTTCCCGAGATCTCGATGTTTGTGCGGATGGACGGACGGACGGACGGACGGACGGACAGACAGACATTTGATCGTTTACGGTATTTGCTTACTCTTCGAGTATCGCAAATAAAAATCAAAATGGAATAACTCTCAAACCATGTAAAATATAAAAAAAAACGGGAAATGCACTTTTAAACTACGTATGAGTCGTTCTTCGCCCGAAAAAAAATCAGGAGATTTTTAAATATAGGTATTGGTTATTTTTTATTAGAACGTTGGAAAAAGACTAGCTGTATGTTTCAGAATTGGTAAGCAAAGAAAGCTCGATTTGCGTCTTAGAATTTACTGTTAGTGCAGTCAGAAAAAAAACCAAGCGCTATGACCATGTTTTAAGAAAAAAGGCTCATGAAAGTGAGTCAAGTAAAAAAAAAGTGCGTGCGTACAAAGTACACATGTCAGAAGTGAAACTTCTTTGGCGAACTTATTAATCAGTCTTGTCTATATTTATACGAATCTAAAACTTAAGATTTCCGAGACTTAAAGGAAGGTAAAAAGGAAGATATGTTAGGAATTAAATTGTCATTAAAATATTAAAAGTGTTGAAAATTTATATAAATTATAAAATCTCAGATGTTGAATATTAAATTAAAATTCCTCGTGATTTTATGTATATAGTAAAAATACCTGACCTCAACTTAAATTTATACAAAATCATTGTAAACTATAGAAATTCCAGGTTTTAAATTACAATTTTGCCAAGAGAATTTATGAAATATTGTTATTTTTATTTTATGCAAAATGATTTATTGAAATCTCAAATGACGGGTTGTAAATAAAAATGCCACGTGTTTTTTGTTAGTATTAAAAATTTTTTAAAAAATTTGTTTTTGAATTTAAAATTAAGAAAAGCGAATTTATCAAATACTTTTATTTTATGGAAAATGATTTATTGAATTATTAAATGATGAAAAAATCTGCGTTTACTGCAAATGACGTCATGCGACAGATTTGCCATCGTTCTAATAATTAACTAGTAAACGAATACACAAACCAATATAGCATGTGTTTTTTCAATATCGCTTATTCTCTCTCTCGTTCAATCTTTGTCACTATAGCTCTCTCCCACCTCTCGCTCTCGCGCTACTCTCACTCTATCGCTAGTTGCTCCATGCCATGGTGAAACTATATATATATATATAGTTTCACCATGCTCCATGCTAAGTTCGCCCTGTCTTACTCTCTCTCAATCGGTCTCGATCGCTCTCTCTCTCTCTTTTTCGGCACTTCAGTTGTATTCACTTCCGTCGCATACACTTCCGTTACATTTGTAAAAATTTTACCCTCATGCGCCTAAAGAAGTTTCACTTCAAAATTTTCTTATATTTGTCATTATTTCTTATTTCAAGAACTTTTCGTCCTGAACCGAAATTTTTATTTTAAGAAGTTTTTTCTCCAAACTCAAGTATGTGTTGTAGGTACTTAAATCAAGTTATAATAGTACTTAAATCGAGTACGAGTTAAACTCAAAACAAGTGTGATTTTTTCTTGATCCATCCTCGAATCAAGTATGAAAAATTCTTGAATAATGAAAGATCGGTGCTTATATTAAGAGTTCGTGTAACTTAAATCAAGAACAAACAGTTCATAATTCAAACAGTATTAGCTTTTAAAAAAGAATATTTTACTCTTAAAACAAGTAACATGTGTACTTTTTTTTAAGTATATTAAACTCTTAGCCTGAACGCTATTGGTTATTATAACAAGAAAATATCATGCTTTATTAGAGAGTATAAAACTCCATCATCCGACCTAAAAAGTTCTTAAAAAAAGGACTGCTAGTCCTTGAATTAAGAAAATAAAAGATAAATTTCTTGAATTAATATTTTATTCAATTCTATTTTATTTTTTAAATGTTTGATTTAAATGGGTTTTTTTGATAAATAGGGATTTATTTAATTACATAAATGAGCAAATATTTCTTAGCCTCTTTAGCTTGTTTAAAAATTGATGTTGTTTCCTTATACTTAAGTAGGAAACAAGGATTACATTTTAAGTTAATTAGTAGTACACATATCTAAGCCTTATATACGACTTTGGGTTGTTTGTTTTGAAAAGATAATAAAATGTCATTAACATAAATGTTTTCGGTTTTACTTCCAACCTCGTATACCTACACAAAAGTGGTTGTCATAACTCGCATTCAACAAATGCGTTTTCATTAGAATTCATAAAACTTAATATTTTAAATAATTTTGAAGGGACTTCTTTTGTCACAAGGAAATAAGTACCTTCGAAGTACTCCACACTTCATGCGAGGCTTTAGGTTATTCCAACGACAGGATTCGGAAATTGAATTGAAGCACAATTCAAGAGTGTCAAGAAATTATTGACATATTACTAAATTTAAACGAAAGTATAAAAAAAACTCTTGTGTTTTACCATCCGACTCTTCCACGTCGATGATTAAAGGTTATAAAGTAAGTGCATTCGAGTAATACTTAGCGATTAGCCTCAATCTGCACCATGTTGTAATTGTGGTCAAGCGCAACAAAAAACTCTCTTGGGAATCTAGAATGGTGGCCTTTTTCTTCAATTTTCTTTCCTCGTTTTTGAAGCGCGCAGTCGATTTAAGTACTCCGCTTAAAAGAATGGTGATCAAGTTAGTAATCTTGGGAATCTGCAAAATATTACCAAATAAAATAGTCAAAATCAAACAAAAGACCAATGTTAACGCAACCGAAAACATGTCAAGTATGCAGTTGCGTTTATAACAGTCTACTAAGTTAATTTAAACAACTTTAAAAATGTACCTATGGTTTTGCACGATTTTGCTAGCTTAAGAAGATTTTTTCATGCTTCATTTGTGATGTTGAGGTCGTAGTAGGATAATATTTGGCATTTAAAGATTTCCCATTTCAAAAACAAAGGAACTCCCTTTCCTGGGTGCATTAAATCAAAATCGATCTCAATCTAAAAAAAGTTTGTAAAAAACTCTTGGCTTTCAAGCGTTTTAGCTTTCTTTTGACGCAAGTCGAAGGTCTGCTTCCATTTTTCGCACACGATGTCCCAATTGTCATTATCTCTATTTAAAGAAAGCTTGTAAGACAAATCATGAAATTCAAATTTTTCGTCAGCACAAGTTTTATCCGGCAAAATATGCCCTGTTATCTTTAAAGAATCTTGTGCCTCACGGGTTATCTTTAGACTCTTGGTTTGGCGGTTTTTATATTTGGAATAAAGCTTTCCGGATGGTTTTTGCTTCGCATTTCGCGGAATAATGTAATATTATCAAAAAATTTCGTTTACCTTGCACATTCCTTCACTAGGGAAGTAAATGCAAATTTCATCAACCAAGAGACTAAAATCAGAAAGAGAGATTCTTCTATTTTCTAGAAAAGTCTCCTCAAGTATTATTTTAATGAGGTCGTCTTTCATTGCCAAATTCAGAGACTTGTGCTTCTCTCTATGCTCTAAAATCGCTTTGCCGGTTTTTGATTCCGCCAATAAAGCCCCCAAGCTCTTCTGGAGCACTTGTTTCGCTTTGCAAAAGCGATCGAATGGCTTTGGTCGATCGAATATGTTGATAGGCAATAACATTGACTCGTCATGTGATCCAAACTGCAATTTGAATTATTTAACTCAAGTTGCAACTGCAAAGAGTAAACCTCTGACTTTCTCCAAGACAACAACTTCTCGCGAAACCTATTGCGGGGCCCTAAAGATGGAACAGCTTCCCTCAGATCTTGCTCAGTTGAGATATTTTTTAAGACACTATATTGTACTTGAGCATCTAAGATTATTAAATTTATGTTCTGAAATTTCGTTAATGATTGTAATGATTTTATTAATTACATTGAAACGCATTTGCATACACATACATATGGGACGTTTCACGTCAACTGGCCCAGAGCTCTGCCCAAAATTCTACTGAACGAAAATGGACTTATTATACCTTAAAATTTTCGTCAATTCATACCCTTTCGAATGAAAAGTGGCGTTTTGAAAAATTCAAAATGGCGTCCTTACTGTGACTCTAAATGCACAAGTATTTGTGGACTTAGCAAACAAATATATTAAATACTTTATGAAAAACAGTATATCTCGATGGATAATGACTGATTCTTATAGTTTTGAGGTTGCTGATTACGAATCTGAAGTCAGATTTTTAAAATTCAAAATGGCGGATCCAATTTTTTTTTTTTTTTTTTTTTGCATAGGATGTGAAAACCTGTTCTCAGGTACCCTGTAGCCATGCTTCATAACCCGCGTAACCCTGAACAGTATATCTCGATGGATAATGACTGATTCTTATAGTTTTGAGGTTGCTGATTACGAATCTGAAGTCAGATTTTTAAAATTCAAAATGGCGGATCCAATATTTTTTTTTTTTTTTTTTTTTGCATAGGATGTGAAAACCTGCTCTCAGGTACCCTGTAGCCATGCTTCAGGGTTACGCGGGTTATGAACAACCTCAAAACTATAAGAATCAGTCATTATCCATCGAGATATACTGTTTTTCATAAAGTATTAAATATATTTGTTTGCTAAGTCCACAAATACTTGTGCATTTAGAGTCACAGTAAGGACGCCATTTTGAATTTTTCAAAACGCCACTTTTCATTCGAAAGGGTATGAATTGACGAAAATTTTAAGGTATAATAAGTCCATTTTCGTTCAGTAGAATTTTGGGCAGAGCTCTGGGCCAGTTGACGTGAAACGTCCCATATGTACATACATAAGGTGCTTCCCACAACTATACGACACTCCTTAAACTTTTGTTTCAGCCCTCGCCAAATTCCAGTTCGTCACGGTGACAGAAAATTTTAAATGCAGATGGAAAGAACAAAGTGTAATGTGGTCCCCAAGAACTAGTGAGATGGTTCGAAGGGAAGCTTAGCTGGGGCCACCAGGCGGGTCGCAGGTTGCGGATAGCGAACGGCCTTCCGGGAAGGTTAGTTGCGAATAAGCGTAAGCGAATAAGCAACCCCGGACAAACAGCGGGTATACCTACGAGGTATACCGAGAAGACGCTTGTTTGGCCGTCTTACCACCGTAGCCTTACACACCCCCTCCCTCACAACTACCTACCACCATCCTATCCCTCACATCTCACCTCGGTGCCGGACTAAGGTGTCATCCGACCCGTGCCGATAGTCAGCCTGGCTGGGGGCCCGAGTCAACAAATAGCCCAGTCGCAAACGGAGGGTTCAGACAAGTGGCGACCGTCTGTCCTAACCGCGCCTTACCCGGGTACGGCGGATCTCTGCCCGGGCGGACCTACACTTCTCCGCAACTCGTGGGAACATATGAAGTCCATTAAGAAAAATACAAAAATCCCGCAGGATATCCCTGCGACCGGTGTCGCAAGACACTTTGAGGATAGACTCCTCGACGGTGAGAGACCCCAGGCGGCAGCGCACACGCCCAGGATCTCACCAGCAGCGCAGGCCAGACCAGCGCTGCAGGTGTTTCCAGCCAGGGAGCGCGGTGTGCCAGCACGTCCACCTCTCGCGTCTGATAGGCCACACTCTATCAGACAGCTGAAGAAGCAAGACGCCCTTCCAGCCCTAGGACAGCCCGGAGGACTGGATGACCCGAACAGGCGTGGCCTGCCAGGGTCAAAAGTCAAGTGGTACCTCAGGTACCTCTTGCAGGGCTTGACGCCAGAGGAGGCCTTGAAGAAGGCAAAGGAGCCGAGGGAGCAACCGGCAGTAGGAGCAGCACCGGCTGGCAAACGGCTGAACACCAGCCGCACACCACCCACAGACACCCCCAAAAGGTCCAGACATGGCAAGGTGGCTAGTGAGACAACCTCACGGGCCCCGAGGCAAGATGGACCGAGTACATCACAAGCAGCAGCGGTAGAGAAGGCAAAGGTGCAGGCCAGGAAGATACCTTCCCAGCCTCGCCGAGACCAGAAACCGACACCCGCCGGAGGACGACCCTCTGGCCCGGCACCACCGCCCACCGGACCCCGTCCGACATGCCGGACCCCGTCCGACATACACATAAGGTGGCCATCCTCCCGGAGAGGTTCCCGGTGGTCAGCCTGACCAACGAGGAGCTGTCTGGACTACAGGAGTCTATCATGGACGAGATGCTCACGTCAGCGTGGAGCGGTCCGGTCGTTTTCAGGGGGATCCACTTCAGGGTGGGTCACCTGATAATCGATTGCCTGGACGAGGGCACAGCTGAGTGGCTTAAACTTGCCATACCTCAGCTGCGGACGTGGAAGGGAGTACCCCTTGAAACACGCACGGGAGACGACATCCCGGCAGTATACAACGCCACGTTGTTCTGCCCGAGGAGCGCAGATAGGAAAAACGAGGAGATTCTGGCGGAACAGACGCCTGGAAAATCATCTCCAGGAAAAACGACGGAGCTGGTGCACTCCTCGTAGTAGGGATGGACCAGACCGGAAGGGACGAGATAGTGGAGTGTGACCACCAGCTCAACTTCCGATATGGTCACGTCACTGTGAGCGGTCTTAAGAAGACCAGGAAGGCTCCAGAAGAGACATCTGCGAGTGGAGACATCTGCGAGGCTGTCGAGGATACCCTCGAACCACCAAGTGTGGAGCCGACGGCGCAGAGTGGAGAGGACAGTCAATCTGTCATGGAGATTGGGGACGACCAGGGGGATGGACACCCCATGTCATCCCAAGAGTTGGCCCAGGAGCTCCTCCTGGACGACAGCTGCGATGAGGCGGAGGTCACCGTGATAGACGGTGGTGGAGAGACTTGCTCGCTCTCTTCACCAGAAGTCACGGGGCCCCAGACCCTCATCTAATGGCTGCACCAAGCAGCACTCGGCTAGCCCAGGTGAACATCCATCGGGCCAAAGCAGCATCTGCTGTCTTGGCCAGGATGATCACCTCCCAACACCTAGGGCTAGCCCTTGTATAGGAGCCATGGTGGCACCGTGGCATTAAAGGCCAGTACACGAAGGATACCAAGGTAATATGCGATCCAGGAGAACTACCTCCCAGATCATGCATTGCTATAAGGAAAGATATCAACTACAATATCTTTTCAGAGTTCCTGAGCAGGGACTGTGTCGCCATCTCCATCGACGGCACAGGGGCTACACAGAAGCTAGCAGTGGCCTCCGCCTACTTTGCTGGGGAGGAAGCCTGTCCACCGCCAGAAATACTCGGGCTAGTGGACCACTGCCGGAAGAACAAGATCCCCCTTATCATCGGATGTGATGCCAACGCACATCATGTGATCTGGGGCAGTACTTATAGTAATAACAGAGGTGAGCAACTACTAGAATTTATTTAAAACAATAACCTAGAGATTTGTAATGTCGGCTCCACGCCGACATTTGTTACCAAGGTAAGAGAAGAGGTGCTAGACATAACTCTGGCAACCAATTCAATCAAGCCCCACATAAGGAACTGGCATGTGTCACCAGAAGAATCAATGTCCGACCACAGGACAATTTTGTTTGAAGTAGCCTTCAACACAAAAAGATACACCCCTAAAAGAAACCCCAGGAAAACAAACTGGGATAAGTTCAGGTCAACTCTAGAGCTAAATCTTTCCAACGAACCGTCAGGATACCCTAGACATCCCTTGGAACTAGATAGAGCAGTAGACAACCTAGGTCACGAAATAGTGAATGCCTTTGAAGACAGTTGTCCACTAGGCAGACAGAAACGGGAAACAGACGCACTGTGGTGGAATGCTAAGCTTGAACGGCTACAACGCACCACTCGAAGGCTATTCAACAGGCCAAAAACTGAAAGTAACTGGGAACGGTACAGGCAAAGCCTGACGCTCTATAACAAAGAGATCAGGAAAGCCAAACGGAAGGACTGTAGAAACTTCTGCGAGGCAATAAGTAACGTCAACGAGGGCGCAAGACTGCACAAGGCAATGGCCAAAAGTGCAACAGATAGTAATTTAGCCCTGAAGAAAGGTAATAACACCTTTACTTCCACGGATCGGGAGAAATTAGAACTTCTCTTTGACACGCATTTCCTGGGAAGTACTCCCATTACGGGAAATATTATGCGTGATCATCATAGAACCCCTAGGACAGTAGCAAGTGACTGGGCAACAGCCAAGTCTATAGTTACGCCCGAGAAACTTAAATGGGCTATTGGAACCTTCCAACCATTTAAGTCACCGGGATTAGATAGGATCTCTCCATCCTTCTTACAGCAGGGGCAGGAGCTACTCCTAACTCGCTTAAGAAGACTAATGGTAAGCAGCCTAGCCCTTGGCTATATCCCAAGTGCATGGTGCAGCGCTAGGGTGGTCTTCATCCCCAAGACCGGGAAGAAAGATATCACCAGCCCAAAGTCCTTCAGACCTATCAGCTTAACTTAGTTTTTGCTGAAAACGCTGGAAAAACTGGTAGACCACAAAATTAGGAGAACAGCTCTCAGAGACTGTCCGCTGCAACACACGCAGCATGCATACAGAGCAGGCCGTTCAACAGACACGGCACTTTATCAACTATGCCGCACCCTAGAGGGGGCAGTTGATAGCAAAGAAATTGCTATTTGTGCCTTCCTAGACATAGAGGGAGCCTTCGACAACACATCACATGATGCGGTTCGAGCTGCCCTGTCTAGGAGGAACATAGATGTTACAACGAGTAAATGGATTGGTAACCTACTACAATCCAGACAGGCAACATGTACACTGGGTTCAGATAACATGACGATAGCAACCAGCAGAGGCTGTCCGCAAGGAGGAGTGCTTTCCTCCTTGCTGAGCTTCTCAGCAAACTTGCTGAAAAAGGGATCCAGTGTCAGGGATACGCCGATGGCATTGTGATAATAGCCAGAGGCAAATTTGAAGAGACACTCTGTGACATCGTCCAACTCGGACTCAAGATTACGCTAGACTGGTGCAGGGAGGTTGGACTCAACCTAAATCCCGCCAAAACAGTCATCGTTCCCTTCACAAGGAAGTACAAACTACAGAGAATGAGACAAATCTCATTGCTAGGAATTCCTATAGAAACTAGCCGAGAGGTTAAGTATTTAGGAATCACTTTAGATAGTAAGCTTAACTTCGCTTCCCATGTCCAAAAGACAGTGGAGAAGTGTTATAGAGCTCTGTATACCTGTCGAAAAATTGCTGGGAAATCCTGGGGAACCAGGCCCCAGATAATAAGATGGCTATACCTGATGATTGTGAGACCAATTCTCACGTACGGAGCAATTGCATGGGGTAAACGAGCTAAGCTCAACACCATACAAAAACAGCTACAAAAGTTGCAAAGACTTGCCTGCGTATGTATGACAGGGGCAATGAAAACCTGTCCCACAACTGCCTTAGAAGTACTGATGGAGCTAACACCACTCCATTGTGTAATTGAACTTCAACGCAAATCTACCCTCCTGAGAATAAGCACTGAGGGCACGGGTAGTGGTTGCATTCTAAATAACAGGGATGCGACTAATCTGTTAGGTGAGGTGCCCCTAATACTACACCCTAGGGATGAAATGACAGCCGAATTAATCTTCGAGCAGAACTTCACAACACACTTAGGCAATAAGAAAGATTCGACCACATTGTCCGAAGTGCACCCTATGGCTAAACACACCATAGCATGGTACACAGATGGATCCCTGACACAAAAAGGCACTGGCCTTGGAGTGGTAGGGCCCCGCATAAAATACCACGAATCCCTTGGCCAATACACCAGCATATTCCAGGCTGAGGTATGCGCTATTGGACGTTGTGCAGAGCTCAACATACAGCGTGGATATAAGAATAAGGACATCTCGATCCTTTCGGACAGCCGAGCAGCAATTACTGCTCTATGCAGTAATAAAGTCACCTCAAAGATAGTACTAGAGGTGAAGAGTAAACTAAATCGTTTGGGCAATCTAAATAGACTGGCCCTTAGATGGATTCTGGGTCATAGAGACATATCCGGAAATGAAATTGCCGATAAAATGGCAAAACTAGGAGCCGAACAGCCCCTGATAGGACCAGAACCCTACTGTGGCATAGGAAGGCACACAATAAAAGAATGCATTAGGAAAGAGGAAGGCACCATGAGGCAAGAACACTGGAGGTATACCCCAGGCCTAAGGCAAGCCAAAACTCTAATAGAAAACTACAACAAGAAGAGGTTCGAGGAACTTATGCAACTAGGGAAGAATTCACTTAGGATCGTTACCGGATTACTAACGTTGGATTTTCCAAAAATGATCACTTTTTGCCTACATGCTTGTGTATCATAACTATATTACGTAGGTTAAGTACGTTTTTTAGCGGACTCGACTCATAAATCTAATACCGGCTTTTTATGCCACACACCCAAAGTTCTTGTCAAAGACAAGGAGCAAAGCTTATAGCCTACAGCGCTGTTTGCTAGACATCTCATCAGGACTATTTTTGCTGACTTTACCAAACTTCGGTGTTGGGTTACCATCACCACGATACTACAACAAGTTGGGAATTGTTGTGTCGCAGCGAAGGGGAAAAAACCCTCGAAAGCTGGCAAAGAAAACTTTGGTGTGTGGACTTTGGACCTGTATCAAAATTCCATCGGAATTGGTGAATACAGCTGGCAAATAAATGCCAGTTCTACACAAAAAATTTTTGCGTTTTGTCTAGTAGTCCAATGTAGTATATTGGCTACCGTCCGGATATGTCTTTCGTTTTTGGTTATTTTGGCTTGTTTTTGTGACCTATTTTATGGTTAAGTACGTTTTTAGCGGACTCGAGGTCTAAGGCGGTTTAGATTTATGTAATATAAATCTAATACCGGCTTTTTATGCCACACACCACATTCTACGTAGGGTAGATTGGGGTTAAATCGCCAAGGGGTTAAACAATCAATTGCCTCTAACTCTAACTCTAACTTTGGTTTTATAAAATTCATATTTGGTTAAAAGTTATGCGCTTAAAAAAAAAACAGCACTTGGGGTTAAATAACCAGTTAACAGGTGAGTAAAACAACCAATTTTGAAAATGTAGCTGTGGTGTATTACACTCTTGATAAGAAGGACACGCGGCTGGATCAATTTAAATCTTATTCTTTATTATCCAGAAGGAGGTGACTGATGGTCCAAATGAGCCTGAACCGGAATCATTTGAGGAGGAAGAGGAGGTTTCATACAATAATGAAACACATGACGATGAGCAAAACCTCAGTGCGGAAGCAACTTTGGAGAAAGCAGAACCGAGAAAAACAACCACTCGAGGCCGAAAAAAAAGAAAATCCGCGGTTTTGACTGACGAAATTATGTTGGAGGCTTTGCGTGAGGAGCTGGAAACTGTGGCAAAAAAGAAGCAAGGCATTGGCGACAATGGTAAAATCTGAAAAAAAAGTTTTGAAGAAATTTTCCAAAGAAAACCAAGGCACGGCGGCCAGTAACAAAAATCGTCGCTCAAAGAGAGGTCGACCGAAAAAGGCAGTTCACGCTGCAGAAAATGACGCCAGCGATTTATGAAGCTCCATAAACACTGTGTAAACATCTCCCTAACTTAACAAGAAGTAAAAACCATTAAAATAACAACGTTGTTCAGTCTTATCATAAAAATCAATTTTGTTTTTTTTACCCCACCAGGTGGGTTAAAACAACCAATTGACACTTTTTGTTCAAACTCGAATACCAAAAAAACAATGCGAGTTACAAAATGTTTTTGCTGGAAATTTTGTAGCCAATTGTTTAACGAACCAGGGACAGTTGGAATTTTTAAATTATCAGCATATACAAAGTTTATACAGGGTGCCAAACCCAAAGTGGTTGTTAAGCCCCATTCCTCCCCTTATATTTGTTTTGGGTGTTATCTTGTAATATTTTTTTATTTTTGTCTGGATAAGGTAATATTAATATTTCGTATACGGAAAGTTTCTTTATTTCTCTGGGTATGTGGGACATAATTAAAATTTCGTTTGAATCTGACCTAAGCCAAGTTGACGTTTTAATGTTCAGAACTATCTCAGAATTATTGTTTGTCAAGTAGTCGTGTTTTAATAACTTTGGATTGAATATTCCTAACCTTGCTAACTGCATTCCCATTTCCAGGTCTTCAATGTATTCTGCGAAATGTTCTTTATTAAAAACCAATAATTCAAGAATTTTTTCGTATTCGTTGTATTCGAGATGCTTGTTTAGTATATCGATGCCATTGTTCACTGTATCGATTATATTATTTAGTTCGTTTACTTTTTTGAGTTATTACATTGATTTTTTCTTCTTATCCTCCTTATCATTATTATCTAATGTTCCAAAAAGATATTTGTAAGCTGTTCCTACAAACGCTGGCTAATCCTCTTTTGTTTCTTCTTACAATTTGTAACCCAATCATTCCTCTTTGTAGTTTTTCCGTTAAATATTTAATCAGCATTATTTCCTTAAAGCCAAAAAGATTTGTGATAGCAAGGTTTTGTAAGTTTCTTCTGTTTTTGTAATATTAATTGTGAGGCAATGGTATTCAAAACTATCTGGGATGTTGATTGTGTCGGTCATAAATATTAAATAGCCATTGTGTGATTTCTATAATAATAATTTCTATAATTGGTTGTTACCCATTGGCATAAAGATGAAAATCAAGGCGCTGGGTCTTGATCTGGGTCATCCTGCAAATATTTACTTTTGTTAACTTTCTTTTGTCTCTGGAAGTTTGTTTTGTAATGTTTTATTTTTTGACCTCTGTTAGTTTCCTCAAAATGATCATTATATATTTGTTCTATATTTCCTGTCTTTTTATAAGGATTGTGTAATTTCCCGTAAACTATGGGAGCATTTCAAAATTTGGTATTTACCTCAAAATGTTGTCGTTTTTTATTAAGTTGTTCTACTTTAGCTAATTTTATATTTTGGTTATTATATGCAGGGGTACCTGCATAAATAAAAATATCAGCTGGTGTTCCACCTGTTGCATTGTGTTTTATATTATGATTGTAAGTATACAGTATAACTTCCATTTTCATAAGTTTATTTTCCGTATTGTCCTTGGCCATTCAGTCAGACAAAAAGGCTATGCAGACTCGAATAGCCTTTTTGTCTGACTAAAGGTGTATTCTCGCAATTTCCGGCAGTCTGCTTATATAGGACATTAGTAGCCCATGTTGTTGTCAACATTTTCAATTATCTCCGAGTAATCTCTTGTTTTTCGGACATTTCCTCTCTCAGTGCGATCAAAACAACATTTTTGTTTGGTGCAATTTTCTTGTTTTTTTCTATATTTTCTCCGTTTTTAAAACTCCAAACTATACTTTAAAAAATAAGGGGTACGTCCATAAAGCCAAGCTTACCCACGTTCTCCTTTCTTCCGGATTGTCCAACTATACAGACGTGTTTAAGTGCAGCTCCAAGTTTTTAAAACCCTAACGAGGTTAAGGTAATTAAAAGTGCCTTAAAATACCCATCCGTCAGCCATCCATACGAAGTGTTTGTTCTCAAACCTTTGTCTGATTGTCCGCGCAGGAGTCTCGAATGCTCCTGGGGCCGTGCAGACGTTGTTTTAACCGACGAGACGATCGGGAGTTTCTGCCGTTTCCGCGGCTTAACGAATAGTAACACACGGGTTGATTCTGCGACAATATCTGCCTTTATTGATATAATGGTACTAGCTTATATACTACTTTGTATGCGGAAATATAGTGTAAAGTGTGGTGATAACCGTGTCGTTGATTGCACCGGCTCAGTGGGTCAGCATCGTTCTGCTGACTCGATGCTTGCACCAGCTTGTTGCCAGTGGGTCAGCTTGGGTCGATTTGCTATGGTCGGCGGTATTGGCTCTTCCGCACTGGCTCAGTGGGTCAGCGCAATTCTGCTGTGGCCAGCGTTTGTTGGTTCTTCAGTTGTGCTGACGTACGCTGGTGAGACGGCCGCTTGGTTGGTGAGTGGTTCTTTTGGCTAGTAGGCGAATCTGCTGATCAGCAGTTACTAGCTTAGCGCCTGGTACCCAGTCCAAGGTCAGCTTAGTTGAGCTGACTGGCTATATGTGGGTGCATGGGAAGTTTGGTGTTGTTCCTAGGTAAATCGGCGTTGCTGTTCGCAGCAATGTTGCGGATGCTTGTATTGGCAACATTGGTTACGAACACGAAGAAAGAAGAAATATCTTCCCAGTATTCGTGCCAGGCCTTTTTGGTTCTGGCACCAGGTATTATGTTGCCAAAAATATCATCACCAATCCTTGTTTAATTGAGCAAAAACTCAATAAAAGGCCCACACAAGTCATCAGTTGATCTTAAAAGATCAGCCGCCGCTGTAGCCAGCTTGCTCAGCCCATCATACATCGACAAAACAACATGTAGCAGCAAAAAGTTTTCCGTATGAGCGAGCCTCATCACCAATAACTACAGTGCCCGAAATAGTGGAAACAAATCTCGCGAAAAAACCTAGAAAAATCGGTGCCCAAAAGTCGCGAATGCAGTGAGCGAAAAAACGTGTTGGCATCGCCAAAAACTATTTGCCTGAAAAAACCACGCGGTTCAACCTAACTTTATTTTTTTTCGTGCATGAACAAAGAAAAAGCACATGACGTCTCAGCTCCGCTCTACAGTGCGAGAAATCTGTCTCATTACTTCCCCGGATTTTCATTTATAATATTTTGTTCTTGATTTATTTATTAAGTTTAGGTATTATCTTTCTTTATTTTTGATTTTTTTTTACTTTCAAATTTATTATTTTCTATTTTTGTTAATTTTCTTTCCTTTTATTATTTTATATTAGTTTGCGTTTTGTTTTGAGTTCATCATATTCTTTCGTTTATTATTATTATAATTATTTTGTTTATTCCGAATCCAATATTCAAGTGAAAGATGGTGGATGCAAAGACAATTTTTTTTTAAAGTGTGCAAAAGAGTAGCCGTACAATGAAATACCAATAACAACAATAATAGCCCCAGATATCTGAACAAGTGAAAATAAAAACAATCAAAACCAATGCAATCACACAAACACAATCAAACACAATTTTGACTCCCATACAGGTCGGCGAAAGATCTTTCACCGATGGACCCATAATAAAAGTAAGTGTAAAACCAAAAAAATCTGTGAATACGCATAGGTACTGTTCTAGCCTCTCACCTGTTCATAATTTTTAAATTTTGACCCCGTGCATTTTTGCCAGTGTAGCCTATGAGAGCCAAGTAGTCCGTCTCTCTTAGGCCCACATGCCCTTATCTACCAGTGCACCGATCGCAGCTGTACTTTGTTTTTGTTTTGCTCTTCCTTTCGATCAGAGCAGGGATGCCCAAACCATGATGAAACTATATAGGGGTCAGGCCATGTCAACTGTGACAAAAATTTTGGGGTGGTTTTTTTGATTCGAAAAAAACATTAAAAGTGTGTACATTAGGACAGTACCTAAAAACACTTTTAACAGTTTTTCAAAATTCCGCAATATTTTCGATATTTTGAGCTTCAAAGTTCAAAAATTTGTTGACATATATCGACGAAATTTTTTTGAGGTGTAAGAAAATTGTTTTACCATTAAAGAAAAAATATTTAAAAAATTTTATTAAAAAACTAACTAAATTTTTAAGAACAATTGCTTAAACAAATAAGTTTTCAAAAGTGTTCTAGGGCAACTATTGAAATGAAATGTTTACATTATAATCTTCGAACTCTTATTAATGTGTTCCAAAAAGAAAAAATTTGTATATTTACCTCGCACAGTTGATATCGAATTTTTTGTCCCGCCGCGCAAGGTTTGCCCCATACAAAACGTTCGCACTCAACACAGGTCCACGTGGCGTTGACAGCGTAGCGATCTGGCAATGTCTTGCGATCTGGCAATGTCTTACGATCTGGCAACGTGTCAAACTGTCAGCGTGTGTATCAGGTAACGCGGGTGACTGGCAATGATGTTGATCATCACGCGCTTCGGTTTAAACTTAATATTAATAACGGATAATACTTCAGATGTTTCTCTTAAATCTAAAAACAAAAGACGAATACTTAATGTGGTTTTTCACTTATAGACTAGCTTAAACAATAAGGTAGGAAATGTAACGAAGTTAAAAATAAAAATGTGTGCCTCGTAAAACGATTCGTCACATTTGTGATTTTGATAACAAAAACTAGCATAGTTTTCTTTCTACATTCCTAAAGAAGACACAAAGGATTATCTATTTCCGAAAAGAAAACTACTACACTTTTACTAAACAGAGAAAAGAAAATCGTTAGTTTCTTAGATTGGAAGTAGCGAAAATACCGGAACTGGTTTCCTGAAAATTTTTGTTTTACCATAACCTAGTGCGTTAAGGCGTTCAAAAAAGTTCTGTTTACCTGTGCTATCAAGTAAAATCGAAGAAATTTCGATGAAAATTATGTTATGCAATAAGGTATTTTTTCATACATTATTCACATACACAAACTTTATATTATTAACAAATCCACATGTCCCTTCGGGCAATAAATTTGTTTAAGGGGGTTTTCTAGTCTAGAAGCCTGAATCTTATGAATTTTTTTTAAATAAAAAAACATGGTCAACATTTTTAGTCGAAACTTTTTTATACATTTTTTATTGGCATTTTGAGAAGATAAAAAAATGCAATATTTGCCGAGATACAGGCCGGCTGTGTGGGTGCTTCAAAAAAGGTTGCTTCCCGGTTGACATGGTTTCAGCCCTTGTAAAGACCTGAACCAAAAAAAATTAAATAAATTTTTTATTAAGGGGCTAGTACACATTCAAATTTCAAAATTTTTACTTTTTTTTTTACAATTTTAAGTAGGGGAGACCGGTGCTAGTGTGCCGAAGGGGTAAGTGCGGAGTGCCCTTTTTTAAAAGAGCTTAAAGCGCAGTGGCGTCATCAAGACTTTTTTGTGTCGAGTATTAGGTCGCGGTTTTACCGACGTAATTTGGATTATTTAAGTGTTGCGGCAAGCACCCTTTTTCTGTTTTCGACGCCGGAAAGTAAATTATTCATGTTATTTTTCCTTATATTCTTTACAAACAATTATCATCCGATTTCCGAAAACGTCGTACCGCTGGAAAGGGTATTCAAAACCCTACAAAATAGTGTGATTTTTTCCGTGATAATCTATCTTTTGTGTTTATGAATCGTAATTTTTTCGAAACAAATGCATTGGGGTAAGTGTGCCGTGTTTAGTGTGGGGTAAGGTGGCCGAGTTGTAAATGTAATGTAGAGCAATGTGCGCTTTCATATTCGTTAAATGCTAACCTTTATCGAGCAAAATAGGACATTATGTGAATATCGATGATTACAATTAAAAATATAAGAATATATTATAATTTTTTATATTAAAAAAATAATTTTTTCCTAAATATTTTTTTTTTCTAATAAAAAGACTAAAAAGAAAAGTGGAACATTTTTTTTGGACAACAATATTGTAAACTTGTTAACTTATGTACCCTAACTTTTTCAATCAATAAACATTTAACGTTCATGAATTTCATGTGTTTAATTGACTTAACCAAACTCGACATACTTACCCCGGCCCTGGGGTAAGTGTGCCGATTTTTTCTGTCGCAGTTTTTTGTTAATAACTTTTTCCTTGATTGTTTTTCATTCATAAGAAAATTCACTGATGTGCTCAAGGGTTCTACCTCAATGACAGCGCAAACCGTTTTCGAAAAAGTTTGACCACAATAGTTACAAAAATTTCTAAGTCCAAACTCGGCACACTAGCCCCAGTCTCCCCTACTATATACATATGAAAATACGGTCGAAACCCACTTTTCCTTTGAAGGGTACGAGAAGTGGCCGATTAACGTATTACCTTGCGAGTCTCCAAGGCGCTCAAGCTTCAGTACCTTTAACATTAAACGCGTTTTTCTCGATTCCATGTTTTTCAAGCTGGTACCCACGATTCCAGCCGATCGACTGGGCCGTTTTATCTCAAACTTTCCAGAAACTTGCCAAAGATGTGTCCCTATCGCATGAACCTCGGTCATCTTTAACTTTTAATAATTTTTTTAAACAATTAATTGCTCCAAAAAGTGTAAAAAACACGAAATCATCCGCAATTTTTTTTCAATATTTTTTCACCGTGGAGGTTTATGCGATAGACATTGATGTGTTAATGAAGAATCAATTTCAATTTTGTGTTTCAGATCACTCGAACTTCCAATATCGTGGACGGGGTATCTTAGCAAGGAGTAGTCAAAAATTGGAAAAATTAACTTTTTTTTATCTTAAAACATCAGCAATGCCATGTTGAAAAAACCACTTGTATAAAATAAAGTTAACTATAAAAAAAATGTCAAAAAAGGTCATTGAATGTGTACTTACCTCTTAAGAAAGATGTCGTTATCGACATTGAACACATTTTAAAAAAAATAATTAAAAATAACAAAATAGCGTCGATTTAAAAACAAAAATTGAGTTTTCGAAATTTTTTCGACCTCCTAGATTTCTTTAAAAATACTTAAATTAATCATATTTTATTATCCGAGGCAGACGCGATAAGAATCGGTTCGGTTAAACTTGAAATATCATGTCAACCACCGACGAAAAAGTAGTTTCAGAAAAAAGATCGGATGTACCTCCGAAAATAATTAGAATTTTGAAAAAATCCTATTAAGATCAAATTTTTTAAGTCAAAACTGTTTAATGCAAAAAAAAAAAATAATTTTTTTAACTACTAGACTAGAATACCCCCATAAGCAATTGACAATAATAGTAAGCTAGTTTGCAAAATAAATTTTTAAAACAATTGTGTAAGTCAAACCGTTCGTAAGTTACTAAGATTTCTTTAAAACACTTAACAAAAATTTTGTTTTTAGTTAAAATGTTAAAGTTCTTTAAAGCAAAAAATACCAAAAACTATGCGTACAATGGTGCAATTCGCGAGAAGCTCATTTTATGAGGGGTGCTGAAAATGTGACTCCATCCCCTTTCGTGCTTGATGCTGTTTGAAGTTAGAACCCTCTGACCGCTTTGACCTTCACAACTGATGACTGGGCGCTGTTTTGGCAGACATAAAAGTGAAAATAAAAAAAATCCAGTAAAACATAAACCAGAATCACAAAAAAAAACTAAATGATATAGCCTCTTTTCTGGCTTAGCCGTAGCGGTATAATGTTAAAAAAAAAACGTTTTTATTGAAAACCTTTAGGGGGTTGCAGTACAAGACAAACCACCGGAACCACTCACCCTTGGGAATTGCTTTTTCTGGCACCAATGCTGCTGCAACATGTCTTAAGAAAAACTCAATATGTATTGCCTTTTAGAGTTTTCAACCTGTCGTCGTTCATACACTCAGGGAAAAAAAACTTTTTTTTTTTTGTTTGAAGTTTGGCGACCTGCTTTGGTATTCCAATTGTTTTTGTCTGGCTCAAGGTCTGGACCCATGTAATAAAACACAGATTGTTTTTAAGTTCCCAATATATTTCGGGCCCGCATCGGAGTCCGTCTTCAGGGGCTAGCAACAACAAACATTTTTAAATAATTTTAAACTGTCTATAAACACATATTTTTACATAAATACATACAACTTTGTTACGCGACAATTAACATTGAAAAAGACAAGCGTCTGCCGCGGAGTCAAGAGAGTAACTAATTTAATGTTTGTGGTGGTCAAGTAGGTGTCTGTATATATGTGCTACGTTCTCTGTGTCCGTTTTAAAGTTCAGTCTTATGTTTGTTGGTATCTTTATTATGTGTAGCATTTCTAACGTGAACCGTTTCTTGTAGTGTTGTTCTAAAAGCTCTAAATCAGCTTTATACGCAATTGTTATCATTATAAAAACTTATGGTATTCATTTAAAAACGGATTTTTAATAATGTTGTTCTTATTTTATATAAAGAATCTGAGAAAAATCCGTTCTGTACATGATTTAAATGGTATAAAGCTGTTTAAAAGGTTGTTGTCTCCTGAGTGTTACTTGTGTAACATTTGTTGCTCCATCCAAGTCGCTAAGCACGGACCAGTGACTGGCGTCGCAAAATTAATTGATGGCCCGGTTTGATTGCTAAGGGGCAGTGAATCAGACCCTCAGACCTTGATATGCGGGGAGTTGGCGGTCAGCTGGCGATTGACCCAATCTGCTGCGTGTGCCCACAGCTAATCCAATCTGAAGCACTTCGCCCTGCCCACCGTATCAACATATCGGAGCTAAGTCTGCGGAGACAAAAAGTTGTCAATAGCAAAAACAGTCGGCGGATAGTTCATAAATTATGCAGTGACTTGACTTTTGCCGGGTCACGCCTGTGTTATTAATTATATCAAAGACGGCTCTCGAGCGTAGAACTTATTGTGGCATTTGAAGTAATTATCTGTGGTTAAGCTCTCTGGGCAAAAAGGGTCAGTTTTCGCCATTACGTGATGCTTAATACGACGTCTACATACATCCGTTCTGGTCCGGTCATCCGCAACTTGCAATATTTCAGCGCCTGGCATAAGACATTAGCGGAAGTTTCTAGACGACATGTGTATCTTAGCGTAGCTAACATGCTTATGCTGGTGCTCAGAAGTTGCCCAATTATGCCGGCAAACAAATAAAGAACACATGCGGACGCTGTCATTGTGCATATCCAACTACTGCAATGCAATTTCAAGTGCGCACCAGATGGCACTGAAATGAAGGCAGCCGTTTTGCATTGATCCCGGTTCCCTTGCAGGAGTTTAAAATTTAAAGCTTCCTTTTGAAGAATTAATAAAATGAATAGTTTAAAAAAACTAAAAAAAACGCTTTATAGTAAATCCAACCAAAAAGTAAAAAAATAATGTTTAAAATGTTTAACGATAAAATTGGTAGATTCCCTGTCGGAACAACGGGCCGGCAGATTTGATGGTGTTTAAAGCGTTGGGATGCAATAAATCTGCGTGCTGGAATATAATTATACTATATACTATATTATACTATACACTATATTGATGCACTAAATCTCCATGATGGAATACAACTCCCACCATATAGATACACTAAATTTACATGCAGGATTATAATTTGTACTATGTCAATGCACTAAATCTGCATTTTAGAGTACACGTAGCAAGAAATTATCTTCATTTGGCATCCCAACGCTTTAAACACCATCAAATCTGCCGGCCCGTTGTTCCGACAGGGAATCTACCAATTTTATCGTTAAACATTTTAAACATTATTTTTTTACTTTTTGGTTGGATTTACTATAAAGCGTTTTTTTTAGTTTTTTTAAACTATTCATTTTATTTTTAGTTTTTTTAAACTATTCATATTATTTAATTATTTTTGGAACTATCCGATAGCTATTTCCTTTTTTTGCATCTGAAAATTATGTAGAACTGTTGTAAAATGCATGTACAAACCATGTAGAATTGATGTAGAAACCATTTAGAATTGATGTAGAAACCATGTAGAATTCATGTAGAAACCATGTAGAATTCATGTAAAAACCATGTAGAATTGATGTAGTGACCATGTAGAATTCATGAAGAAACCATGTAGAATTCATGTAAAAAGCACGTAAAATTCATGTAAAAAACATGTATAATTCATGTAGAAACCATGTAGACTTTATGTAGAATTCATGTAGAAATCATGTTAAAACCATGTAGAAACCATGTCAAATTCATGTCGAATTTATTTAGCAACAATGTATAATTTATGTGCATTTTACGTATAAGCCGTGTAAAATTCTCTTTGAAAGTGTTACGCAGCCAGATAGCCAGATAGCCACAAGTGAAACTAATATAAAGCGTTTAATAAATAGTTGAATTTCTGATTCCGGTTTGAAAGAGCGCGCTCTTCTATAGATATCGATAAATTATCGGTAAAAAAAACAAGTTGGCAGGCCTGCATGCAAACCAAAAAGTGTTAAACAGCCAGCCAACAGAAACTTCTAGAAAAACTTTCAAGAAGGATCTACAAAATACTATGCGAACGCAGAAAGGGACATGTTCTAGAATTTTATTAAGCGTTCTAAAAATTTCTAGAGTGTTCTACAGTGTTCTATATATCGTATGCTTAGTGGTGTTACGCAGCCAGATAGCCAGATAGCCACAAGTGAAACTAATATAAAGCGTTTAAAAAATACAATTTGTTATTTTTCTAAATCTTTAAACTTTTGTTATATGTATTTAAAATAGTTTATTTTAAAAATGTGGTGTCGTGTTATCAATAGCGGACATTGCTGGAACTACGCGCGTTGCTGTCGCTATCTATCTTTGGCTGCGAAAGCTTTCAAGAGCTTAGTGGTGTTACGCAGCCAGATAGCCAGCCACAAGTGAAACTAATATAAAGCGTTTAAAAAAATACAATTTGTTCTTTTTCTAAATCTTTAAACTTTAGTTATATTTAAAATAGTTTATTTTAAAAATGTGGTGTCGTGTTATCAATAGCGGACATTGCTGAAACTACACACGTTGCTGTCGCCATCTATCTTTGGCTGCGAAAGCTTTCAAGAGCTTAGTGGAGTTACGCAGCCAGATAGCCAGCCAGCCACAAGTGAAACTTATATAAAGCGTTTAAAAAGCAGCAACATTTAAAAACAGATCACCATAAAAAAACAGAAAAGGGTCGTAAACTCTTTTCGCCGCCGCAGCAAGCTAAGCACGTCGACTAACAAGAAACTTCGGCATGAAAAGTGATGTAAATCAAACGAGGGATCGGGTAGTAGTAATAGTTAAGTATAATAGTTTATACTTGGTCCCCAAGAACTAGTGAGATGGTTCGAAGGGAAGCTTAGCTGGGGCCACCAGGCGGGTCGCAGGTTGCGGATAGCGAACAGCCTTCCGGGAAGGTTAGTTGCGAATAAGCGTAAGCGAATAAGCAACCCCGGACAAACAGCGGGTATACCCACGAGGTATACCGACAAGACGCTTGTTTGGCCGTCTTACCACCGTAGCCTTACACACCCCCTCCCTCACAACTACCTACCACCATCCTATCCCTCACATCTCACCTCGGTGCCGGACTAAGGTGTCATCCGACCCGTGCCGATAGTCAGCCTGGCTGGGGGCCCGAGTCAACAAATATCCCAGTCGCAAACGGAGGGTTCAGACAAGTGGCGACCGTCTGTCCTAACTGCGCCTTACCCGGGTACGGCGGATCTCTGCCCGGGCGGACCTTATACTTCTCCGCAGCTCGTGGGACCACATGAAGAAGCACAATAAAGATACGAAAATCCCGCAGGATATCCCTGCAGCCGGAGTCGCAAGACTTTTCGAGGATAGATCCCTCGACGGCGAGAGACCACAGGCGGCAGCGCACACGCCTAGGAACCCCCCAGCAGTTCAGGCCAGACCTGCGCTGCAGGTGTTCCCAGCCAGAGAGCGTGGTGTGCCAGCAGGACTTACCCTGCCAGCACGTCCACCCCTTGCGTCTGATAGGCCACACTCTATCAGACAGCTGAAGAAGACAGACGCCCTGCCAGCCCTAGGACAGCCCGGAGGACTGGACGACCCGAACAGGCGTGGCCTGCCAGGGTCAAAAGTCAAGTGGTACCTCAGGTACCTCTTGCAGGGCTTGACGCCAGAGGAGGCCTTAAGGAAGGCAAAGGAGCCGAGGGAGCAACCGGCAGTAGGAGCAGCACCGGCTGGCAAACGGCTGAATACCAGCCGCACACCACCCGCAGACACCCCCAAAAGGTCCAGGCATGGTAAGGCTAGTGAGACAACCTCACGGGCCCCTAGGCAAGATGGACCTAGCACATCAGCAGCAGCAGCGGTAGAGAAGGCAAAGGTGCAGGCCAGGAAGATACCTTCCCAGCCTCGCCGAGACCATCAACCGACTCCCGCCGGAGGACGACCCTCTGGCCCGGCACCACCGCCCTCCGGACCCCGTCCGACATACGCGGAGGCTGCCAAGAAGGCATCGCACATAAAGGTGGCCATCCTCCCGGAGAAGTTCCCGGTGGTCAGCCTGACCAACGAGGAGCTGTCTGAGTTACAGGAGTCCATCATGGACGAGATGCTCACGTCAGCGTGGAGCGGTCCGGTCGTGTTCAGGGGGATCCACTTCAGGGTGGGTCACCTGATCATCGATTGCCTGGACGAGGGCACAGCTGAGTGGCTAAAACTTGCCGTACCTCAGCTGCGGACGTGGAAGGGAGTACCCCTTGCCACACGAACGGGAGCCGACATCCCGGCAGTCTTCAACGCAACGTTGTTCTGCCCGAGGAGCGCGGATAGGACCAATGAGGAAATTCTGGCCTTCATCGGTTTCCAAAACCGCGTCGGAACAGACGCCTGGAAGGTCATCTCCAGGAGAAACGACGGAGCTGGTGCACTCCTCGTGGTAGGGATGGACCAGGCCGGAAGGGATGAGATAGTGGAGTGGGACCACCAACTCAACTTCCGGTACGGTCACGTCACCGTGAGCGGTCTGAAGAAGACTACGAAAGCTCCGGAAGAGGCGTCCAACGAAGGCACCTGCGAGGCTGTCGAGGATACCCTCGAACCACCAAGTGTGGAGCCGACGTCGCAGAGTGGAGAGGACAGCAAATCTGCCATGGAGATTGGGGACGACCAGGGGGAAGGACACCCCATGTCATCTCAAGAGCTGGCCCAGGAGCTCCTCCTGGACGAAAGCTGCGATGAGGCGGAGGTCACCGTGATAGACGGTGGTGGAGAGACTTGCTCGCTCTCTTCACCAGAAGTCACGGGGCCCCAGACCCTCATCTGATGGCTGCACCAAGCAGCACTCGGCTAGCCCAGGTGAACATCCATCGGGCCAAAGCAGCATCTGCTGTCTTGGCCAGGATGATCACCTCCCAACACCTAGGGCTAGCCCTTGTACAGGAGCCATGGTGGCACCGTGGCATTAAAGGCCTGTACACGAAGGATACCAAGGTAATATGCGATCCAGGAGAACTACCTCCCAGATCATGCATTGTTATAAGGAAAGATATCAACTACAATATCTTTTCAGAGTTCCTGAGCAGGGACTGTGTCGCCATCTCCATCGACGGCACAGGAGCTACACAGAAGCTAGCAGTGGCCTCCGCCTACTTTGCTGGGGAGGAAGCCTGTCCACCGCCAGAAATACTCGGGCTAGTGGACCACTGCCGGAAGAACAAGATCCCCCTTATCATCGGATGTGATGCCAACGCACATCATGTGATCTGGGGAAGTACTGATGTTAATAACAGAGGTGAGCAACTACTAGAATTTATTTTAAACAATAACCTAGAGATTTGTAATGTCGGCTCCACGCCGACATTTGTTACCAAGGTAAGAGAAGAGGTGCTAGACATAACTCTGGCAACCAATTCAATCAAGCCCCACATTAGGAACTGGCATGTGTCACCAGAAGAATCCATGTCCGACCACAGGACAATTTTGTTTGAAGTAGCCTTCAACACAAAAAGGTACACCCCTAAAAGAAACCCCAGGAAAACAAACTGGGATAAGTTTAGGTCAACTCTAGAGCTAAATCTTTCCAACGAACCGTCAGGATACCCTAGACATCCCTTGGAACTAGATAGAGCAGTAGACAACCTAGGTCACGAAATAGTGAAAGCCTTTGAAGACAGTTGTCCACTAGGCAGACAGAAACGGGAAACAGACGCACCGTGGTGGAATGCTAAGCTTGAACAGCTACAACGCACCACTCGAAGGCTCTTCAATAGGCCAAAAACTGAAAGTAACTGGGAACGATACAGGCAAAGCCTGACGCTCTATAACAAAGAGATCAGGAAAGCCAAACGGAAGGACTACAGAAACTTCTGCGAGGCAATAAGTAACGTCAACGAGGGCGCAAGACTGCACAAGGCAATGGCCAAAAGTGCAACGGATAGTAATTTAGCCCTGAAGAAAGGTAATAACACCTTTACTTCCACGGATCGGGAGAAATTAGAACTTCTTTTTGACACGCATTTCCCGGGAAGTACTCCCATTACGGGAAATATTATGCGTGATCATCATAGAACCCCTAGGACAGTAGCAAGTGACTGGGCAACAGCCAAGTCCATAGTTACTCCCGAGAAACTTAAATGGGCTATTGGAACCTTTCAACCATTTAAGTCACCGGGATTAGATAGAATCTCTCCATCCTTCTTACAGCAGGGGCAGGAACTACTCCTATCCCAAGTGCATGGTGCAGCGCTAGGGTGATCTTCATCCCCAAGACCGGGAAGAAAGATATCACCAGCCCAAAGTCCTTCAGACCTATCAGCTTAACTTCGTTTTTGCTTAAAACGCTGGAAAAACTGGTAGACTACAATATTAGGAGAACAGCTCTCAGAGACTGTCCGCTGCAACACACGCAGCATGCATACAGAGCAGGCCGTTCAACAGACACGGCACTTTATCAACTATGCCGCACCCTAGAGGGGGCAGTTGACAGCAAAGAAATTGCTATTTGTGCCTTCCTAGACATAGAGGGAGCCTTCGACAACACATCACATGATGCGGTTCGAGCTGCCCTGTCTAGGAGGAACATAGATGTTACAACGAGCAAATGGATTGGTAACCTACTACAATCCAGACAGGCAACATGTACACTGGGCTCAGACAACATGACGATAGCAACCAGCAGAGGCTGTCCGCAAGGAGGAGTGCTTTCCCCTTTGCTATGGAGTCTGCTGGTAGATGAGCTTCTCAGCAAACTTGCTGAAAAAGGGATCCAGTGTCAGGGATACGCCGATGACATTGTGATAATAGCCAGAGGCAAATTTGAAGAGACACTCTGTGACATCGTCCAACTCGGACTCAAGATAACGCTAGACTGGTGCAGGGAGGTTGGACTCAACCTTAATCCCGCCAAAACAGTCATAGTTCCCTTCACAAGGAAGTACAAACTACAGAGAATGAGACAAATCTCATTGCTAGGAATTCCTATAGAAACTAGCCGAGAGGTTAAGTATTTAGATAGTAAGCTAAACTTCGCTTCCCATGTCCAAAAGACAGTGGAGAAGTGTTATAGAGCTCTGTATACCTGTCGAAAAATTGCTGGGAAATCCTGGGGAACCAGGCCCCAGATAATAAGATGGCTATACCTGATGATTGTGAGACCAATTCTCACGTACGGAGCAATTGCATGGGGTAAACGAGCTAAGCTCAACACCATACAAAAACAGCTACAAAAGTTGCAAAGACTTGCCTGCGTATGTATGACAGGGGCAATGAAAACCTGTCCCACAACTGCCTTAGAAGTACTGATGGAGCTAACACCACTCCATTGTGTAATTGAACTTCAACGCAAAGCTACCCTCCTGAGAATAAGCACTGAGGGCACGGGTAGTGGTTGCATTCTAAATAACAGGGATGCGACTAACCTGTTAGGTGAGGTGCCCCTAATACTACACCCTAGGGATGAAAGGACAGCCGAATTAATCTTCGAGCAGAACTTCACAACACACTTAGGCAATAAGAAAGATTGGACCACATTGTCCGAAGTGCACCCTATGGCCAAACACACCATAGCATGGTACACAGATGGATCCCTGACACAAAAAGGCACTGGCCTTGGAGTGGTAGGGCCCCGCATAAAATACCACGAATCCCTTGGCCAATACACCAGCATATTCCAGGCTGAGGTATGCGCTATTGGACGTTGTGCAGAGCTCAACATACAGCGTGGATATAAGAATAAGGACATCTCGATCCTTTCGGACAGCCGAGCAGCAATTACTGCTCTATGCAGTAATAAAGTCACCTCAAAGATAGTACTAGAGGTGAAGAGTAAACTAAACCGTTTGGGCAGCCTAAATAGACTGGCCCTCAGATGGATTCCGGGTCATAGGGACATATCCGGAAATGAAATTGCCGACAAAATGGCAAAACTAGGAGCCGAACAGCCCCTGATAGGACCAGAACCCTACTGTGGCATAGGAAGGCACACAATAAAAGAATACATTAGGAAAGAGGAAGGCACCATGAGGCAAGAACACTGGAGGAATACCCCAGGCCTAAGGCAAGCCAAAACTCTAATAGAAAACTACAACAAGAAGAGGTTCGAGGAACTTATGCAACTAGGGAAGAATTCACTTAGGATCGTTACCGGATTACTAACCGGGCACTGCAGACTGAAAAGTCACCTAGGTAAGATAGGAATAACAAGCAGCAGGACTTGCAGATTCTGTAACATGGAGGACGAAACCTCTACACACATCATCGCAGGCTGTCCGGCCTTAATAAATTTAAGATGCAGAACCTTAGGGTCGAGAGCTCTATCACATGAGCTCTTAGGAAGAATCAACCCATCAAAACTCCTCGACTTTGTTCGAGGAAATGGGTTGATACCTGAGCTGTAGGCTCCGAATGGGGGTACAATAGATCTAAACATAATAATAATAATAATAGTTTATTTGAAGTAATGCGCGGGACACACGCGCTTGCGGCAGCGACTTGGAGAAGAGAGACACTTGTCGATATATAAGGGATGGTACAATGGTTCTTATCGATATATACATACATTTGGGATATTTCAACAAAAAGTTTAATAAAAAGAAACACTAAGAAAATTCGACGAATCTTTTGTACTTTAAATCATCCTTAAATCTATTGTTTTCTATGTCCATATGCTTTAAGCTTGGTTTAAAAATACAAAAAATAGTAAGCGGTTTCTAGCGAACTCAACGATTTTACTATAACTTAATTAACATTTTTGTTTTTGTTTTTAATTAAAGTTAAATATTTTTTAATTTTAGATTTAAATTGAGTTGCGATCCTAATTGTTTTGTAACTATGTGACGTAAAGCATTTACGAAGAATTGCCTTTTCGAGCATAGCCTGTTTTATTTTAGGCATATAAAATCATTAGTTCGTGCTGATGTAGCAGATACAAGTTTGTTAAACAAATATATTGGTTCTTGGGTTATCACAATTTTATGGAAATATATGTAAGGTGGCATCCCTATGATCACCCTACAAGTGGCCATTATCCAGTATTTTTCAAGTAAAAGAGCAGAGAAGAAGTCCCAAAACTAAGTCGATAACTTTTTAAAGTCGTTTAATCGTTGCTTAATTTAATCTATCCTTGTTAAATATAACATAGCAAAGTCCGCATCTCTAATATGTTATGTTAATCAAAAATTAACATAAGAGATTTTTATAATAAGGAGTGTAGGGTCACTGTGGTTGTTTTCTCTTCCTCTTTTATTTTCGATCTCAACGTGGCTGGTTGTGTGCACAAAATAAACAAGAATAAATATAACAATATAAAAGGGATCTTACTATATTAACATACATCTCGTTCATAATCATTTCGGAACATATTGGGTTAAGGCAACGAACCGTTTATTTCCGACCGAAAGGGCCATGGATCATATTTTTGGATTCAGGATCGCTTATTTCATCCGGAATTTCAGCTGATAAATTGTTATCAATTTGATCGGGTATTATTTTACGAACCAGGCATATCACGATGTGCGCGTGTGGCAGCCCTCTCTTTTGCCATTCAATGGAATACATCCAAAAGTTTGCCACATCGCATAATAAAGTTGTCTTTATGTGGGTGAATCATGAATCTACAGTGACTCCAACGCATAATCGGACACCTTTTTTCCTAACATAAAACTGCTCTAAAACCCACAAAAAATAAGTTAAAAACATAATTTTTTCGCATTTATTTAAACTTTATGTTGTCCCCTTTCCATAACTATAAAAAATTATTTACATTTTTAACGATTACGCTTAGTATTTTAAGAAATACAAAAATACAGTGGAAAATAGTGAAGAAAAGTATTAAAAAACTTAATAATTCCCAACATATTTGAAATTGGAATACTTTATATGAAAGCTTAAGCTGTCTAGCACTTTATTAAGCCTTATTGGCATTGATTCCGATAAAGTTGTTGTTGTTTCTGGCGATACATTACATCACTCCTTATAGGAGGTACTCTTGTGCATTTTTTGTTAAAAATATGATGATTTTTAAACGCTTTATATTAGTTTCACTTGTGGCTGGCTGGCTGGCTATCTGGCTGCGTAACTCCACTAAGCTCTTGAAAGCTTTCGCAGCCAAAGATAGATGGCGACAGCAACGTGTGTAGTTTCAGCAATGTCCGCTATTGATAACACGACACCACATTTTTAAAAGCTTTATATAAGTATCACTTGTGGCTATCTGGCTGCGTAACACCACTAAGCATTACTCTCGCTCTCTCTCGCAGCGACGGCAGCGCTGCCCAAAACGCAGTGAGCAAAATTTCAAATGAGAGTAAGAGAGAGTCAATTTTGAACAAGCGAGAGAAGTCATCTTTGGTGGTTGTTAACACACTAATGCAAAATGATCTCTGCGAATAAGTCCATGTGCGGAATAGCTTTAAGTTTTCCGTATAAATAATAATTTGAAAATTATCTTAAACAAGCAATTTTTATCAGTACCTACCTACCTAATTAAAACTAAAAAGTATAAAATAATATGAATAGTTTAAAAAAACTAAAAAAAACGCTTTATAGTAAATCCAACCAAAAAGTAAAAAATGTTTAAAATGTTTAACGATAAAATTGATAGATTCCCTGTCGGAACAACGGGCCGGCAGAGTTGATGGTGTTTAAAGCGTTGGGATGCAATAAATCTGCGTGCTGGAATATAACTCGCACTATATTGATGCACTAAATCTCCATGATGGAATACAACTCCCACCATATAGATACACTAAATTTACATGCAGGTTTATAATTTCTACTATGTCAATGCACTAAATCTGCATTTTAGAGTACACGTAGCAAGAAATTATCTTCATTTGGCATCCCAACGCTTTAAACACCATCAACTCTGCCGGCCCGTTGTTCCGACAGGGAATCTATCAATTTTATCGTTAAACATTTTAAACATTTTTTACTTTTTGGTTGGATTTACTATAAAGCGTTTTTTTTAGTTTTTTTAAACTATTCATATTATTAACATTATTTTTTAAAAACTACATTATATATTAGATACCGGTGATTTCGGGAGACAGATTCCCCAAAATCATAACTTGGGGATACTTTTAGACGAGCCAAAACTGCATGAAAACAGTTTTATGCCTCGTAAAAATGTATTGGTGGAAGGGGAAAAAATTTATTTATAAAATATCCATATAAGTTAAGGTCAAATAATACCTTAATATATGATGGTAAGAATATTTGGTAATCAAGAAGTCAAAAAAAAAAAATATTCTAGGACCAGCAGCGGACTTACAGGCCGTTTTTTCTTTTTTTCATTATCAGAAAATTAAAATCATGTCTTCTTGTTTTGAAGTACAGACTAAATTTAATTCATATATATTTTACCGGTTTGTGGATCTATCATTCGTAAATTGATATGATAGCCGTCGTCACATTTTCAGTACAATAATGGATATTGTAATGCATCATAGCTGCGGTGAAGCTCTGAAACACGCCGTAATTCATAATTTATTCGATGTAGAACTGTTTTACAACAATTACAATGGCCACTTCATCAATTGTTGGTGCATTAAATTGTCTCGCATGCTTTCCAAAGGGCGTTTTGTCTGCCCTGATAGAGATTCTGTGATCATCAGATGGCGTATGTACGATCGAGAGCGGTTTTAAACAATCGAATTAAATCATTGTGCTGATGTAAGAATGTTTGAAGTTCAGAAACAATTTGTCGCCTTGCACGCGCAGCAATTGTACAACGGCGATCCAATTCACGATTTGCATCTCCGATAAAATAGATTTGCAAAAATTGACGAAGGCACCAGCTCGATGACAAATCTGACCTTGAATCTGTAATATTTGTAATTACTAATTTTATGTTGGGTCAAAATTCTTGAACCCATCGAAAAAATTGCTGGTCATATCACCTCAGTAGTCACCTTAAACGTCGGCATGAAATCAAATGAGAAGTCATTTGAAATGCCGTATTGTATTCTTGAATGTGAGACAAAAAATGCTAAGATGTTTGCGACGTTCCAAAAATGAATGAATGAAGTGGATCAGGGGGAGATTCAAAGGCTGGCAGTCTCACTTTGCCATAAGCACAACACATGCCAGGCGTTTCACCTTGAAATTTGGCTGCATCACAATGTGGACATATCACCGACATTCCACCAATATTGGCAATTTTTTTAACTTTGAAGCTCAAAACATCGAAAACGGTTCGAAAATTCGAAAAACTGTTTAAAGTGTTTTTAGGTACTGTCCTTACTTACATGGCGGAAACATATCGAAGCTAAGAAAATTCATCTAAAATTAAAATCCAATAGCCTCCATTGGCTCATAAACGCTCGCTCCCCCCTCTGCCTCGACTTCAAGGTCCTGCTCTACAATTCAACGCTTAAGCCAGTCTGGACTTACGGCTCCCAGTTGTGGGGAAACGCGAGCAGCAGCAACATCGACATTATCCAGCGAGCACAATCAAAAATCCTGAGAACTATCACTGGGGCACCTTGGTATGTTCGAAACGACAACATCCACAGAGATCTTGGCATTCTACCCGTTAAAGATGAAATATCAAAACAAAAAGCGTCCTACCACACCAAGCTAGCTTCTCATCCAAACCAGCTCGCCAGGGGCCTAGCCAGGGTTTCCAACCGGACCCGATTGCAACGAAATGACCTTCCAGCTCAGCAATAGTTATTAGAGCCCTTTAATTTTGCGTCAGTCATCGTGACTGTCAGATAGCTTTTTAATTTAAGATTTTATAAACTTATTGTTAGTCTCAACTCAGAGAAGATCCAATAAATAAAATGCATATGTAACAAAAAAAAAAAAAGGTACTGTCCTAATCTACACATTTTCAAAGTTTTTTTTTTAATCAAAAAAATCACTCCAAAATTTTTGTTACAGTTGACATGGCCTGACCCAAAAGAAAAGAAACTTTGGCCAACCAAAAATTATATACCTTTGCAGGTAGATTTTGCTATGTTTAAATGTGGTTGGAAAAATTATTATTTTTTTTTTATCTTATAAATCGGATGTATAACCCTTAAAAAGTATGTTCCACAAATTTTATGTTACAGGAGTTACAGGAGTTCAAAGTTGCCAGTTTACTCTACGCGCCCTACGTCGTCTGGGAAACAAACGCGTTTATCTCAGAGCCATGTTTTCGGACCTTACGGAAGTGGTTGAAGGCGCTGAAATGAACCAATCGTCACCAATTTTTTTTTAACGGTTTTTATGGGTCTTTTCTAACAAATGAACTAGAATCAGCCAAAAATATTGAAAACTTTTTTTTTAAGAAAAGAACAAGTGAAAAAAAACATGCAACAATTTTCAAAGCTTCATAACTTTTGTAATTTTTATTTTTTTTCATGATTCTAGTTCATTTAATAGATAATACAATTCAGATTAGAAATGTGTTTCGATTTTGTGTTTCAGATCACGCGTTGCGACGGCATCACTTCCGGTAGCGGGACACCTTTTCAACAAATTGTCGACTTTGATGGACGCCCCCTCCCCCACTTTTTTTATTTATTCAATTTAAAACATTGTATTGCTTAAATAAACGTGTTTTATGAACTTTCAGCATTGTATCTTTAACCGTTTCCTCAAAAGTTTTTTTTTTCAAAAGTGCCATTTTTCGGGCCTACAAGGTGAGAACCTGCCTTAAGAGGGACATCTAAATAAAATTCTAAAGACATCTTAAATTTTTTTGTTTTGCTAGCTAGCTAGCTGAAAGAAGAAGTATTGCATTTAATATTAAATTAAATCATTCATTGATTTATCACTGGGCATTTTTAGCGTTAAAGTCAAATATGTTTTAATTATTGGCCTACCTATAGAGCCGCATCCACATTACTGTCCCTATCATTTTATAGATATAGAACATTTATGTACATATATATTTATTGCTGCCCGACCTTCATCAATGTCTAATAGAAACGGGGTAAAACACTAAATTTAGCAAAGATAAACGAGGGTAAAACGGTAAAAGACAAATTTAATTGATGACCCAACTTGAAGTGATTCCAAACCCATCGCAAAAAAAAGGTGCTAAAGCAAAATTTATTTAAGTCGCTTTGGTTCTCGAAGCTGTATTGCATTAGCTATTAAACGGGTGAGCGGGGCAAAACGCAACTCGTTTTACTACCCCTTTACGAACTTAACATACAAGTAGACGCGGGGCTACAACAACAAAAATCAACCCACATATCAACCGCCGCCAGCAGTGGATTCGCTAAAAACTTTCCTTCACCGTTTGAAGGCTGAACGGGCAGGGCTAACAGGCAGAGCAAAATTATATAAGTTATTTGGGCAGTATTCAATTTAGGGCAGGGAAGGACCTTGCCACATTCAAACAAGAAACGTAAACAGTAAAATTTAGGGATGCAGTGGCCACACAAAAAGAGCGTTAAGAACTTTGGCTAAGTCTCAGCTCATATTTTATTCAGCAGGTCCAAGGGAAAACAAGATGCTTTGTCTGAAGTAGAGACGGTTGCACGACGGGCAAAAGTTCTGCAGTTGAGCTCCACCATTAATTTGTTTTTTCTCCCGCAATTTTTGTTCGCATAGAATTAGTGACAAAATTATAAGAATAATGTGTTAATTAACATCCCTAGACCAGCCTTTCAACGGTGTCGCTTCTTTTTTTTCATATGCCCGGCAAAGACGCTCTCGATTAAGATAAGCAACCACGACCTTTCTAAAAAAAGGGCTTCCAAAGTAACTTTCCGTAAAGCGTTTGTTATAATTCCGTTGAATAGATGAGTTCTAAGTTATTTAGTTCGTTATTAGTTTTATATTTAACCCTTGTGAGAGCGGAAGAAACATATTTTTTTTCCATTTCGATTGTGCTTGTAAATATCTGGAATTGTGTACCTACAAGATATCGAGCATTTTGAAATTTTCTGACAATTTGTCTTAAACGATTGCAGTCAAGTTTGCCAATTTAAAAACAAATCTGTTGGTAATCTTGGATTTCATTGAGGAAAACTTTCTTAGGAAAACTATTTATTTAATTGGAAGTTTAAATACATTAAAAAAGCTAAGCAAAATTTAAACTTTACCTGGAAAAAAATTGCAGGTCCGATTAATTACGGAAATCTCGCAAGAAAGTCCAAAAATTACAAATTTCCAAAATAGTCAAGTACGTGCAGGAAGCTTGTTCGAGTAAACAAAACAAAAATATAATAAAATAAAAAACCTAGAAGTATGCACCATATACAGTAGCGGACAAAGAAATCCGGACAGGCAAAAAAAAGTTCGTTTTGTACATTTTTTTAAATTGAGTTCATGTTTCAGGAAAATTTGTATTAAACTTATTAAACGAATGCATTTTTTAACCAGCACAACTTTTACTTCGATTCCGGGGAATTTTTATTTTTTTTTTAAATCATAAATTAAAATTTTGATACTTTTTCAAAAACTGAGGAATTTTTTTTTTTATTTCGAAAGTAAGTTACAAATTATTTGAAAATAGTGTTTTTTAATTGAACATTATACTACATAAAACATTTTTTTTCAATATTTTGTTGGACCTCCTTGTGTTTTTTATGACCGCCTTTATCCGTGTCGGCATAGAATCCACTAGATGTTGGATTATTTCAACAGTTATTTCGTTGTACCAAACATTTTCCACAATTGAATCAAGCTCTTTTACAGTTTTGGGTTTCTTCTTCGTTGTTTTAACCTTTAAAATATATGCCAAAGGTTCTCAATCGGGTTTAAATCAGGACTATTGCCTGGCCAGTCCAACGAAGTTATTCCAACCAGCTTCAAATATTTTGTAATCTAAAAAAAAAAATATTAAAAAGTTAAGAGCTTAGGTATCACTTATACAATAAATAAAGGAATTTAAAAAAAATATAACTTACCGATTTTGCACGATGGCAAGGAGCAGAGTCGTCCTGAAAAATTATTTCATTGGCCTACGAAAGATGCTCCTCAATAGATGGTACAAGATGGTCGTCAAAAATTTGTTGATACTTTTTGACGTTAACTGTTCCATCAATTAGTGCCAGATCTCCAACTCCAAAGTAAGAATAGCATCCCCAGACCATACGGGACCCACCATGCCTGACCGTCCGTCGTAGGCACTCACTTTTGAATCTTTCTCCGACTTTATGTGGCACGCAGGACTTACCATCGGAAGCAAAGAGGTTTATTTTGGACTCATCCGCAAATATAACGTTTCTCCAATCGTTTAAGGTCCAAGATTCGTGCTCTTTAGCCCATTGTAGCCTTTTTTGACGCATTTTAGCGGTTAAAACCTACATCCGAGCCAGCCGTGGCGGTCATATGCCAGAAATCCTACATCCGAGCCAGCCGTGGCGGTCATATGCCAGAAATCATATATAAAATATAATGCCACAAGATTATCTTTCGAATAAAAAAAATTCATGTTAATCGAATAATCCATCGTTGTTTGATTGCAACTTAAAGTTCTATACCTTTAAAAAAAACACCCGTCATAAAAAACAAGCAAGAACGCTTTAGTCGGGTTTCCCGAATATAAGATTCGCAATACTCATTGCCCTCTTTAAAAAAACGAAATAAGAAAAAACGCTTGAGTCGTTAGACCTCTTAAAAAAAAAGCGTAGCCTACTTTTGAGCGCAATAAATTTATAACGCAATTGTAGGTATACACAATTTCTTGAAACTGTGCAAATTTTAAAATTTTTTTATATATCTGTGTAAACATTTTTAATACAAACAACATTTATAAAGGCCACTTTTTTCTAGCATTAAAAATGTGGGAACCACAGTGTTTCGCGGTTTGTGGGCGTTAATAGGGGCGTGGTCGGGTTTTAAAACAAACTTGATCTACGTGGGGCATTTTCTGTCTGTGTGCAAAATTTGGTGGCTCTGGCTCTTATGGTTCACGAGATCTCGAGGCTCGTACGGACGGACGGACGACAGATAGACATTTGCAATGTTTACAGCATTTGCTTACTCTTCGAGTATCGCAAATAAAAAGTGGCTCCATCTATGGCGGGAACCAAAAACCCGGTCATATTGGTAGCTTTAGAAATTAGGATCCCTGTCCGGAAATCTGCTCTTTTTTTAACAATAAACTTTAAAGGAAAAGTTGAATAATTTGTGCTTGAATCATCCTGATTTCAAAAACTAAATGACCTTCTCTTTAGGAGCTAAGTCGAGCACATTTGTGCTTATACCACTAGCCACCAAAATCATGAAAACTGTTCAAAATCAAGCATCCATCTCAAAAAGTTACATCTCATTTTGCTTAAAAAGAGCCAAAGCCGCAAGAGAAACAGGTGCAGGAGTTGGAACAGTAGATGGACGCCTAGGAATAGCCACCAGAGCCGTCAACGGGGCAACAGCAGTTGTCGAATCGGATGTAGATGGACCTAAGTAGCCACTGCCAGTCCTTTAAATTGACGCGGCATCTTCCCTTACGCCAGCACCAGCAACATCACAAACGCCGAGATCCAAATCGTCCCGAACTTCCGTTAAGGAAGAAGGGGGAGGAACAGCGTCGGAATCATACGATTCATCTTTAGCGGCGAGGGGGGGTGCGGCACGATTGAAGTCCATCAAGTGACTCGGCTTTTATTGTTGCTTATGTTTCTGACCTTGAGTCCCTTAGATTCCACTTCGTTTTTAATCAGTCCAGTATCTGTTGAAAAGTGAAGATTTTTAATAACTACTCTAAAGGCTCTCTCTTGTTAAAGTTGATAGGAACGGAACTTAACTAGATCATCACTTAGAATTTTAATTAGTTTTCTATACTCTTCTACAGATTTAACCATGTCCATCGCGTTGACTTTTGTAGTAAAAATGTTGCTTGTCAATTTTTTTACCAAGATATGGCAGCATTTGAGTTGTATTAGCAACATCAGATAGAAATATTGGCGGTGGTTTGTCCGAATCGTTGCTTGCAGTTGCCGTTTCTTGTATTTCGTTTTCGTTGTCTTTTCCAAGATCAGCTGGCTTATCAGTGCATAGAGGATGAAACTTATTAGAGCTGGTGCTTGGTCCAGCATCCAATGCAGTTACTTTCCTAGCAACAGGTGGGGAATTTGGATTTGGTCGTTTGTTTTGCTTCGGTTTTACCCTCTGCCAGTGCCAAACCGATACGTCTTCGTTGGTTCACACATGTTGATAGGGTATCAACACTTTGTGACTCCAAAGTTCGATGATTGTTGTTGTTTAGATGATGCTGATAAGCTCCAACGGTTCACAGAATGAAAATAAATGAAAGAAGCTTGGGCTTCGCACAGTAGCAGTGCTGCCAGCAGTCAGTTAAAAAAAAAGGCCAGGTCAGACAAAAAAAAGACGAAACAAGATAAAACGCTATAGTCGGGTTTCCCGACTATAAGATTTGCGATACTCATTGCCCTCTTTAAAATCAGCTAGCTAGCTCTCTTCAATAATGTGTAGCCTACTTTCATGCGCAATCAGTTTTAGGCGCCCTCTCTTAAAAAAGAAGTTTTGCCTACTTTTGAGCGCAATAAAAATTTTCAACGCATTTGTATACACAATTTCTTGAAAATTGTCAGATTTTAAATATTTGGTAGATATTTTCAATACGAACAACATTTGTAAGGGCCACTTTTCTCTAGCACTAAAAATGTGGACACCACAGAGTTTTTTCCGGTTTGTGGGCGTAAAAAGGGGCGTGGTCAGGTTTTGAAACAAACTTGATCTGCGCCTTGCTTATAGAAGTCTGTGTGCAAAATTTGGTGGCTCTAGCTCTTATAGTTCCCGAGATCTCGATACTCGTACGGACGGACAGACAGACGGACAGACAGACATTTTACAGTATTTGCTTACTCTTCGAGTATCGCAAATAAAAAGGGACAGAAATTTAAAAAAAAGGACCAAAAAAAGGCCAACTTATTGTTTAAACAAATTTATGTTATTAGGTACAATTTTTTTACTTCAGATTCACATATGGGCTAATGCTGCGTTGCGGACGTTACATTTGTACGCAAATTTGATTGTTAGAATTGACACAGCTGCCGTTGACGTGGGTATATTTTCATAAATTGTTGGCCATATGCAGTTTCTTGAGTGCACTTTTAAACTTATTTAAAAACAAGAGGTTAACTGTTTTTTAAAGAAAGTTATGCTTGCTCAAAGTTCCGTTGCGGACGTTACAAAAAATGGAAGTAAAATTTAAGGTTTGTGTGCATTTCCACATTTATTAGCGAATTAAGAATAGTTAACCAAACATTGCTTAGACAAGTTTAGTTCCTATGATTTAGGAAAAAAAATTTGGCAAAAAACCATATAGAAATATGTTTTTTATAGCTTTTTTCGTTTTTCGGGCTGGTTTAAAAATTCAAATTAGCCCATATGTCATGATTATTTGTTAGCGGAGTAAAAACTTGCAATTAAAAATACATTTTTGAGGTGATATCATGGAAATTACAAGCTAAAAGTAACCTAATCTTATACATGTTTTTAAGGGTCTTGGCACAAAAACAAAAAATTTTTTTTCGAGTACTTTTAAAAAAGTTTTCAATAAAAACATCAGGAATTAATTTGCTTAAAACCCTTTGTACATTATTCATAGCGTTTGGTAATTATTTTATCTGATCGATTTAATCGCTTTAAGGGGTTATATACCTTTTTATTTCCAAAAAATCTAAAATTTTTTTATTACTTTATCTTAAAGAACAACTCCTTAAGAACATTTTCGCAAATCGAATTTATCTGCAGAAAAGATAGCTCAATAAGGCCTTCAATAAAATCATTTTGAGCTCTTGGAGTCATGGATATCAAATCATTACATGGAAACCAAGAGACATTTGGGAGATTAAAGTTACCGAGAACAATAAGGTGATCATTATTGTCAGCCAACAAAGATACATGACGTATCGCAGACAGATGCAGTAAATAAATGTTAAATTCGGACCCTGGGGGTATGTAGGAGCAGGTAATCAATATATTGCACTTTGGAAGTGAGAGTTTGACAGAAATAAATTCAATACTCAAGGAGTCAGGAGTGTTGATAAGCTCCGAAGTCAGGTTAGATTTAACCGCTATGAGGACCCCCCCACCACGACGACACGGACGATCATTTCTATAAATAAAGTAGTCATTAGACAAGATTTCACTATCAATTACGGTCGAGTTAAGCCAGGTTTCAGAGAATGCAATAACATTTGCATCAAAAGTAGCACTATCTTGAAATAGTTTGGAGAGCTTACTCAGCAAACCTCTAAAATTTTGATAGTGAATTAAGAGATCTAGTTTTTTGGAGCCGCAGAAGTATTTTGCGAAGCAGTAGAGGTTCTAACTTTCGAATTGTCTTTTTTCAAGTACTCATGAACAATAGTATTATCAGGCCAAAAACTCGAACAAATAATTTTACTAAACAACCCATCGGGAACATGAATTTTAAAAGAAGAGTAATCCCTTCTGAGTTTAAAATTAAATTTGGTGATGACGACAGCATTGGGATCAGTAAGGGAGAGTCTTGTGACAAAATGATGTCCAACATCGTTCTCAGTTGCAGAAGCCAACAGTCTCGACACAAAAACAAACTTTTTAAGAGCCAAAGCCGCAAGAGAAACAGGTGCAGGAGTTGGAACAGTAGATGGACGCCTGGGAATAGCCACCAGAGCCGTCAACGGGGCAACAGCAGTTGTCGAATCGGATGTAGATGGACCTAAGTAGCCACTGCCAGTCCTTTAAATTGACGCGGCATCTTCCCTTACGCCAGCACCAGCAACATCACAAACGCCGAGATCCAAATCGTCCCGAACTTCCGATTACGATTCATCTTTAGCGGCGAGGGGGGGTGCGGCACGATTGAAGTCCATCAAGTGACTCGGCTTTTATTGTTGCTTATGTTTCTGACCTTGAGTCCCTTAGATTCCACTTCGTTTTTAATCAGTCCAGTATCTGTTGAAAAGTGAAGATTTTTAATAACTACTCTAAAGGCTCTCTCTTGTTAAAGTTGATAGGAACGGAACTTAACTAGATCATCACTTAGAATTTTAATTAGTTTTCTATACTCTTCTACAGATTTAACCATGTCCATCGCGTTGACTTTTGTAGTAAAAATGTTGCTTGTCAATTTTTTTACCAAGATATGGCAGCATTTGAGTTGTATTAGCAACATCAGATAGAAATATTGGCGGTGGTTTGTCCGAATCGTTGCTTGCAGTTGCCGTTTCTTGTATTTCGTTTTCGTTGTCTTTTCCAAGATCAGCTGGCTTATCAGTGCATAGAGGATGAAACTTATTAGAGCTGGTGCTTGGTCCAGCATCCAATGCAGTTACTTTCCTAGCAACAGGTGGGGAATTTGGATTTGGTCGTTTGTTTTGCTTCGGTTTTACCCTCTGCCAGTGCCAAACCGATACGTCTTCGTTGGTTCACACATGTTGATAGGGTATCAACACTTTGTGACTCCAAAGTTCGATGATTGTTGTTGTTTAGATGATGCTGATAAGCTCCAACGGTTCACAGAATGAAAATAAATGAAAGAAGCTTGGGCTTCGCACAGTAGCAGTGCTGCCAGCAGTCAGTTAAAAAAAAAGGCCAGGTCAGACAAAAAAAAGACGAAACAAGATAAAACGCTATAGTGGGGTTTCCCGACTATAAGATTTGCGATACTCATTGCCCTCTTTAAAAACAGCTAGCTAGCTCTCTTCAATAATGTGTAGCCTACTTTCATGCGCAATCAGTTTTAGGCGCCCTCTCTTAAAAAAGAAGTTTTGCCTACTTTTGAGCGCAATAAAAATTTTCAACGCATTTGTATACACAATTTCTTGAAAATTGTCAGATTTTAAATATTTGGTAGATATTTTCAATACGAACAACATTTGTAAGGGCCACTTTTCTCTAGCACTAAAAATGTGGACACCACAGAGTTTTTTCCGGTTTGTGGGCGTAAAAAGGGGCGTGGTCAGGTTTTGAAACAAACTTGATCTGCGCCTTGCTTATAGAAGTCTGTGTGCAAAATTTGGTGGCTCTAGCTCTTATAGTTCCCGAGATCTCGATACTCGTACGGACGGACAGACAGACGGACAGACAGACATTTTACAGTATTTGCTTACTCTTCGAGTATCGCAAATAAAAAGGGACAGAAATTTAAAAAAAAAGGACCAAAAAAAGGCCAACTTATTGTTTTAACAAATTTATGTTATTAGGTACAATTTGTTTACTTCAGATTCACATATGGGCTAATGCTGCGTTGCGGACGTTACATTTGTACGCAAATTTGATTGTTAGAATTGACACAGCTGCCGTTGACGTATATTTTCATAAATTGTTGGCCATATGCAGTTTCTTGAGTGCACTTTTAAACTTATTTAAAAACAAGAGGTTAACTGTTTTTTAAAGAAAGTTATGCTTGCTCAAAGTTCCGTTGCGGACGTTACAAAAAATGGAAGTAAAATTTAAGGTTTGTGTGCATTTCCACATTTATTAGCGAATTAAGAATAGTTAACCAAACATTGCTTAGACAAGTTTAGTTCCTATGATTTAGGAAAAAAAATTTGGCAAAAAACCATATAGAAATATGTTTTTATAGCTTTTTTCGTTTTTCGGGCTGGTTTAAAAATTCAAATTAGCCCATATGTCATGATTATTTGTTAGCGGAGTAAAAACTTGCAATTAAAAATACATTTTTGAGGTGATATCATGAAAATTACAAGCTAAAAGTAACCTAATCTTATACATGTTTTTAAGGGTCTTGGCACAAAAACAAAAAATTTTTTTTCGAGTACTTTTAAAAAAGTTTTCAATAAAAACATCATGAATTAATTTGCTTAAAACCCTTTGTACATTATTCATTGCGTTTGGTAATTATTTTATCTGATCGATTTAATCGCTTTAAGGGGTTATATACCTTTTTATTTCCAAAAAATCTAAAATTTTATTATTGCTTTATCTTAAAGAACAACTCCTTAAGAACATTTTCGCAAATTTTCATAGAGATCCGAGCAGTAGAAAAAAAGTTACAGCTCTTTTAGCCGCGCGCCTCGTCTCGGCCTGTAGGAGCGCTTGTCGCTGGCTAAAATACATTTTCAGAACAAATATATATAAGCAAAATCCCTAAACGCAGGCAATAGCTTTCCTGGATATGCAAAAAAAAATAAAACCAAGTAAAAATAATCAAAATGCCTAAAAGCAGGCAATAGTTGTCTTGAATATGCACTTATCAGTGGCTGTGTAACCGTGCACAAAGTTAATTAGGCTGATTAAACCATGCACAAGATAATTAGGGTCCGCTGCTGCATAACTTTGGTTATCGAATTAGCGAAGTTTATAATGAATATAATTATTTTTAGGTGTAGAAGAAATAAAAATTCATATGTAATTTAAGAAGAACATTTTGGATATTTAAAATTACAAAAAGAATAATTTAATTTTTTTTAGTTTAGAAATACATAAAATTAATACTGGAAAGAAAAATTACTAGATGTTAGCCGAGTTTAGATCCGCAGGGATGATATCCTTTTTCCAGGGCCAAATGTCACAGTGACTTTGGAGACCCTTGCGGCCTGCGGAAATAGGCCTACAAGCGTGATCATAACCCTAAGCTCGGTCTATTTGCCGATTGACTCTTGAGGTGACCAGTTCACTTGATCTTCAAGCCAAGTTTTTTCTTAACTTCACGTGGACAAGCCGACGCAAGGCTGGTCAATCGCAATTAAAACCACAAACAACAACGATTTTCGTTGCAGTTCTGGGTAAATATTAACCTGCAATCCATGGCAGACTCGAATTTTGGTTAATTTGGCAATATTTCTTGCAGCCAACTTCCGAAGTCCCACTGCCTCTTTTCGCCGCAAGATTTCCACTTGCGAGAGCCAAAAAGCTTGCGAGTGCAGAGCAGCGGAGAGGTGTGGGGCGTAAGCCCAAAAACCTACAATTTTTTTCTTCAGTCTCCCAAAATCCAATGAGATAAGGGGAGCTACGATCCAGTTGGACATAGGCAGTGCTTAACATCAGCGGTTTCATCGACATATAAATCCGTAAAAGGGAAAGCAATCGTGCTCCTAGGATGACCCCGTAGGCGGAAAAGTGCGGAAAAATCCGAAAATAACCCCTTGACCCCCTCGAGCTCGTGCATAACCTATCTCGTGTTAACCCCATCGAGCTCGTGCGTAACCCCCAAATGGTGTAAATTGGCAGAAGAAATAACCGAGGGCCTCGGCATGCCTTAAAAGAGGTTAAACTCGAAGGAAAACCCGATCGAGTTACATTTTTTGTTTATTGTTTTTTTCTTAAATATTATTAGCTGAAAATCATGAAGGCATAATCTCTAACCAAAAATCAGTGAGAAAATCCAAATATGTGAGAGAATGGTGATGTGAACAATAATATGAAAAGAAAAGAAAAATGAAAAATGAAGAAAATAATGGAAAAAAAGTATAAATAACCAAATGGGCAAACTGAAAATATAATAAAATTATTTTGGCGAAAATAAAAGTGGTGTGTTGCTTGCGTTACAAAAGCAAAACAAAAACAAACATAAAACCTAATTAAAGTACGCAAGACAACAAACAAAAATAATGCAAAGTAAAGCAAAGTAACACGAAAAAAGGTGTAATATCCAATAAAAATTAAAAGTGATCTAAAAGCTCTTATATAGGTTTTTATGACCCCTCCCTGCAGAATCGCCGAAAGCGCTTTCGACCGACTGGAAATGGGGCGGTAAGTTTACCCAAACCTTTTGTTGTTTTTTTAGATCTACACATGCAAAAAAGTAATGTAAAGTAAAGTTAAAGCCAAATAAAAGCAATTTTGTGCCTAAACGGCGATGATTTAAACTAACAGCAAACACAATAAAAGAGAATTTATATGGCTAACGTAAACCACTTCTGTTCGCGCCTGAACAAAAATAATGCCCGAATTTAAATATACCCTATTTTATTATACTATATTATATATTAAATATATTATTATTATTATCATACCTTAAAAGTACCTATCATATTATCTTCCCACAGCGCCATTCTCACGATTATTCTCACTATGCTAAATATTTTTCTTAATTAAATAAAATTAAACCTTTACATGCCTAAATTAAAATATTATTTACTAAAACTATTAGAAACTAAATATATCCAGACTCACATGGAGTGTAGTTGTTATTATTATTATTTTTAAATAAATATTGTGAATTTAAAATGAATAACTGCTAGGCGTTTACATAATGGGGTCATGCAGATCGGAAATATGGTAGGGTATTAAGAAATTGACTTGAACAAGGGACCATTATAACAAAATATTTTTATAAAGCGGAGAAAATGGTCATGGTTGGGAGGGCTATTATACGTTGCTGTAACAACAACAACAGCAGCAACATTCAAGTCAACATGTTTTAGTGTATTTGTTTTCTTTTGTCGATCGTTTAGTCACCTTTTCTTATTTTATTTTAATGAGAGTTTGCGAATCCCTTTTTAATCCCGATGCACGCGAGATCAAATAATGTTTTGTATGCAAAGCCAGCAACTGCGAGTAGTACACATAGAGAAAAACCCCCCCATTGACCCGAATGAGCAGAGCCGGTAGCAACGCGTGCTGTGCTACCTCGTAACGACCATCAGCTGGCCACGATAGGATACCCTGGTATTTTATTTAACCGTGATATGCTACAATAAATATTATTTGTGGCGCCCAAACGTGTCGGCCATAACCGGCAAGCCGATTAATTCATGCTTATAGGCCATCTCCATCTAACGATTTGTAAATTTTACCTCAAATTTAGGCCACCCTTCCCTCACACACTCTTATCAAAAATCCTTACTATCTTTCTCATATTTAATTGCGTTCGTCAAGCCTAGTATATTTTGGGTTTAGATTAGCGGACGTTTTCCAAATAAACACGCCTCGACCCATCAAAATGCTAGGGTATTTGTATTTCAGTTGAGATGTCTTGCACGGTTGACTATAGTGTCTTGACTAAGTGAAAGCCTTTTCTCGTGCTTAAGTTTTCTCGACAGTTATACCCTTCCTATTATCTAGCTATTGAAATCGGTAAATTTCAAAAATAATTTCCGCATCTAGCTAGATATTGTTTTTTTTCTTTTCTTTTATTTAGCTATTGACTTCGGTTAATTTTAAAATAATTGCCGCATCTAGCTAAATTATCTTTCTAATTATTTTCTAAATTCCTTTTTATTTAGCTATTGACTTCGGTTAATTTTAAAATAATTGCCGCATCTAGCTAAATTATCTTTCTAATTATTTTCTAAATTCCTTTTTATTTAGCTATTGACTTCGGTTAATTTAAAAATAATTGCCGCATCTAGCTAAATTATATTTCTTATTGTCTTCTAAATTTCTTTTATTAAGCTATAAATTAAATCTAGCTAAATTATTTACTTTTCTATTCTTTTATTTTTTTTAGTTATCGAAATCGGTTAATTTAAAAATAATTGCCGCATCTAGCTAAATTTCTGTCTTTCTTATTGCTTTCTATATTTCTTTCATTTAGCTATAAATAAAATCTAGCTAAATTATCTATCTTTCTATTCTTTTATTTTATTTAGCTATCGAAATCGGTTAGTTTCAAAATAATTACCGCATCTAGCTAAATTTTATGTTTTTCTGGTTATTGTTGAATGCGTATATGAAACTCAGTCGTGGTGCATTACTACTAGAGATCTCTATACAAAATTCAGAACAATACCTATTCCTCGTCCATAACTAAAACGTATTATACCTTTCCGGAAATAAGTGATAGCATGACCCTAATAATTTTGATATTATAATTCACCACTTCGATTTAATTTTTTTTGGGAAATCTTAATATTTTTTATTTTATTATAATTCATTAACCATCATAAACATATTTATAAAACAATGCCTTTGACTCGCAGTCCAGAACACTTACGTGGAGAGGAAAGAGCTGTACATTGTTATATTTGCACAAATGAGATTGAGTATACGACGCAGCTGCTAACAAAAGATTGTGAACATACCTTTCACCTGGCGTGTTTTAACGCCATAGCCCGTACACACTGTCCCGTCTGCAAAGCTCTGATCGAACCACCTGAAGCATTAGACAACACCCAGGTAGAACAAGCAACAGGTTCTCAAAATTTGAACAGGCAGTCAGACGCTAATACCTCAGAAATGGACTTACAGGACGAGGATCCAAATATAAGCAAGTTAGTACAGGCTATAACAAATGCAATGGGAGCGGCTGCCAGTAAGCAATCAGAAGTTCTAACGAGGGCAATAGAGACAGGCTTCCAAAGAATGTCATTTCAGGGGCCAGCAGCGACCAGTGGAATTAATAACGGAACCCAAGTTCCTCCACTAAATCCCACAAATGTAGGAGGCAATGTGAACAGATTGAATAGTTCTCAGTCAGAGGTACCCGACCTAAATCCAGGCCGTATTATTCAAATAATGACCAATTGGAAGTTGCGATACACTGGCAAAGGTGCCTTATCAGTAGATGACTTTATTTATCGGGCCGAAGCCTTGACTAGGCAGACACTAGCAGGAAGATCCGATTTGTTGGCTCAATATGCAAGCAACTTGTTCGAAGGCAGTGCAGCCGAGTGGTTTTGGAGATACCACAAGTCAGTAGATTCCATAGTTTGGGTAGATTTGTGTCAGGCTCTGAGGACCCAGTTCAAAGATGCGCGTACAGATAGGGATATTCAGGCCACTATTGATCAGCGCAAGCAGAAACCCAACGAATCTTTTGATGAATATTATCAGGTTATAGCTGCTATGGCAGACCACTTGTCCCAGCCAATGTCAGACTCCTATATGCTAGGGGTGTTAAGGTCCAACCTTTTAACAGAAATACAACATGAGCTGCTTCATGTAGCGATTAAGATAGGGATGTCGAAAATATATCAAAATATCAATATATTGATATTTTTTGCGAAAAAATAAATATTTTTATGGTGAAATTTTTTTTGAATAAATATCAGGTATCATCGATTTTTTTTGCAGATTTTTTTTGATATTTTTAAGCTGTCACACTTTTCGTCGGGACAAGAAATAATACATATGTGAAACATGAGCGTCGCTAAAAATTTTTTTTTCGCAAGTGGTAATGGATCTGCCAAGTGCAACATTTGTGATTGAAACATAAAAACAGGTGGCAATAGCTCAAATCTGCTATCACATTTTAAAAACAAACACCAAGACGCCTATATTAAGTGCTTAAACAAAGTAAGTAATAAGAGCGCATATGAATATGTATGTATGTGGGGTTTTATTTAAAGTGATAGAATAAGGGTAAGTTTATTAAATATAAAATATAAAATAGATTAGTTTTTAAATGTTTGGTTTGGTATTTCAATCTTCGTCTCGTCGTTTGATTGAGCACGTCTTGCTCAGTCGGGCGTCGTTCTTCAACTCTCTCTCTTCTTCTCAGCTCTGCGCCTCTTGCCTTCGTTTCTAGTCATCTTTTCGTCGTCTTGATTGTAGTCTGCTTCATCTTCGATTCCTTCAGCTCATCCTTCTGTGGATCGCGTCTTTCGTCGTGTTGATCGTCGTTTGTGTTTCCACCAGCTCGTTTTGCTGTGGAACGCGTCTTTTGTGGATCTTCTCTGCTTTTCATCTTCTCGTCATTTCATCTTTATCGTGTCATCTTCTTTGTCGTGTTCGTTGTCTAGAGCGTCTTCTTGTTGTATCTTGCGTCTTCTTGGGCAAAATACCTCCCACATGTATGTGTGTAGTACAGCATAGCATTCACAGTGCAAGAAAACGCGGTCATAAAATGCGCGGGAGATAGCGGTTTCCCGCGCATTTTATGAGTTTATATTAATTAATTAATTAATGCAAAAAAGGCGGTCATAAAATGCGCGGGAAACCGCTATCTCCCGCGCATTTTATGACCGCCTTTTTTGCATTAATTAATTAATTAATATAAACTAAGATTAAAATTTAAGATCGTATGTGGGTTAATGTTTAGGGTTTATTGCTAATGCAGCTTAAAATTAAAAAAAAAAGTAATAGTAAAAAAAATATCAAAAATATCTGATAAATCGATATTATTTTAATGATATATCAAATATTATTTTAATTATTTTTTTCAATAAAAAATATCATCGATACGATATTTTTAAATATTTCGACATCCCTAGATTAAGAGCGTGGCGGATCTACGCCAAGCCGTGCGAAGGCATGAGATTTTTAAGCAGAATGTGTCCAAGCCCCATAATTCTTTTAGCCGTCCTTTGCAAAAACGACAGGTTAACGAGATAGCTACTCAACCAGAGGATGAGCCACCCGGCGAAGATCAAGAGATCGAAGAAATTGCGGCAATTGAGCTGCAGTGTTGGAACTGCGGCGTAGCAGGGCATAGATACCATGACTGTACATGCGAACGCCGAGTTTTCTGCTATGGATGCGGAAAGCCAGATACTTATAGACCCACATGCGCAAAATGTCAGACGTCAAAAAACTGGGGGTCTCGAGCACCAGTAGGGAGTGCTCGTCAAAAATATCCACCGAGAGAACCAAAACTGGATTAATAAACGATAATTCAGTAACGCTTTCAGTTAATAATCAAAACAAACCAGATTTCCATAATTTCCCGGACATACCATTACATAGCAAAGTCAACAAACATTTTGTAGTAAATAAGCACAAGCATTGCCAATCAGGAGTTCGACATCGAATTTATTTTAAAACAATTAGGCAAGAACGCGCAAAGGTGCTTTCATCAATTATAGAAAATTCATTAGACGTTAGGCCATACGCAAAGGTTTATATTTTAGGCGAATCATATAGTGGTTTACTGGACACCGGAGCGTCAATAAGTTGCATAGGCGGATCTTTGGCAAAGGAACTGATAAGTGACCAGAAACCCATAAAACCCTTTCGATGTTCAGTAAAAACAGCAGATGGAAAGTCACAGGAGATAATAGGCAAGCTAACCACAGAGGTAGTATTCAGGAATCAGCCAAAAGAAATTACTTTCTACATTGTGCCTTCTTTATCCCAAAACCTTTACCTAGGGATTGATTTTTGGGTCAGTTTTCATTTGCTTCCGTCTTGTATCTCCAGCCTTAATTTTTCAACTTTAGATGACCCTTTAGTGCGACCGTTAACAACGGAACAGCGTAAACAACTGACAGACACCATAGCTTTATTTCCTTCGTTTGCCGAAAATGGATTAGGGCATACATCTGTTCTTTCGCATAGCATCGATGTGGCGGATGCGAAACCAATTAAGCAGAGACATTATCCAGTTTCTCCCGCTATAGAAAAGATGATGTACGAAGAGTTAGACCGTATGTTGTCGCTGGGAGTGATTGAAGAATCAAATAGTGCGTGGTCTTCTCCTGTGGTCCTTGTACGTAAGCCAGGAAAAGTCCGCCTTTGTTTAGATAGTAGAAAGGTGAACGCAGTAACAGTAAAGGACGCCTATCCAATGCCCTTTATCGACGGAATTCTAAGTCGATTGCCAAAGGCTGAATTCATTTCAAGTTTAGACTTGAAGGATGCCTTCTGGCAGATTCCACTTGACCCAAAGTCCAGGGATAAAACTGCGTTTACTGTCCCCGGTCGTCCCCTTTATCAATATACGGTAATGCCATTCGGGCTCTGCAATGCACCCCAGACCATGTCCAAGTTAATGGACAAAATTGTCCCGGCTAATCTGAAAAGGGAAGTTTTTGTTTACCTAGACGACCTATTAATAGTATCAGATTCTCTAGAAAAACACCTCAAAACGTTAAGAGAACTGGCATCGCAATTTACTAAGGCAGGTCTTACAATAAATGTGCAGAAAAGTAAGTTTTGTTTAAAGGAAATACAGTATCTAGGCCATGTGGTAGGACACGGAACAATAGCCACAGACCCAGATAAACTTTCAGCCATCGTAGAATTTCCGGAACCACGATCAGTCAAACAGCTTCGACGCTTTTTAGGTATGACAGGGTGGTACCACAAATTTATTAGGAATTATGCCACTATTGCTTCACCCTTAACTGATGCCCTTAGACAAAAGAGAAAGTTTGAATGGTCAACAGAGGCGCAAAAGGCGTTCGAAGCTCTAAAAAAGCAAATGTGCGAAGCTCCAGTTCTGCATAGTCCGAATTTCGGGGAACCCTTTTTCATACACTGTGACGCCAGCCATACGGGAATTGGTGGGGTATTGGTCCAGCTAAACTCTAGTGGAGACGAAGTGCCAATTGCTTTCATGTCTCGCAAGCTGAATCAATGCCAAAGGAACTATTCCGTTACTGAAAAGGAATGCTTAGCGGCTATCATGTCTATTAAGAAATTCCGAGCATATGTTGAGGGCCATAAGTTTACCGTAGTCACCGACCATGCCTCGCTAAAATGGCTCATGTCCCAGTCAGACTTAAGCAGCAGGTTAGCTAGGTGGGCTCTCAAGCTTCAGGGATTTAGTTTCGAAATTACTCACAGAAAAGGCAGCCAAAATATTGTCCCGGATGCTCTCTCACGGACCTTCACAGAAGACTTATCAGCCCTAGAAGTAGACCAGTTTGTTGACCTCCAATCAGATCACTTTAAAAGCAAGGATTATGAAGAGCTAAAGAGCAAAGTTAGGCAGAATCAGTCTCAACTTCCAGATGTAAAAGTCATTGACGAGTTTTTGTATCGCAGGATGGAGCACGCAACAGGCGATAGAATAGCAGATGACATGGCCTGGAAGATTTGGATTCCAAAAGGATTGGTTCCGACCGTATTGCAGATAGCACATGACCACCCTTTAGCTTCCCACTGTGGTATAAATAAGACCCTAGAGCGAGTACGTAGGTATTATTACTGGCCCAATCTAGTAGCGGATGTAAAGACCCATGTGAATAGCTGCGAAATATGTAAATGCTCAAAACACCCCAATTATAGCCTCAAACCTAATCTAAGTAAAACAGGCGAAACACAACGGTTTTTCCAAAAACTTTACGTAGATTTTCTGGGGCCATATCCGCGTTCTCGATCTGGCCATATAGGAGTATTTGTGGTGCTGGATCACTTTTCAAAATTTCCATTTTTAAAGCCCATTAAGAAGTTTACCGCTGAAGCAATTTTGAGATACGTTGAGGAAGATTTGTTGCACTGCTTTGGCGTTCCTGAGGTGATTGTATCTGACAACGGCGTTCAGTTCAAATCTCACGCGTTCAATCGTCTTTTGGGAAAATATAACATTCATCACGCATATACGGCAATTTACGCGCCACAGGGAAATGCCTCCGAAAGAGTAAATAGGTCCGTGATCGCGGCAATTAAGTCTTATATACATCCGAATCAGACCAACTGGGATGAGCAACTTAGCAAGATTTGTTGTTCGCTGCGCTCTAGCTTTCATACGGCCGTAAATCAATTCGCTCTGTACTTTCAAAGTGAACGGCCGTGTTTTTTTTCTGCGCTCCGATTTTTTATTTGTTTGTTGAGTAAACCCAACGGTGGGAATATAAAAAACATATAAATCCCCTTCTTAATTTTTAAACTTTTATATTCCGTTCGCTTCGCGAGTGAAATCTGTTCTATTCTGTGCATAACATCGAATTAACAATTTAAACTTTTAGTTTCTCTTGTGTTTTTTGTTGTTGCGTTTCTATATTGTCTTGCTTTTGTGCTTTATTCTTCCCACGCAGAGTTAATCGTTGTTGGTGTTTTTGCATGCACATCAATTGCATTGCACTGCGCTCTCTAACTCTCTCGCTCTTTATTGTCTTTCTTTGGTGCTTTATTCGTCCCACGCAGAGTTAATCGTTGTTGGTGTTTTTGCATGCACATCAATTGCATTGCACTGCGCTCTCTAACTCTCTCGCTCTTTATCTCGCTCTCTAATTCGAAGCTCCTAAGCGGGCATTTATCTGTGCTCTTACGGTACTTTTAGCGGCCGGCTTACAAGGTTCGATTTAATTTTCATTTGGTACAGTGGTCCGATTAGTCAAAATTATGGACACATTTTTTGTCTGTGTTAATAAAAAATGCCAGCAGGCAATCAAGGCTGACCAGCCTAAAATGACTTGTTGGCTATGTGAAAAAATGGTGCACACCAAGTGCGCTGGTTTCACTGGCCGAACAAGTGATGACCTAAGTAAGGGTAAAAATTTGCAGTTTTGTTGTGACGCCTGTCTCGAGGTTGCGAACGAGATGAAATTGTTCATGCGCCAAACTAAAGGCGGCTTGAAGGGGCTGATCACCTGTTTTGCCGGAGCTAGAGATAGTTTTCGCAAGGCAGATGATCTGCTCCAAGCTCTGGACACTTAATTTAATAGTATAAAACTATTAGAGGAGTCTCCAAAGCGCAAAAAAGCCGCTGGTGGTAGGCCAAAGGGGAACACCCCGCAGCCTCCGTCAGGTGACCAGCAGAGCACTCCCGTGGATCAGCAGCCGAACTCAGCAACCGCTCAAATGTTGCTAAGATCGGCAGCCAAAAAAGATTCGGAGCCCGATCAATCCACAGCGGAGTGTATGCAAATAGGCGATCCTGAAAATTCCGATTTGTCCGTAGTGGTTTCACAGTTGGTGAATCCACCAAACCTAGTTAACACACCGCCACAAGGGAATATTGAGTCCGGACTACCGGGCAAAGGTGGTTCTGCAGACGCACAACCTGCACCACCTAAAGCTCTTTCAGTGGTTCCACTAAAGAAACAAATATTTGTTTCTCGGCTTTCCCCTGATCAAACATCTTCTGATGTACTGTCTTATATACAAGACAATTCAAAAGCCGAAAACGTTAAGGTGGAAAAATTCAACTTCTCTTATGCTAGGGATATTTCATCTTTCAAGATCACTGTCCCACCCGAGTACTTTGCTACCATAAGCTCTGCCAAATTTTGGCCGGACAATTTGGTGGTAAAGGAGTTCGAAGCTAAGAAAAAAAGAAAGGCCCCACGGGAATAAGACTTCCCAGTCGTGGCCAGACCATTGTGCCATCTTCCTCTTCTACTTCTTCTTCAAAAAACTAACTAAAAACCTCCTTCTTTCCTATCAAAATGCAAGAGGCTTGCGTAGCAAGCTAACTAAATTGTATTCTGATAGCTTTTCATTTGCATCCCATGTTATTGTGTTTACAGAAACCTGGTTAAAGCCGGAGATTCTTAGCTCCGAAGTTTTTCCCGGTAAGTACACAGTATATAGGCTTGACCGTCTTTCCAAACGGGGAGGTGGAGTCTTAATTGCCGTGGACTCCAACCTTACGTCGGAAGAGGTACGTTTTGAGGAATTTAATAATATTGAATTTATTTGTATAAAGCTGTCCCTTCCGGGAAAGTTTATTTATATCACTTGCTCTTATATTCCGCCGTCTTCTGAACTCCAAGAGTACTTAAATCATCTTTCTGTTATACAGTCCGTTTCAAATAGGCTGTCCGATAGGGATCAGTTATTAGTTCTAGGTGATTTTAACATACCTGGAGCTATGTGGTCCACAGACGAAAAATCAAATGTTTTACTACCTATTGCACAACATGACTTTATTGACGGCTTGCTTGACATATCTTTGAGTCAAGTAAACCATGTTCGAAACTCACTAGGCCGCTTACTAGATTTGTGCTTTGTCTCAAATCCTGAAGGCGTGTTTCTATCCAGGGTTCCACCACTTACGCAACCTGAGGATCCATATCATCCTACTTTCGATGTGACAGTTGACACGGGTATCGTGATAGAAGAAAAATCAGAAAGGTCAACTAAACGAATACATTGTTTTCGTAAGGCAGACTTTTCTAGGCTTAATAATTTTATATCTGGCTTCAATTGGTCCGATCTCTACTCTTGCAATAATATGGCTGATGCCATAAATATTTTCTATACTGCAATTAAATCATTTTTTAATTCTTGTGTTCCGATGTACTATCCGGCTATCTCCAGTAAACCACCTTGGTTTAGTAAAGAGTTGTCACACCTAAGAAATGTTAAGTCCAGACTTTATAGGAAATATAAATACTCCGGTTCTCAATCTGTTTTTTCAAAATATCTAAGTGCTCGGTCAACATTTACCGTGCTTAACGCGCAGTGCTATAAAAATTATTTAAATCGTTGTAAGGTCCAGTTCTCGCAGGACCCGAAACAGTTTTATAACTTTGTTAACACCAAGCGTAAATCTACTTCTTATCCTTCCTCGCTTTATTTTGAAAACATGACGGCAACCACAGATCAGGCTATAGCCGATCTTTATGCCCAGTTTTTTCAAACAACTTATACTACTTCCGCACATCCAATAGAGCCTTATTCTTACACCATGTCCACGTCGAACCTTATATTCAGTCCTATTATAAACGAAAGCTCTTTGTTTTTGGATCTTCAACGTGTTAAGCCTGTTTACTCTCCAGGTCCCGACGGAATTCCTGGCTGCGTGCTTAGGAATTGCGCGGAAGCCTTATGCAAACCCCTTCTCAAATTGTTCACCTTATCTTTAGAAACCTCCCAATTTCCCCTTATTTGGAAGGAGTCATTTGTTATTCCTCTCCACAAAAAAGGTAACAAATTGGATGCCAGCAATTATAGAGGTATCTCTAAGTTGTCGGCTATCCCCAAACTTTTCGAAAATGTCATTACTCCTCATTTGCAGCACCTTTGTAGGTCAGTAATATCTCCGTGTCAACACGGATTTATGAAAAGAAGATCAACAACTACTAACCTTTTGGAGCTCACCTCATTCGTGATAAAGGGCTTTAAAAGTAGCTTTCAAACAGATGTCATTTACACTGACTTTAGTAAAGCATTTGACTCTGTAAATCACTCACTTTTAGTTCGGAAACTTGACTTGTTAGGGTTTCCAATTGATCTTCTTAGATGGATTTTAAGTTATCTGAGTGGCAGGACACAAAGAGTCCTTTTTAAAAATTCTCTTTCTGGTCTTCTCCGAGTTACCTCCGGCGTCCCACAAGGGAGTCACCTTGGTCCGCTTCTTTTTACTTTATTTATTAACGACCTTCCATTAATTATAAATCATTCTCGCGTACTTATGTACGCAGATGATGTTAAGTTATGCCTGCAGTACAAGGATATTTCCAGCCATTCTGACTTACAATCCGATCTAAATAATTTTCAAAACTGGTGCCGTGATAATTTACCAAATTTAAACGGGTCTAAGTGCAAGCTGATGACTTTTTGCCGAGTCAATCCAAAACTTGCAACTTACTCACTAAGTGGGAAATCTTTGGATAGAATAACTATGGTTGACGATCTTGGCGTCCTTTTGGACCCAAAACTTAAGTTTACTGATCACATTTCGTCCATGGTTAATAAAGCCAGGGGAGTGCTTGGTTTCATTAAAAGATGGTCGAAGGAATTTGACGATCCCTACGTCACTAAAACGTTATTTACTTCGCTAGTCCGTCCGATTCTAGAGTATGGGTCTCCCGTCTGGAGTCCCCAATACGGAGTTCATATAGATCGCATTGAATCTGTACAGAAAAACTTTTTAATTTTTGCTTTACGGCGCCTCAACTGGGATGCAAACCTTAACTTACCTTCTTATTCTAGCAGATTACTTTTAATTAATTTACCCTCCCTAGCTAACCGTAGAACGATGCTTGGTACTATTTTTATTTATAATCTTATTCGTGGTGATATTGACAGTGCCGACTTGGTAGGTCGGCTTAACTTTTCTGTGCCAAGTAGATTAACTAGAAATTATATACCCTTAATATTAAACCATTGTAGATCTAACTATGACTTGCATGAGCCTTTCAGAGTATTATGTTCTGACTATAATAGACTTTATCCTATAATCTCAAATTCTGACTCTCTGCCGCTCTTAAAACGACTTATACTAACTTCGTTAGCACAAAATTAGATCCTACTTTTCCTCGGACTTTTGCCTATCTTTTCATAACTCGCGTCTATCCTCTCGCGAATCGTGCCGTACGATACACGGCTGCGCCCCCCGGTCGGTTGGGCGGGTAAGTGGGCCGTGGGACTACGCGCGAAATAAAAAAAAAAAAAAAAAAAAAAAAAAAAAATGCTACTCCATATCGGTTGACATTTGGCCAACACATGGTTACAAATGGTTCCACCTATAAGCTCTTACGTAATTTGGATATGCTCGAAGACCGCTCAGTATGCTTCCAGAGGGATGATAGTTTCGATCTAGAGCGCAACAAGGCAGTAGTGACCATGAGAAAACAGCATCAGAGAAACGAAAACGCGTACAATCTCAGAAGTCGTGAGGTTACTTTCGTCCCAGGACAGGAAGTATATAGGCGGAATTTCTCCCAAAGCAACTTTGCAAAAGGCTATAATGCCAAGCTCGCCCCAACGTTTCTTAAGGCTCGTATTAAAAGAAAACTCGGAAATAGTTATTATGACGTAGAGGATCTACAGGGCCATTATATAGGTAAATTCCATGCTAAAGATCTTAAACAATAGCGTTAGAAACCTGTCAGCTCCAAACGTGGATCGCGCTTTCCAGGTTTTTTTCTTTCCCTTGTAAGCTTGATCTTGGTGGGGGGGTTTTGTAGGAGCGCTTGTCGCTGGCTAAAATACATTTTCAGAACAAATATATATAAGCAAAATCCCTAAACGCAGGCAATAGCTTTCCTGGATATGCAAAAAAAAATAAAACCAAGTAAAAATAATCAAAATGCCTAAAAGCAGGCAATAGTTGTCTTGAATATGCACTTATCAGTGGCTGTGTAACCGTGCACAAAGTTAATTAGGCTGATTAAACCATGCACAAGATAATTAGGGTCCGCTGCTGCATAACTTTGGTTATCGAATTAGCGAAGTTTATAATGAATATAATTATTTTTAGGTGTAGAAGAAATAAAAATTCATATGTAATTTAAGAAGAACATTTTGGATATTTAAAATTACAAAAAGAATAATTTAATTTTTTTTAGTTTAGAAATACATAAAATTAATACTGGAAAGAAAAATTACTAGATGTTAGCCGAGTTTAGATCCGCAGGGATGATATCCTTTTTCCAGGGCCAAATGTCACAGTGACTTTGGAGACCCTTGCGGCCTGCGGAAATAGGCCTACAAGCGTGATCATAACCCTAAGCTCGGTCTATTTGCCGATTGACTCTTGAGGTGACCAGTTCACTTGATCTTCAAGCCAAGTTTTTTCTTAACTTCACGTGGACAAGCCGACGCAAGGCTGGTCAATCGCAATTAAAACCACAAACAACAACGATTTTCGTTGCAGTTCTGGGTAAATATTAACCTGCAATCCATGGCAGACTCGAATTTTGGTTAATTTGGCAATATTTCTTGCAGCCAACTTCCGAAGTCCCACTGCCTCTTTTCGCCGCAAGATTTCCACTTGCGAGAGCCAAAAAGCTTGCGAGTGCAGAGCAGCGGAGAGGTGTGGGGCGTAAGCCCAAAAACCTACAATTTTTTTCTTCAGTCTCCCAAAATCCAATGAGATAAGGGGAGCTACGATCCAGTTGGACATAGGCAGTGCTTAACATCAGCGGTTTCATCGACATATAAATCCGTAAAAGGGAAAGCAATCGTGCTCCTAGGATGACCCCGTAGGCGGAAAAGTGCGGAAAAATCCGAAAATAACCCCTTGACCCCCTCGAGCTCGTGCATAACCTATCTCGTGTTAACCCCATCGAGCTCGTGCGTAACCCCCAAATGGTGTAAATTGGCAGAAGAAATAACCGAGGGCCTCGGCATGCCTTAAAAGAGGTTAAACTCGAAGGAAAACCCGATCGAGTTACATTTTTTGTTTATTGTTTTTTTCTTAAATATTATTAGCTGAAAATCATGAAGGCATAATCTCTAACCAAAAATCAGTGAGAAAATCCAAATATGTGAGAGAATGGTGATGTGAACAATAATATGAAAAGAAAAGAAAAATGAAAAATGAAGAAAATAATGGAAAAAAAGTATAAATAACCAAATGGGCAAACTGAAAATATAATAAAATTATTTTGGCGAAAATAAAAGTGGTGTGTTGCTTGCGTTACAAAAGCAAAACAAAAACAAACATAAAACCTAATTAAAGTACGCAAGACAACAAACAAAAATAATGCAAAGTAAAGCAAAGTAACACGAAAAAAGGTGTAATATCCAATAAAAATTAAAAGTGATCTAAAAGCTCTTATATAGGTTTTTATGACCCCTCCCTGCAGAATCGCCGAAAGCGCTTTCGACCGACTGGAAATGGGGCGGTAAGTTTACCCAAACCTTTTGTTGTTTTTTTAGATCTACACATGCAAAAAAGTAATGTAAAGTAAAGTTAAAGCCAAATAAAAGCAATTTTGTGCCTAAACGGCGATGATTTAAACTAACAGCAAACACAATAAAAGAGAATTTATATGGCTAACGTAAACCACTTCTGTTCGCGCCTGAACAAAAATAATGCCCGAATTTAAATATACCCTATTTTATTATACTATATTATATATTAAATATATTATTATTATTATCATACCTTAAAAGTACCTATCATATTATCTTCCCACAGCGCCATTCTCACGATTATTCTCACTATGCTAAATATTTTTCTTAATTAAATAAAATTAAACCTTTACATGCCTAAATTAAAATATTATTTCCTAAAAGTATTAGAAACTAAATATACCCAGACTCACATGGAGTGTAGTTGTTATTATTATTATTTTTAAATAAATATTGTGAATTTAAAATGAATAACTGCTAGGCGTTTACATAATGGGGTCATGCAGATCGGAAATATGGTAGGGTATTAAGAAATTGACTTGAACAAGGGACCATTATAACAAAATATTTTTATAAAGCGGAGAAAATGGTCATGGTTGGGAGGGCTATTATACGTTGCTGTAACAACAACAACAGCAGCAACATTCAAGTCAACATGTTTTAGTGTATTTGTTTTCTTTTGTCGATCGTTTAGTCACCTTTTCTTATTTTATTTTAATGAGAGTTTGCGAATCCCTTTTTAATCCCGATGCACGCGAGATCAAATAATGTTTTGTATGCAAAGCCAGCAACTGCGAGTAGTACACATAGAGAAAAACCCCCCCATTGACCCGAATGAGCAGAGCCGGTAGCAACGCGTGCTGTGCTACCTCGTAACGACCATCAGCTGGCCACGATAGGATACCCTGGTATTTTATTTAACCGTGATATGCTACAGGCCCCAAGCTAAACTTGAAACTTTGTTTGCGATTATCTCGAAGTGCCAAAAGTGCCTTTGCGGTGGCCAAGATTGCACAAGAACTATTTGATCGATCTTCTTCAATTTTTTTTTAAATTATTCGTAAGGATTGTGCCGAGTTCGTGAACGATTCGGTTTTTATGCGCCAATTTTGATTTTCCAGATCAAAATTTTTTAATAAAATTTTTAGAACTCGAAAAATCAATTTTTTGGAAAAATTGTTACTGTATGCAGAAATAACCAAATATTCTTGAAAATAATCGTTCACGAACTAGATATAATACTATACTAATAAAATTTTTTTGGTTTTTTGAGTTCAGTTGACCTGCTGGACTTCCATCGTGGCCACCGCAAGCCGCTATAAAAAAAAGGGTTCCGAGAGAATTGCCATTACTTTGTAAATTATTTATATTTTTTCAAGAACACACGCTTGTTGTTTTAATAAAAACATGTACTATCAATAAATAATAACTTTAGTTTTATAAAATAATTGCTACACACCTGAAAAAAAATCCAAAGTTACCTCAATTTTTTCGCTCAAAAAGGTATATAACCCCTTAAAAAGTTTATTTTTGTGTCGAGACTGTTGGCTTCTGCAACTGAGAACGATGTTGGACATCATATTGTCACAAGACTCTCCCTTACTGATCCCAATGCTGTCGTCATCACCAAATTTAATTTTAAACTTAGAAGGGATTACTCTTCTTTTAAAATTCTTGTTCCCGATGGGTTGTTTAGTAAAATTATTTGTTTGAGTTTTTGGCCTGATAATACTATTGTTCATGAGTACTTGAAAAAAGACAATTCGAAAGTTAGAACCTCTACTGCTTCGCAAAATACTTCTGCGGCTCCAAAAAACTAGATCTCTTAATTCACTATCAAAATTTTAGAGGTTTGCTGAGTAAGCTCTCCAAACTATTTCAAGATAGTGCTACTTTTGATGCAAATGTTATTGCATTCTCTAAAACCTGGCTTAACTCGACCGTAAATGATAGTGAAATCTTGTCTAATGACTACTTTATTTATAGAAATGATCGTCCGTGTCGTCTTGGTGGGGGGGTCCTCATAGCGGTTAAATCTAACCTGACTTCGGAGCTTATCAACACTCCTGACTCCTTGAGTATTGAATTTATTTCTGTCAAACTCTCACTTCCAAAGTGAAATATATTGATTACCTGCTCCTACATACCCCCAGGATCCGAATTTAACATTTATTTACTGCATCTGTCTGCGATACGTCATGTATCTTTGTTGGCTGACAATAATGATCACCTTATTGTTCTCGGTAACTTTAATCTCCCAAATGTCTCTTGGTTTCCATGTAATGATTCGATATCCATGACTCCAAGAGCACAAATTGAAGGCCTTATTGAGCTATCTTTTCTGCAGATAAATTCGATTTTCAATCACAATGAGCGACTTTTTGACTTGTGTTTTACATCGGATAACTGTGACGCTGTTGTGTCTCGTATTCCTCCTTTATCTCTTCCCGAAGATAATCATCACCCTACCCTCCAGCTTTCTTTAAATGGGGTTTTCCAATCTGTGAGATCTTCTAGAAGGCCACAGCTAAGATTTTGCTTCAGGAAAACGAATTATTCGCAGCTTTTGCACTTTTTATCTGAAACTGATTGGTCATGCTGTAGTGGCCAGTTAAACAGAACTCATATAAATGCTCTTAGTCCGCTCTTAAACCTTAAACATAAGAGAGACTTAGTTAGCATGAGACAGATTATAGGAAGTTTTCGTAGAAAGCTTCGCGCCTTCGATTGCAATAGTGCATTTCGCAAAACCACTCAAATAGATAAGCAATATTCGGGTAACATGCAGGTAGAAAATCGTATGATTCCACCGTTATCTCCCCGGCTTGAGTAATTCGGTGTCTGCCCGAACTCTCAAAAAGCTCGGTTGCGAGCCCAAAACTTCTTTTGCGACCAAAGACAATTTCATTACCGTCGATCGAGTCATTGGGAACACAAGTGCGAATACAAGTTGTCCAAAATCTATAACATAAAGCAACCTCGTGTCACCCGGAATCTATTATTTAATATTCTAATCCAAATTATCGTTCGCATCACCCTACCGGTTAACAGTGATTAAAAACCCAAAGGTAAAGATTAATTAATTCTACGTGAGTGGAAAGTAAGATCAAAACCGTTCGCAGATCTTTTCTACTCGGGAGTTGCCGGCCAAGGCCGTGTACTCGCCTGGCCCCTTGGAGGGCCTGATACTTTTCGACGAGGAACCACGAAAGCCTGGTTTTATTGGCTAGTGGAACCGGAAAGCCCAAGCCGTCGGAGAGGCTTATTCTCCAGGCCAGATCAGGGTCCGGATCAAAGGTCGTAAGCTGCATGTGGTCATGATTACATAAGCCGTCAGAGCCACACCACCAACAAGAAGAAATGGTGCTCCAATGACCCCATAATTGTGACCTGTACCACACCTAATCGTCTTCAGGGAACTCGGATGACAATCCTGCTTCGCTAAAATCAGTTTTGGCCAACACATCGTCGCCTCTCAAACTGTGCCAATGGGGCTACTGGAGTGGCTTTAAAACCGAAGCTGTATGCGCAAAGCAGTCGCTCCAAAACTGTTGCTGCTAGAGATGGACTGTTGTTCGAGACCTTTTTCTTTTATAAATAATATTTAGATTCTTAGCCTTTACATTTATATTAAACTAAAATATAGTGTCTAGGATGGTACGTTGGATAAGGGTATGAAAACAAAATAATGAAGTATATTTCTAGTTACTATTAGGCCTTGTTTACTTATAAATCTTTTCGATTCCCTAATATAGCACTCATCAACCACCGTCATCCTTGAGCTCAACGATCACGCTTGGAAATGATATAAAAGTAAAGAGTGAGTTTTATGTAAGAAAAATGAAATGAATTGACCCCTGAATTATATATATACTTGTGCCTTATTCTTAACTAAAGATACAAAAATTGAAATCCCAATATCCTAAATACATACTATCGTACGACTATTTCGCTTATCTAAAATTTTGATAACTTAGACTATAACTATTTCTTTTCTCTTTATAAATATACACTTTATACACTTTAAAAACAATATTAGAAAACTATGAGACTTACTATGAATTATTTTGACACTATTGGAATTATTAAAATGTACACTTAATATTAAAATGATCGCTTAATTTCTTCATTTATTCGTCCCGAGTAGAGCATGTGCAGGTCAGTGTTAATATGAATTAAAACTAGAACTTTTATAAGGGTCATGTTATTATTTAATATGATACAGGAAGGGAGGGTAAAGAAATGGGATAACTAACATCTAATTCCCAACCTAAAGAACAAAACACTACTTGGCTATTGTCGGTAGTCTACTACAGTTACTTTAATTGTCAACCCCCCACTATTAATAGCCATAAACTCGCAGTTAAACGTGTACCTAAAATATTATGCTAATGGGATCGATTGGCATATAGGAGAGTAGAAAGACCCCACGACAATCCGGCGAGCTAGTTTGAGCACAGCAAGAGGTACACTTCTCGAAATCCTGTCAATCGTCTGTGTCATCCGAAATCAATAGCTTTTAGCTATTTCCCCTACAACATCTACCTTTTTCGACACAGGGAAACCACCCACATTACATAATTGGCGCCCAGAACGTGTGGCCTTTGAAACCAGGAGAAAATATTAAGGTTTTAGATACCACAAATAAAGCTCTTTCAATTCCACCCAAAAACAATAGTATTTTGCAAATAAGTCATGCTAAGCTAGCTTGTCCCTTTTAAATTCTGGATGATATTAACGGATATGCGGTGTTTAATTCAAAATTGGATTAACCGACCTTAATTAATTCAGAATGTAAGTGGATACAAACACAGTAAGGCTGACAAAGTAGACATAGATATTTAGGTCAATTTTAGTTTGCGATTTTACGTCATCTATTCGGAGTATCAGGATAGGGCGTCCAAACTATAAACCATATATCACCAAAGTTTGTGAAAGGAAATTAAATCAAGGCAGTTGGATATTTAATTTGCTAGATTCATTATTTGGAGATTAACCAATATCAGATTAGTTTCTTTAAAAGCAAACAAAATGTGTATTAAATTTCAAAAATAAGTGTTTCGTTCTAAGCTAGTAGTTTTATATTTAACTGACTAAAACATGCTCAAAAGGGACGAATTTTTTGTATTTGATTAGAAAACAAACATTCTTGTGTTTAGAGGAAAGTTTCTTCAGAACAGTTAATTTCTAAACGCAACAAATTATATACATTTAAAATGCCGTTACATCGCACCCCAGAAGGTGGCGCAGTAGGCGGCGATCTGGGAGAACCAGCCCCCGAATTTTGCGGCATCTGTAAAGAGACATTAACTGTAACGCAGTTAAATTGTACCACACCATGTGGACATCGCTTTCACGATAGCTGCATGCAGGAATTTTTAAAAACGAGCCGAATATGCACTATTTGCAAAATCGAATTTAATCCGGCTATGATCACCTTTGAGGAAAACACTCTAGCAGCTGAACTACCAGATAATGTGAATTTAGCTCCAGCTCCACAAAATTTTGAATTTCTATCTCCCGAACAAAGACCTAGAGGTCGAGGAAGGGGACGAGGGGCTAAGTCGCGTCAAAACCGTACAGATTTCGATCGCAGGGCGATGCGAACCAGATCACAGACACGAAACGGAAGAGATAACTCAGTTGCAAGTACAACACCTTACTCTCAAGAAGGAGATGAGAGCGAGAATACTTCAAACGTTATCCATGCTATTATAAAAAGCCAGCAAAAAGACATGATGACGGAACTAAGTTCGTTCGTAAAAAGAACTATAGAAGAGAGTCTTAGAGCACAACTAGGAAGACTTACATTAGGAACGGACTTAACTCCGACCCAGCCGCAACAACCGGATCCTCAAAGTGAAGTACAGAGGAATCAAACTTCACAAAGAAACGCAGAAGGATTAGGAAATCAGTTTAGCAGCGCATCTAATAGGTCGGTGGCACCAGAGAAAGCTGCAAATATTCTGGCCAGTTGGCGTTTAAAATTCGATGGGTCAAAAGACTCCATGTACGTTGACGAATTTCTGTATAGGTTGAGGTCTTTAACATCTTCAACTTTAAATAACGATTATGGATTACTCTGCGATAACCTGCATCTGTTGTTCTCAGCCAAAGCAAGTGATTGGTTCTGGAACTTTCATCGAAAGAATCCGCTCTTTTCGTGGCAAACTTTTTCTGTAGCATTCAGACAAAGATTCGATGATACGAAAGATGACTTTGACTTGTGGGAGTTGATAAGGAGAAGGCGACAAAAAGAAGGTGAATCATTTGACGATTTCCAATCAGCCATTGAAGACCTAGTATCTCGTCTTTCCAGTGAAGTAGCAGAAGACAAAATAGTGGATATTTTAAAGCGCAATGCTAAAGTCTCACTTAGATACGAGCTTCTTCACCTTAAAATTAAAAACCGCTGCGAACTGCGTGAAGAAGTTAAGAAACATGACAATTTTTGTAGAGAAACTAACAATGCCATACCTAGAAATAGATTTGGAAAACAACATGTGTCCGAAATCTTAACCGATACTGAAGAGGAAGAAGAATCCGTGGCACAGTTAGTAAAAACTGATTGGACAAAAATGACTTGCTGTAAGTGTGATCACGTCGGCCAAGGTAAAAAGGAGTGCTACGGATGTGGTGCTAAAGATGTATACAAGCCTCGGTATCCACAATGCATTCCGACGGGACACCGGAAACAGGATGCGCAGAACCAACATCAATCAGCGTATCCGACAAAGGAAAACCATTAAAAATGTTTGATAACACTGTCAGAAAAAAAAAAAAAAAAAGACCAAAATCCTAACTTCTATTTAATTTTAATCATTAAATTAAAAGTTAGCACAAAATTTGAGTTTCATCTAAGAGACATTTAAATACGAACAAACAGAACTGTCCTTTTTCTGTTTTCTCGTCGTTAGTAATAACTAACACTCGCAAACTGTTTGTAGTGGCCAGTTAAACAGAACTCATATAAATGCTCTTAGTCCGCTCTTAAACCTTAAACATAAGAGAGACTTAGTTAGCATGAGACAGATTATAGGAAGTTTTCGTAGAAAGCTTCGCGCCTTCGATTGCAATAGTGCATTTCGCAAAACCACTCAAATAGATAAGCAATATTCGGGTAACATGCAGGTAGAAAATCGTATGATTCCACCGTTATCTCCCCGGCTTGAGTAATTCGGTGTCTGCCCGAACTCTCAAAAGCTCGGTTGCGAGCCCAAAACTTCTTTTGCGACCAAAGACAATTTCATTACCGTCGATCGAGTCATTGGGAACACAAGTGCGAATACAAGTTGTCCAAAATCTATAACATAAAGCAACCTCGTGTCACCCGGAATCTATTATTTAATATTCTAATCCAAATTATCGTTCGCATCACCCTACCGGTTAACAGTGATTAAAAACCCAAAGGTAAAGATTAATTAATTCTACGTGAGTGGAAAGTAAGATCAAAACCGTTCGCAGATCTTTTCTACTCGGGAGTTGCCGGCCAAGGCCGTGTACTCGCCTGGCCCCTTGGAGGGCCTGATACTTTTCGACGAGGAACCACGAAAGCCTGGTTTTATTGGCTAGTGGAACCGGAAAGCCCAAGCCGTCGGAGAGGCTTATTCTCCAGGCCAGATCAGGGTCCGGATCAAAGGTCGTAAGCTGCATGTGGTCATGATTACATAAGCCGTCAGAGCCACACCACCAACAAGAAGAAATGGTGCTCCAATGACCCCATAATTGTGACCTGTACCACACCTAATCGTCTTCAGGGAACTCGGATGACAATCCTGCTTCGCTAAAATCAGTTTTGGCCAACACATCGTCGCCTCTCAAACTGTGCCAATGGGGCTACTGGAGTGGCTTTAAAACCGAAGCTGTATGCGCAAAGCAGTCGCTCCAAAACTGTTGCTGCTAGAGATGGACTGTTGTTCGAGACCTTTTTCTTTTATAAATAATATTTAGATTCTTAGCCTTTACATTTATATTAAACTAAAATATAGTGTCTAGGATGGTACGTTGGATAAGGGTATGAAAACAAAATAATGAAGTATATTTCTAGTTACTATTAGGCCTTGTTTACTTATAAATCTTTTCGATTCCCTAATATAGCACTCATCAACCACCGTCATCCTTGAGCTCAACGATCACGCTTGGAAATGATATAAAAGTAAAGAGTGAGTTTTATGTAAGAAAAATGAAATGAATTGACCCCTGAATTATATATATACTTGTGCCTTATTCTTAACTAAAGATACAAAAATTGAAATCCCAATATCCTAAATACATACTATCGTACGACTATTTCGCTTATCTAAAATTTTGATAACTTAGACTATAACTATTTCTTTTCTCTTTATAAATATACACTTTATACACTTTAAAAACAATATTAGAAAACTATGAGACTTACTATGAATTATTTTGACACTATTGGAATTATTAAAATGTACACTTAATATTAAAATGATCGCTTAATTTCTTCATTTATTCGTCCCGAGTAGAGCATGTGCAGGTCAGTGTTAATATGAATTAAAACTAGAACTTTTATAAGGGTCATGTTATTATTTAATATGATACAGGAAGGGAGGGTAAAGAAATGGGATAACTAACATCTAATTCCCAACCTAAAGAACAAAACACTACTTGGCTATTGTCGGTAGCCTACTACAGTTACTTTAATTGTCAACCCCACCACTATTAATAGCCATAAACTCGCAGTTAAACGTGTACCTAAAATATTATGCTAATGGGATCGATTGGCATATAGGAGAGTAGAAAGACCCCACGACAATCCGGCGAGCTAGTTTGAGCACAGCAAGAGGTACACTTCTCGAAATCCTGTCAATCGTCTGTGTCATCCGAAATCAATAGCTTTTAGCTATTTCCCCTACAACATCTACCTTTTTCGACACAGGGAAACCACCCACATTACAATGCTTAACAGATTTTCCTGTTGTAGAAGGTGTTGCGTATTTCTATAATGTCCTTTACAGTTTGTTTGATAAATGTGTACCCCTTTCTAGTGGTAAAACTCCATATAGCTCTCCGTGGTTTACTCGTCAGCTTTCTTGTTTAAAGAACAAAAAATCAAGACTTTTTAAACGATTCAAACAAACCGGCATGCAGACTGATTTTGCAAAATATTCTGTAGTCAAATCAGACTACTTAAAACTTAATACTGAATGCTGCAATAACTACCTTGCACGCTGTAAAAGTGATTTTGAAAGTAATCCGAAGCTTTTTTTTCATTTGTGAATGCCAAGCGAAAATCTCAAGGCTTTCCTCCCTCCTTGTTTTTAATACTGTCGTAGCCTCCGATGAAAATGGTATTTCAAACTTATTTGCTGATTTTTTCAATTAACTTATTCAATGTCCGATAGTAGTAAAGATTTCATCTATTTACATCCTTTACCTCATCTTGACTCAATTTTTAATCCAATTAGTAATTTCCCGTCTGCTTGGAAGGAATCCTTTATTGTTCCACTGTTCAAAAAAGGAAATAGGTCGGATATCGCAAACTATCGTGGGATTGCTAAGCTAAGTGCTATTCCGAAATTGTTCGAAAAACTAATAACTTGTCAATTGCAGCATCAGTGTCGGTCTCTTATTTCGCTATGTCAACATGGCTTCACCAGGTGCCGATCTACTACCACTAATTTGCTAGAGTTTACCTCACTAGTAAACCGTGGTTTTCTTCATAAAACTGATGTTATTTTTACCGATTTTTCGAAAGCTTTTGACTCGGTAAGCCACAGGGTACTTATTCAAAAACTTACTCTTATGGGATTCCCTCCAAAATTGTTACTGTGGTTACATTCTTACCTCTCAAATCGCTCTCAGAAGGTGAAATACAACGATATAACTTTCAAAAATCATAACTGTTACTTCCGGTGTACCTCAAGGTAGTCATTTAGGACCCTTACTATTTGGCCTGTTGATTAATGACTTGCCTCAAGTTTTTAAGTCTGCAACTGTTTTAATGTTCGCTGACGATATCAAACTCTGTTTGTCCATGTCATTACCTGATTCTTGTTATCGTCTTCAACTAGATCTTGACAATTTACAAACAGGTGCAAACTCAATAATTTATATCTTAATTATTCTAAGTGTAATTTCATGACATTTTATCGTAGTAATCCGTCTTTGTATTCGTATTCAATTGACAACAATGCCCTTCAACGTATTTCTTCTGTACAAGACCTGGGTGTTTTATTTGACCATAAACTCTGTTTTAATGATCACATATCGCTTATTTCAAATAAAGCTAGGAGCCTGTTAGCCTTCATGAAGCGTTGGTCTAAAGAGTTTGACGACCCTTATACAACAAAGCTTTTATATGTATCCCTTGTTCGTCCATCGATGGAGTATTGCTCGTGTATTTGGTCACCACAGACGGTAACATGTCAAACTATGTTGGAGTCCGTTCAAAAGCAGTTTTTGTTATTTGCGCTAAGAGGTTTTAACTGGGACGCTGGCCGTCGGTTGCCATCTTATAAGGCCAGATTGCGCACCCTGATCAACCGGAGAACTTGTCACGGTGTAATGTTTAAACATAAGTTAATAAATGGTGATGTCGACTCTTCCTCTCCTTAGTTCCCTAAACTGGAATGTACCGTGCAGGACAATTCGTCGTTATCGGCCCTTGTCTCTGCCCTTGTGCAGGTCAAATTTTGCCCTTCATGACCCTTTCCGTGTTCTTTGTGATAATTATAATGTTCTAAGTCATGTCTTGTTGTATGGAGTCTCTTCAGTGTCTAATTATAATAAGTTATTATTATTATTGTCTTCAAGCTAGTAATTCTATGTGCCTACCACTCGATGTAAGCAGGGGCATATCGTTAAAAATCTGCCCTAATGTGGTTTGGTCTTAGAATTATAAAAAATATTAGTACTATACATATTATAATGATTACAGGCAGCTCATTGCTTAAATTAAAACAAAGGAGCCATTAAATCTATTCTTTCTCGACATTGAGCCAGAGAAAAACAACGAGGACATATATAATCTGAAACATATTGAAAATGCTATAGTCAACATCGAACCAGCTCGGAAAGTTAATGATATAGTGCAATGTTATCGCTGCCAACAATATGGACACACTAAAGCTTACTGCTCAAAAGACTTCAAGTGCGTTAAATGCTCTCTTAAACATTCAAGCATCTGCTGCCCGAAAGATAAAGAGTCTCCAGCAAAATGTGCAAGCTGTGATGGATCATGCTGCAAGCCACAAAGGGTGCAGTATTTACCAGGAACTTATGTCCAAAGAGACACCAACAGGTCGCAAACAAAATATGAATGCAGACAAGCCACACAGGCGTCGTTGTTGAACGTCGTTGACGCCGACTGCGCTGCCGGCGTCTACCCCGACCCCTGTACTGCTTGCTCGCGTTTTGCATGGGCGAACCTTGCGCGGCGGGACAAAAAATTCGATATCTACTGTCCGAGGCAAATATACAAATTTTTTCTTTTTGGAACACATAATTAAGAGTTCAAAGATTATTGTGTAAAAATTTCATTTCAATACTTGCCCCAGAACACTTTTAAAAATTAATTTTTTTAAACAATTGTTCTTAAAAATTAAGTTAATTTATAAATTACATTTTTTAAATATTTTTTTTTTAAGGGTAAAACAATTCTCTTGCCCCCTAAAAAAATTTCGTCGATATTTGTCAAGCCGTTCGTGAGTTATACGTTTTTCGCCAAAACCCTAAAAAACAATTTTCGAACTTTGAAGCCCAAAATATCGAAAACGGTGCTTAATTTCGAAAAACTGTTAAAAGTGGTTTTAGGTACTGTCCTAATGTACACATTTTTATAGTTTTTTTTCGAATCAAAAAAATCGACTCAAAATTTTTGTCTCAGTTGACATGACCCATTCTAAACGAAACTGTCGAGAGCGATATACATAGATAGATTTTTAGTTTCTCCGTGCCAAATGAGCTTACCAATTCATCGTATACAAACGAAGGAAGTTTTTTTAAAAAAAAAAAAAAGCGCCCGGCCCGGACAAAATGATGGACTAACTATAAAAAACTTACCACCAAAATGCATTCGTTTATTAACTCTTATATTTAATGCGATCATGAGACTAGACCATTTTCCTACTCAGTGCACTATGGGAAATTTTCCAATTTTTATGGTAATAATTAATAACTTAAAAACGGAGCAAAATCTTTGGGTTTTGTTTTTTGTATTATGTCAACATTAACAAAATAAAAGTATTTAAAAACAAAATTTGTGTAAAAATTAATTTTTTATAATTTTTTTTTATTTTTTAGTTGAAAATATTTTTTAAATTATTTTTTTTTGTTAATTTTGAAAAAAACTGTGTTTCCAGCATTTTTTTTTAAAGTGTAATCGCATTTTTAATATTTTGTTCAATACATTTCATACGAAATACTGTAAGTATGAATAAACAAGTTTTATCTTAGCTAAAAAAGGTGTTTCATTATTATAAAAGTAAACATTTAACTAAAATGACTGTTTCATACTATTTTTTTCACATTCTATCGTAACTGACGTTCACAGGCCATACAAAGTGCAAGTTTTCCTGCGCCATACTTCAAAGAGCTCCGCGTTCGAAAACTCGAAGTTACCTGCCAAAAAACGAATTTACGCAGATTGTGCGGATTTGTGCACATTAAGACAAATTGCCTCTTATTCAGAATTAATAGCTCTACAACATACACTTGGACGCACACCAATACACAGACATATATTTTTTGTAAGCCTAAGTAAAGTTAAATGTTTTTGCAAAAAGAATTACCTTTAAGAACATTTAGAAAAATCGCTAAAGATTAGTAAAACAAAGACAAATCGATATATTATACACACAACACATAATACAAACCAGTACGATTGGTGTCCATCAAAAATTGAATCAATAACTTGTTACACTTTCGAGTTTCACACTTTCAAAGTTACCAACAAATAATGCGAATTTGCAAGCGCGTGCTTTTTGGCTGAAACAGTTGACTTTAACAGCCGATAGTTTTAACAGTGCACTGTTAATTAACATTTCTGGTACTGAAGTTTACAGAGCCATATGTTTAGAATATGTTTTCATAAAAAAAAGTTTTTTTTTTTAAAAACTCAAGTATCAATAGTTTGATAAAATGACTAAATACCAAAAATTCGGGCAAATTCCCCATAGTGCAGTGGAAATGTGCTGAGGTGGTGATGATCAGTGCTGCCAGCAGTCAGTTCAAAAAAAAGGCCAGGTCAGACAAAAAAAAGGCGAAAAAAGGGACAGAAATGTAAAAAAAAGGACAAAAAAAAAGGCCAACTTATTGTTTTAACAAATTTATGTTATTAGGTACAATTTTATTACTTCAGATTCACATATGGGCTAATCCTGCGTTGCGGACGTTACATTTGTACGCAAATTTGATTGTTAGAATTGACACAGCTGCCGTTGACGTGGGTATATTTTCATAAATTGTTGGCCATATGCAGTTTCTTGAGTGCACTTTTAAACTTATTTAAAAACAAGAGGTTAACTGTTTTTTTAAAGAAAGTTATGCTTGCTCAAAGTTCCGTTGCGGACGTTACAAAAAATGGAAGTAAAATTTGAGGTTTGTGTGCATTTTCACATTTATTAGCGAATTAAGAATAGTTTACCAAAAAAGTAAGATAACTAATAATGAAGTGGAATGTATGACCATGTCAATGCAGCTTAAAAAAGAAAGATAACTAGTTCCGTTAATAAAAATAATCTTAATTTAAATTTGTTGCGGACGTTACGTTGCGGACATTACACTTCTTCCATCAAGCTAAATAAGGTGATTATCTATACTTTTAGCCACGATTTGATAGTTTTTTTGACTTGAGAAAATAGTTCAACATGTAAACGACACTTTATGAACCAAATGTTATCATAAATTGTCATTCTAATAGGAGAATATAACAATGAAAACAGGTCTAAAAAACAGAAAAAATACCAAAAAAAATACTCTTTGCTAATATTAACTAGTTGAACCAAAAAAAAATTAAATTTTGTGGCACATTGCTTAGACAAGTTTAGTTCCTATGATTTAGGAAAAAAAATTTGGCAAAAAACTATATAGAAATATGTTTTTTTAGCTTTTTTCGTTTTTCGGGCTGGTTTCAAAATTCTCGGATTAGCCCATATGTCATGATTATTTGTTAGCGGAGTCAAAACTTGCAATTAAAAATACATTTTTGAGGTGATATCATGAAAATTACAAGCTAAAAATAACCTAATCTTATACATGTTTTTAAGGGTCTTGGCACAAAAACAAAAAATTTTTTTTCGAGTACTTTTAGAAAAGTTTTCAAAAAAAACACCATGAATTAATTTGCTTAAAACCCTTTGTACATTGTTCATAGCGTTTGGTAATTATTTTATCTGATCGATTTAATCGCTTTAAACAACATTTTAAGCAAAATGAGATGTAACTTTTTGAGATGGATTCTTGATTTTGAACATTCTTCATGATTTTATTGGTTAGTGGTAAAAGCACAAAAGTGTTCGACTTAGCTCCTAAAAAAAGGTCATTTAGTTTTTGAAATCAGGATGAATCAAGTACAAATCATTCAACTTTTCCTTAAAAGTATATTGTCAAAAAAAGGCCAGATTTCCGGACAGGGGCTGTTTTGAAATTTGTTCCGGCTAAGGCCGTTAAAAAAGGGACAGATCTGTCCGGAAAAAGGCTAAATTGGCAGCACTGCCCAGAGCAGTGCCATAGAGTGATACATGAAATTATAAAAGCATTTGAGTGTAAAGAATACTGCACTGCAGCATTTCTTGATGTTCAGCAAGCGCTTGATAGAGTATGGCATAAAGGCTTACTATATAAAATAAAAAAAATGGCTGCCTGCACCATACTATTTGCTGCTAAAATCGTATCTCCATAAACGCTGCTTCTACGTTCATCAAAAAGAGGAGTCTTCTTCAATAGTTAACATAAATGCTGGCGTCCCCCAAGGTAGCGTCCTAGGTCCTGTTTTATATACACTATTCACTGCTGACATGCCGATTGCAGGTAATGTAAGAGTAGCAACCTACGCAGACGACACAGCCATCATAGCAAATAGCTCTCTAAGGGAAGAAGCATCTGAATATCTACAACACGAGCTCGACCTTATTGAAGAGTGGTTTCAGCGATGGAAAATAAAAGTAAATCCGCTTAAGTCTGTACAGATAACATTTGCATTAAGAGCTGGAAACTGCCCAGAAGTGAGGTTTAATAATTCACCTATTCCGCAAAGTCACACAGTTAAATACCTTGGCATGCAATTTGATCACATAAAGGCAAAAAAACAACAACTTACTATAAACGCTAACAAAATGACCTGGTTACTGGGTCGAAATTCACAAGTCAGCATAGAAAATAAAATACTGCTATATAAAGCGATTCTCAAGCATGTTTGGACGTATGGTATACAACTGTAGGGAACAGCCAGCAAATCAAACATAGAGATCCTCCAACGCTTCCAATCAAAAATGTTAAGAAGAATTGTTAATGCTCCTTTTTATGTGACAAATGCGAATATCCATAATGACTTGAAAATCCCATTTGTGAAAGATGAAATTAGAAAATTCAGTTTAGCATACGTAAAGAAATTACAAAGCTATAAAAATACTTTAGCAATTAATCTTGCAGATAACAGCTTAGAAATTAGAAGGCTTAAAAGAAAACATGTTCTCGATCTCCAATATTTCTTAAACTGTAAACGTCGAGATCTCGGGAATCATAAAAACTAAAGCCTCCAAATTTTGCACACAAATTTCTAAATACCTCACGTAGATCAAGTTTGTTTCAAAGCCCGACCACGCCCCTTTTAACGCCCACAAACCGCGAAACTCTGTGGTGCCCAAATTTTTAATGCTAGAGAAAAGTGGCCTCAATGTTTTGAAAATATCTTCACAGCACAGTAGGCCATAAAGTTCACATTTTGGCCAAAAATCTGGCATTTGGACAATACCTATGTCTCTAAAAGATTAAACTTTTAAAATTACAAAATTTAAATTTCCTAGTGTTTTTTTAAGACAAAGGTTATCTAAGCCAAAGTTGAAAAATATTTTCTACTTTTTAATTTTTTGTTTATAAAAAAATAACTACTGCAGAGATTCAACCAAATTTAACACAAGCGCAACAACAACAGACCGCAACCAAAAAAAAATATCCTTTATAAAATATAAAGCGGTTACATTTTTATCAACCTTTAAATATGCCAACTTTCCGTGGGCACTACGTAAAAGTTAATGAAAAAATCGAATTTGAAAAGCACGGGCTTAGCTTTTGTAACATATTTACAACATTAAAAATTAAAAAAAAAATTTGTAATTTAATCGAATTTTTTAATATTTAAATCTCTTAAAATAAACTTTTATTAAAGCCTTCAAAAGTATGCAATATATTTTGGTTAATTTTTTTTTAGGTTACCAAACGAGAAAATTCCAAGAGTTTTGCAGTGGGTACTTTTTGGCACAATTAAAGCAAAGTACATTTTTATAAAAATTGTGTTTGGAATAATTTCAATATTATATTTATTTGCGATACTCGAAGAGTAAGCAAATACTGTAAACGTTGAAATGTCTGTTTGTATGTCTGTCCGTCCGTCCGCAAAAAAATCGAGATCTCGAGAACTATGAAAGCTAGAACCACCATATTTTGCACATAGACTTCTATAAGCCAAGCGCAGATCAAGTTTATTTCAAAACCTCACCACGCCCCTTTTTACGCCCACAAACCGCGAAACTCTGTGGTGTTTAATGCAAGAGAAAAGTGGCTTAAATAAATGTTGTTTGTATTAAAAATATCTACCCAAATATCTAAAAATTTTGAAAATCTGGTCATTTTCAAAAATTGTGTATACAAGTGCGTTAAAAATTGATTGTGCCTAAAAGCAGGCTACACTCTTTTAAAGAGGGCTAGTGACTCTACCGTTTTTTCTTGTTTTGTTTTTTTTAAGAGGGTAATGAGTATAGCAAATCTTACAGTCGGGAAACCCGACTATAGCGTTCTTTTTTTTTTATTTGTATACAAGAATCCATTATCTATTCCATCTATGCGTTGTTTATTTGCACGTAAAATGTGATACAAACACTTAAATAAAACATAAATAAAACCATGATTCAAGATATCCTTCAACACTTTTTGTAAAAATTTTGACAGCTGGTAGCGACCTCTAAATTTTGACCTAAAAAAAATAAAAAAAGGCCATATCAACTGTACCTAAAATTTTTTTGATTAACAAAAAAAAGTATACAAATGTGTAGCTTAGGACAGTATCTTTAAAAATTTTAACAGTTTTTGAAATTCCGAACCGTTTTCGATATTTTGAGCTTCAAAGTTCAAAAAATTTCATAACTATAATAACTCTCACCTCGATTCAGATTTAATCGAACATTTGAAAATCGAGGGAATTCACCGTTTTTTGGCTAAGTGACATCCCTGCCAAAATGTCCAAAGAGAGCAGCAGTACGATATTTTTAGTACGATGTATCAATTATAGAGGGCGCCATAGGCTCCGAGCAACAAGTTATTAATCCTGGGTAGAGGCTTACGCCGATGGCGTAGCCGTTAGAAAGAACCAGCGGCGGCGGCGGCAACGCCGCCATTGAAATTGTCGGCGGCTGGCGGCGTAAGCATTTAGTAAACAGATTTTTATTTGCGATACTCGAAGAGTAAGCAAATACTTTAAACGTTGCAAATGTCTGTCTGTCCGTCCGTCCGTACAACCATCGAAATCTCGGGAACCATAAGAGCTAGAGCCACCAAATTTTGCACACAGACTTTTTGCGCCTAAAAGCAGGCTACCGTTTTTTTTGAAGAGGGCCAGCGAATCTAGAGGTTTTTCTTGTTTTGTTTTTTTTTTAAGAGGGAAACGAGTATCGCAAATCTCATAGTCGGGAAACCCGACTATAGCATCCTCTCTTGTTTTTTTTTTATTCCTTTTATTAATAAATAAAATATATTTTCTTCGCGAAATAAAACATTAAATTAAAATTAAAACAACATAACAGTATTTTCTTGACTTGATTAGTTTCAGTTTCCAGTCTTTTTACGGCTTCAGTGATATTAGTTCAAAACTGCGTACACTATTGAACACAAATTAAAAAAAAAACAGTCTTTTAATGTTAGGAGATGGGAGATGAGACATTTAATCGAAAACTTTAAACCTTTTTATTTATAAAGTGAATAAAAAGTTGTATGACGCCGAACGCCGCCCCCCCCGCCGCCGCCGCGCCGGTAATTACGTGACTCGGCGGTGGCGCGTCAAAAAAGGAAAAAATCGGCGGCGGCGGCGGCGTGGCTCGGCGGCGTATATGTTTAATCCTGGGGGCTTTAACAAGGATAATAGGAAACTGTTTTTAGAATACTGCATTGTCATCGACCATTGATACGTATGCAAAATTTTAGCACAATCGGTTGAAGATTTCTGCTTCAAAATTGAGTTGCAAATTCCACCCGAACTTTTTTAATAATGGCGGTTCTAATAAGGGTAATAAGAAACTGTTTTCAGATTCAAAATTTAGTTGCAAGATTCCACCCGAACACACATACAAATCAAGTTAAAACTTTTAAAAATCAAATAAAGGCTATTAAAAAAAATAAACACTGGAAACTTTTCTTTTAACTTATTTCAATTTACGGGACGCCCCGGCAAGAGTTTGAACTCGTGCCTTTGGTACAGAAAGTTTGTTTTCCCGAAATTTTTAACCGCTAGGCAACTGTCAAGAACAAAGCGGTATAAGAATTTGAAACAAACGGTTTTATTTTCTACACAAATGGTCCGGTTTTTAAACGCTTTATATAAGTTTCACTTGTGGCTATCTGGCTGGCTGCGTAACACTTTTTGGTTTGCATGCAGGCCTGCCAACTTGTTATTGTTACCGATAATTTATCGATATCTATAAAAGAGCGCGCTCTTTTAAACCGGAAAGCGTTTTTTTTAGTTTTTTAAAACTATTCAAATTATTTTATTTGTGAACCAATGGTATGAAAATATGAACCAAACGGTAATTTTGTTACACAAATGGTTTACTGTTCTTAAATCAAGACCGGTTGGTATGAATGTAAGAGCATGGTCTTAAAAAAAATAAGAACGAATCGGTATTAAAGTAAGAAATTCGGTTTAAGATTTTTTCAGTCATTTTTTCCTGGACGCAGTTATCCAAATAAAAAATTATTCTGTCTTCTCAACAGTTTTTAAAAAAGACTTTTACTGGAATCAATTAAATATCATTTTTTGTAGGTGGCAGTGTTTGACGACCAAGATAGCCGACAACGACAGAAGAAAGTGTTTTTTGAACTATTGATTTTCTTTACAAAAACACTTAAGCTTATAAGGATAAAGTTCCTAACGGAAAAACCGTACCGGAAGGGTACTGTTTTTATGATAAGAGCGTAGACTAAACTTTTAGGGTAAGGGTACTTATATAAGCTTCTTGCTGTTATGAAATTCCGGCAACCTGTTTTGTTATTAGCTGCCGAAAGCGGACAATTACCAGATGTCACTGACAGAAGTAGAGCAAGCTCTGACTATGCTACTCGTTTAATCTTCACAGGACATTTAAGTAGTTAGCACGCGGTATTTCGTGTGGTTAGTTTACGGCTTTCTGGTCAGATTGGACAGATTTTCAAAATGTTTAGATATCTGTGTAGATGTTTTCAACACAAACAACATTTATTAAGACCACTTTTCTCTAGCATTAAAAATGTGAGCGTTAAAAGGGGCGTGGTCAGGTTTTGAAACAAACTTGATCTGCGCTGGGTATATAGAAGTCTGTGTGCTAAATTTGGTGGCTCTAGAAATTATGGTTTCCGAGATCTCGTCGTTTGTACGGACGGACGGACAGACAGACAGACATTTGCAACGTTTACACTGTAAAGCTGCAAAACCATCGATGGTTTCAACCATCGATTATTTAGCGATAATCGAAAATAAATGCACTTTTTTTTTTTTATATTTACATTTTAGTTTATTTAAAATAAAACAATATTTTCGCTTCTTCATACTCCCAAATAGAGGAACAGCCAATTTAAAAGTAAACTAATTGAAAACTACAAAAATAATAAAATATTTTTTCACAAAATACTTATAACTTTTAAGCGCGTCAGCCTCGAAGTGATGGTACAACGATATATCGATGGTGAAATAAAACCATCGATATATCGCCAAAAACTAAACCATCGATAATATCGTTTTAACCATCGATGGTTTTGCAGGTCTAGTTTACAGTATTTGCTTACTCTTCGATTATCGCAAATAAAAAGAAAGAGATATGATAAAAATAATCTTAACCTTTATTCGTTCTGGACGTTAAACTCTGCCAACAAGCTAAAACATGTGGTTTTCTATACTTTTAGCCACAACTTGGACTTGGTAATTTAGTTGTCTTAATAAAATAGTTCAACAAGTTAACGACACTTTGTAAACAACATGTTATCATACAGTGTGATCCTAATAGGATAAATGACAAATGAGTAAAAATTTAAAAAACAACAAAAATCGTTTATGCAAATATTAATCAGTTGTTTCATAAAATTTATACAAAATCTTTACCATTTATTACCTTGCTGCATTTTTTGTATGCCTGTTACTCGTAGAGTAACAACGTTGCAAATGTCTATCTGACTGTCCGTCCATCCGAATGAGCACCGAGATCTCAGGAACTTCAAAAACAACCTAATTTTGCTCACAAGACTTTTCCTAACGCACGCAGACTAGGCTCCCATAAACGCCTTAAAATCGCGAAAGTGGCTTGAATCAATGTTGTTTGTATTGCAAGTACACAGAAATGCAAAACTGTTAAAAATCTGGCCAGTTTCAAGAAATTGTATACACAACTTACAAATTTATTGCGCTTAAAAGCAGGCTACACTTTTTTTTAAAGAGACGATATGGCGACTCTAGCGTTTTTTCTTGTTTTTTTTAAGAGGGCAATGATTATCGCAACTCGGATAATCGGGAAACCCAAGTATCCCCCCCCCCCAACCGCCAAAAGTTCAAAACTCCTGTGGGTTTATTTGGTTGAGATGGCTGGCTTAATGTTCCGACAAAATTATAATTTATACACCAATTAGCAGTCAGATCTTTTGCCACACCCGTAAATATTCGCTTTCGGCAAATTTAATCAAATAGTTGACCTGCTAATGGCTCTGTTTATCATCAAGTGAGTGTAAAAACAAGTACTAGGAGAAATCAATTATTTTTATGCTTTCCTTAATGAGTTTTGGCTAAGCTTATGAAAATTGATACACGCTTCATAACTAACACCGGCAATCCTTTTCACGAAAGGTAGAGTAAAGTGCATACATCTTTGGCTATCTATATGTTACGAATTCACCTATAGGAGGGAAGGGGATCATGGGGAGGGTGGGCTCTTGGCCAATGATCATTTCATCATCATTTTATAAGAATTTTTGTATTAAAAGTATTTAAATTCACAAAATAAACCAACAACATTGTAATTGTGATTCTCATTATAAGCCATTATTCTTTAATATTGAATTTTATAATTTTTTACCAGCAGTTAATGAAGTTCCAATGTATACCTTTGATGATTCCAGCCTGGCTGCCGTAAGTGATTGCCTTATATCTATTAATTGGGTTAATGTACTATCGAATGCTTGCATTAAGACCAATTACAATAACTTTCTAGTTGCTCTCAAAAATACTCTGGATAGCATTGTTTTAACCAAGGTACGGGGATCCTATAGGCTTCCGTCGTAAACAAAGGGCCTCCAGAAGTACAGAAATTTAAGGAATAAGTTCTATAAAAGGTTTATTGGATGGAGTAATCCTGTGGATGGCGATAGATACAGGCAACAAAAGCAAGAATTTGAGTTTCTTAATAAATTTCTATATAATCAATATATTTCTGATATTGAAAATAGCTTAAAGTTCAATCCTAATTCGTTTTGGCGCTTCCTCTGGGAAGTTGACCTCTTGCTTTTTATCATTTTCATTAATGGCATTTGCTTCGGCATTCAATCATACCAATTTCTTCTCTATGCAGACGACTTTAAGCTTTACTTATCGGTGAATTCTATATGTGATACTTATTTGCTACAGTCTGATTTGAGCATAATTAGTTACTCGGAATGAATTGCCTCTAAATCAAAACAAATTTCATATTGTCCGCTATAATAAATGTACATTAACCATTATTTCAACTTACTATATTAACGATCACCCACTCCTTGCGCTGAACGAAATTATGGATCTTGGATCTTTGATTGCAAATTTCTTTTTAATCATCACATTAATCTCATTCTGCCTAAGGCGTATGCTATGTTCGGATTTGTCAAACGAAATACTGTACTGTTTGTTTAAAGACCCTTACTCGAGACTGTAAGTGTTTGCTGAATTTGTGCGCCCAAGGGTGGAATATGCTTCCTTTATTTGGAATCCCTCAAGTACAGTGCATATCAATAGGGTTGAGCGGCTTCAAAAAAATTCCTAAAGTTTGCACTGCAGCCGTTGCATTTTTCAGAACCAGTACTCCAGCCAAAGTCGTCTACTGCATACTTGCAGTCTTGTAGACAGACGTTCGATAGCGGGCCTATTCTTCTTCAAAAACATAATTATTGGTAATATTGATAGTCCTTTCCTATTGAGTTTAGTAAATTTTAATGCCCCAGCCAGGAATCTCCGTACCTTGGTTCTTTTTTTGAAAGTGCTGCTAGGACCAATTATGCTCGGAATGAGCCAGTTTTAAGGGCTTTGCGGCTGTTTAATTCCCTACCAGCTAGCATTCGTTTCAGTTGGGGATCCAAGAAGGATGTGCTTAGACAATCGCTTAGGGAATATTTTTTATGTAGTTCATAGTCTTTGAGTTAAGTTTATAACCTACTACCCAGATAAGGATCTAATCCATTGGCGGAATAAATAAATAAATATGCATACTCGAAGAGTAAGCAAATACTGTGAACGTTGAAAATGTCTGGCTGTCCGTCAGTCCCTTTGTGCGAACGTCGAGGTCTCGGAAACCACGTCACTTTTAACGCCCACGCAAAACTCAGTGGTGCCCACATTTTTAATGCTATAGAAAAGTGGCCTTAATAAAGTTGTTTGTATTAAAAATGTCTACACGAATACCCAACCAAAATTTTAAAATCTGGCCAGTGTTAAAAAATTGTGTAAACAACTGCGTTAAAAATTTATTGCGCTGGAACGTAGGCTACACTACTAGCGACTCCAGCGTTTTTTTTTTCTTGTTTTGTTTTTTAAAGAGGGCAACGAGTATCGCAAATCTGATAGTCGGGAAACTTGACTATATCGTTATTTCTTGGTTTCTTTTGGGATTACGTAATCATTAGGGGGGGTGAAAAGATTACTTTTGACTACCAGGGGGTTCGGGAGGGGGTCAAAAATCGTCGAAAACGTGAATACGTTATATATGGACAGCCCCTTTGATAAATGATTGTCTCTTTATCAAGCCATCAAGTGACGAATAAGTACATCTGACCGTTTAAAAACATAGTGCTCACAAGTCTCGCAGACAGTATTCTGATGGGCACGCAGGATAGTATAGGTGTCTCATACTCCAGGGAAAATTCTCGTACCTCCAAGAGTAAGCAGCAAAAATTGAAATTCCAATACCGTTTAACGACTTAATAATATGATCTCCAGTTTTCGGGAGAACTTACCAAGAAATACAGTCCTATGTGCCAAAGAAACATTTTGAAACTGTTTAATTTTTTAAAAACCTAAAAAGAATGTCCATTGCATTTAATTTTACAATTGTTTGTTAATAATTAATTTATTGATTTTTTTAATTAAACGTATAAAATGTACATACAATTCATACACATATATAGAAGAAAAAGAGAGAACTGAAAACTTTTTACAGTTTACCTACAATGTAAACTTATTCTATGTATAATTTTGTGGTTTTCGTTCAAATTTATTTATTTTTAACTTTAAGTAATTATGTACGCATTGTATCTTTATAAGAGTATGCCATGTTCAAAGACCAATACCTTGGATTGGCATTACGGACATGAGATTGGATTGATTAACGTGCCTGCATGTAATTTTCATGGTTCAATTTGTATACTTTAATTTGCTTCAACATTTTCATACACGAATACGAGTTATAAATTATGAATAAGCTAGTACCTTAAATATGACCTTACATAATAAATTTCTGTACATTTGGTTTTAATTGTGTTCTATTAAAATGTTGGACATACGGTAATATTTTTTAGTCCCAGGCAGCTCTAATTTCAAATCTTTACCTTAGATTCTAACTCACATAATTTCGGGAGTTTGCAGATAACTGTACCGGTAGTTGTGGGATTGCTTAACTCTTTGCAAATATTTTGACTACTACTCTATTTATTTACATTTTGGTTAAATGGTAGGTATCCATTGAACAAATAATTCTATCATTGGGTTGACTATTTTTTTGTCTGGCTACTGTATTTATTTAAATATATTATTTATATTTAGCGGCCACTTCGATGGCTCTCGGTTTTAAGTACACGGTAAGTACGCACTTAAATGCTAATTAGGAAGGCACTTGACAGTTTAAAATAACCTCAAAACTAACAACACGAGTAGATCCACAAAACTTAAATGCAAATGCCAAATAAGAGCTTTAATGTTCAATATAGTATTACACTCGGGCTTGAGTGTCCATTAAAGAAGAATGTTTCGGTTCCTAATTCATCTTCCAATAAAAGCTCCAATGTCCATGCTTACAGATACAAGTGTACTACTCAATAAAAGTACGCTTGTCTACAAATATGGCCTATAATGTTTTCCTGCCTGCAACAGCATAGCATGGAACTACCCCGTTTCCGCTTCTTCTTCGCAAGCCCGTCTCACCTTGGCACGTATGCACAATCCATTAGCTCGTTGAACTGCTCAAGCTCCGCTTCAGGTCAGTAATGCCGGATATTAATTATGCTCATACATGTGTACCGCATTAATCTGGGCAACCCCCCGAGCCATGGGTGTATCTCCATTCAACTACCGAGTTGGTTTGCCAGACGGCAAGAAAGGCATTTACTTAACATGTCTCAGCGTTTCAAAATCATGCCCGTGCGTAAGGTTCCCCCTGAATGTGCTCCGGCATTTATGAAGATTCCCGTTGTGTTTACGCCCCTCTGTGGTGAGCAGCATCGTTATCTGTCCGTGACGTCCCCTCACCCTCAAGGCCGCTCCCCAAGAGCCCGAAGAGTACTCCAAGTGTTTCCCTTTACCACTGGCTTGACGAATAGCAACGAGTACTTTGGTTGCGGCTACCAACTGAGCCAATTTGTCGGCATTATGTTTACGGTTATGCTTGACTCTACATTATTGATAGCGCTTAATGAGCCCCACGCAATTTACTTTCACTTATTTGATACAACAAATTTCAGACTCTAGGCGGGGAATGTTGCGCTACCAACAGGGTTAAAAGGTTTAGCAAGTTATTTTCCTAGAAACATTTCTAAAATTTGGGGTCAACCCACAGATATGTGGCCAAAAATGAAGTGAATGAAAAAGCTAACCATATAAACGGAAAATACCCTCTTACTTTCATATTTACACGCCAGCCAAGGTGGCGGGTAGACAACCGGTTAACGTAGCCAAGACATTTTCTATCCCTACTGTTATTGAGTACGTGGGAATGAAATTAATTTATTAGCTAATTAGCTCGTAAACAAATTCAAAGACAGTGCATCAGATGAAAGACCTCTTCAATCAGGACCCTGATTTGTCTGCGAGCGGGGGAAGCCAGCTAGGATTTCTGTTGCATTATCCATGGTTGTGGGCCCGCAACCTTCTACGAATTTGGAGGGACGTGGGCTCGTCGTCATTACAAGCTAGGAAGCGTCGAGGCTTTCTGTCACGCTTGCTTCGAGAGACTGCTGGGTGCTGGCAATCGGTGGAGAAATGCTGATTCCCAAGCCCACGGCTGTGGAGTACACATGGGGTTCGCAGTCCAGAGTGCTCTGTCATCCGTAATAGAACTGCGATCCAACGGCCACTCCGGTGGAGAGGGTGCGGGGGGCGGTGCCGTCGTACGAGAGCTGCTGCTGCAGCATGGGCGGCTTTGGACGTCGCAGGGTTGACGTCCCACCCACAGGTATTGAAAGGGGAACATGGCCCAGCGGGGTCATGGCGAGTGGCGAGAGTTGGGGGGGATGCGCTGGAGAGCTCCCGGCTAGCGAAGCCGGAGGCGTCGGCGTGTTGCTTGGCCGCTGAAGCACCCCCATGCTCTCGGCGTTTATGATATAGCCGCTTCTGATTGTCGGCGCTGTCGTGTACTGGGCAAGCGATGTTATGGGTACCATGGTGCCTTGCAAGGGAGATCGAAATTGGAATCATAGGGAAAATGGGCTGGGGATTACTCACTTATGGCACTGCTGCCGGGTGCGTTGGATCCAATCACAATGGCCGAGGTCAGGACGCCCGCCACTGGGCCCTGGCCGGCCGCACCGGTGATGCTAGTGGCCACAAAGGGTCCTGGAGATATGCCTATGAGGTCGGGTGACTGACGGGGCCCCACCAAAAGTGGATTTGCCATTAGCCCGCCAGCGGGCACTGAGCCACCCACTGATGCCAGCTGGCTGGGCGAAAGACCGGCGTACAGGCTGGCCGGCGCGTACGTCAAGTAGTTCTGCAGGGGCATCGGCGGGAACAGGTAAGCAGGTGTGCAGGGGGCGAGCTTGTTTAGCAGGACTTACCTCATTTTTGGAAACGCTGGGTAGAGGTAGTGGAGTTGTCAGGTCGATGTCAGCGTCTATTTCTGAAAGCGTGTCGTTAAAGCCTCTAGGAATGGTCGTATCCTCAACTAAACCTCCTGGCCCTCCACTCCCTTTGGTCGAGGAGCTTGAGAGCGTGTCAGTGTTTAGACCGCGGCGCTTTTGAAGCACCAACCTAGTGGCAATAATTACTATGGAGAAGAGCACTCCGAGTGAGCCCAACACAAGCAGGTACAAATAGAGACGCTCCTGGTCGTCTGTTCCAATAAAAAGTTTAAAGCAATTACAGGAGGAAACGGAGTTGTAGAACGAAACAAAATGAGCAATTTTAATGTTAGCAATAAAAAATCTAGCAACCAAATAATGTCCTTAGCGGCGTTAGCGCTACAAAGTCTGAATTAACGGTAGGAGAGCACGGAGAAGGCACTTATGGGTAGGATTTTTAAAATTAGATGTGCACATTACAAGCGTCTGCTACTGAACAGTCGGGGGAAAGCGACTCTGGTGGATTAGGTCCACACTGTTTGACTGCCACTGAGGATCCAGCCTTAGTTGAATGGCCGGCTCATTTGTGCTTTTAATTTCAGCAGGAGGAAGCTGTGAAGAGTTTTTTTGTTCTTAAATATCTTACCCTCCAGGCTCAAGTCCGCACTGTGTGTCATCACAGGGTTCACGCCACTGCCATCGACATCTGCGACCAAAGAGCTGTTCGTCATGGTCTGATTGCCCGTTGGATTAACGCTGGCTCCCGACCCAGGCCCGCTGGTGCCGTTGCGCCGTCCAGGCGTCGTTGTGTTGCTATACAGCTTTGGAATCGCCTCGGACTCCTTGTAGATCAGCTCGTCGTCGTAGAGGTCGTTCATATCACCCTCAAAATCCTCAGATTCGTCCGGCTCCACCTCCGACTCGTTGCTTTCCTTGAGAACTTGCTTTGGCACTAGACAGAACGACAGAAAGATGGGACGCGGCTTAAGTGACGCACATAAATCAAACGGCCATCGGCATCAATCTTGCCAAGCACGCCCAGTTGTCCGAATCCGGCCCTTGGCTTACGTGTCCCACTTACCGCATGTATAAACAACCTTCAAATACATTCGAGAGTTTGGCTGACACGGGCTTCCAAACGTATTCGCGTCTGCCGCCAGGTTGCATCGTCGTCGCCCGTGGCAAATTTGCATCACGGTTTCCGTGGCATATGAGGCGAGGCACGCTGTAGGGGGCAAGATGGGAAAGTCAGTGTCCATCACTCCTCAGGACCGAGATTGATAAGGAACACGCGAACACCGCACCAGCCTTTTAAACTTACTTTCTTCGCGAACCCCCTGCGGTTGGGGGCACTGTATGCTCTCGTACTCTGTTCTTCCAAAGCTGGCACTGTATACGGCTATCCGAGAGTACGGGTTGCACTCCAGTTGGGCGACGTCGTTGTGGCAAGCCACTTTACTTCGAAATTCGTCTGAAAATCATTAAATAAAATTAGATTTGATTTAATTTTAAGCCAACTCTTTAAAGTTCACTTTCCAAAGAGACTTTGATTATTAACTAAATCTACACTTAAAATAGTAATGACTTTTTTTTTACCCTTAACAAAATTTTCTGTTTTTAGAAAAAATTTTTTTTTTCTAAAAACAAGAATGTTTTTTAAAATTTAAGAAAACTCGTCTTAAATTTAAAGCTGTGGCTTTTAAGTACAGTAGCGGGGTCTATATGCTAATTTTAAACGGGCTTAAAATACGTAAAAAAGGTTAAATCAGTTAAATATTAAATTACCGTTTTATGAACCCTAAGCTTTTGGCGTGAAAAAAAGTGAAACATGTGGAAAATTACTGAAGCTGATAAAGGTGCCATATGGGCATTTTCCAGATGAGTTCACCTGGCTTAAAAACTGTCAAACGTATTTAAAAATATTTCTACACGATTTTAATCCGATCTTATTTTAATTAACTTAGCAAATTTTCTTTAATTTGGTTAAATTTTAGAGCAAAGAGGTAAATATCAACAAAAAACTATTCTCTTTACAATATGAGTGAAAGTAATTTTAACAAAATTATGCTTAATGTCATTTTAAAATACACTTCAATACATTCAAGCTCAATACAACATTTTACTGTGTATTTTTCAGAAATCTAAAAAAATATTCAATTTTCATTTTCAAAATAGTACGAAAACGACGTGCAACACGCGAGATAAGTCCATATTGGCTTTGCGATCGGACAATGTAAGCCTCTGCGACATAAGCGCTTAAGTTAGCTTTAGTAAATCTTCTGTCGGGGATTTCTTAAAAAAGTTTAGTGCGAAATGCTGGGAAAGGAAGAAAGTAGGAGACCAACGACCAGGTAGATTGTATTATGAAGCGCTTGAGCATGGCCAATCGACTCAGAACTGCAGAAGATATAAGATTCGAGTTTGTTCAGTCGGAAGGAGTCGATATTAGCATTCGAACAGTAGGAAGGCGCCTTCAGCATGCAAAACAGATTCAATGCGATCTATGTGGATCACCTTTTTATAAATCCAAAAACTCCCCTGGCTTTATTCATGAACGAAATTTTATCTAAAAACTGTATCTTTGAGTCTAAAAGGACGCTAAGATCGTCAACCTGAGTTAGTCTATTCTATCAGCGTGTAAGTAACTAAATTTGGATTTACTCGACAAAAAGTTACCAGCTTACATTGAGAACCGTTTAGGTTTAGTAAATTATAAATGCACCAGTTTTGAAAGCTTTTGAGATTGGATATAGTTTAACCAAGAAAGGGTATAACATTTTTTCCATTTTGGAAAGCTTAATAAACATTACGTTGTGTACCACATTTTTTAACTTTTGGTCTACACAGAAAAAATTTTCATGGGTTGAATCAACCAACTTTTATAGTAAATTTACTGTAAAATTATGGTACGTGTAATTTGTTGTTGCATTTTTAACTGTATTGACGGCAAAATTTACCAAAAAATTTTTAACTTTTACGTAAAATTGTCTGCGTGTATTTTGTTGTTGTTTCGGTTACTGTATTGACGGTAATATAACCCAAAAGTTTTGTAACTCTTACGTTAAGATTATTGTGTATTTTTTACTTACTTTTAGAATTGGTAAAATTACTATTAGATTGTTCAATTATTTTTATTATTCCAAAAAAAATGTGAACTTTAGTTTTTGGTAAAAAGTTGGTATTTTTAACCATTTTTGTCGGATGGGGCCATTTAACTGTACATTTTTGGTTTTTTAATAGGTTGATAGAATAACGTCTTGGGAGTATATTCCCGAAGTTTTATGACTCAACTCTAAATATTACGGAAAATATGCTTGATTGGACCAGCGCGCTCGGGCGCGCTTTGTGTGCGATTTGGCGCTAACTCAAAACTTTAAATAGTTTATTCTCAAAAAAGTTATTTTATACACTTTTTAGCCTTATTTAGCGACAAAAAATTACGAAAAAATAGCACTTTTTTTTCAAGACGTGATTTCAATATTGTAGAAGAAAATTTTTTTAAGATGCAGACATTCATGCACTATGGGGAACCTTGCTACATCACAAAAATTATTTGTTGTATGTTTCAGGCTCTTACTTTAGGCTCCACACTGTACCGCGATAAATACCTCAGCCGAGTCGCGCCGAACGCGACCTTCAATAAAACCGCCATTTTATTTTTTAAGACTGTCTTAAAATATATGCAAAAAATTATTTGTGGGTTTTTTTATTTTCCGAGTGAAAAAAAATCCCAAAAAACAACTACTTTTTGACGTGTTACATGATAAGCTCCCCTTAACTGTAGAATTGGTTGAATTTACTCATAACATTTTTTCTGTTTAGTTTGCGAGTTTTAAGTAATTTATCTCACATGCAATTTTTTGTCCAGGTAAAATTAAAAAAAAAAAATGTTCGTAGGCTTAAATAAAAAACTTACACTAGTGGTAGGTAATACCTATCCAGAAATCATTTCAAATTATTCTGACAAAAGGTTTTTGAGATATACGCAGTTATATATTTATATTATATATTTGTGAGTAAAAAGTTAAGTTCCACGTCTGTGTGTAAACAGTGAAGTGCATTGAGTGGATTAGAATACTTATTTGTAGAAACTAGATGACAAAGAAATGCTGATTAACTGCTTATTGGCTATATATACCGACCTAATTGCCAAATTAACTACGACCGATTTGTAAATATCCTCCCTGACGTATCAGTAAATTATGCAAACGTCATTAGAGCAGCAGATTTTAATAGCGATGTTTTAAGGGCGTCCCACCTAGCAGAGAACATGAAATCGCTGGGAACGAAGTTGGTAAACTCCTTGTTTATTACGCTTTTTACCAAAACCCGAAATTCTCTTTTACATTTTTTTTTTTCCAACTTATTGTCCCACCCTTTTTAAAACATTAACTTATTTTCTTGACTTATGCACTTGACCTACAATACCTTGAGCATACAAATTTTGTTAGGATTTTATAAATGTTAGCTACGACATTTTGGGGTCAGCCTATACCAATTAAAGGCTGACATATAACATATGTTATATAAACATATATTTCCATTCCAAAGTTGAGGAACAAGTTAACTTTTTACAGCACAATATTTGTTATTTATATAACTGTTTTGTACCTTTCCGTCCTAAAGTTGTTCGTTCTTCTGAAAAACCATGGTTCCATGAAAACATTAAAGACGCAGTTTTACAGCGGGACGGGGCGTACAATAAGTGGAAAAGGAACAGGACACTCCAAGCTTACGGGGTGCTTAAGTCATTGAGACAAAAAGTGACCCAACTTGCTGTTACCGACAAGACAAATTTCTGTTCTCGTAAATAAATAAAAGACCAATGTTGCCTTGGCAAAACTCAACCATATTTATTTCCAAATTGCTGTCTTATCTATTAACTTGCCTTTTTTTAATCAGGGTTCGGAAAATAACACAAAATGTAAAAAATATTTGTTTTTTACTTGTCAAACGACAAAAAAAAGTGTGAAAAACGAATTATTTACTTGTGTGTCAAAAATGGTAGTGTACATGTGTTTAAAAGGTTTTTGACGTGAATAGCTTACACGTGTTTTTAACACAAGTGTTAAAAACGATTTTTTGTTTTTTACACACACCCAGGAATCGTTTTAAACACAATTTATTTTTGACACTCATGTGTCAATAACTATTGTGGAAGTGTGAAATATAACTGTTTCCTATTATATTTTGTATTAGAGAAATAAACATTTAACGGCTAGAAATTTAATTTATATTTTTTTTTAGTTTGTCTGTAGCGTAGAGGGTGACTCTTTAAGTCCATTATGAGTACAACTAAAAACCGCGAAAAAGTTATCTTCGGTGGGCAATGTTTGGTAATTGGCTGGTACAGCGTTCAATAACCCAACAAACCGTTAAAAATTAATTTTCCTCGACGGACCGCGAGTTTTTAAGAACAACCCACAAGTAGTTTTGTATGTCAAGCATGAACTCTTAGCTAATGCAGAAAAAATGATCAAAATCAATCCGCGAAATCTTCAGACCACAATGGTTTAAGACAACCCCTAACCATCACATGGCACTCTGATTGTCTTAGAAATAATGCACTTGTATTTGGGGTTACAGGTATTAAAATATTTCACTTTTCCACAATTGTGTTTGACACCTGAGTGTCAAAAATGTTTTGTGTTAAAAACGATTCCTGGGTGTGTGTAAAAAACTAAAAATCGTTTTTAACACTTGTGTTAAAAACACATGTAAGCTATTCACGTCAAAAACGTTTTGAACACATGCACACTTCCATTTTTTACACACATGTAAATTACTGTTTTTCACACTGTAAATAAAAATTTGACATGTTTTTAACAGTGTGTGTCATTTACGAAGCCTGTTTTTAATTACGTTAAGATCTTTTATGTTATTCGGAACAATTTGTTATGCAAAAAAAAACAGCATATCGACTCTTTTGTCAACTTTTGTCTGCACATGTGTTTTCACCGATTTCTAAGAACTCGTTATGTCTATTTGCACTTTGCTCATGACGAAATAAAGACAATCGAAATTAAAGCCAACCGTGAAAAATAATTATGCATTAACCCTGGAAGGCTTAATTAACTAAAGAAAAAGTTTTTAAACTGCACAGTACCTGAAATACCTGATAATAAATATCGGAACCCCCAACTTGTACCTGAAATAGTCTGTGGTATTAGGTTTAGGTTTATGTGTGTTAGCCAGTGTTATGTTCTTCAGACTATACACAGAATTTAGAATGACGCCACTGGGCTGGACAACATAAGCCCCAAATTTGTAAAAATACTGCTACCAAAGATCTTCCAATTTAAAACGCAAACTTTTTATACTAACCATTTTTGTCGTTTTCCAACAGTCCGGAAATTTAATGGCAAAAATAGTTTAGATTCCCAAATCAAATAATGATTACACAGGCCGACAAAATTTTCTTGACTAAATGATGGTAGCAGATTCTTATAGGATTTTCGCCGTAGAATCCGATTCTGACCTTGAAAATATCCGATTGGCTCTAGTTTTCGAGCAACATGAGGTTAAAGGTGCCAAAAACTGCTTTTTTTACACTTTTTGAACAGCTATAAATGGAAAAAGCGATGAAAGGAAATGGCCTATATAGGATTAAAAGAAAGCTTAGACATTACTCTTTAATATTCAATATCAAAAAAGTGGAAGTATTCAAGATATACTTTTTTTACAAAGTCGGGGCAAGCTCAGAGTGATATTTTGATGTGGATTTGTTAATAACATATTGATTGTGTATGTGAATACAAAAATTTTATAGCAAACCATTGTTTTCATCAATTTTTCTTCGAGTGTTTAAGAATCAGTGAAGAAACCGCAAAATGCACAAATTTTATGTTTGTCGAGCTTTTGCTGACAAATTACTTATCGAACGCAAATGATCTGTTTGCACTCAGAAAAAAAAATTCCTTAATTTTAGGAAATATGGACTACATTGCCAAACTTGAATATTTAAGGGCACAATGAACTTAAAAAGTGAACATATTTGGATTTTTTGCCTTAAATTGGTCATTTAAGGCAATACAATTTAAGGAATCTACTATTCGAAAAATAGTCCAATCACCTTAAAAATTATTTTATACTAGCTAGAGGGTAGCCTAAAGGGTAAGTAGGTGGGCCCACGCGCATGGGAGTCGAATTGGCCCGGGGTCACTTCCTAGCGGTGCACAGTGGGCCAGAAAGTTCACATTTTGGCCAAAAATCTGGCATTTCTTCCACTGCGTAGCTAGGAAGCTGAAATTTGACCATTCCGTTCTTAAAAGATTTAACTTTTGAAAAAACAAAACTTAAATTGTGTAATTTTTTTTAAGATACAGATAATCTGAGCCAAAGTTGAAAAATATTTCTAATTTTTAGGCGATGTGTATGGAATAATTTAAATATTATATTTTTTACTTCCTACGTTAGGTTTGTGTAAATCTTTTGTTAATGTTTCGTATTGCTGTAGGCAACGAGATTTTGGCTGTAATTTTCCAAAGTTGTCGAATATTTTACGAAGTTTTAACTTTAAAAATATGCCATAAAAAAACGTTCAAATCAAGTTGTTTGAAACGTTGGCATTAAATAGCTTAAAGGCCAAAATGTGAAATTTCTGGCCCACATTTTTTCCTTGAGATATATGCATAAGAGTATATGATCCCATGGAGGGTCCGGACCCGAAAACCCGAAAACCCGAAATATGGGCTTCACAGACTTTCGCAGTTTGTGTGCGATAATAGGGGCGTGGTCGGGGTTTGAAACAAACTTGATCTACGTGAAGTATACAGAAATCTGTGTGCACAATCTTGTGGCTCTAGCTCTTATGGTTCCAGAGATCTTGATGTTCGTACGGAGGGACGGACGAACAGACAGACATTTGCCCGTTTACAGTATTTGCTTACTCTTCGAGTATCGCAAATAATTAATACTAAAGACACATCGTTTTTCCAAAATACCTGTTTTAAAATTCAGTCTCTTGTGCTAAAACATTACTAGCATAATATAAAAATATTTTCTAAAGTTTTTGTTCGTAATAAAGGTTAATTTACTATAACATAGAAATATTTTTTTATAAATTTACTATAACATAGAAATATTTTTTTATAAATTTTTTTTATAAACATAAAAATGAGCCATAAATCACATAGCCAAAGTGTTAGAGTTCGATCCCCACTCAATATAAAATTGTTTGCTCCCGCTACTCGAAGAGTATAAAGGAATACTGTTAACAATGAAAATGTCTGTCTGTCTGTCCTTCCGTACGAAGTACGAGAACTCGTAGACACAGACCTTTTTATATTTTACCACGCCCCTTTGGACGCCTACAAACCGCAAAACTCTGTGGTGCTCACAATTTCTAGAGAAAAATAGGTTGAAGTAATGTTGTTTGTTTTGAAAATGTCTACACAGATATTTAAAACATTAAAAATCCATTCATAAATAGGGCAAAATATTGGTATGATGATAAGCCACCAAATGGTTTAAAATAAAATCCCCACTAAGACATTGAACGTAGAACAGGTTTTTACAATTCCTCCCACGTTAAAAAATTAAAAGGGACCTTTCTCTCGCTCCAACTAAAGTGGACTTTAATCGAATTCCCCCTGTTTTTCGATTTCAAGTCTTTTAATATACACGAAGCAACGGAATGTTGACGTACCGATGACAATGCCAAGACAAGATGAGCAATCACCGATTCAGCGTCATTTTCATTTGAAAGAAACGACCAACTTTTTTCATCCCGATTTTGATAATAGGTCCAAAATTCAATTGTGTATGCAACTGGGCACAACATTTTTTGCAATTTGGGCGACCTTTCTGCCTTTTTGCCCTGCGATTAAAGTTAATTTTGGGACATCGAAGTTTTTAGCTGTCACATAGAGCAGTTCTGGGACCTCAGACCGTCTGCATCTGGCTCCCAGCCTTGCTCACAGAGTACTCAGTACCGCCTAACGACGCGCCCTCATTCCACCTGACTACGTTTTGGGAACGCACGGCAGAGCGTGGCTGCCTCGTAGAACGGAATCGGTTGCTTTGAGCGCGAGTCGAGGGCCGTTTCCCTGGGTTCGACCCTGGTGAACTTTTATTTAACTTTTTCAGTTGGGCGTTTATTTTTTGATTCCGGTAGGCGAGGGCGTTCCACCCAAAATCAATAGGAGGTACCTAGCTAGCTAAAATTTTCTGGCCGTTTATGTGGGCTCTCCGTTAACAAAATATGAGCCCGTTTAAACCCAACCCGAGTTTGGGGTGGTGGTTGGTAGATTTGCAGTTGCTATTTAAGTTGGGTTGTTGTTAGCTGGGGCTGACTTACATGGACGGCATTTGTAGGCGACTTCGACAATTTTCCTGCGCTTGGGGCATGGGTCGCTGCTGATTGCATTGGAGCTGGCCGTGCTGCTGTGATAGCTGCTCGTTCCGGATGAGTCTCCCACACCACTAGCGCCCAGTCCGTAGAACTGCGGAGATCCGTGGAACTTGCAGTGCTTCTTCTTCTGGCAAGCCTCGACCACAGTTTGCAGTAAGGAATACTAAAATGGGAGAGCGGAAACGAGCATTAGTTTTACATCAGCACCCACTCTATGCTTCCTACTACCCACACCCACAATTCCACACTCAGGCGAATTAGAGTGCAAACAGAAGAAGTTGGCAAGTCATCGCAGGCAAAGAACTGAGGACGGGTTGGTAAACTTTTCAAATTGAAATCAAATATTTGCAGTAAAATGGTAATGGAAGTGTTACCGGCTGCGTTTTATTTTGTTCTGCCTTGCCGCTTTCTTGAAGCGTGGCGAAATAAAATAAACAAGACATGCAAAGCTTTAATTTGGAAATGCTAGCCTTAGTTCAGAACACTAAAGTCTTACTTTAATCAAGAAAGAACGCTATAGTCGGGTTTCTAAAACTCACTGCCCTCTTTAAAAAAAATTTTTTTTAGTGCTTTGAAAGCTTGAAGCGCAATTAATTAAAAAATACATCAAGTTTTAATAACATCACAGGTCGTCTAGATTTTAGACTTTTAACTACATATAACATATAAGACATTTGTTCCACCAAAGCAAAGCGTTGTGCATTGTGAAATATACTTAAAGCTTTCAATGGCAATTAATGCATACAATGGCTTTTGAATCTAGTAGTGGTTTTCTGCTTTGCCTGAATCAACTTCGGAGACTGGTTTTTGAAATCAATACTACATTAGAGTAGAAGGACGATGTATATAACCTAAGCACCGTCATATTTTTCGTGCTTTTGCAAAAAAGGAGGCAACAATTTTTTGAAATCCATGAGACAACTTGTTCTTTTGTTTGAAAATTTTTCTCTTGAAAAGTTACTCTGGTCCATGTCTGCCTAATGACACCCTAAGCGACCTAAACAATTATTTCTAAGCGGTATGTTTTAAAAGAGGGCTGGGCTTAGCGAAATGCCAAATGCATTTGAAATGATATTAGTATGCGCTGAATATAAGTAGGGGAATCCGGGGCTATTTGCCCTAAATACTCCTGTGGACTTAAAAATCAAAAAAAAAAAATATTTGTGCACAATTCATTAGTTTTTATACCCCCAAAACCACCCCCTGGATCCGCGCCTGATGCTGGGGCATTTCCTGACATGAACAGTGTTTTCGGACCATTGAAAAAATCGTAAGGTTGCGATTTTTGGATGTTAAACAACTCAGGGAAGACGATGACAATATATAACATCCCTTCGACTGAAGGAAGGAATTCTTTCACAAATCAGCCAGTTAGCAAAAAACGTGCCAGTTCGTACTTCTAAATCATTTATTTGATCTTTACATTCTGATTTATGTAACATTCGGTCAATTAAAAGTTTTTTCTAGTATATTGTTGCTGCAAGTATTAGATAAAATTGATACAGCCATTAAAACATGATATATTTAGGTATAACAATAGTTTTAATTGCTCTGTCACGATTTACACTGGTATCGGGGTAATTCGTGACACAAGACATCGTTAGATATTTCACGTTCTACCTAAGACAAACATGGCAGAAAACACACCCAAAATTTTTTTTTTATTAATTAGAAGGTTGAACCATTGGAAACCGACAGTATTCGTTTTTTTCTCTATAACAGTCTCATCAGGAAAATAGCTCCGGTCTCAGGGTGTGCAAAAATAGCACATGCGTAGTATATCGGTATAAAAGGTATCGGGGTAATTCGTGACACAAGACATCGCTAGATATTTCACATTCTACCTAGGACAAACATGGCAGAAAACACACCCAAAATTTTTTTTTTATTAATTAGAAGGTTGAACCATTGGAAACCGACAGTATTCGTTTTTTTCTCTATAACAGTCTCATCAGGAAAATAGCTCCGGTCTCAGGGTGTGCAAAAATAGCACATGCGTAGTATAAAGTCCACTCAGACTAAAAAAGGTTTATTACCTGTAGTGCATTTGGCCACATGCAGTTTTCAGGAGAGTTTTCACTGTTGGCATCTGTACTTTGGGCCTCATCAATAGAGCCAGCTGCGCCAGTTGTCAATTGGGAGCCAGTTGCACTGGTGCTGTTAAATTCCCCGGCGGATTGTACTGGTACTACAAGGCCGTAGCCGTAACCACCGTTCATATATCGGTTCGGCGGGACCTTTAGAGATGGAGAGCCAAAGATGGATCCTCGAAGCAGGTGCTTCGCCTTGCCCCGGACTTCTGGTCCTGCATTCCCAGACTCTGGACATAGCTCCTCGATACTGAAGCCATCTGTAAAGAGATGTTTATGTTTGGACAATGAGGGCCGCGAAATGTGAGTGAATGGTTCACATACCTTGCGCCACGAACTTGTTGTATTGGGCAAACTCGATTGAAATGCTGGTACCTCGGGGGCAAGCGATGACCACCTGATCCGAGTCACAGGCTGCTTTTTGATATGTGCGCAGAGTTGCCGACAGCAAAGCTAAGTCAAATTAAAATAAAGAGATAGACAGAAACATAAAATTAAAAATATTGCCAAAAAATTTATCCTCAAAATTTTAATTTCATTATCCCCAAAAACATGTAGGTAATGACTTAACTAAATAAATTTCTTTGACCTTGACGGCTGGTCCTTGATCCTTTAAGAATAATATAAGTTTGATTTCTAAAAATGCGTTGAAACGTGCGTCAAAACATGTATTGATGTGCGCTTTACATAATTTATAAAAACTGTGTGCAAACTGCACCTTTTTATACACATAAATTGTATTGAATCTTTAAGGCACCTCCAAACAAAGCTCATTTAGGTCTTTTGATGTGCAGTTGCAGTTGAGGCAGTAAAATTCAATTCGGCTGTTACTTAAAGTCCAAGAACCCCTAAAACAGCGGTTCTTGGCAATTTAAGGTTCATTTTCTCGAAAACTGAGGTTAATGGAGAATTTTTAAGGATGAGGTCGTATACTTAAATTGCTTGTGCGGCCGCACATAGCGGTCAACAAACCCATTCTTAGTTTCTGCGCTGGTCTAAGGCTACACACTAATTTAACACAAACTAACAATTGAGAAAACAAAAACAGTTTTAATCTAGAACTCAACAAATGTGGATCATCTTGGTTTGGTCAAGACATTTACAGTATACTAAAATATTAGTAAGAAAGATAGGTTCGAAAGGTTCCCGATTGCATTTAAAATGAGAGCGCGTGCCCAGGTGCGTGGTCTAGTTTAAAAACAAATTTGATCTGCAACAGCAGCCTGTGTGCAAAATATGGTGGTTCTACTTCTTACAATTCCCGAGATCTCGATGCCCACCCGGAGATACTGACGGGGGTTTGAAGCGTTTAAAATATATCTTCTAACACTTCTAGTAACGGGTATAATAAACCACAGTAAAAACACTGTACTTAAATTTAAACAAGAAAGGACGCTATAGTCGTGTTTTCAGACTATTAGATTTTCGTAACCCAAAGTGTTGCCTGCTTTCAAGCGCAATGGGCACCACAGAGTTTCGCGGTTTGTGGGCGTTCGGGTCAGGTTTTGAAACAAGCTCTTATGGTTCCCGAGATCTCGACGTTCGTACGGAGGGACGGACGGAAAGACAGACATTTACAAACATTACAATAAGTTCAAAAAGTAAACTTTTCAAAAATTCTTTATTTTTAATGGGTTAAGAAAAGTTTTGTATCATTCAATCGAAGTTTAAATGCTTTTTCCATTGATGCCAAAATTAACATAAAGTAAGTTTAAAATCAATGGAAGAGTATTGATGCATAGATCATGTACCAGTGCTGCCAATTTAGCCTTTTTCCGGACAGATCTGTCCTTTTATAAACGACCTTAGCCGGAAAAAATTTCAAACAGCCCCTGTCCGGAAATCTGGCCTTTTTTCGTTTTCCAAACGTTGTTTTATATTTTTTGATAAATTACTATTGGGTTCAATATCGATGTATAATTTTGTGCTTATATGGTCACATAACTTCTGTACCCATCACTATTGCTTTCCACCTTTAAGTTCAAGATGCCTAAAGAAAACTATAAATAAAAATTTTGAGAAGCGTGGTTAAGTGATCCAGATTTTAAAAACTGGATGTGCCGCGACTTCAAAGATTCAAATAAGGCTTTTTGCAAATACTGCAAATGCAGTTTAAAGTTTAAACCCAAAACTTGACCAGATCCGTGCACACATAACTACAAAAAAAAATCAGCAGTATGCCATACCATTTGCCCAAACAAATAATCTTAATTTCCCACCTAAGCCTAGAAGTGCAGCTAGTGTACAGGAGGCGGCGTTATCAATGTTTATAGCTCAGCATAGTTCGATTGAGCCAATTGGACATTTGTCTAACCTATGCAACATCCAAAATGGAGCAGCGCATACTCAATTGCACTGAACCAAGTGCACTATGATTATTAAACACGTTTTGGCAGCTCACTTTAAAGAAGATTTGCGAAAGGATATTGAAAATTTCGAAATTCAGAATTTAATTGACGAATCCAGCGATATCAGCATTACAAAGCTTTTGGGTAAGACACCAACAACTTCTTACAAACTTTGTTTTACATAAATACATTTTTAGGTGTTGCTATTATTAACTATAGTGTTGATAAGAAACAAATTGTCTCGACTTTCCTATCATTAATTTCAATTGAAAGTGAAAGTGCTTCAACCATCACCAAATGCCTTCGAACAAAACAGTCTCGCCTTGAACTTCCAATGAGTAACTTAATGGGCTAAATTAAGAAGAGGATAATGTGTTACTGTAAATGAAAGCAAATTAAAAAATTAAATGTATTAAACTATTTATTCTGGAATGGAATCCTTATACTTTCGGGAAATCGCAAGCAAGTCTAAATCAAATCGAAATTAAAAATAAACTTTAAATAACTAAATGGGTGGAGATGGAGAGTGTAATGCGTAAATAAATTTAGTAATTTCACTATTTTTAATAAAAAAGTAATTTAAACTAAAGAAAGGGAGTGCTTTTAAAATTTTAGAAATAGCAGAGGAATAGAGGAAGCAGTGCATCGGCCACACCGTTAACCAGAAAGCAGTGCATCGGCCACACCGTCAACCATGTATATATATAATGTTTATATATAATATGTATATATATAATATATGTTTGTCTCTCTGTGGATTCTGTCCAAATGCTAACGTCATAACGTTTGTAAAAAGGGAGGTGTCTACTAGAGTGTATCAAAAATCAACTTTTTTTGATTTTCGATGACGCTGGGTGCGGAAATGTTGTTAAACAATGTCAAATGGAAGCACAAAAAATTTCAGCCCGAAAAGATAATGATTACTTTTACAACTTTTCCGCACCCAGCGTCTTCGAAAAAAAAACAAAAAATTGAGTTTCCATGAAAACTTCAAAATTTCAAGGACGATGTGGCATAAGTAAACATTATCCTTTCGGTCTGAAATTTTTTGTTTTTTTTTGGCAGAATAATGATGTCCTCGTTTTAGAACTAACTATCTACTAAAAACTTTGATTAAGTGTGTGTGATTGTCTTTATCAAGGCTCCACTTAAAATTCCTAGAGTCACTAGAGACACTAGGTGGCTATCAATTGAGTGTACAGTAAAGCGAATTCTGCAGCAATGGGAACAGCTAAAGGAACATTTTACTAACGCTTCCTTGGTCAAAAAATGCTATAAGGCCGAGCTTTTGCGAGATTTTTATAACGACAATGAAAATCTAGGTTATTTGGTGTTTCTGAGGCCTCTTTTGGAAGACATGCAGCGAATCAACAAAAATTTTCAAAGCAAGGATTCAAACCCGACCAAACTTTTAAGGGACCTAATTTTTGGAATCAATTCCTTAAAGGCTTAAATAATTGCTCCAGCCGTAGATGTCGATATTTTAAATGACAACTTCCCCAGATTCGTTAATCGAAATTTATACTTGGGCTACGAGTTTGAATCCAAAGCTGAACAACTTAAGGCAGTCCTCTACCGTCGCGGTTTAAAAAAAATCGATTTTTTTTTGTTGCATAATTTTGAAGAAGACGATCATAGAAATACGCCAGTAAAAGCGTTTCGCGGAAAAAACGTTCCTTCATGGGTAATCGGGACTGGGAAGTCATGCACTCGCGGCCGTTTCCAAGCGCTACTTTGTCTTTAAACGCGTTTTCCCAAAAATTGATTTTTGTGAAAGTTTTGGTAAGACTTCTACCAGTAATATTCATCGGATTCATCTCATTTTTGGCACAATTATTCAGAAAACATGATTTTGAAAATTTTAATTTTTTGAATTTTTACAGCTTCCAAAATATGAAAAAACATGGTGAAAATTGCAAGTTTTTGTAGAAAGTGGTATATTTTTTACAAATTTTGAGATAAAAAAAAATCACGATCGGGAAAACATAGCCAACGTAACAATAATTATAAAAAAATTTCACTTCCTTCATTTCTGACAACGACATCGCAAAAACCTTGCCACCAAGTCGGGCCTCCAAATTTGAGAAGGACATTTCAAGGTCATCCCAAGGACAACAAAACCACTGGGCATACTTTTTGATTAAATGATTTTAAAGTCGACAGATGTACCTATTAAATAATAAAAGTTCATGAAATTATCTTCAGTAGTTCTTTTTCAATCAATTTCTGAAAATAAGCTCGAAATTTAAAAGCCTTATCAAACAACTTACCCAGAGGTAAAACCATTTTTTTTACATCTTTAAAATTACTAACAAGAAAGATCGCTATAACCGGGTTTTCCGACTATAAAATTTGCGATACTCATTGCCCTTTTTAAAAACAGCTAGCTTGCCCTCTTTAGAAAAGTGTAGAAAAGTGTAGCCTACTTTCGAGCGCAATAAAAATTTTCAAATTTTTTTTTAAATTTGTATTGCGCTCGAAAGTAGGCTACACTTTTTTTTTGAAGAGGGCTAGCGAATAACGTTTTTTTTTGTTTTCTTTTTTTAAAGAGGACAATGAGTATCGCAACTCTTATAGTCGGGAAATCCAACTATAGCGTTCTTTCTTGTTTTGCTTTTAATTTTAGGTTGCCAGAAAACTTTGAAGTTTTGCAAAACATTAATTTGTTTTCAGTAGAAAACATTTTAAAAGCGCACAAGCCATCCATTGTATCAGTATTAAAGATGTTTGATCTCGGAAGCGGGGATATAGATAAGATTGTATCACAGTATAAAAATGTTAACCTCGTTAAGTGGGACAACATGGACAGCACTGTTCACTTCTAGGCTAAAGTTTTAAACTACAAGGATGCAGCAGGAAACGACCAATTTGCCGTGGTCTAATGCAGAGGTGGAAAGGGTGTTTAGCCAGGTGTCTCTGGTTAAGACAAAATTGCGCAATTCTTTACAAACTGAAACTATTAGGGAAATTTTATCAATTGGGTAAGTTTTTGTATTGATTGTTTTTAACAGTAAATTATTTATTTTATACTTCAAGATTCGGTTTACGATGACACGGATCATGCTGCCACAACTATGAGATACCGGACAAGTATCTGCAAATGATTGGTACGAACGCATAGTACTCCGACGCAGCAACCGAGGATGACGAAATTGTTGACTCGGCTCCTAAATTAATTAAGTTTAAATGCTGTTATATATGTATTAAAAAAAAAATTTCATTTATTTTAAATTCTGTCATTTTTTTTGTCCTTTTTTTTTAATTTCGGTCCCTTTCTTCGCCTTTTTTTCTGACCTGGCCTTTTTTCGAACTGACTGTTGGCAGCACTGCCATATACAATAGGGTGGACGATATATTTTTTTTCATTTTAATATTCCTGTATTATTATTTGATGATAATAATAGAAATAATTATGCAAAATTTTTGTTTTCTCAATATATGTATATCTTAAGGTGGCGCATTAGGTTTAAAAAATCTGTGTAGATATTTTCAATACAAACAACATTTATAAAGGGGGGACATCTGAGTAACTGAAAAAAAAAATCGGATTTTCTGAAATTTTTTTTGGCCAAATGAAAAAGCCAATCGAAAATTTTTAAAGTAGGTTTTATAATATTAGGTGCGAAGTACAAAATAAAATTTTTTGGAACAAATCAAAAACGAAATGGCTGCTGTGCAGCATTTTCTCAAAACCACTTTTTTGAGCTGGCCGGAAACATAACTCGAACAAATCTTAACCGATCGATCTGAAATTTTGACAGTATATTCAAAATACCTATGTCTATCGACACACGTAGGATTTTTTCGATGTTTTGATTTTTTGCAAAATGGTGAGTGATTGAAAAAAAAAATTAAAATTTTCACGAATAAAAACGTCACAAAATTGTTAATAAAAAAAAAAGTAGGCAAAAAAAAAAATCCTACGATCGATCGGTTAAGATTTGTTCGAGTTATGTTTCCGGCCAGCTCAAAAAAAGTGGTTTCGAGAAAAACGCGTTTAAACACAAATGGTTCCATGGGATATACCTGTGAGGCATCGCCGCAGAATGGAAAATTTCGACACTTAGAGACTTTTGCCGGACTCTATCTTTTGGTATGTTATTTTTAAAACCATAAAGAATTATTTAAGCGAAATAAAAAATATTCGATTTTTAAAAAATGTTACTCAGATGTCCCCCCTTAAGGCCACTTTTCTCTTGTATTAAAAGTGTGGGCACAACAGAGTTTCGCGGTTTGTGGGCGTTAAATGCGGCGTGGTCAAGTTTTGAAACAAACTTAATCTGCGTGGGGTTTATAGAAGTCTGTGTGCAAGACAGACATTTTCAACGTTTACAGTATTTACTTACTCTTCAAATATCGCATATAAAAATGTTGCCTACATACAGCCACATTTTAGTTGTATATGTGTAAACAAATGGTTACTTTTTTAAAAATGGTCCGATATTCAAAATTGTAGATATTTTTAATACAAAACAAAATTTGTTCAAACCAATTTTCTATAGCCTTTAAAATGTGGGCACCACGAAGTTTAGCTTTTTTAAGGGCTTTAAAAATGAGCGGTGTCAATTTTTGAAAAAAGAAAAAAAAGCAAGAAATAAAAGCAAGTCATGAAAAATCTGTTGTATTTTTATTGTTTATATACACTTTGTAGTAGTATCCTTGCGAACACTTTCTACGTGGACGGCCGTCTACAATGATTTTTAATTGTGCGTCGCACTTGTATTTAACTTTTTTTCCTTCAGAGATGCTGAACATTTAGTCGTAACTTAATGGTCACCACTTTAGCAAATAGCAGCTCTGGGATAGGGCTAAGCTACATTGAATTGAACATTCAGCTAAAACAGAGAAAAGAAACTGTCATCGGGAGTTCTTAAGTCAATGGAGTAGAAGAAATTGATTTGTTTTGATTTATTCCCAAATATTTGTGCTCTCTTTCTAGGAGCTGGTCCCTCGTGATATTTTTGATTTCTTGTGGGTCTTCTGTCTACCGGGTCCTTTTTCGGTCAGTTTTCATAGTAGCAACGTCGCATATATGTATGTATCGTACATAGGTTACATATTTTATTGCCCCATTTTGTTCCGAATAATAAATGGAAGTTCGCTTTTGTTGGCACTGCGCCTGGACAGCTCTGTATCCACTGGACTGTGATGCGGTGCGGTAGCTGCCATTTGCTATTTCAACAAATAAAACTGGATATGTCACTGATATGCCCAAGGCTCCGCTCAGCGTTTTTCAATGAACAAATAAATCTAATTTAATTAAATTTTATATTTATGTTCCTTTTTTCGGTCATCGATAAATTAAAATCAATGCATTTATATGTTCATTGTAAAACAGCAGCACGACGAAGTATTAACACTTGAACTTTACTTTTGTTATCAGGCTCATGGCAGATGACCTGAAGGCAGCGTCCACCTAAATCGAAATCAACGATTAATTTTAAAAACATGAAGTTTTCAGTTTTTGGCGAATTAGAAAATGGGAACCAAATGTCAATAACTTTATAACGAAGCAAGGTACTGGTGTGAAATATAAAGCATATACGCCAAAAAACAAAACAAAACATAAAAAAAAATGTTTTAAAAACCGCCCCTAATTTACCAAGTGAGAGTTCCGACTATCAGAAATTTGCTTATATAGGTCAACCACAGAATTATTCAAAAAATAGCAACAAATTAAGGCATTGTAAGTCAAACAATTTCGCGTACATAGCCAAGCGTGTGAACATTTTTAGGATTTTAAACAAGCTCAAAGCCAAACTCACTACCAAGAGCCTTTATTAAATTCGAAAAGGACGAATGGCGAAAGCACAGGAAATAAAGTAATCCTGCAATATTTAGACGTTATTTGGGGCCTCTTGTGCTGCGCTTGCTTCCGGTTGCCCTATCCAGTCGACCTGGCTTATCCCTGGGAACAAAAGTTTATGACATTTTACGAGCTTTTTTAATACTTTGTTAAAACTTTGCGTTTCCCGCTGTTGCCTGGCGGTCCAAGCCTCCGAATTTCCCTTCTTGCCGCGTATTTGCAGATACAGCTTGGCAAAAACGCTTGGCCAAATTTATAAAAGTGTTTTGTCGTACATATATGTACATTTACGTTACATGTAGATGTCTGCCTGCTTCAACTCCGCCGCCACCAAAGTTGCTGGCTATCTGCCATCCGCGAACTCATAAAAGTAAAAGTATACCGAGTGTGCTTTGTGAAGGCCCTACCACTAAGTTTTTCCTGCTTCGCAATCTCCAGGCGACTCTTCTGTTTCACGTGCCGAAATGGTGGTTTCGTCCACTTTACCTGTCAGCACTACTTCTTTATTGAAATATCTGGGAATAGAACTCTTGCTTCAAAAACTTTATTTGGGACACCTTATAAATGTATACGCGGGGAACAAAATGTTTTTTTTTCCCTAGCTGTATTGCAAACATTTAATTACCGGCTTGTTCTTCTTATACAAGTCGTTAAGGCAATCCTTATTTTACACAACAGGCTTTTTAAAACTAGTTATTTTTCTTTGAACTTCATGTCGGCTTTTTAAAACTAGTTATTTTTCTTTGAACTTCATGTTTTATACATATTTAAATATTAATTCGAAGGTCATTCGTAAGACTTTATCGGGAAATTAATTGTATTATTGTTGATTATTAGTGTAAACAGAAAGGTTTTCAAAACTGACGGTCAAATCTAAAAATTGGTCTGTTTACCTAATGATAATCGTTTCTCATGTCATTGTTTTATTGACGGATTGTCAATTGTCAGCACCAACTTTACAAGGCTTAATGTTAATCAAGGCTTACCCAGCGGATCGATGCGAAAAATAAATTCCCCGTCCGCCGTTGCCGTGCTGATGATGCACAGGAACGACAGTACGAGGCTCCGGCCCTTCGAGTAATCCATTCTCTGGCAGAGACGCGAGCAGGTTATTGTCAGTGGATCGCCTGGCGGCGCAGCGGAGCAGGCATTAGCCGGCTTCGGTGGGCACTCGCATTACAGACCAAGCTGGCTCGCTGGGCTGTCGGCGGATTTCACTGGTCATGGGCTGTGGAAATATGCAGCCAGCAACGCAATCAGTTGACTGCTCATTCGATTTTCATCACTAGCGCTTTTAAGACCCGTTTCGCGCACTTCTTTACTTTTGTATTTCCATTTCACTGGTTCAAATTATTGAATTTGCTGTTATGGTTCCGAGGTACTAACGAAAAAAGGCGTTAATCCAAACGACACAGAAACGCCTTTCTGCTTATTTTAGCAACCCGAAATGCTAGCCACCCCTTCCCACGCCTTCCGGTCAGCAGAATACAGAATAGGTCCCTAGGTCGCATATAGGAACACCTATTCGAACCATCAACCCATCAGCACGGCCATCAAAATTCATACGCGCACATGCAAATAAGCGCCGTTCAAATGATAGTCGGACAACCGAAAAAAGTGCTACTGTAAAGATTGGCGAGAACTCGCGATAGCAACCATTTTTCAGGCATTTAAAATTAAATTTCGTGCCAAGTGACTGCAAATTTCAGGCCGTGCGCGACAATAGCAATGCAGTTATACCAGATTTGATTGGCTTTTTCGTCAATAACTCCCTATTCTCAAATATGTATGACCTGTACTTAGCGTACACTTTTAAATTTAAGGTTGCAAGCTATTGAACTATTGAACTATTGATGGCGAGCAAAGGCAGCTAAAAGGATGACGATTCCAGCTGGCGCTTTAATTAAAATTGCGTTTGACAACTGAGACCTTTTTTTTATACACATTCTACTTGAGTCTTTATGCCACAATTTGCACGACGACTCTGCTCTTTAGTCTTTACGGCAAGGGAAGCGGTAAAATTTGTTTCCCTTGGACATCGGAATGTTTAATTAACGTCGGATGACACTTTTACTTGCTGTCCGGATGTCGACTATTTACTCTCTGCTCGCTCCGCTACTGTGTTTCAGGTTGCCAAACTCCTGATGCTCTATATTTGGTCTGCATTAGCAAACAATTTGTTCGACTATGCTGAAATATTCCCCTACACATGGGACTCCGATTTTGGTTCTCAATTACACAATTCCCATGAAACGAGTACTTGGCTAAGACAACAGTCAGAAACCTGCAGGGAGGTTTTCAGATAACAAGAGATGTCTTCGCTTGCAATTATTGTGGCATTCGTCATTCGCTCCCTTGCTTTCAGCTTGCATTAGGAAAATGACAATCTTCTCCTGGGATGGTAGCAGCCACAATTATTCAAATTGTGGCTGCTGTGGGACTGGGACTGGGACATGCACTCATTTCCATTAATGTCGCCACTGAGATATGTCATGCAGGCACTGAAATTTGAATATAACATCATGCCAAAGAGCGTCACCAGTAAATCCTGCTCCCCCCCAGGAAAATTCCATCATTCTTTGGTGGGAGCAACTTGCTGTAATTGTTGCAGAGGGTCGAATACCTTCGCAGGACCATATTATTCAATTGTGTTATCAGGTCTGAGCCAAAGCACCAGCCGCGCACTCGACACTTGATTAATGATGCGATCCGCGCCAACTTTTATCTGGGTCCGAGGATGTGCGGCCAACTAAGGACGTGGACTTAAGGCATATGTAACCGTTAGCCTGACTGTTGGATACTACTGGGCGTAGTGGCAGAGGGGCGGTGGGCAATGGCTTTATTCGCACGCATTATGCGAGAATGCCACTTGAGAGCTTGCTTCGCTTGCTGACAAAACTAGCGACAAAATTGAAATTAAGCGACTTAAAGGACACCGCCGCATTATGGACCCGGCGAAGCAGCTAACCACCAGGGAAAGTGCAGGCCCTCTTCGAAAGCTTGTGAAAGTGTGCAGTGAAGTGGGTCTTTAAATTCCTGGCTGCCAGGCTAATCGCTGCGTATGAGGTCCTTCAGTCCCCGGACCCATGTACGACCCATTCGGTTTTTTCATTTTTAATTTTAGCGTTCGTTCCAATGCGTACTTTTTTCCCATGGGTAGGGAGCGGGAGGGACGCGTGCACTTCAGATCTTTTTGGCCGCTTTATGGGCTCATTTAAACACTTTACTTTTCGCCCAAATGCGAAACACACACGTATTCAAAGGTATTCCTTGCACTCGGCCCGAAAAAGCACGTGCACGGGCCGTCACGTTCGCGTCCGACTCGGCTAAGGACGGCCTCCGAGGCGGTAAAAAATGGGCTAGATAGTCGGACTAGAGCTCCGCTCCATACATCCGAATCGCTCGGCTATCTGCAAAGAACTCGAAGGACCCACGCAGCCTCCGCCAGGACTCGGCTTTTAACATTACTCTTAAACAAAAAAGTCTGGTTTAACATGGCCAAGAACTTGTTTTAGCGGTTAAAAGAGAGTAACAGTGTCGTTTGTACAGGGAGTTACCATGACTAATAAGTTCACACAAAAAAAATCTATGGGTCATATTTACAATTCCCCAACGCATGGGAATAGTAATTATACGTTCAAAAACCGTTACCATTACATTATGTTTTTACGCAAAGGTTGCTGTGAAATACATGTAGTTATTTTTGTTTAAGTTAAAACTGCCCTAACCCATGAAAAAAGTAAAGGCTTATATACACACATTACACTTATGTAAAATATGTATATAAAATTAAAATATTGAAAAGCATTAGACGCAACAAAAAACTACATCTTTAACTCTTATAACAGTAAAAATACTATTATTTAGCGTTATTCAATTTGACGAATAAATTTGTTTATTTTGTGTAAGAAAATCGGGTAACAGAAAACTTGAATACGTTACCATGAAAAAAAAACCTAAAATCTGTTAACAGTGGCGTTAACATAAAGAAAAACGACAGAAATCGGGTAAGAATGATACCGAGAGAGCAAAAGCTTTGCCTTGGGATTTAACTCTTCGCTGCGGACGGGCAATTCGCTCTGCATGGCTTTTTGATGGGGCGGGAAGTTTTCTCTCAGCTCAGAATTAAATTGAATTAATGGGTTGAGCCTACTTAAAAAATTATACATATCCCCACTTTATATGGCTTTTTTGAAATAAAAACAAATTGATAGTCCGAAAAAGATTTAAACGTCCGATATTTGCCACTGGTCGAATTTTGAGTTGAGTTTTTGGTTTTTGCATCGGTTTTACGAAATTAAATCTTGTCTAACAAAAACAAGTAACAATCAAACAATTATAATTGCAAATATTTTTCTTCTTTTTAACAAGGAACAATCAAACAATTATAATTGCAAATATTTTTCTTCTTTTTAATTTCTTCTATTTAATTTCTTCTTTTTAATTTAATTGTAAGCTTTCTTTTATTACATTCGTTCAGACTAAGGGCGCTTTCTTCAACAAAAGTAAAATGGTGTTACATTGCCTGAGTATGTAAAATACTTTTTCATTAATATTGAACTTAACAAATCGCGTCAGAATGTCCGGTTGCCAGTTACGGCTAAGATTAACAGTACGTTTTTCCAAAATCTATAACAAACACACTCATTGGGCGTTGTACCTTCTCAACACGCTCGTCTTCGTTTACATATACATACAACCGCTGCGCTACATACCCAAAGGTGTCCTTAAAAAATTGAATTAGTTCATATTAAACATTGTTTGTCACTTATTTACTTATTCCACCAAAGGATTGGCTAGTGCGTTTAATCTTAATGTGCCCAAGCAAATCCTTCTCGGATCCGAAAAAAATTATATACGTTCTTATCGAAAATTCGTAGTGGAATAACGATAACATAAGTTAACTAGGGGTAAAGGATTTCCCGCCAATGAAAATATGTAAGTAGTTTAGTAAGTTGTTCGCGGCTATGCCGCTTTTACGAAATTCTATCGATGCCAGCCTGACTGAGACAGTCTGGATTTAGTTTTTTATGATGTTTGACGCACTGAAGGATGACTTAAGTTTTATCTTCGTCTCTTCAAAAACAAGCCAATTGTATTTTTTCTATCATTGGGCCCCTCTTTCTGCTACAGCATTATTTTTAAAAACTGGCCAGACTTGGATAATTGGTTTCTTCTATCTTCTCCTATAGATTTTTATTAACATTTATAGTTCATCGACAATAATGGAGGTCGTTGAAATGATCAGTAAAAATATTCTTACAGTTGACTCAGTGCTTGAAACGGAACGAGTCAAATTTATAAATCCGATAGGTACATATTTTGATTTGATCTAAAATGTAACATATTTATTTTTTAAAAAAAGTCATAAGCAAAAAACAATTTAAATCGAAAATGGTCATCAAAATGGAATGGCTGTTTTCAATCGTGGCCTCAAATGTTAAAAGAACGTGTAAAATCTGGCCAAAAATGCCAACAAATTGTGGTAAATATTTTGACCATTCTTCACCCGCGTACCTGGGAAGCGGTTAAGCGGTTTCGTACTTTAAAAATTTAACTTTTAAAAAACTAAATAAATAAGTTCGTTTATTTTTTTTTTTTGATAAATAACACAGGGCAACAAAATTGAACATTTTGTCAAATCCACGGATCCATACAAAAGTATTTTCCATAACCGATAGGTTCCACGGTTCAGCGACGAATAAAAAAGTGGCATGTTGGGCGACACTTTAAGTAATGTTGTCCATGCGAAAGAAGTTACCGTGATATTTTTCGCTAAGTTGTACACCCTAGACACCACTGCACCTAACAAAAACTTTCCCCGGCTTGAACATTTGTCCATGCCGTTGGAAAAATATGTCAAAGTTGAAATCTCCCATATAAGCCAAGTTATTGTCACAATCAGCGGCCTTTATAAATGGTAATGGTAGAAATTTTTATTTAACCTTGGTTCTGTTCCCCACTGTGCGCTTCAATTTTGGTTTAAGGCTCATTTTTGAGGATATTTGCATTGGAATTCTTATAGCAATAAATGTAATTTTTTTTAAACATTTATATTGGGTCAAGCCATATCAACTGTACCTACTCATTTTCTGGATTTGAACAAAACTTATAAAAATGTGTAGCTTAGGACAGTACTTCAAAACAATTTTAATAGTTTTTCAAAATTCTGCACCGTTTTCGATATTTTGTGTTGTAGTTTATGTTTTGTTTATAGATTAAAAACACAGGATTGGATTTAAGTTTTTAGATTTATATTTTATGCCGCAACACCAGCACACGTAGTTTTCTCACAGAAAGTTAAACAGGAAAAGGAAAGAGCCAACCAGTGTGGCCATAAAATATGTTTCTTATAAATACCTTAAATACTACCATATATACTTTATTCGGAATATAGCAATTAATACTAGAAAAGATATTTTTGATAAAGGTATTCCAACATTTTGAGCTTCAAAGTTCAAAACAAGAAAGAACGCTATAGTCGGGTTTCCAGACTAAAAGATTTGCAATACTCATTGCCCTTTTTAAAAACAACTAGCTAGCCCTCTTCAAAAAAGTGTAGCCTACTTTCGAGCGCAATCAATTTTTAGCGCCCTCTTCAAAAAAAACTTTAGCCTACTTTCGAGCACAATACAAATTTTGAACGCACTTGTGTACACAATTTTTTGAAAATGGACAGATTTTCACAATATTTGGGTAGATATTTTCAATACAAACAACATTTATAGGGGCCACTTTTCTCTAGCATTATAAATGTGGACACCACAGAGTTTTCCGGTTTGTGGGCGTAAAAAGGGGCGTGGTCAGGTTTTGAAACAAACTTGATCTGCGCCTTGCTTATAGAAGTCTGTGTGCAAAATTTGGTGGTTCTAGCTCTTATAGTTCCCGAGATCTCGATGTTTGTGCGGACGGACAGACAGACATTTCAACGTTTACAGTATTTGCTTACTCTTCGAGTATCGCAAATAAAAATTGTTTTTAAGGTTTTGAAGAAAAAATTCATGGCTCTCGAACGGTTTGACATATGTATATCGACAAAATGTATATAAAAAACCGTGCACGGCGGGACAAAAATTGCGATACCGACTGTCCAAAGCAAAAGTACAAATAAAATATATTTTGCAACTCTATAAATAATAGTTCGACGATAATTGGGCGAAAGTTTCAAAGCTTAAACTGCCCTAGAACACTTTTAAAAAACAATTTCTACAAAACAATTGTTGTTAAAAATTATGGTAAATTACAAATACAATTTTTTAAATATTTGTTTTTGAAGACAAAACGATTCTCTTATACCCAAAAAAAAATGTTGGCAATATATATGTCAAACCGTTCGAGTGCTATGAATTTTTCTCAATTTGTTGAGTGCAGTGATGTTTTGAGTGTAAAATCCAGCTAAAAATATTACGGTTATGCTATACCGCTATAAGTGATAAAACTCAGTGATTAAACTCAGTAGAAACCAAGTTACATGGAAAAGTGCAAGTAATCCTAGGAATTTTAAAGTGTTATCCTGTGTAGTCAAAAAAAACGTTTGTAGAAATTCAACCCATTTTTACACAAACTTAACAATAAAAAACAACAACCAACAGATAACAAAAGCCTTACAAAACCTTGTTACTGTCTTTAAAACTTTAAAAATTCATTAAAAAATATAAGTAAGAAAGGCGACCAAAAGCGCGCACTTGTTAGACTCGTCAATATAACAGAAAGTAAATAAATAAGATTTCAAACAAACTTTAAGCAAACTTCATGTTTATAAACAACAAAATTCATAGTATTCTAAACAAATAGATAAAAATTAAGGTATATTATTTCTTTTTTTTTGCTAATGTATTTTACATATTTTACAAAAACTTAACTTTAAAAGCATACAACCTTAAAATTAATTCGTTTTAAAAATATGCTTAAAATATTAAAAATAAGAAATTTTACCTGAGACTGAAAAAAAAAATTGTCACAGAAAAAATGTTTTAAATAAAACAAAATAGGAGTAGTCTATAAACTTCCAAATAATTGTAAAATATATAGGTAAGGATAGTTACTATTACCATTACTGAATTTATACGTAGCCCCATTTCATGCAATCATTTCATGAAATGGGGAAAAAAGTGTGTGTATTACATGATTGCTAATTTGATTACATGAAATGATTGCATGAAATGGGCTACGTATAAATTCAGTATATGTTTATACGATTGAGACGAATACATATAAATACAGTATATGATTTAAGAAAACAATACCGGGACAAACTCGTGTACAAATATGTTAAAATTAGCTTTCAGGTTTTTCGGCTTGGTTGACTTTGCACAGATTTGCCAAATTATAAAAGATAAAAATGTAAGTTTACCACTTTACTGAACAGCATAAAAGTAATACTTAAGCAAAAAAAAACTAAAATCAAAAATAAAATATCCTCCTTTAAACATTTCTGCCAATTTTATTTAAAAGTGGTTTACTGCTTGTCCCAAATAATTGTTATCCGTTTGTAGCTCTTGATTTGTCAATGCTATAACATAGTTGTTTGTCCCAGGTTCGTTGGATCCAGTATTTTTTGTAATACAGTTCTTTAGTTCATCTTGTAGTACAGTTATTTGTCCCAAATAATTTGGATAAAGGTAAAATAGCTATTACAGTTAACGTCCTACAATTGTGGTTGTTGGTGCTTATAAACAATACAAATAAATACACTTTTTTGGGTCGTGTCAATGCTGTTAAACAGTTCCTTGTCCTAAAAAGTTGGATTGCTGTCCCGATTTCGTTGGATCTGGTCCTTGCTTTAAAAAAGTTAAATATAGCAACAGATAATAGTAGTGTGTGAGACTTGTTCTAAAAGTCACAAAAAAGGTTCAAGCATAATTTGTTTGACATTTTTTTTATATTTATGAAACTAAGTTGCAATTGTGTAACTGTTGCGTTTAGTTCAGAAAATGTTGTATGACAGAGTTGCACAACAGAAATATAAAAAGAAAATTTTAAAAAATCTTTTATTTACATTGCCGCGGACTCAAACCAGACTTTTAGTACATGTGTAGTATTTTATCTACACCTTTGAATCTTGTTTTGTGGACACATTTAAATCATACAACATGTAGCGCCATCTATTGCAAAACGCACTCAAATTCATGTGAATCGTATAACAGTCGGCTTAGCAGTTAAAAAGACATTAAAGCGACATCTGTCGGGCAGAGCAATTTTGGCATAACAGTCGGTTAAGCAGATTTCCCGCAAGCAGTGCTACAAACCCGAAGTATGCCGAGCAAAAACGAAGCATGTTCGAGGGTCGGGAGAGAAGGGGGGAGGGTTGCGGGGGTGGGGGGAGGGTTGTGGGGGTGGGCGGTGAGGGCGCGCAACTTTTGAGGGGCTTTTCGTGGCTGTACGAGGTCGGGTGGGGGAGAAAATGCAGGAAAACGCAAAAATGCCGGTTTGCGGTCTGGCAACACTGGTCCCAGATGGCCGAAAATTTCCCGCACGCTGGAAAAACGTCTTTTGCGACCATTTGCGAGCGCGTTTCCCGGAAACTCGAAGTTCCCCAGCTGCTCCACACGGTGGACCGATTTTGGAGCCATTTTCACAAGCGAAAATGACGTGCGGCGGTATTTTTCGCGAAAAACTGACTATTGCGGTGTGACAGTGTGACCAGTCGGCGGGAGGTCAAAAAACTTGCTAGTATCGCGTGCTTTTTTAAACGCTTTATATAAGTTTCACTTGTGGCTATCTGGCTATCTGGCTGGCTGCGTAACACTTTTTGGTTCGCATGCAGGCCTGCCAACTTGTTTTTTTTACCGATAATTTATCGATATCTATAAAAGAGCGCGCTCTTTTAAACCGGAAAGCGTTTCTTTTAGTTTTTTAAAACTATTAGTATTATTGGTATTCCGGTCTGAAAAAACAGCAGCTGCACTTGTAACGTCCGACGCGCCAATTTGATTTTTGCGCTAAAACCATGGTTTGCCCTGTCCCACGTGCTGCCCACGGTGGAGGAACACATCGCGGATGTGAAGGACCCCAGGCAGTCGGTCCTGAACTGGGAGAAGCTGAAGAAGATGAAGGGCTACTGTTTTTTCTTAATGGTGGACGAAATCCACTTTCCCAAGACTTTCCCACTTTTTTACTGAGACTTTTGGCATTTCGATTATGTTTAATGATGACATCGGTGATGACCCGACATCGCACTTTAACACCACTGATCGACCGATTCAAATCCTTTTTTATAATTTTAGATGATTTTAACGGCTTTATTTTGCTCTAATTCACAACACGCCTACCATCTATAACTGTCGATTAGGGTTTTCCTTGATTTCTTAGGATGATTACACTATGCAACAATTCGTGGTCAATGAAAAAATAAATTGATGCCACAACATAGGTACAATAAATCTCGGTATGCTGAACCCGACCTCATCCTTGGAATTTCTCGATTAGCCTCAGTTTTTGAGAAAAGGGAGTGCCAAAGTGCCAAAAAACGCTGATTTAGAGGTACTTTGACTCTTAAAACGGCCGAACTGAATTTTACTGCCTGAACCTAAGATTATTTTGCTTTAGTGCAACTACTTGGCTAGAGTTCTTCATACCCAAACAGTCAAGGGACTTCTTTAAAATTTAATATTTGGAACAGATTGCATACACATCATAAGACCTTAATGTCCTTTGTTTGGAGGTGCCTAAAAGATACAACACAAAATGTATTTAAACCAGGGACTGTAATCATTATAAGTTTTATTTATAAAACTCACAAAATAATCATTATTCCTGATTTTTATTTTTTTTTACTCAGCAATAATCGTTATGTATGATTTTTATTTTTTTCGTAATCGTTATTGTGTGAAAAAAAATAAAACTCAGGAATAATCGTTATTGCGTAAGTTTTATTTTATAAAACTCAAAAATAAAACTCGAAACGCCGTAGCGGCCGTTGTATAAGGAATTATGATAAGATTAATACATCATCTTATAACGAAAACCGTGAAGAATCAATGTGTATCAATAAAATAGTGTCAATTTAAGGATAGACCGCAGTTTAAATGGATCATAGGTCAAAATTATTCACTTTTCATGGAATTTCTGAGCAAGGCCTCATATCAGAGCAAATTGTTTTTCATGTTCTCATAAATTGCACTTGACTAACAAGAACTTGAAAGTCATATTGCAATACCAAGTGCATTCTTTTAGTCTTCTTCACAATTCGCGGTCCATGGATGAAAATTTTTTTTTTTACGTTTTTCGTGTTATGGACCGCTGTCTTGAACCATTGCGACCTGAAGATTTCGCGGTTTGATTTTTATCAGCGTTTGCTATTAGTTACGAGTTCGTTTTTAACATACAAAACTTTTTGGTGGTAGCTCTGAAGAAGTCGCGGTCCATGGATGAAAAACCGTTTTTAACGTTTTTTGGAGGTGTTGACCGGTGTACTATTTCGTTGCCGAAAAGTGTCCATTGAGGATAGTTTTTTTTTGGCGGTTTTAAAATTAATATCGTACTGAAAAATCGTTACTGTGGAGGATTATTGTAAATTTGTTTACGACAAACGGTTTTTCATCCACGGACCGCGACTTCTTCAGAGCTACCACCAAAAAGTTTTGTATGTTAAAAACGAACTCGTAACTAATAGCAAACGCTGATAAAAATCAAACCGCGAAATCTTCAGGTCGCAATGGTTCAAGACAGCGGTCCATTACACGAAAAACGTAAAAAAAAAAAATTTTCATACATGGACCGCGAATTGTGAAGAAGACTAAAAGAATGATCCATTAAAACTGCGGTCTATCCTTAAATTGACACTATTTTATTGATACACATTGATTCTTCACGGTTTTCGTTATAAGATGATGTATTAATCTTATCATAATTCCTTATACAACGGCCGCTACGGCGTTTCGAGTTTTATTTTTGAGTTTTATAAAATAAAACTTACAAAATAACGATTATTCCTGAGTTTTACTTTTTTTTACTCACACAATAACGATTATTGCCTGAGTTTTAAAAATAATAATCAGAAAATAATCATTATCGTTGAGTTTTACAAAATAAAAATTAAAAATAAAAATCATGGCCGATTTGCATAGTTTAAGCGAATGTAAGTCCAATGGTGTAATTGATTTTTTTATACGACTCTTTTAACTTAGTGATTTTTTTGATCAAGGAAATCAGAATTAATCATTATTTTTGGTCCCTGATTTAAACTACATATGTGCAAACTTCACACATTTATAGCAAATATAGTGTTGTATCTGTTAGGCACCACTAAACCAATAACTCCAGCTTACCGTATTGTTACAACTTAAGTTGTAATTATAATCGCGGTCATGCTGAGAGTCTCGAGTAAATGGGTCGTCTACAATTTACTGCACCTTCTAAAATGACTAGAAACTATATTCCTTTAGTGTAAAATTAACAAAAACTTCTATGACATTAATTTTAGTCTGTAAATAATGTAGTCCCGTATACATCTCAAAGTAGTTTTGTCACTAAGTATTTTTTTTTTAATGTTTGGTTTTTAAAAGTCCATATGGAGAAAAAAAGTCGCGCGAAGCGGTGTCTAAGGGCCACTTGTTTGTACTAATTAGAGACCTGCACGAGTAAAAGTAAAGTAAAGTAATTTTTTCATGTTTGGTGATTACGAGTCCTACTTGACGTCGTACGCTTATAACACTTAGTTGTTTATTTATTTAACTTCCTAGCACTACTTGTTAAAACAAGAAAGAACACTATAGTCGGGTTTCCCGACTATAAGATTTGCGATACTCATTGCCTTCTTTAAAAACAGAAAAAAAAAAACGTTAGTCGCTAGCCCTCTTCAAAAAATGTGTAGCCTACTTTCGAGCGCAATAAAAATTTTTAACGCACTTGTATACACAATTTCTTGAAAATGGTTAGATTTTTTTAGATATTTGGGTAGATATTTTCAATACGTACAACATTTATAAGGCCCACTTTTCTCTAGCATTAAAAATGTGGACACCACAGAGTTATTCCCGGTTTGTGGGCGTAAAAAGGGGCGTGGTCAGGTTTTGAAACAAACTTGATCTGCGCTTTGCTTATAGAAGTCTGTGTGCAAAATTTGGTGGTTCTAGCTCTTATAGTTCCCGAGATCTCGAGGTACGGACAGACAGACGGACGGGCGGACAGACAGACATTTGCTCGTTAACAGTTTTTGGTCAGGTGTTAAATTTGTCACCAAGGGGGAAAGGGGGGGTCTAAACACTTGCCTTAAACTTGGCTAACAAGTTGGATTATTCGTGCGAGAGAGACCTACTGTGTGAGGGAGAAAAATTACATTTTTTCGTGTTGAACAACTCAATAACATGAGTTACATAACTCTTTTCGGAATAACAGCCGCTTTTAATACTAAATTTCAAACCTTGGATAACTGTACAACCCGTTTTCCTTAAAAAGCACATCACACATTGCACATTGGAGTCAAATGAAGAGTCAGGTGACAAATTGTATAAAAAAAAAAACGATTTTTTTTGACGTTTTGTCTGTAAGCATTATGAAAGCAGTGTACTGTTAACAGTAGTGTGGTGCTGCTCTAACAACTACAACTTTTCTTAAGGCTTATAGAGTTGTACTATTTTGTCAAATAAATCCAACCAACTTTCAAGCAAGTGTCATAACACCATAAGCACGAAGCGCATAACTTAATCAAAAAAACTTATTTTCGGAACGATGTTTGACATTTAAAGAAAAACAAGTTTTTCTGAAAAAAAGGAAAGTTGCAACACTGGCTCAGCCTTTAAATATCCCATCAACTTCATTTAGGGTTACACCTTATGTTGCCAACCTGATGATTTAAAAATCAAAAATTAAAATAGATGGTTTGTTGTGTTCGTTGTGAACGCCACAGCAAAACAAAGGTAATAAGTGGTGAAAATACTACCCCAGGCTGGTAGTAGACAAAAAGCCAAGGATGTGAGCCAAGCTGTAAATAAAAACGTTATAGCCACTTACCCAATTTTTCTCCACCAAAAACACTGTTAAGACACTGCGTCCATATTAAAGCCCAGCCAAAAAGCACCAAACGAAGATGAGGGGGTCGGGAGTAATAGCGTTGTCGCCTCCATACGAGGCGTGGCTCCATCACAAAGTCACCGCACAAAGGCGCGTATATGGTCAACGGTGTGAGTAAAACTTCTGATCTTGGAACCGATTTATAGTAAACTGCAATGTGGCCGTAAAGTATCAGTCAGCAGTTACTGCATTTATTTGCAAATCTGTTTTTAAATTGTCTGTTTTCCTTGCTCTTTGCCAAGATCCTTCTTAGACCTCGCTACCCAATATTGGTCCACAGCAGCGACAATGATTTGCTCTCGTAAAATGTACAATCAACATTTCGTTCGACTGGCAAAGCCACGTTGATTTCGTAAATGTTGAATACTCAAGGAGTCTCTTTTTTCTTTTATTATTTTATTTTCAATAAAGCGACTAGTCCGGTTCGGTATCCAATGAAATTAGTCCGTGAGGTTTGAACAAATGTGGTAAATTTGCTAACAACGTTCTTGAGTTTGGACCGCAGCTCTGCAAAGATTACAAATATGTTTTTTAATTACTCATCTAAAAATATACCAAACTTAACCTTTTTTTAAGTAAAATCCGTTTAAATAAAAAACAAGAAGGAAAGCAAACTTTTGCAAGCCGAAGTTGATATACCCCTGCAGATTAAGGATAGGGGAAAGTAGGGTAAGATGGGACGGTGGGTAAGATGGGACGCTGTATGTTTAAATAGGAAAACATGCTGCCATCTATGTTATATTTTAGTACTCAGTTGGTGTTGTCATTTTAAAGAAAATTTGGTCACATTCACATGTATTTGCATATCCTATAATTTTTCCGAATCGTTGAAAGTTTTTCGCTCTCCAGTCGTCGACTTTTTTGGCGTAAACATCAGCCTGGCATTTCGTGTTCTTCGTGAATATAAAAAAAAATAAGTACGTAGTCTTTTTCCGTAATCCCTTAGACGTAATAATTGCGTACAATGTCAATGCTAGGTTATGTCATTATCGAATTATTGATTTTTAAGTAAAAACAGTCGCCGTCGGGTAAGATGGGACGCGTGAACGTGAAAATACGGCAAAGGGTGCAAAACTGAAGAGACAAGCGAGAAAAAGTGCATCGAAAGATAAGAAAAAAACGTTAAAAAAGTAAAAAACAACCAACATGTACGTTTTAACAGAATGTAAAAAATAAACTTTCTGAATTTTGCAAATCGAGTGCATTTTTTCTGACTTCACAATATCGGTCCATTTAAACAACAAAAAATTGTTTAAATATACTCGGATTTATATATATTGTTGCAAGACATCATTTCTTCCCCAAAAATCAGCTGACGATTCATTTTTGCTTTATAACACAGTTTACATAAATCAAATAACAAGCGTCCCATCTTACCCGACGATTTTTTAATACCTCCAAAAATGACAGTTTCTTAAAATTAGTAAAAACCACATAAAATTTTTTCTGATCATCATCGTTTTTTATATATTGTTACTAGAGGCTTTAGACTTCCCGAAAAACCAGCCGAGGCTTTGTTGTTTGGTTTATTGTATAATTTACAGGGATCAGAATCCAGCCGTCCCATCTTACCCTACTTTCCCCTACAGTAGTCCAATTTTTTTTAACGGGTTCAAAGCTTTTGATGAACCGCGATATCTAAAGAATTAATATGACCATCGCTTACCCTAGTGAAATTCCTCAACGTAAATTCAAAAGAAACTAAGATCTATTAACGAGCATTTATTTTTAACCTTTTTAGCCAGCTGCCAAAAATTGTCCATGGAGGATATTTTTTATTTATCATTATTATTGTAATAGACAATATATGTATATAGCCATCCTCCTAGGTCCTGTTTGAAGACAGTCACTCCGCAGCGTGCAGCTAAACGTATAGAACTTGGACCTGCTTATTTTAGCTGATGTACGGAATTTTAACAATATTTTTTGGAAGGTTTAAAAAAAAACCTTTTCGGCACGTGAGTATTTAATTAAAATCACCAAATTAAATCAACAATTTCGTACGTCGTTCACTGCCTAAAGGCGTCCTTATCAATAACAATCAATAACTTTATAAAAAAAACCTATTTTTTAAAAAATCACTTATTTACTAAGAAAAGTTGTTGTCCTATAATTAAGACAAACAAATAAATAACTAGTTTTTGATAATTGTACAGTGGATTGTCACGCATGGTAGCTCAGTGGCTTCAGAACAGCTTACCTTGGCGATAAAACGCGTGTTTTGCGATACCAGAAGGTTGATTATATTTTGTTCTGTAGACTATTTTCAAAATTCAATAATCTTTATGAACAAAAAAAATACCTTTTTGTTTCCTACACAGAAAAAAAAATGTATTCTATATGATCATCACTTTGATGATTTCTTATGTCACATTTTACCAGATGAGTCAGAATTTCTTAAACGGTCTACTTGAAAACGCTTTTTTAAAACTACTTTTCTGTAGTACTCCCGATATAAAATTGGTAACTTAAAGGACTTTGGCAAAAAAAATTTTTGCAGGAGATATTGACAATCAAAGTTTTGTATCAATTTGTTTTATTTTATTTTCAAACAACAAAATTGAATCTTTGATCGTACGTCATGCAGCTAGGGTTAGACCTTCAATTTTAAGGTTAACAAGTTTTGATGAAGAATTTTACCTGTTTTGACTTGGTATCAATGAATTATTTGAAATCATAAAAAAAAGTTTTAATTACTCCCAGTTTTGGGGCAAAATACCCCATTGTATGACATTCTAGTTCCAACAACTTTGTTATTAATTGCGGGCCATTTTTTTTTTTCAACGGGATAATTTTGTGAATTACAGGAAGATTTTTTTAATCAATAGAAGGCGCAGAAGACAAGGTTTTTTTTTTTTTATAAAAATTTTTTTATTAAAAATACCTTAATTTTAACTTATCGTCCGGAAAAAATCTGTCTGAATGTGTTTTTAATTACGATTTCATTTCCGGTGGATTTGTTTAAATCGTTAATTTACCTTAGCTGTAAAAAATGTTTGAAAATAAAATAAAATGACACAAAACTTTCTTTGCTATAAGAATTCCAATAAAAAATTATCACGATAGGCATAAAAACCAAAATTGAAGCGAACATAGGGCTACAAAATCTAGGTAAAATAAAAAATTCTACCATTTTAGGTATATTTTTAAAAGGCCGGTGAATGTGACAAAAACTTGACATATACGAGAGATTTAAACTTTGACGACTTATTCCAACGGCATGGACAAATGTCCAAGCCGGGGACAATTTTTGTTAAGTGCAGTGGTGTCTTGAGTGTATAATCCAGCTAAAAATATGACAGTATCTTCTTTTGCATAGGCAACATAATTCAAAATGTCGTCCATCATGCGACTTTTCTATTCGTCGCTATACCGCGGAACCTATAGGTAATGGAAAATAATTTTGTATGGTACTTGGACTCAGGAGAACACAATTGTCATGGAAAAGTGCAAATGATCCGTGGAGTTTTCAAAAAGTTCGATTTTGTTGCCCTGTGTTATTTGTGCTCAATATCAGAAAATTCTAAGTGCTTTTCCCCCAAATCAGTGTCTGGCGTCCTACTTGTGTTTTATAAGCTAAAATAAAAGTTTGGAAGACGTGGAGACCATTTTCTTCGCGCAGCCCAGGCTTTGGCACGCCTCGTGGCCAAAATAACTGTGAATCTAGCCAGTGAAATCACCTCGAGCAATCAGATTGCTGATCCATAGTTCGAATTCCCGGAATTTTCTGTAAGTAGAAAAGGTCGATGACACGTGCCTAGTAGGATCGACTAATATTAGCGTTTTGTGCTAAGATACTCGCGATCGAAGCAATTCTTGTTCTTTCCGTTGCTAACAGCGAGACGCCGTTCGCAGTAGAAAGGGAAATTTCTCATCTTCTCCTTTCTCCTTCGCAAAAACGTCCGGAGCAGAACGCTGCGTCTTTTTTTTCTTTTTCCTGCCAAACGCAAAGAGTATTTCGTGGTGCATAAGAAACTGTGCGTCTTCCCTCTGCATACTCGCCGGATTTATCAAGAAGCAGCAAGTCGCATAGTTCATCATACAGTCGCTCAAAGCTTATTTCGTACAAGCAAAACCTCAAATTTCTAATCTACACTGCTCCTAAACCAGAAAGTAATTCCAACAAATTTAAACGCAGAATTAAACAGAAATTTAATTTATTTAATTTATTAATGAAACGAAAAACCGTATTCCCTAGTTATTCCAATAAAAATAAAAAACGGCCTTTTTCGTACGCCAAACCTTATTTCGTACAGAAACTTTGGGTACCATTATTTCGTGAATTGTGATTATTAGATAACTTTTTCGTCTCCTATCCTGTTGAAAAAAAGAATTAGCTAATTTTTTTTGGACTAAATAAATTTGCATTACACTGGAAAAAATAATTATCTATGATTAACAAAAACTCCTCCTCACACGGTGATTCCAGTTTGAATATTGGTCTTTTTGCATACAAAAAACAAAAAAACCTAACGGAATTTTACTGAAACGGTTAACATTGGCACCAATAGTGATATATCCATAGTCAAACGCTTCGTAAAAGAAAATCAGGCGTAGATAATGGCCAAATTGCTCCTAAGCAGCAGAAGACACGAAATGTCCGTAAAATATGGGTTAACTCGGAGATATCGGTTCCAAAACTAACTTATATTGAAGCTAAAAAAATGGGCTACAAACGTCCAATAGAAAAAATTATCCGAATATGACGAGATCATAGCCTTTGCTACCCAAGTAAATCAGAAGAAGCTGTTTGTCGACCAGACAAAATGCTCTGTAAACCAAAGTTTCCCAAAAAGGACGGAATTAGGATAAAATCCTTCTGAAATTTGATTATATATGTGAGGACATGTCCAAACTCAACATACTGTTGCAGTATGTTGGGTGTAATTTTCGAATTCCGTCCTTTTTAGGAAATTTTGACTTGCGGAGGCTAACAACATCTGGACCTGCCTCTTCGATATGTACACTTTCTCGTCCGACTATTAACCGTTTGGTTTTCTATTTCGTTGATATCGTCTCTCTGTCTACTAATGTTATGTGACACTCTTGTTCCTCTTAACACAAACCAATGCCACTCTTCCTGAGCCTGCCGGTCTAAATGTTGACAGAGCGTGTTGAGGTGGTTCAACGCTCAATGAGTGTGTTCGTTACTATATTCTGTAACTAATCTTTCCCCAGTAGCTACCGATCTCGATTCTAACTTTACCCTTAGTAAGCTTGAATATGCTCTTCAGTATGCAAGGGGAAAAACAACCGAATGACCGAATCTCGTATCCAATGCTTAAACAGTAACCACTTGAATCAAAATCTCGTCTTTTTGAAATTAACAACAAAATGCTTGCTGGGGGAACCTACCCACATGTGTGGAGGTCCGCCATTATTATCCCTATTTTAAAACCCAACAAACTTAATCACGAAATTACATCTTTTAGACCCATTTCATTACTACCCTGCTTAAGCAAAACCCAACAAAAAATGCTAGCTTAACGGCTAATTTCGCTCATTACGAAACATAATCTTATCACCCATACCAAACAGCTTTTAAACAACAGCATAGCACGCTTGATTCTTTCATGCATCTCCATCATTATGCATCCGATGCACTTTCTACCAAAAATTACGTTACTATTTTGGTAACTGATTTTGACCGGCCGCGTAAGGGTGCATACAGTATTGGATAAATTTTCCCGGTGACGGGTAGGTCAAAAGACCTTCAGTCTAGTGAAGGCTTTAGTGACCAATCGCTCTATCCGAGTAAGAGTAAACAACACTCTTTCAAAATTCTATACACTGCACAAGGGCATCCCCCAAGGATAGACCTTTTCTGTAGTTTGGTTCATGATCGCCTTCCAATCGCTTAATACCACAATACTTAGGCATACAAAAATAGATCTTTCAATATATGCCGACACTACACAATGAGTTTAAGGAAATACTAAACGATATTGTAATCTAGGGGAACGCCTATGGTGCGACCCTCTCTGTAAATAAATGTAAACTTTTTCACATTTATAAAAAACACCGCTGTACATACCCACCATTATCATGTAATAATATAAATGGTGAACAAGTTTCCTCTCTGAAAATTCTTGGCCTCACAATTTATAAACGAAACGATAAACTTAGAATTAACCTGAACAACAGACTAAACATAATTAAATTCTTAACTTCTAAGCGATCCTTCATTCATCCTACCACTCTTATCCAAGCGTTAAGAGCTCTGTTGCTGTCCAAGATTGAGTATGGTCTCCCCATCTACGGCTGGTGTGCTTCATCGACTTTAAAAAAAATACTTCCACCTTACCACGCTGCCGTCCGGCGCAGCATTTTCGCATTCTGTCGAGTAAACCCCCTTTAAACCTATAACGTAACTAACGTGCTCTATAAACTCTATCCTATTCAAGGACAATCGAGTAGCCCTTGAACACCGAAGAATGTTCAGAGTCTAATCAACTATCCGAAGATGCGTTAATTTCATGAAGAGACACAACATAGAAGCGCCATATCGTTGGAAAAAAGTCAGCCTTTCGCCCCCTGGAAGCTTAGCTTCGCCAGCGTCCATCAATCCTAACAAAAAGTACACTCAGCTACAAGCGTCGAGCACAAGTAGGGAATGCGCCATCATCAGGAAATATTTTTCCTACCACACATTGTTAAATTACAAATTGTACGGTAATATTACATTAATTGTCGAGTCGATGGCGATTGTAGCTAGTGCTCTTCTTTCTTAATTAGTTATTATATTGTAACGAACTGATTTTGTACGTTCTGCTCGCAACAGGGTTGTGCGGCTAGCTCAATATGTTGTAGGTTCGTCCCACAAAATTTATAGAACGTGGACGCCCGTGACCAAATGTAAACACTTATAATTTCTGGGTATATTATTTCACTTTTTATTCTTTGTTTTCCACAATTTAATAATTGACCCTGCTGGCCCGTCTGCCGCAGGGTGCTCCTTTTTAGTGTCGTCCTTGAAATGCTCCTGCGGCGAATCCTTGGCGACTCACAGGTTTGCCTGCTCAGATGCACGCCCGGCTAACGCCCGTTTAACGCCCGGTTAACGCCTGATTAGACTTTCAGTTTTGCATACAAAGATTAAACGCTACACAGAAAAAATTCTATGGGTAAATTCAACCAATTCTACAGTTAAAAAGCCTCAATCGACAATTGTGGGTTGAATTTACTGTAACTGACTGTCAGCAACAGTAAATTTTACGTAAAACACTACATAAAGATTACAAATCTACAGTAAATTCAATATTCAAATGACCAAAAAATTTTAAAAATGAAAATTTGTACAGTAGTTTTCAGCTAGTGTTAAAGTATGTGAAGACTGACTATAGATGTCTTAAGTCTTCCCTTTTAAGTGCCCGGCCTCTGGGTCTTGGTTCGTGACAAGCTAGAACCAGTTGGGAATTATAAATTCACAAGAGTGGGAAAACTGTAACTGTGTCTACAGTGACTTTACCATCACTACAGTAAAAATACATACAAAAATGTTCACGTTAGAGTTACAACATTTTTTGGTTAAGTTACCGTCAATACAGTAATCGAAACAACAACAAAATACACGCAGGCGATTTTACGTAAAAATTACAAATTTTTTGGTAATATTGACTGTCAATACAGTTAAAAATGCAATAACAAATTACACGTACCATAATTTTACAGTAAATTTACTGTAAAAGTTGGTTGATTCAACCCATGAAAATTTTTTCTGTGTAGGTTATACGCCAGGTTACACGCCAGGTTTTACGCCGGATTCCGCACTTCACCTTTACTTCCAACTCTCGAATTCCCTAGCTTTCGCACTCTTTTGTTGATCACTGATCATGGAACCTTCACCTTGATCCTAGTCCTTGTGGCACTCGGGTTCCTCGCTAACTGGATCGCGTACACGCACTCGCGTTGATTTTCGCACTTGACAGCTCGTGTCCCGTTAGTCTTGCAGCCTCTGCCACCGGGTCCAATGTTCACCGAAGTCACGCCACCGGGTCCAAGGTCCATCGAAGTCCTGTTGGTTCACGGTGTCTTCTTTTTGCCGTATCCGTGGCTGTTGCTAGGCGCCCTATAATGGTACACCTCCTTCGCTGTTGCCAAGCGCATCTCCTACGCTGCAACTTGTGAGGATTTCCAACTCCTCACAATATAGTAAGCCCAGTTTATTTAAAATAGTTAATATATTAAATAAATAAATAATATATTTTGGAAAAGGCAACGGGGCTAGTTGAAACTTTTTCGACGGGATAAGTTGGCACCCTAGATTAATTCCGTGCCAATTAAGTAATTTTTTTGTTAACAAACGTTTTTACTTTTACTATTTTTCAAACTAAAATTTCGTGTAATACAAATTTACCAGACTGGTTTTCCAGATGAGAAGTAACAAAAGAAAAACAAAAAGAGGAACCGAAGAATCCGTAATGAAATTTATTGTTTTATCCCTTATCAACGTATAAATGACCATTCTGCCCAAGGAAAGTATTAAAAACGAATTATGCACGGAAAAAGTCATTTTTTCCCAACTAGCCCCGCACAAGGTTCCAACCTGGGGCTAGACAACCTTTACAAAATGCTTTGCCACTCTTGAAGGACTGCATTGATTGGTTTGAAGAGAATCACTAATGTAGCTGAACGTTCATCTGATACTATGGTGCCTACCATTTTTTTTTACATACGTCTTTAAGCCAGAAAAAAACCAACTAAAAACCAACAAGGTGCCAACTAGACCCGGTCTCCCCTACAATTTGCAATTTTATCATTTAAAATTAATTGCACATGGTCTTTTTGGAAGCAACTAAGAAATTCTGTGAAACATATTTTACATTTAATTTAAGGTGGGCGCCCTATCTAGCACGTCAAAAAGTGGTTATTTTTCACTCGGAAAATAAGAACACACACGAATAATTTTTTTGCATATATTTAAGACACGTTTGAACTACAAAAAGTATATTTTTTGTTGAACTAAAATAATAAAAAAAAGAGGACTTATAGATGGTTGCGTGTGGCGTGTCGCGGCGGACGGATTTTGCGCGTAACATCGCACTGTGGACCAGATATTTCACATTTTGGAAAAAAAAAGTTTTTTTTTTAATTAAATAAAACTACAATGGGATCTTGTTTGAAACACTTTAAGCTATTTTATGCCAACGCACAGTGGTCGCACCCGTAGGCCAATAACTAAAAAAACAAAGTCAAAATTTTGACTTTAAATGTACCAATATTAATTATAGGGGAGAGTTGGGTAAAACGGGCCGGCGGGTAAAACGGGCTACCTTCGATATTTCAATTACTAGTGATGCCACCTATCAACCGAGCTAATTAACTCTTCATTAATAACCCATGAGTGTTATTATGGGCGGTGACATTTTGTTTTTCACGTTTATTATCAAGTAAATCCCTGACATGGTTAATGTAAGGTCGCAGCACCGATGTTTTGGTGAAGTGTAATTGAAAATTGACATATTTCGCCTTACTTTTTCTGCCAAGTAAGTAACTTTTCTATTACTCCAGTGTCTTACGCGTATTTTAAGTGCTTAACCACAGAAAAAGGTTACGTAGTTATCGAAAAAATATGAGTTAAATAAATAATGTCCGAGTTGGGTAAAGCGGGCTACCTCTCGGTCGGGTAAAGCGGGCTACTTTTAATTCAACGTTTTTTAGTGTTTTCGACGTAGAAATTCAACGTCCAAATTACAAATCAATATCCATTTCTTGAATACATGTTTATGTTGTCGAAAAAAAGAAATAGAAAGAAGAGGCAATGGCAAAAAGACAAAAACAAATCGAGACACTTTCGAAGAAATTGAAAACCTCTTCGAAAACATCCAAAACGCGTGCTAAAAAACTTAAAGGAAAGTAATGGATATCGCCGACAAAAATAAAACGTTTTGTATGCATTTGTAATTAAAATTCACTAAAAAAACAGAATTAGTAGACATGTTCCGCAACAAATACGTTTCCGTACGATTTAGGACAGGTAGCCCGTTTTACCCGACCAGTCGGGTAAAGCGGGCTACTTGGAAATTTTTTGAAAAATCACTTTAATTATACTTAGAAAACATTTTTTGACCAAAGCAGTTCAGTATTATGTTCCCCAGGCTTCATTTTAAAAGTTGAAATAAAATTTGCGGTTAATTCATTTATGAATTTATTTTTTTAACCCAAAAACAGTTAGGTAGCCCGCTTTACCCGACTTTCCCCTAAATGGTCTAGCTTTTTGAATTTATTCATCTTTTTGTTTTGCTCTATCTGTCCTCTTCAAGAAAAGCAACGAAAGAGAGAGCATGATATTCATTAGGTATTGCAGCGTAAGCAACGTGCAAGTTAAGCTCTCCGTAAGCATTTTTTTTAGCTTATTCAAAACCAGGTGAGAGCGTTCTTAGTTTGTCTTTTTAGGGTTTGGTTAGAATTTTAGTTGTGAAGGCATTCTTGGGGATGAACAAGTCTTTTAGTAAAATATTCTTCAGGATTTTAAGAATACAAGAATACTTATTTCAAGTGCCGTAAGGTGCCGTGCGGTTTGCAAATATACGAAAAGGTAACCTAACCTTAATTTTAAACTATATAAAATTTAATTTTTTTTTACACATTCATTTGTATGTTTGTCGAATTGTTACTACACATATGTATATATATATGTAAATATAAAAGGGTAAATATATAATTAAAAAAAATGATTTATTTGATGGTCGATTTTTTTGTTAAATACGTGTACCATTTCTATCATTTTTATTTTAAGGCGAAATAGTTTTTCCGGCAAAAACTCGTTTTACACTGATTGTTCCTATGGCAGCTATAATCTATAGTATCCAGATTTTTACTGAAATCTTCCAGGTTATATACGAAAATTTCCAAAAAATGAAAAACAGAAAAGTTTTCATATAAAAACTGAAAAGCAGACCGATTGTTCATATGGCAGCTATATGATATAGTTGTCCGATCTGGCTGATATTTACATATTATTTTAGGATCTATATAAAACAAGAAAGAACGCTATAGTCGGGTTTCCCTACTATAAGATTTGCGATATTCATTGCCCTCTTTAAAAATAGAAAACAAAAAAAAAGTTAGAGTCGATAGCCCTCTTCAAAAAAAAAAAAGTGTAGCCTACTTTCGAGCACAATTAAAATTTTTAACGCACTTGTATACACAATTTCTTGAAAATGGCCAGATTTTTAGATATTTGGGTAGATATTTTCAATACAAACAACATTTATAGGGGCCACTTTTCTCTAGCATTAAAAATGTGGACAACACAGAATTTCGGGGTTTGTGGGCATTGTCAGGTTTTGAAACAAACTTCATCTGCGCTTTGCTTATAGAAGTCTGTGTTCAAAATTTGGTGCCCTTAGCTCTTATAGTTCCCGAGATCTCAATGTTTGTGCGGACGGACGGACGGACATTTGCTCGTTTACAGTATTTGCTTACTCTTCGAGTATCGCAAATAAATATATATATATAATTAAACTTTGAACTATAAGTTTAGGTTTTTAAAAAATTTATTTTTTATTTTAAAAAAACTTTAACTAGTTACAACGATTTATATTTGAGAACACCGACTTGGGTTGAAGTCTCAAACTGAACTGATTCTTAAATCTAATTATCTTATCGGTCAAGCCTCGGTTTTCGAAAGCTTTCGATCTTCTGAGTGAGTAAGTTTTAATTGAGAGAACTTTCTATTTCGATTGAGTGAGCTTTGATTTTAATTGAGTGAAAGAGAGTTCTTTGTCTTATCTTGTTTATGGCAAAAGTGTGGGAACGTGCCGTGGAATTTATCAGCGGCGCGACAATAAATGTTTAGTCTGGGATTTAACATTAACAAAGGAAATTTCCCAGCGCCGTCTGAGTTTACAGAATGTTTACAATAACTGGGCTTCAGGTTTTGTTTCCTGTTGATAGGGGTGCGATAATTTTGGGTACAATATAATGTTCTCTTGTATGGGTGCATTAATAGTATCATTAACAATTTCTATGGGTATATTTCGTTCATTAACAATTTCTGCATTGTTCGGTGTCTCTGTTTTAGGTTTAATAAATTTAACAATTACTTTGTTTGGTATATTTTTAAACTTATAAATAAGATACAATATAATGCTAGTTATTGTTATAATGAATGTAATTAATGTTATTATTTGAAATACATCATAATATTTAGTGTGTGTTTTTATTATTTCTTTTGTTTCCATATATGATAATGGTTCAAGCTTTGTTACATTATTATTAACATAAACGGTCTGTGTGTAATCTAACATTGTATTTGACAGTATAAATTCGTCTATTTGTATTGAACAATTAAGAATTTTAATTATGTTATTCCCTTCTATTGATATTTCTTTTTTAATGCAATTCTGGTTTAAAATGGTTTTTGGAAGATTCCATGTAATTAATATGTTTGGTTCGATGTAATTTAATTGAAAACTTTTATGGGTTTTGGTATACTTGCATTCTGTAGTTTCTTGTCTTATAATTCCATTTATGCATTCATCAAATATAACCTTTTCTGTTTCTTTGTCAAAAACTTTGTTTTCAAAAAGGTAATATTTACTGAATAAATTTTCTGTTAAAATGTTATTATTTTTATCTGGATAAGGAATTATTTTAAAGACCGGGACTTTAACTATGTCGTTAGGAATATGGGAAATTAAAAGAATTTCGTTCGTATCTGTTTTAAGCCAAGTAGAAGTTTTTGTTTTCAACAACTTCTCAGAGTTTACGTGATTTAAATAATCGTGTTTTAATAGTTTTGGGTTAAAAATGCCAAGTCTTGATAATTGCATTCCTTACTCAATGTCTTCAATATACTCTGTAAAGTGTTGTAAGTTAAACATTAGCACTGCTGCTTGTTGTTCTCTTTCTTCGTCTTCTTTTAATTCATTTATTGTTTTAATTCCTTTATTAATAACATCTATTACCATATTTAAATCGTTATTTTGGACGCTGTTTTCTGCTAAATTATTAATCTTCTGCTCTAACTCATTTTTATTATCTTGATCTAACGTTCCGAATAAATATTTATAAGCTGTTCCAATAACATTAATTAGACCTCTCTTGCTCCGTTTGACAATTTTTAAACCATTCATTTCTCGTTGAAGTTTTTCTATTAAATATTGAACCTGAATAATATCTTTTAATTCGTTTGCTTCTCGTAAAAGACTATCAAATGTTTGTTCGGTTTTTGTTAGATTTATGGACAAATAATGGTACTCGTATTTAGTTGGCATGTCTATGGATCCGGTTTTAAATATTAGGTATCCATTCTGAGCTTTGATTGGGTTGATCTCAATATTTTGTCCCATTGTAATTTGAATTAAAGTTGATATTATTAAAAGTAAAATGATGATCGGATTTTTGTTGTCGTTGTGATTTTTGGTTTCCTTAGGTTGGTTTGGAATTATTATCATATTTACTTTTATTAATTTTCTTTATCTTTTTAAACTTGGTTTTATAGTGCACAATCTTCCTGCCTCTGTTTGTTTCCTCAAAATGTTTTTCATCGACTTGTATGAGTGTTCCTGTCTTTTTGAAAGGGTTTGTTGTTTTTGCCCTTACCAAAGGTGATTGTTTATAATCTGTGTCAATTTCATATTCATGACGATTCTCATTAAGTTTGTCTATCTTCCTAATTTTTTTTTCCTGTACATTATAATCAGGTGAACCTGCATACAAAAATATATCAGCTGGTGCTCTACCTGTGGTATTATGTTTGGTTTTATGGTTATAAGTATAAAGGATTAACTCAAACTTCGTGTATCTGTTTTCAATGTCTGCTTCACTGCCTATAATTCTTAATTTCTCATTGACTGTTTTATGGAATCTTTCTACGTCTGAAACACCATTTTTACTCGTAGTAACTTGAATTTGTACCCCTTCTAAATTTAACCAAGCTTGTAATGCTGCACACATAAATGCTGAATCTTTATCTGCTTTGATATTTTGCGGTTTTCCCATTTCCCAATACCTTCATTATTGCTCTTTTCGCTTCTAGCCAATCTCTACCTTTTACTTCTACAAGTGTAGCAAATTTGGAGTATATATCAATACATGAAAGAAACTGCTGATTGCCAACCATATAAAAATCCATTGTGTATTTTTCTCTTATGTTTTGGATTTCTGGAGTGGTTTCAAATGTCATTTTTGTGTTCCTATGTTCGGTTTTTGCAATATTACAGATTTCGCATTCATTTATAATGTTTTGAATTAATTTCTGATAATCAGGGAAATAGAATTTTTCTTTGAACCAATTAATGGTTTTATCGATTCTTTATGTTTCTTTAATATTGTTTCTTTAAATTCTGCGTAAGTAAGAATATCTGTTAATTTTATACTACATTTTGTTAATTTCGTCAATTGATTTGGACTAATTATTTCAAGGTAAGCCTGTTGGAATATTGGGAAATCGGCTTCATTGTGGAAATAAATAGCACTGTTTTTGGTACATAGGTACTCTTTAATTATATCTTTTGCAAAAGTGTTTGTCATTTCTTTGTACGTTATTTGAATTTTAAGTTTGTGAAAATAATGTACTACCTCTATCTTATCTTCGTCGCCTTTTGCCAATTCGATTTGTCGTGAGTAAAAATTGAAAGGTCTTTCAGAAATTGTAATATGATTTTGATTATCTTCTTGTGCGCTGTGTATGGTTGCGTCTACACTGTTAGCAATTTCTCCTAACATATTTTCCTCTATCCTAGTTCTGGATAATGCGTCAGCTACATAGTTTTCTTTTCCTGGTAAATATTTTATTTGATAATCAAACTCATTCAATTTTATTTTCCACCTTTGTAATTTCATATTTGGTTCTTTAATATTGTTTAACCAAACTAAGGGTTTGTGATCGCTCAGTATTTCGAATTGCCTGCCAAAAAGGTATGACCTAAAATATTTTGTTGCCCAGACAATTGCTAAGAGTTCTTTCTCTATTGTAGCATAATTGATTTCGTGTTCGTTTAATGTTCTACTCGCATAACAGATAGGTTTATGGTCTTGCGATAAAACTGCTCCTATTGCTATATTGCTGGCATCGGTCGTTAGTGAAAAAGGTTTGTTAAAATCGGGATAAATTAATATAGGGTCGGATGTAATTAATATTTTCATTTTCTCGAAGGCCTCTATATAATTTTCCTCTTTAATGTCAATTTTGGCTCCTTTCTTTAGTTTACTAGTCATTGGTTTTACAATATTTGCAAAGTTTGGTATAAATTTTCTATAAAATCCACACAATCCTAAAAATGATTTAATTTCTTTTGGTGATTTTGGAATTGGGAAACTGGTTATGGCACTTATCTTATTTGGATTTGGTTTTATTCCTGCAGTTGTCACTACATGACCTAGGAACTCTGTTTCTTTCTTCAAAAATTCGCATTTATCTAATTGTAACTTCAAATTGGCTTTCCTGAGTTTATTAAAGACTTTCCTAAGAGACAAAATGTGTTCTTCCAATGAAGTGGAAAAAATTATTATGTCGTCAAGATAGACTAGACAATCTTTATAGATTAAATCTTCTAAAAGATTGTTCATGCATCTTTGGAAAGTTGCAGGTGCATTTTTAAGACCAAATGGCATACGGGTATATTCGTAGTGTCCATGTTTTGTAGAAAATGCAGTTTTTGCAATTGATTTGGGATCCATTTGAATTTGGTGGAATCCTTTTGCTAAATCAATTGTCGTGAAATATTGACAACGGCCAAGTTTGTCTAATATTTCATCCATTCTTGGGATTGGGTATTTGTCGTTTACAGTTATCTCATTGAGATTGCGATAATCTACTACCAATCTGTATTTTGCTTTGCCGGATGCGTCACTCTTTTTTGGGACGATCCAAATGGGTGAACAGTAAGGAGATTTAGATTTTCTAATTATTCCCTGTTCAATCATTTCGTTTACTTGTTTATTGACCTCCTCATCAACAGCTTGAGCGTACTTGTAAGGTTTTCTGTATACTGGATCCTCATGTTTTGTTTGTATTGAATGTTTAATAGTACTGGTGAAAGTCAAATTTTCGCTTTCCTTGTACTGAATATCTTTAAAATCAAACAAAACCTTTTTCAAAATTTCCTTTTCTTCATCATTTAAATGCTCTAATCTAAACTGATTACATTCTGTTAGTTCATTGTTGATGGCATAATTAAACGATTGGTCCTCTGATAGAGGTGGATCAAGGCATTTTAATGCGGTCTTGTCCTCTTCAATCTCTTCATTAATATACCTCATTTTATACTTTCTGTCTCCCAATGTTACTGTTTCTTTATCATAATCTATTATAGCTTTACTTGCTGCTAGATATTCTCTTCCTAACAAAATGTCATAATTATCTGAAAAATTGTGCAAATAAAATTTCTGTTTGGATGGGCAAATTACTGTTGGTTTAACTGTTAATTTATAAATTTTACTTTAGTTTAATTGTATAAACTTTCAATGTTTCAATTTTTTCTTTGTTATCTGTAAAGTTCCTTTTCATTATATTGATAGATGACCCCGTATCTATCATTCCCTTAAAATATTTTTTATTAATAACCATTTTTATATAGGGGCATTGTCTTCTGAGTCCGAGGCAGTTTGATGAAAATTTACGTCCATCCTATTTTGTCCACTCTGGCTTTCCCTTTATCTTTTAAATGACGCGTTTGGGGCATTATTTGAAGTTGATGGTTCGAAATTCAATGGATTTTGGGCCCTACCTTGAGCTAATGAATTTCTAACTTCTTGATAACTAAGCGTATTATTGGTATTATATTGACTTTGATTTGAATGACCCTGAGGAGTTGTCGAATTATTCGAGTTAGAATAATTGTTGTAATGATTATAGTTTCTTGACTGAAAATTGGAATTTGTTCTATTGTTATAATTATTTTTATGAAAATTTCCCGAATTCTTACGATAATTATTTTGAGAAAATATTTCATACGGATTTGCGTCATAGTATCCCAATTCCATAGAAGCAATCTTTAATTTTTCAATAGTTGTTATATCTTTTTTAGCCAAGGATGTATACAATCTATCAGGGAGTTTTCTATCAATAGAATCCTTAATTGTTTTTTTCAAAAAATTTGAATAGTTAATTTTATCTATCGTGTTGGTTTCTAAAGCTAATTTGTCAAAAATTGTACGTGATTTATCTTCTAGTTCAGTGATAAACTTACTGATGCTTCCTTTGTATTGTGTGTCGTACAGGTTTTTGATTAAGTCTTCGTATGGCCTGTGGTCCTTAAATGCCATAATAAGGGCATCTTTCATCTCCTTCCAGTTGTTGGCTCCGGATCTTGCGACGACATCTTGGGCTGCATCAACCACCAATCTCTCGATGGCTCCAAAAATAACATGTATCTGTCTCACATCCTGGGTCGGGTATAGTTGTTGAAGATACTCTATTCTTGTCACAAAGCGGCTTAGATCTCCTGGGGATCCATTGAAGTACGGCAATTCTTTAATTTGGCCCAACATTTGGTTGAGGTGGGCCTCTGACAATTGTTGTGGAACTGCCATTTTAAATTTTGTTTTTCACAGAATAAATCTGACCGAATTGGATTTTTAGTTTATAATTTTATTCACAATATATCCTTTTTTAAAAAAGGTAGTTATTGACCGAATTGGATTTTTGTGTTTGGTCTGTGGAAAATGTAGCGATATTTTCTCACGTAGACTCTTTTGCGGATTTCACTATTGCGGATCTTGTATGTTAGGGATTTAACGTTGATCGGGATAAAACTAGTCGTATAGTTTTAATCCTTGTAAGTGATCAATACCCATAAACTTTTAAGCACCCTTTTTTAATGAAATCCTACCGACTGCGCCAATTAAAACTTTGAACTATAAGTTTAGGTTTTTAAAAAATTTATTTTTTATTTTAAAAAACTTTAACTAGTTACAACGATTTATATTTGAGAACACCGACTTGGGTTGAAGTCTTAAACTGAACTGATTCTTAAATCTAATTATCTTATCGGTCAAGCCTCGGTTTTTTAATTGAGAGAACTTTCTATTTCGATTGAGTGAGCTTTGATTTTAATTGAGTGAAAGAGAGTTCTTTGTCTTATCTTGTTTATGGCAAAAGTGTGGGAACGTGCCGTGGAATTTATCAGCGGCGCGACAATAAATGTTTAGTCTGGGATTTAACATTAACAAAGGAAATTTCCCAGCGCCGTCTGAGTTTACAGAATGTTTACAATAACTGGGCTTCAGGTTTTGTTTCCTGTTGATAGGGGTGACTCAAGAATAAGATCTAATGTGTGGAGAGGATGTGTAGGTGTGTAGGCGTATGCATATCGTGTGTGGGTGCATGTGTAGATATGGATATGTCACTATATATTTATGTGCTAGTCACGTGAATTACAATACTTTTTGATCACAATAATTTTTAATTATTAATCTTAAAAACAATTATTTTAAAGACAGTAACATAGAAAAGACACACAAATAATAAAACATACAAAAAAACAAGAAAGAACGCTATAGTCGGGGTTTCCGACTATAAGATTTGCGATACTCATTTTCCCTTTTTAAAAAAACAAAACGAAAAAAAAACGATAGAGTCGCCACCTATGGGGCTAAAAAACAAAACGAAAAAAAAACGATAGAGTCGCCACCTATGGGGCTACATTAACTACATATGTATAATGCATAGCAAAATGTTCTATAACTTCTTTATTATTTATTAGAGCACAAAATGGTTCGGAGTGTAGTAAGACAGTGCACATATCATTATTTTTCTTTTTAAACCGTAACGATTGCATAAAAAATGAGGGCGCCACAGATTTTCGCGGTTTGTGGGCGGTAAAAGGGGCGTGGTCAAGTTTTGAAACAAACTTGATCTGCGCTTTGTTTCTAGAAGTCTGTGTGCAAAATTTGGTGGCTCTAGCTCTTATAGTTCCCGAGATCTCGATGTTTGTACGGACAGACGGACAGACGGACGGACGGACGGACAGACAGACATTTGATCGTTTACAGTATTTGCTTACTCTTCGAGTATCGCAAATAAAAATTAACAATATGAGATACAAATTTTGACTGAAACAAATAGTTTTTTTTTTTACAAATTTAAACAAATTTAGATACTGATGATGGTGGTACTTAAACTAATTTCTCTCATTCCTTCATTAAATGAAGGTGTATAATTAATTTTGATTTAAAATTCGGTACGCTCTTATTTATCCATTAATCCATTGGGAAGTTCGTTCCAATACCGAACAGAAAAAATTAAGAATTGTTTTTCAGAAAATGCTCTTTTGTGTCTTATGCATGCAATGTTATTCGTTTGTCTTGAACTGGTTAATGTTAGTTTTTTGTAAAGATAATCAGGTTCTTTGGTGTTATTAATTTTGTGCAATGCCACTAATGTCCTGAATTGGATCCATGATTGAAGATAAACTTTAAATATCTTGTACGCTATACATGAAATCGCCTTACATTAAACACATATCTCGCAACACTATTAAACGCCACATTAAGTTTTTGTTTTTTTTTATTTATTGCATCACTGTTTCCGAATATCTCGACGCCGTAGAATAATGCCGGTATTAACTAGGTTTTTGCTATTAGATGTCTTGTTCCTCCTGGTAAGAATTTTTGAGTATAGAATAGCTTGGTTTATATGGTCGCTCCAAGTGAGTGTTGTGTTGATTGTATACCCAGATTATTTGCTTTTTCAATATCTGTTACTAGAGGTGTCAGGGCAGTGATAACAATAAATTTTTTATAAACAACCAAAAATTTAGATTTTTTTGTGTTTATTTGTAGGCCATTTAGCTTCGACCATTTGTTTATTGCCGACAATTCAGTATTTGACATCACTACACATTCATTTATTCTGGACAAAGGACGCGATACACATATTTGTACGTCATCGGCATACATATGGACTTTACACGAGGACACTACATTTGGAAGCTCATTAAAAGTTTGTTTGTTTTTTTTTTTTTTTTTTTTTTTTTAATAAATCCAAAAACAAATTCATATGCTCGACCGGGTAAAACTGAAGAAATCGCTATTTAAGACGGTACTCTTTTCGGTCATCGGAAATAATATTTTTCTGATATCAAAAAATATAAAATAAACCAGAAAGAACGCTATAGTCGGGTTTCTCGACTATAAGATTTGCGATACTCATTGCTGCTCGATCTTTGTCTTTATACATTTGCACATTTACCCAAGGCATCAAACTTGCGCCACTATTGCCAGGTTGACAAAACACGCCACGTACTGAAAGTTTGCCATATGTGTATGTAAAATTTGTATGTTGACTAGATTTAAGGCATAGCAAAATGTTCTTTTACTTCTTTATTATTTATTAGAGCACAAAATGGTTCGGTATAGTTAGACAGTGCACATATCATTATATTTCTTTATCTGCGCTTTGTTTCTAGAAGTCTGTGTGCAAAATTTGGTGGTTCTAGCTCTTATAGTTTCCGAGATCTCGATGTTTGTACGGACAGACAGACGGACGGGCGGACAGACAGACATTTGCTCCTACCCTTCGCGATTTCATTAAAGTTGAGACCCAACTGGAAGTCGAACATGATTTGAGTGAATTTGTGAACTTAAAAAGCCTAAAAGTATGCTTCCCTCCAAAACTTCTATACAAAACAAAAAAAAATCAGTTTGTTGCATTCTTGTACATTCTGGTGTTAAAATAAGATTTAGCAGCCAAGAAGTTAAAAAATGTAATACAGCAAAAAAATGTTTAAAAAATATTTTGGGGTTTTAAAAGTAAAGACTCAACAGAGTTAGTGGTAAAATCCGTTAGATTTTTTCATAAACTTTAAAAGAAAACTCAAAAATTTTGACCCTTGACCTTAAATAATTCAATTTGCACATTTCGGAAAAAAAATTAAAAATCTACATGTTAATATCAATTGCACATTTGGCAATTTCTTAAAAAAAATTTTTTTTCTGCGTCCTTACCCAAATAAAATTTGACTTTGAATATTATATTATTATTGTTAAACTTGTCCAAACCAATAAGATCAATACAGAGATGTTTGAACGCAAAACTTGGAAATTAACTCAAGTCGCTTAAGTTCTCAGTGTATTGTTAGCTTTGATAAGCCGAAAGACGTGGTATCAAACCATTTTTGGCACTTCAAAATATGGTTTGAAGCTCTCAAACTTTAACATAAAGTTTAAAGTGAGCGTTATGACACATTCAAAAGTGTTATTAAGGCCGTGAACGTTAGACATTTTTTTATGTCATATACAACTTTGGAAAAAAAATTTTAAATTTTTTTAGCTCAGCATTTTGCAGCAGCAAATTGCACTGTGGGCTGTTTAAGGATACCAGTCCTTTATCTCAGCTTGGTTTTTTGTGCCTGTTTTTACAAATGTACCTGCTGTTTGGGCAAATTTGTAGAAAGATCGGAGTTTGGCGTAGAAAAATGGTAGAAATGTAATCTACTTTTTGTCTTATTTAACTTTATTATATTAACTTGAAAGACTAACAAAACAAAATTTTTTCTTCATTTGTCTTTGATTTACATCATGAATTGTGGTGCACATTCCACAGTAATAAGGAAAAAAATTGAAAAAAAAAAAATTTTGACATTGAGTCAGAATTTATCAAACGGGCCACCTTAAAATGTTCAAACCGCGTTATAATTTGAAAACTACTTTTCTGTATAGTTTTTCCGATATAAAAAAGGTAATTAAAAGGGTTTTGGAAAACAAAAATGTTTGCAGGAGATATTGACAATCAAAGTTTTGTGTCAATTTTTTTCTTTTATTTTCAAACATTTATCACAGCTAAGTTCAAGGTCCGATTTTTAGCAAATTCACCGAAAATGGAACCGTCATTAAACACACATTAACAACCAGGAAACCATCGTCTTCTGCGCCTCGTATCGATTTTAAAAAAAATCTCACTGATGCTTCCTTTCATTCCCAAAATTGTTCCGATGAAAAAAAAAATGGGCCGCAATTGACAACAAAGTTGTTGGAACTTGAACGTCTTGGGAGTAATTCAAAAAAACTTATTTTAATTAATTTAGAAATACCAAGTCAAAACAGATTAAATTTATCATCAAAACCAGTTAACCTTATAATTTTAGAGTGGCTGTTTTAACTAAGAACGAAATAAAAACTTTGATCGTACATTATGCAGCTAGAGTTAAACTGCTTACACCTCAGTGAGAAGATTGGACGCTGCGGTCATCTTCCCTGGAACGGACCCCGACGAGGCTTAAAACCCCCCAAACTCCCGCGCCTGTTGATCAGCGTCACCAGACGAGACAGACGGACATCGGTCTGTCTGTTTCAGTGAGCTTTTTTTCGCTAAGTGTAAACCTATGAACATAAAACTTTTCCAATCGTATTTGTTTATGTGCAGGCAGACCGAGTTCGAAGATTTTTACGATCGGATGACTATATCAGATAGCTGCCATACAAATATTCGACTAATTTTCTGGTTCCGTGAACCCTATCAACATAAAACTTTCCTAATCTTTCTTAAGTCCAAGTAAAGCGAGTGTAGAAATCTTGATGATCGGATGACTTTATCCAATAGCTGCCATAAAAATCCATTGGTTTTGTGTTTCAGTAAACGTGTAAAATCTATCAACCGGGGGTGCCACAGAAACCGTTCCTCCCGAAGTCCGCCCAAGTTCCAACCCAAGGCAAAACCGTTGGTGCCACAGAAAACTCTATCATTTCCCACGTGTTTTAAACGACAGTTTTATAAAATAAGCATACCTTTTATAAATAATGAAATTTTTTTTTAAAACAACGGTAATGAATCGTGCATTGCAATTAAGTGTGACCGCGTGTAGCAAATATACCGGCTAGGGTTTTCAACGACGAAGAAGAAGACAATTTGTATAAAAATGTAAGTGAATTCAACTAATTTTAAATATTATTGACTAAATGTTGCTTAGTTCTAGGGGAAAGCATAGGAAAACAAAGCGAGCTACCGTGCTCTTGATTTTTATATTAGAAAACGCCGATTTCGCAAAAGTATTCGCTCTGGGGGACTGATTTCATGTAGCGGCCTTTCGAAAGAAGCCATCTAGTACTAGGGGTGGCTTCTGTTGTTAAGTTTGGCGGCCAATTTAAAATGTTGAACTATTTTGTTTGTTTCGTTTTATGTGCAGGGTTTTGTTTAGTTATTGGTATTGTCTTGCAAAAAAAAGTACAGCTTCGCTTGAATTAATAAAAAAATAACAAATCAATGCCAAATAAAAATAGGAAGTCAGCCCTGTCTTTTTTCCGAATTGCTTGTCCGAACAACAAGTTCGAGACGGTTTCTGTAGCACCGACGGTTTTTTTCCGATTTTCCGAAAAATCCGTCCCCAAAACCGTCGACGATTTCTGTAGCACCCCCGAACATAAAGCTTTTCTAAAATATTTTTTTTGCCTATCAAAATCGGGCAACTGTATTCCCTATCTGCAAGGGTATAAAACCTTCGGCTTGCCCAAGATAGCTTTTCTTCGCGTTTTTTTCGGTCGATTTGAAGTTCGATTATTTCAGAATTGCAAATCTGCTGCGGCAGTCCGTTCCAGTGCTACCAGAGGTCAGTTAAACAAACATTTAAAAAAAAATGCATTAAAAAAATTACAACATTATGTGTATGTAACTTTTAACTTTTTATAACGATTTTTGTACTTCATTTAAATAGGATTAATACTTAAATTAAATTAGAATGTCACGATTATTTTCTGGCGTACTCAATTTACATACATGGGATTCACGGGTTCAAATTAAGCAAATCTTGTACATTTTTTTTCAGGACACCTTACAAAAACCCAACTTGGACAACCCCTCATGGCTACATCGATTCGGTTGTTGATTCTGATCAAGACTACATATTAATATATACTCAAAAAAAAACTGATTTAAATTGATCAAAGCTCATAAATATTTTAAAAACCCTCACCAAAACATTCTTGTAGATGCGACCCAGAACGCTAAAGTCGGGCTTCCCGACTATTAGATTTCCGTTACTCATTGCCCTCTAAAAAATAACTTTTACCTAGATTTATGGGCAATAAACTTGCATGCCACTTCGATACACAATTTCTTAAAACCGGACAGATTTTTAAAAGTTTTGTATGTTGTGTAGACATTTTCAGTATAAACAACATTTACTAAGGGAACTTTTTCTAAAGCTTTAAAAATATGGGCAATACGGAGTTTGGCGGTGTGTGGGCGTTAAAAGAGGCGTGGTCCAGTTTGAAACAAACTTGATCTACGTTGGGTATATTAAATTCTGTGTGCAAAATATGATGGCTGTATCTCTGAAACTCTTTGAATACGAAAATAAAGCTTTACGTAAAAATATTAACCGTTTTCATGGGTAGAGTTTTACTTCAATGGGCTGAGGAAATGTTACTATTTCATTGAAATCTGGCAAAATTTCAGTTTATCTCGAATACAAATTTACCATTTTATCGTTCTGTGTGTAAAAAATTGGTTCGAGTTTTCCCTAAACTACGTTGATGCTCATATAAATTTTTAGTACCGTTATTTTTTGGTTTTATTTTTAAAAAAGAAATAATTTGAATGGAGAAAAAAAACTGTATTTTTAATTACAATTTTTGATTAGAGCCGATCGGTACAGTTGTTTTTAAATAAGTTAACATTACAAGATTTTGAAAATTTATTACCTTAATAAATAGGTTTATATTCCGATTGAAGAATGAAGAACTTCATTATCCATAAGCTATTTATTTCTTCAGATGATATCCCATTATAAAGATATCACATCACTGTCAAACAGTTAAATTTAGAGACTCAATATTACAATTTAATTTGAGTCTTAACACGAATACTTAATCACTTTCGGGGTATTAGCTAAATCCCCGTAAATTAGGCCGACTTTGGCTAAACAAGACTTGACACCTTTACACATAATTTTTACACATATACGTGTGTACGTATGAAATTCCAGGATTTCAATTTTTCTCCAAGTTTTGCAGTTTTTAGAAATATATTGCTTTAAAAGTTGGGTAATACGAGTTGGTCAAGCAGACCACCCAAAATTAATGACGCGTTAGCAAGTTCACAAAAAATTTAGTCACTGGCTAGTTATTTCTTTCTTACATAAAGTAATGGTTCACTTCACTGGTACGTTAGACTGGATCAATCGAAAGGGTTTATGCGGTTTCACACTAGTGCCAATTACAGGCTTCACTCACGAAAAAGTATTTGGGGCCGGGAACCGATTTGGCTATTGGACACAATTGCGACAATGTACGACAGTTTAAAGCCGCTCACTGAAGAGGTGTGCGCTTTACCGCGGCTTGCTCTGGTTGTTGGGCCGTAAGATGCTGGACTGACAAAAAGCATCCCAGCATCCAGGCGTTGGATCAGGAAACGCACTCGGGTTTTCTCCGAGCGATATACAGATGCTTAGCCGATGCCCAAGCTTTTAAGAGAACCATTAAGCTCTCAAAAATTCTTTCTGCCGCTTTACAAAGGACTAGTGTGGTACTGTTCTATCAGTCTTTATTAAGATTTCAGCCGACAGAACAGTTCAGCTCTAGCTTTACCGTAGCTTTGAGAGTCAGCAGGAGTGCAAAAAGCTTTCTGCAAAAAAAGCTTAAACTTAAGCTTCAAACTAGTGAACAGTTCCTTAAATTACAGTACATCCAAAGCTTTATACATTAACAATACACATTTAAAGCCACAAGTAATAATACATACTAAAGCATAAAAAAATTGTATTCAACCAATTCTACAGTAAAAAAGCCCCAACCGACAATTGTGGGTCAAATATACTGTAATTAACTGCCAGCAACAGTAAATTTTACGTAAAACTCTACGTAAAGATTACAAGTTTACAGTAAATTCAAACAAAACTTCACGGCCCAAACCTAAAAAAAAATGGTGCAAAAATAAAATGTTCGACCAATAATTACAGTCAGGTGCATTTGTACGTGTAAGTTTTAAGGTTACCTCGTCGTCACTGTTACTGTAAAAATACTACTTTTGAGGTGATGTTACCACGCATAGTAGTCAGATGACCAAAAAATTGTAAAATGAACATTTCACAGTAGCTTTCAGCTAGTATGAAAGTATGTGAAGACTGACTATAGAAGTCTTAAGTCTTCACTTTTAAGTGCCCGGCCTCTTGGTTCGTGACGAGCTAGAACCAGTTGGGAATTATAAATCCACAAGTGTGGCGAATCTGTAACTGTGTCTACAGTGACTGTACCATCACTACAGTTAAAATACACATAAAAATGTTTACATTAAGGTTACAACATTTTAAGGCTATGCTACCGTCAATACAGTTACTGAAACAACAACAAAATACACAAAGGGCATTTTACGTAAAAGTTACAAATTTTTTGGTAAATTTGACTGTCAGTACAGTAAAAAATGCAACAACAAATTACACGTACCTTAATTTTACAGTAAATTTACTGTACAAGTTATTTGATTCAACCCATGAAATTTTTTTGTTTATAATGAAACACACAAGTAGATAGCGTGTATAGTTTCACGATATCTTCTTTAAGGGCGGACATCTTTACTTAAGGGCGGACATCTTAGTAAAATTTTGAATGAAATTTTCATAGCAAAATTCCAATTTTTGTGAGTAGCAGCAGTTTTAAAATACACGAGTTACTCCCGTGTTGTGATTACATATCGGATTTTAGGTTTTTTGCATATTACGAATGCGTTGTCAAAAAAAACTTTTGTTTGCAGATAAATGCGTTTCAGATTAAAAAAATTTTTTTGACACCTTTTTCTACTTTTTTTATTTTATTTGGAAAATATGCTCCTTAGTAGGCGTGTTCGATCCAAAGTGTTTATGTTTAAAAACATTTCTAAGTCGTGCGCTGTGTGTTCTAAAGTGAGTTTTAAAATGGCGAAAGCTTAGGAGTTTAAGCTGGAGGAGTTTAAAGGTGAGCCGATAAAGCTTGTAGATCAAAAAATTTTTTGCGCAGCATGCAACAAATATGTAAGTAAATATTCTAACAAGCGTTTTTTTGTCTATTAATCAATTAATTGATTATTAATCGCAGCAGCTGATTAATCGCAGCTGCTGCAGAACATTGTTACTAAGATGCACTTTACCCACAAACAAAAACATCATCCAGAAGGTAACACAGGAACGTGAGATGATTTTAAGTTCGATTTGTGCCAAGCAATGATAGCAGCCAATATACCATTCAACACTTTAAACAACCCAACATTAAATAACTTTTTGGAAAAATACACTACCCACAATATTCCAAGCGAAAGCACAATACGAAAAAACTATTTTTGCATAAAATAAATGAAATCAAGGAAGGAAATTTATTATATCCCGACGAAATAAGACTAAGTCTTTTCAGTTTCATCGGTCACTCTGTGATTGTTACATTAAAATTAAATTAAAATTAAATTCTAAGCCAATATAATACACGTGTTTGGCACACGCTCTACACCGGGTCCCGGAAGCCGTTCGGTCAGAATTACCAGACGTAAATCAATGTGTCCAGCGTAAAAAAGGTTTTTTAAGTCCCCGATCCGAGCTAAAAAGTACAAAGAGTGCCTGAACTTTATGTATCCACCAGAACCTATACTAACAATATGGGGAACCTTGATTAAAGCGGTAACCTTTCACGCCGAAAACTTCTCAGGCATAAAATCAGTAGGTATGTATTTAACATGTAAAAATATTAAATTAAAAGCCTATTTTTAAATAACTGCAGGTTTTGGAGTCCTTTGATCCAGAAGATGCTGACTCAATTAAAATAGCGCGGGAATGTTTTGAAAAAATCAAGTCTTCAATCCTTCAATCCTGGTTTACCACAAGCAGCAAATTGTCAAAAGTCCCCATCGATCCCAGGCGTGCTAATTGAACAATTCAAGGTCACAGGCAAAAATTTGACTTTTTTGGGGTTTTCTCAAAAACGTTAACGCAAAAAATAGAAATAATAAAAATAATAGAAAAAAATAAAAATCCACAAAAATGTAGCTCTGTTTCTGACAGAGGCTATAAGGCTAGTTCAATGCCTACATTGACCGGACTATTAGTACTTAGTGCCCAACATTGCCATTTTACACAAATTGTTTAACACAAATAACGCACTCACCTCTCACCCTTTTGTCTACTGCTGTAAATAAATTCGTTTTGTCACAGAAATGATTTCGGCTTAAAAATCGTATTCTCGCTTAAGGCAGTCCTCTACCGTCAGGCCTCAATTTCGAGCCTATTTTCAAAAATTGATTGGGAAAGAACTACTGAAGATAATTTCATGAACTTTTTTTTATTTTATTGGTACATCTGTCGACTTTAAAATCAGGTAATCAAAAAGTATACCCAGTGGTTCTGTTGTTCTTGGGATGACCTTGAAATGTCCTTCTCAAATTTGGAGGCCCGACTTAGAGGCAAGGTTTTTGCGATGTCGTTGTCAGAAATGAAGAAAGTAAAATTTGTTTATAATTATTGTTACCTTGGCTATGTTTTGCCGATCGGGATTTTTTTATCTCGAAAATTGTAAGAAATATACAACTTTTTACAACAATTTTCAATTTTACTATTTTTTTTCATAGTTTAGAAGCTGTAAAAATTCGAAAAATTAAAATTTTCAAAATCCGGATCGAGAAAACATAGCGGCATGTTTTCTGAGTAATTGTGCCAAAAATGAGATGAATCCGATAAATATTACTGGTAGAAAGCTTACCATCCATTTCAAAAAAGTCAATTTTTGGGAAAACGCGTTTAAAGACAAAGTAGCGCTTGAAAACGGCCGCGAGTGCATGACTTCAAAGTCGCGAAAACCCATGAAGGAATGCTTTTTTCGCGAAACGCTTTAACTGGCGTATTTCTAAGATCGTCTTCTTTCAAATTATGCAAAAAAAGAATATCGATTTTTTCAAACCGCGACGGTAGAGGACTGCCTTAAGAATGCATACATACGCACTTGAATGCTCTCACACAAGCAAGCGCTCTCTATTTTTAGATTTGTATGCTCTCAACTTTGTGCGAGCGCGCTGTGAGCGAAGAGAGGAAAGAAGAGGACAGAGAGAACATTCGTCAGCGGTTAGAGAGGGACAGCGATATGTACAATTTTCGTGACGGTCATGAATCGGATTTACCCCGTCCCTGAAAATCCATAACGCGCCTAAAGAAGTTTCACTTCAAAAATATTTGTATAAAAATATTGATTTGGATAATAAATTTCGATTGCCCTTTTGCCCACCGAGATCTATAAGACCAGTTATTGTTCGTTTAGTGCTGTTGCACAGAGAAATCTGGCTGTAAGTACCAAATACCAATTTAATTCCCTTGTGTCTTATTTAAAAATTGTTCTTAACAAGGTAAATCATTGAACTTCTGAATAAATATTTAAACTCGACCATTTTTCACCTAAGTTGACCTCTTTTTTGCTAATATACCAAAATATTCTTACTCGAAGAGTAAGCAAATACTGTTGACGTGAAAATGTCCGTCCGTCCGTCCGTTCGCAAAAACATCAAGATCTCGGGAACTATAAGAGCTAGAACCGCCAAATTTTGCACACAGACTTCTATAAGCAAAGCGCAGATCAAATTTGTTTCAAAACCTGACCACGCCTCCCAACCGCGAAATTCTGTGGTGTCCACATTTTTAATGCTAGAGAAAAGTGGCCCCTATAAATGTTGTTTGTACTGAAAATATCTACCCAAATATCTAAAAATCTGGCCATTTTCAAGAAATTGTGTATACAAGTGCGTTAAAAATTTGTATTGAAAGTAGGCTAAACTTTTTTTGAAGAGGGCGTGCGACTTGATCGTTTTTTCTTGTTTTCTTTTTTTAAAGAGGGCAATGAGTATCGCAAATCTGATAGTCGGGAAACTATTTCCAATATTTCACGTTTTTAAAATCAAAAACGTCCAAAAAACCGCAAAAAAAACCTAAAAAAATAACTTTTTTTTTTTACCTATTTTGACCTCAATAAATATGCTTAGCATATTCCTTAACCTTTTTTAACTAAAAATTTGCATATTTCTGATATGCCGATATATTCTGAAACCCACTATTTTTATAAGACTAATTCCAAATTTTCACGTTTTTAAGACCGCATACAAAAAAAATCTAAAATTCGATGTCTAGTTATGATCCTGTGGAGTGGACCTGCGTGGGTAATCGTGCTTCTCCGCGCTTGCTCATTTGCAATGACAACGACAATAAATATACCGTTGACTCTCATAAACAGAGACTCAACATTATTTAACACTAAACTGCACGGTTATGTTTACATTTAAATTCATACTAAAAAAAAAACAAAACAAATTCTCACAACACACATGATCGACAATACTTCGACCCTCCTGGTGAACTGGAGGTCACATGCTTCTTCCTCCCAACCTTGCAGTCTGCTCGCATAAATTTATGACATCACTTACCCATTACCCAGTTCACGCAATTTTTCATATACATATATGGGTCATTCCATACAGGATTTACATTCAAAAACTTTTTTGACCCGAATTAATTTTTTTTGCATTGTTCGACTAAAAATAAAAGACACGTATTTTTTTGTTTCATTATGATATGAAAATTTTGCAAGCTATGATTTTTCAAAGTTTTCAAATTCAAACAAAGTCCCTCTTAATACTTGCTAATATGCAAAAGAAACATTTAATTAACAATACATCAAACCAAGATGAAATATAGGATTTTTTCTCAGCTTTCGAATGAAATATATTGCAAATCGATCCAACTAATTGTTTATGCAAAAAAATGACTTTTCATAAACAAATTGATATTTTTCAAATTTGGGTATGTTTTTTTTTTATTTCAATTTTTTTTATGTTTTTCAAACACTTTTGCAGATACCCTCAAAATTTCAGGATGGACCGTCAAGAATTGTGGTTGCAATGAATTTTTGAACTTGTGCGTTCGCGCTCGGAGCGCTTTGCTTCCCGCGCTGCATGCATGCTCTTCTTCTTCTTCTCCTACATGAAGGGCACAATACATCATCATGACGCACAGCGCGCGCTCCGAGCGCGAACGCACAAGTTCAAAAAATCATTGCAACCACAATTCTTGACGGTCCATCCTGAAATTTTTTCAAAAAATTCGCTTCGAATCGCAAAATGTTACTAAAACGCATTAAGACCATCCTCTGCTGAAAAATTCGCGGTTTCAACTTTTTTTGTCCTCATTGATTTTAAAGGTAAAGGACCTATGTGGACCATCCTCTGCTGAAGAATTCGCGGTTTCAACTTTTTATTTGTCATTGATATTAAAGGTAAAGGACCAATGTGGACCATCCTCTGCTGAAGAATTCGCGGTTTTAACTTTTTTTTTGTTATCATTGATATTAAAGGTAAAGGACCAATGTGGACCATCCTCTGCTGAAGAATTCGCGGTTTTAACTTTTTTTTTCGTAATCATTGATATTAAACGTAAAGGACTTATGTGGACCATCCTCTGCTGAAGAATTCGCGGTTTTAAAATTTTTTTATCATTGATATTAAAAGTAAAGGACCATTGTGAACCATCCTCTGCTGAAGAATTCGCGGCTTCAACTTTTTTTTGTCATCATTGATTTGATAGAGAACTGCAACGTGAACAAGAGTATGATCCCAATGAACTGCGAACATTTGTGAACTTGAATGCTCCCATACTAAATGACCATCAAAAACATGTCTATGATACCATCATGCTTCTTCGGGAATCCCTGTTCCCAAATTAAATGACCATCAAAAACATGTCCAATCGTCCAATGCATGATTTATTTGATCGAGAACTGCAACGTGAACAAGAGTATGATCCCAATGAATTGCGTACATTTGTGAATTTGAATGTTCCCAATTAGATGACCATCAAAAACGTGGATTAACTTTAATAATTTTGAAATACAAAAAAAATCTAAAATATTTCATTTCTCTTTTTGGTTGGTTGCAACGAAGTGCATCAGGATCCGCTAGTCTAATATATATTTAAAATCTGAACTAAAAATAGGTACACTGTGTGTAACGTCCGCAACGAAAAAAAAGGGGTTTTATAAATTTAACAGAATAAATGTGAATAATTTTGTTTTACAAACTAGCTTACCAAACAGGGTTTTTTATGCACTTTAATATGGTAAAAAAATTGTTTTTTTTAATTATTATTTTTTTTTATATGAATGGTAAGGTGTGTAACGTCCGCAACAGCGTTCAATCACTCAAAAATTGTATTTTAATATTGTGAGGTGCATGAAGGTGATTATAATGGGTTTTCACCTGCTGAATCTGAATCTGAAATTAAAATTGCTCTAGATTTCTAAAAATCCCAAAAATGATTAATTTTAAGTAACAAAAAGTATGTATAAATTGCATTCGATCCTCCAATCTGCAACTTGTAGTATACCCATGATACTAACCATGTAACTTCGCATTTAAAAGCGTCATATAGTTTTAGAATTATCAGCTTAAAACTTGCATGAAGTTTTTATAAACAATCAAGGCTGTACTCTTAAAGGGGTCAGGCTAGTGAAAATTAAATTGAGATCACTTTACATTCTTCTTAAACCTAGAATACTTTCTAATTATGAGTACCTATTTATTTATTACTATTTTCTTTATTACAACTCGCAAGTGTTAATTAAAAAATACCTTAGAAAAGACTAATATCCAACTACTCCGCAAGCAATAGCTGACGACAATGTCAATTTAATTCAAGAATTTTACAAACGTGATGAGTTGTCGGTAGAAAATCAACAATAGTAACTAAAGGCAATAAACTTCCAATTTTTAAGCGATATATGCTTATGACTGTTAATCAGGCGTATGACCTTTTTCAGCATGAGTTTGCGGAGAAACATCTTTCCAGAACCAAGTTCTACGAAAACCGTCCAATATCAGTTGAGCTGACTGAAAAAATACCACATAACATGTGCTTATGTCAATATCATGCAAACATAGCTTTCCTGTTAGAAAGTTTGGTTAAAATAATTCCAACGTTTCCATCAACCTTTGATTATTTTTTGAAGGAAACTTGCTGTAATATTTATAGTGAAATCTGCATGACCAACGAGTGTGAAAAATATGTGATTAACACAGTAGATATTGTACCCTTGCTGTACGTCAACACCGAAAGATCGGTAAAGGATTTAATAAATGAGCTCAACGCTAAGCTTCCTGCTTTTAGGCTGCACTCTTACATAAAACGCTCGCAGCAAAGCTATTTCAATGCCTCAAGGAGGTAAGTGCAACCCAATGAAAACTACAGAGTTTTATCACAAAATGAGGTTCAATCTGCTTATTTCAGCTACCACCAAGTAACTTTGGTTAAATGTGGTTCTTGGTTCAACAACTGCTCCAGATCATATTGCATTGTAAGTGACGATCTGTCGCACAATAAATATTCTGTTTGTTGTTTTATTAAAATTGTGCTTTAAAAAATCAGAAAGCCTATTCTTTCAATAGAATAAAGATATTTTTCAAAAATTGGGAGAAAATATAGTAGTAGAAAAAGTAAAAAAAATTTACTTTTATTGCTACAAGAGTTCCAATAAAATATTATCACGAATAGACACAAAAACCAAAATTGAAGCGAACACAGGGCTTCATTCATCGCTGGCGTCATTTTCTGTAGCGCGAAGTGCCTTTTTGGTTTTGCCTTGGTTTTGTTAAGAAAATTTCTTCAACATTTTTCTTTCTGATCTTTCCATGGTCGCCAATGCCTGTTTTTCCTTCTTTTTGGCCACATTTTCCTGCTCCTCACGCAAAGACTTCAACTTAGTATTGTCAGTCAAAACTGCGGATTTTCCTTTTTTCCGGCCTCGAGTGGCTGTTTTTCTCGGTGCTGCTTTGGGAGGGGGTCGGAGATTCTCCAAAGTTGCTTCCGCACTGGGGTTTTGCTTATCATCATGTGTTTCATTATTGGATGAAATGTCCTCTTCCTCCTCCAATGCTTCCGTTTCAGGCTCATTTGGACTATCAGTCACCTCCTTCTGGATAATAAAGAATAAGATGTAACGTAAAGGTACAGCCGCGTGTCTATGTCTAAAATTACTCCCAAGAAACTGTATTTGGAAAAAGTTTCATGAAAATATTCCCGTTTTTAAGCCAGCTGTGTAAATTTTAATAAGAAAATTTGCGAACCACTGACATATGCATATACCCTTTTTTGAAACAACTATTAGAAAAAATGATGAACATTGTTGAAAAATTACATTTATTTCATATAAAATGGAGAAATAATACCACAAATATACTAGAAAACTAGTATTATTTTTATTTCAAATTTATTATTCTTATGTTACGTTTGACTATTAGTGCCCAGTCCGAAAGGACATAGGCCGAAGGAGTAGCGACCTAGGTTCGGCACGAAAGTCGTGGTGCCGGCATAAGCTTCGTCGTATTTGGGGTGGGTTCCTTGGAAGCCACTCACTTCTCAGACAATAACTAGAAAATTAAATCGTGCCTAGGAAAAATAGTAGAAGCAGTTAGTTAGTTCGTCGTTCTGTCCGGACCGCCGCAAGCTTGCCAGCTTGATTGCGGTGTTTGGCCGTATTCCCTCCCCGTATATGCAAAAGCATATCCAATGGATCAGCGCTGGCCTTGCTATCTGATCCCCTATTTTGTCTGTTTCGTTCGTCAAAAGTTATGTCATTATTCTTGACCTACTTCACTCTTCGTTCTCAGCACCCCCGAAAGATGGTCTCTACCAACACATGGTTACTTTACTTTCCCATTTAAATTTTATTGATAAAATATAATTGTTTGGCTAATGCCATGTAGATTGTTAAAATTAATATTATTAACATTATTATGGTGATACAAAAATATTAAAATGGAAATTAAACTAGGGATACCAAATAAAAAGTAAGAATATAATTTATGAAGTTAATCATTAAAAGTATGAAAAGATAATTAAATTGAATAAAAGGAAAAAACTTAATCATATATATTTGGAAATTTAATAAATGATTCGAAATAATTAAAATCGTCAAACTAACCTTACAGAAAACTAGCATATGTTTACTTATTTGTGTTTATTTGATAGTTAGTGTTTTTCTGTAGTTCTTTGAAATAGTTATTGTCAGTGCGCATAAATATATATATATGTAATTTGGTAATGGCAAACTTACCCTTTTTTTATCCGGAACAACATACATATATACATATATACATGCGCCTTTAAAAAGAATTAATTGGGTCACTAAGCAAAAAAAAAAAATGATTTAATTCTTTTGCACTTATTATGACATTAATTTTGTTTATATGGCTATTTTTGTTGTTAGTGTTTTGATACCGGCTGGTTCACTGCTCCCTTGCGGCGTGTTCTTCAGGTGTCATTCTAGCTTATATATCGAATTCTCTGCGGCTCGTGGCTTGTGTTTTACCGCTTCTCCGACAGCGACTTCTCCAGGGTTTCCGATTGCGTTAATTGTTTGCTTTGTTTTTCACAGATCATTTATTTGCATTTAAGTGCATTCTATTTTAATTTTTTTGGTTGCATATTTGTTAAGAATTTTAGATGTGGGTATTTATTTACTGCTTTCGGCCGTATTATTAGGGTTATCAAAGAAACTCTTGAACTCCCTATTTTAAGGGGGGACATCTGAGTAACATTTTTTAAAAATCGAAAAATTTTTTTTTCGCTTAAATAATTCTTTATGGTTTTAAAAATAACATTTTTTTTTTTGCTTACTTTTTTTTATTAACAATATTGTGACGGTTTTATTCATGAAAATTGTAATTTTTTTTTCAATCACTCACCATTTTGCAAAAAATCAAAATATCGAAAAAATCCTACGTGTGTCGATAGACATAGGTATTTTGAATATACTGTCAAAATTTCAGATCGATCGGTTAAGATTTGTTCGAGTTATGTTTCCGGCCACCTCAAAAAAGTGGTTTTGAGAAAATGCTGCACAGCCGCCATTTTGTTTTTGATTTGTTCCAAAAAAATTTTATATTGTACTTCGCACCTAATATTATAAAACCTACTTTAAAAATTTTCGACTGGCTTTTTCATTTGGCCAAAAAAAATTTCAGAAAATCCGATTTTTTTTTTCAGTTACTCAGATGTCCCCCCTTAAGTTAAAATCAAGGATAAGATATTTCCAGGATAACTTATTTTCTTCTTGTTTCCAGGATCAGGAAAAGGAATGAAGTATTTGAAGGTAATTTTTTAATGATTTAAAGGTCCTTCGTCGAAGGATTTAAAGATTGAAGTATTATGACTTTCAGTGGCACTACACTTTATGAACTTCTGCTGGCCGGCACGGTGCGATACGATAAGAACTCGCGGCCCCCGGCCCGGATTAAATAATCGTTGCCTGCCCAAATCTTTTTGTGTTTTGCCTCCTTGTCTTTTTTATTTTTTTCTACTCCTTTCGATGAACGTGCAGCCCTTTATATAGGGGTCTCGAAGCCAAGATTTACTGATCAATGGTGGAATTTACGGATGGAATTGGGCCGTGGTGAAGTTCAATCTCAAGGCTAACTAAGTGCAAGCTGCATTCCAAGGGTCATTGCCATGTACCTAGAGTTGGTCTCGATATTCGGTTTATTGGCAATGAGGCGTTGCATAATCGCTGATGCAGGTGTCACCTAGTGTAATTTGAGTAGAGCGTCAGAATTTACAGACACGAGTATTGCATAAACGGCCTGTAGTTGGTTTCCGGGTATTTTTCTGAGAATTGTGAAATTGGTGAAGTTGGCTTGACTTGTGAAATTCTTTTTGGCGATCATGTGGTGCGCTGATTTACCCCGCCCCACAGGCGTACGTAACACTTATAAAAATAAATTGTTTTAACCCCTTATTTATTACTATAAATTCCAAAAAGTGGATATTTATGGTTTTAGGTACTCTTGCTAATAAAAGTAACGGTCACAAATTTCTTAAATCATCTATGATCGCCAGGAGCAGGTGCCTACCAATCCTTTTGGAATGTCCCAAAAAAGGATGGGTCATAAAACAGTATGGCGCGCACCATATTTGTGCACGTTTTTAGACCTTCATACTGGTTTTGTAGTGATTTTTCCCAGTAGCGATATGGCAAATTGTACCTTTTCTGAAAGGTAAATCATTAACCTACTAGAAAATGTTATAAAAAAAAACTAACCCTTCAACAAGAACAAGCCATTAATACATATTTTTTCATTTTTTAATTTGTCTTAATCTTAAAATAAAAATTAATTTATCACATTAAAGTGACTAATTTTTGTAATAATAGGATCTTAACATATGATATAATATTGGTTTAAAATTTCAATTCATTTGGAATATTAGTTTTTAAAGTATAACAACTCAAAAGCAGTGGCACAAAAATGTTCCTTCCGCTCAACAACGTATAAAAAGTTTTCCGCTCACAGAAGGGTTAAGTTAGATTGTAACATAACTAATATTCCAGTTAACGGACATATGAAAGTGTGTTAAATGGTAAAAAAAAACACAAACTTAGTGATGTGAAATAGTACAAATTAACTGTAAAATCAAGATTATCTTTTATATCAGGTTGTCAAATAAGTCTTGCGGTATTTTTATTGAATTTTCGACGAAAATTGCGATAAAATCGCTGAATTGGTCGAAAATAATATATTATATTATTAATTATTAAATATATATTATATTATTAATTATTAATAATATATTATTTTCGACCAATTCAGCGATTTTATCGCAATTTTCAACGACAGGCCTTCCGGAGCGTGGCGCATCTTCGACCACCTCTACACCAGAACGAAAACGTTGAAACCATCGTTGTGCGGTAGAAATAGACCTGTATCGGGTCCATAAACTGCACAAATTTTATTGGCGGCTTGAGATGCATTTTTGCCTTTATCGTAGTAGTACTGTAAAATATGCCGTATTTTCTCTTTATTTTGCTCCATGATTGCGACGCTATAACTCACGAACGACTTAAAAGAAAAGACAATCAATCAAACACGTGTTAGGGCGTGAAATGAGCTTTCCAAAAAGGTATAGTACGACCGAATGCGACGAATAAAACAGCGCCAACTAGCGAAAATACCGCAAGTCTTTTTTGACAACCTAATATTCGTCGAAATAACGGTACCATTTCAATGAAACTTTGTGTGTGAGTTTCTATTCACAGTGCAAATACACCATAAAACAAGAAAGAACGCTATAGTCGGGTTTCCTGACTATAAGATTTGCGATACTCATTGCCCTCTTTAAAAACAGCTAGCTAGCCCTCTTCAATAATGTGTAGCCTACTTTCATGAGCAATCAGTTTTAAGCGCCCTCTCTTAAAAAAAAAAGTTTTGCCTACTTTTGAGCGCAATAAAAATTTTCAACGCATTTTTTTACACAATTTATTGAAAATGGTCAGATTTTAAAAATTTTAAGATATTTACTTTTCTCTAGCACTAAAAATGTGGACACCACAGAGTTTTTTCCGGTTTGTGGGCGTACAAAGGGGCGTGGTCAGGTTTTGAAACAAACTTGATCTGCGCTTTGCTTATAGAAGTCTGTGTGCAAAATTTGGTGGCTCTAGCTCTTATAGTTCCCGAGATCTCGACGTTTGTACGGACGGACGGACGGACGGACGGACAGACAGACATTTGATCGTTTACAGTATTTGCTTACTCTTCGAGTATCGCAAATAAATATGTCAGCTCTAGTGCAATTTAAAGCATTTAAAAATTCAGATTCCCAACTTGCCCCGGGCACCAACTAGCCCCGGTCTCCCCTACTATAACATAATGAGCCGTGGATCACAAAGCCAAAGTGTTAGAGTTCGATCCCCACTCAATATTACATTTTTTATTCCCGCTACTCGAAGATTGTAAAGGAATTATTTAAACAATGAAAATGTCTGTCTGGTTTTCTCTCCGTACGAACGAGAGAACTTTAAGAACTTTAAGAGCTAAAACCACAAGGAAACGGAGAAAGGGGACAACCTCACTCTAAAAAGAGCCTTGAAGGAGACTAGCCCAAACTCTCAGAGGAATACGCCGCAAAAAAAACATGGCAACTAAGGAGCCATCCTGCCTTGACAACCTGTCGGAGCTGGGGAAGATCCTGGATGAAGTTCTGAAGGTAGTGAACAATGACAAAGTGCGGCACTTCACCATGGTTACGAAAGCAAAGCTAGCCCGCATGAAGAAGCACTCCAGCATCGGAGAGTGGCTGAGCGCCCCAGGTGCAGCTGGAAAGCATTAGCGCGTTGAGACGTAATGGTGTGCCCGCAATGTTCGCACCGAAAGAAGAGCACTGCTGAGAAAGAGCAGCAAACCGCAAGGGTGTGGAGAAAGGACCGCGCAGTGCAAACTTACCAGCGGCGTAGACCTAGCCCATCCATAGAGGAAGCGAAGAAGGCGCTGACCCGAAAACCCAAAGGGAGGACAACCAGCTCACAGACCTGGGAAGCTGCGTAAACAAGGTTCGGCGGACGACGAACGGCCACCTCCTTCTAGAAGTGGCCAAAGGTAATGAGAAGAGCGCTGACTCAGTAATAAAGAGCATAGCCCAGGAGCTAGGTGGCGCTGCAGAGGTCCACGCCATTACGGAGGACTCAAAGGTGTCGATATTTGAGATCCGCGACTTCGACGCACTGGTAAAGGAGTCGGAGAATTCTGCTGCTTTTTCAAAGCAGTACGGAATCAAACCGAGGAAGGCGAAAGTGCGCAGCATTCGCCCTGGCTACTCTGGGACCCAGACCGCCGTTTTCACCCTATTAGTCTTTAGGGAAGTCGGTCACGCACGGTCAGAATCGGCTGGTTTTTCTACCGGATCCGAGAAAGGGCAGGCCCATCGCGGTGTGGAGATCCGGGCCACAAGGCTTCAAGCCCTCCGGGTGTAGTGGTGCCGGCCCATCACCAAGGTAATGCAAGTGGTGCAACTCAATACGAATCACTGCAGGGCACAGGACCTGCTGTTCACAAGTGGCGGTACTCAGCGAACCATATAAAGTGGGAAGTGATTGTGGATGGGCTGTGGACTAATCCGGCAAAGCAGCTCTATGGCTCTGTGGCGGAGAAGCGCTTGCGATGAGTAACATTAGGACGGCCAATGGGTTTGTTCGCGCAAAAAAATGTAGGTCTCTGGGTGTACAGCTGCTATCTGGCTCCAAGTCTCTCCCTGGAGTCCTTCATTCGGGTCTTGGACGACCTATGCAGCGACCTCCGAGGACGAACCAATGTGGTGGTTGAGGGGACTTCAACGCCTGAGCCCCACTCCTCAGGGCTCTCCCTCTACAAACGCCAGGGGACGAACCATCCTGGAAACAGTCGCAACGCTGGACATTGTGCTGCTTAACGAGGGCTCCCAGCACACTTTCAACAGAGCCGGTGCCGGATCGGTTATCGACCTGACGTTCGTGAGCAGCTCCCTAGCCCGTAGCACAAAATCGCTGAGGTATACACGGCCAGTAATCACGAAGCCATTCTCGTTACAGTGGGCGAAACAACAAAGCCAAATTTTCCACCGCCCGGTCAACAAAAGGCCTACCGTCAGGACTCCCTTAGTGCCAGACCTTTGCCAGTGCTCTGGAGGCCCTGGCGGTCACTGAAGGGGACACTGCTAACGAAGCAGCGAACAAGCTGGCAGCTAGATTGGAGGAAGCCTGCGACCACAGCATGCAGCAGCGGAAAACATTTCGCAAACACCACCAACTCGTGTACTGGTGGACCGAGGAGATTGCGAGCTTGCGGAGAACTTGCCTCCGAGCAAGAAGGCTGGTCCAAAGAGCGAGGGGCACACCAAGTCTTGGCGTCTGCAACGAGAGGTTCACGGCCGCAAAAAAGGCGCTCAAACTGGCGATAAGTAATAACAAGAGAGAATGCTACCTCAAGCTCTGTAATGAGTTGGAGTACGACTCATGGGGAAGAGCATAGTGAAGCGCATGAACGCAGGACACAGATCGCCTTCGGAGCCGGCTGCTTTGAACGCCATTGTCCAAGTTCTGTTCCCACCGATTGGGCCAGAGGGAAGCGACATATTCTCAGTCACGGAGCCAGAACTCCTATCGGTGGCAAGGAGCCTAAAAAACAACAAGGCACCAAGGCCGGACGTGGTCTCAAGTAGCGCTACCAGGCTTCTACTATTCCAACACACAGAGGCGGAAGCGGACCTGTACAATAAGTGCCTGCTGAAAGGGACCTTCCCCGACCGGTGGAAACGCCAAAAACTCCTGCTTCTTTCGAAACCAGACAAGCAGCGGATAAGGTCTTCGAGAAGGTAATAGCAACGAGGTGGTCACTCTTGCTTTCAACATAGAAGATTGGGGAAGAACGCTAGAGACACTGAGGATATTCAACATCCCTGGGTACCTTCTGAACACGGTGCAAAGCTACCTCAGCAAGAGAGAGCTGGAAGTCGACACATCGGAGGGCACCAAACTCGCCTCTGCTACCGCGAGCACTTGGTCCTGCTGAACACCAGAGGCCCGAAGCAGGACAGAAGGAAGCTACTCGCGAGCGTAGTGAAGTCGCAACTGCACTATGCTGCACCGGTGTGGGCAGACGCTGCGGCAGTAAGCAGCTACATGCGGTCAGGATAGCGTGCGCCTTCAGGACCATCTCCGATGGGTGAACTGGTGCGGGAAGCCAATGATCTGCGCTTAACGCTGCCTGGCAGTCAGGCAGACCGGAGGGCCAAGACCTGACAAAGACGCGTGCCAGAAAGCAGAGCGTCGACAACTGGCAGGATGCTTGGGACAGCTCGAGAAAAGGGTGCTGGACCCACAAGCTCATTCCAGCATTGAGCCGTGGTTCAACAGAAAGCATGGACAGGTAGACTTCAACCTTAGGCAGATGCTAAGCGGGCACGGCTGCTTCCGAAGCTAGCTAAAATGCTTCGGTCACGACACTGAGGATGGAGTCCCAGAGTGCGGAGAAGGGATTGTGGCGGACGCTCTACATATTCTGTTTGAGTGTCACCGGTTCATCCACGAGAGACGAGTGCTGGAGGAAATAGCTGGAGCAAGAACTCAATTTGTGAACCTTTTACCCCTTATGCTGTCGAGCCGGAGGGCCTGGGAGGCGAAATCAGCATTTGCAGCTAGCGTTCTGTGAACGCTGAGATCGCTAGAGAAAGAGCGAAGAGAAAAGACAGACTAGGTGACCATCCATTGTGCGAAGCAATGCCTTGAGGCGGTACCGCGCAGTACGGCTCCTATTCACGCCTTGTATCCTTCACGCCCTTGTACCCATATATGTTGTAAGCTTTTGTAAGCGATGTAATAAAGGAATCAAGATCAAGTATGTTTCATTATTTGACTACGCCCCTTTTAATGCCCACAAACCGCGAATTCGATTTTCGCCTTCGCCTAAGCCGGTCGTGTATTTCTTGCTCCCGAATCTTTTGTTTAATTGCGTGATACATATTTTAATTTAATCGCAAAATTAGCCTTCAAGTTCTGTGGTTCAAAAACTCTTCCTTTTAAAAACAAATCCGAGCTCGGACAGTTAACATAAACGTGTTTAATTTATAAACAATCCAAACATTACCATCAGCCAGCAAACAATAACAATGACAATTGCTTTGTCACAGCAAGTATTGTGTTGTTGTTTTTATTCTCCCGCTCTCCTGCTTACGCCTCTTGGAGCTGCCGGTGCGTTACTACTCTAACTTTTTCCGCTCTTCGCTTTGTGCGTGTCGCCTAAATCCACCGATCAGTGCAAGCCCTCCAGCTAAATCCGAACGTTTTAGCTTGCTGCTCTTGATTCCTCTTCTCTCCACACGTTGCCTTAATCTTTCGCCGCTCTTCCTTCGCTTTGCACAGTGACCTGAGCATGGTGAAACTATACAAGGTGGTCTCGTCACGAGAGTTGCCCTCTTTTGAGGACGTTATTTGTGCCAGTCGTTTGTCAAACGTAGTCGGAAGAGGTTGTGTAGCGCTTTTTTTTCTCGTTGTCTTCTTCTTGCTTGTACTTGCTTGTAGAAATACTATTTCTGTCTCTTTCTAGCGCTTGTCTCTCTGAGAGCGGAGAGAGAGTGATATAAAATAACGTCCTCGGCAGAGCTGACGAGACCACCTTGTATAGTTTCACCATGGACCTGAGTGCATTCAAAAATGAGTCTATCATGCTCAGCAAAAAAATGAGAGTTTAATGGCGTTATTGCTGGCGAAACTTATTTATTGTGCTGGCTATGCGAGAACACTGCGCATTGTAAGTGCTCCGGTGCCGGCGTAAATGGTCGCATAGGAGATCCTATTTCCAAAAGAGTTGGATTTCTTTGGACCTGCTCCGCGTGCGATGTGAGATTATGGACGAGATGCGTTCCTTCATGCGGCAAACACGGACTGTCTTCATGGAGATCAAAAAGCTGTTTAATCAACTTCCCGAGAAGATGATAGCCGTTGAGTCCCAGTTTAATGGGCTTAAAATAACACAGGGCAACAAAATCGAACTTTTTGAAAACTCCACGGATCATTTGCACTTTTCCTTTTCTCCTGAGTTCAAGTCCCATACAAAATTATTTTCCATCACCTATAGGTTCCGCGGTATAGCGACGAATAGAAAAGTCGCATGTTGGACTTTGCCTATGCCAAAGAAGTTTCCGTGATATTTTTAGCTGGAAAACACCACTGCATTGAACAAAAATTATTTCCTGCTTGAATATTTGTCCATTCCGTTGGAATAAGTCGTCAAAGTTGAAATCTCATATTTTACTTAAGTTTTTGTCGCATTCAAGGGCCTTTTAAAAATATACCTAAAGTGGTTGAATTTTTTATTTTACCTTTAATCTGTAGCCCTATGTTCGCTTCAATTTTGGTTTTTATGCCTATCGTGATAACATTTTATTTGAATTCTTATAGCAATAAAAGTATTTTTTTTTTTACTTTTTCTACTACTAAATTTTCTCCCCATTTTTGAAAAGTCATGGCATGCTTAGTTGGTCCATCAAGAAAACATTTTTTTAACTCCAAAATAATATAAGCACGTGTGTTTAAGATTGCCATGACTTTTTAAAAATTGGGAGAAAATATAGGGATCCTGGCTCCTCCAATAGCTCACTAATGTCAGTGGCGGATCCAGAGACGATTCTTGGGGGGGGAAATTGAACTTATTCTTCGATTTGGGGTTCAAACTTATTATTGCGAGAGAAATACATTACAAATTATAAAACAAAAATTATCCATCCCAATTTTTAGGTAAACAAAGTGGTTATATTTGAAAAAAATAAATAAAATGTTCAGGTTCTGTGGTTCCTTGGGGGGGGAAATTTCCCTAATTTCCCCCCCCGTGGATCCGCCACTGCTAATGTACGTTTTATTGGTTTCTGCTAACGCCAGTTAAATCGATAATAACGATAATAATATCCATTCCCATTGTTGTTGATATTGAATTCATTTCAGTCAAAATGTATCTTCTGAACTGCAACATATTTGTAACCTGCTCCTATATTCCTCCAGGCTCTGAGATTTCGATCTATATGCGACACCTCTCCGCTATCCAGAATATCTCCTCATATGCCTCTGATTCAGACCATCTTATAATATTGGGTGACTTTAATATTCCGTACCTATCTCCTTGTGTCGATCTAATTACCCTAGTTTTTGGCGATCAAAACGATTTTGTCGACGGTCTTATTGACTTATCTCTTGGTCAAGTTAACTCAATTTCCAATGCGAATGGAAGATTTTTAGATATTATATATGTGTCTGACCTCCATTGACCAATCCTGAGGACTCTCATCATCCTACACTCCAACAATCCATTAGTGGCATTTTTCGAGTACCTAATACCTTCGATGCCCCATTGCGGACTCGTTGTTTTCGGCATGTCAATTATTTGCAAATGTCGAGATCCCTATCTTCAGTGGAATGGTCTTGTCTTGATAGTCTTCATCTTGATGAGGCCATTGCTACTTTTTATAATATCCTTTATTCCATATTTGATGAATTAGTCCCTTCCACAGTTGTTAGGAACTCTAACAGCCCTCCATGGTCTTCCAAAAACTTGGCTCACTTAAAAAATATTAAAACTAAACTTTATAAGAAGTATACCAAAACAGGACTTCATTCTGATTTTTCCAAATACAGAGTTGCTAAATCCAGTTACTTCCTGCATAATTCTGAATGTTATAACCAGGGACCGTAAATAATGGTTATTTTAAATTTTTTAAACAAAAAAATCATCTTTAAAAAAATATTATTTTTTAATTTAAAACAAAAGTTGTTGAATTAAAAAAAAATGTTTTTTTAAAGTATTTTTTAGAAAATTGAAATTAAAACTGGGGGTAGCCCTGAGGTGCCATACCAAGGATAAAAAATGATATTGGCGAAAAGTTCAACACAGAAGCCGTAATGCTTAGTGGCCTTTTATTTTGAGTGGATTAAAATAAAAGTTACTCAATTAAAAAATAATATTTTTTTAAAGTATTTTTTAAAAAATTGAAATTAAAACTGGGGGTATTCCTGAGGTCCCATACCAAGGATAAAAAATAATATTGGCGAAAAGTTCAACACAGAAGCTGTAATACTCAGCGGCCTTTTATTTTGAGTGGATTGAAATAAAAGGCCATAATAATCATTATTTTTTAATTTTTTTTTAAATAAAAAAAATAATTAAATTTTATTTATTTTTTTTTTGCTCAAATATAATGATTATCTTATTATTAAGGAAAAAAGTAAAAATTTAAATATAATCATTACCACTCGATTTTTTTGATAAAACTTATAATGGTTACGGTCCCTGGTTATAACAGCTAATAGCTAATCCTACCAACTACCCCACACTGACGCCATTTTCATCCCTCTAATTGATAGAGAGGAGGTCCTACGTAGCCTATCCAAAATAAAATTATCATTCTCTGCGGGTCTCGATATGGTTCCAAGCTGTGTCCTTAAACATTGCGCCATACCACTTGCAGTTCCATTAACTATGATTTTTCAAAAGTCGATTGCTAACGGCACATTTCCAGCTATTTTGAAAGAATCCTTTCTTATTCCACTACATAAAAAAGGTAGTAAATCTTATATCAGTAACTATCGCGGCATAGCTAAACTTAGTGCTATTCCTAAGCTCTTTGAAAAACTTATTTGCGATCAACTGCAGCACCAGTGTCGCTCCATAATATTCTCTAAACAGCATGGTTTCACAAAGTGCCGGTCTACAACAAGTAGCCTGCTTGAGTTCACGACCTTTATTAGTCAAGGCTTTAAATCCACAAAGCAAACTGATGTAATCTTTACTGACTTTAGTAAAGCCTTTGATTCGGTCAACCATGAGCTACTGATCTACAAGCTCCTTCTCCTCGGATTTCCTCCAACTCTACTGACATTGCTTCGTTACTATTTAACAAATCGTACCCAAAAGGTCCATTACAACAGCATTTATTCAAAAGCTGTTTCTGTAAATTCGAGAGTACCACAAGGCAGTCACCTTGGTCCCTTACTATTTGGCTTATTTATCAATGATCTTCCTCAAGTAATTGAGTTCTCTAATTTGCTTATGTATGCGGACGATGTCAAGTTGTGTATGCATTTGACCTCACCTAACTCCTACATGCAGCTCCAGCTCGACTTAAATAACCTTCAATCCTGGTGCCTAGTCAAAAAGCTACTGCTTAATCCAGATAAATGTAAATCCATGTAATTTTATCGATCCAATCCATATACATACATACATACTCAATAGATCACTCTGCACTTGAACGCATTGATACTGTTCTTGATCTTGGTGTCCTATTTGACCATAAAATTTTTTTTAATCAAAATATGATAGAATCCGTCCAAAAGCAATTTCTGATTTTTGCGCTACGAGGCTTAAACTGGGAGGAGGGACGCCGTTTGCCTTCCTATAGAGACAGGTTGCGACTCTGGATCTACCTACCTTAAAGGATCGTCGGACCTGTTATGGTGTGATATAACTTCACAAACTCATCACTGCCGCCGTCGACTCAGTTGATCTGTTAGCTATTTTCGATTGGAACGTTCCTTGCAGAGCTACTCGCCGATTCAGGCCATTAGCACTTCCTGTGCGCAGGTCAAACTGCTCCCGTTTCGACCCCTTTCAAATCCTATGTGATAACTATAGTGAACTTTACCACTTAATATCCTATGAGTGCTCTGCCAAGACTAATTCGCTAAAAGTCATTGCGTTCCTTTCATCAACAACTTAATAAGTTCTCATACTTTTAATATTGTCATTTTCAAATTTATTATGTTTTTATTTTTAAATACTATGTTTAAAAACATACACATTTCTATAAATATAAGAATTTTACGAGCAGCTCTTAGATGACAATGTGTAACTGATCTGGAGCCCTAAAACAAGAAATGTAAACCGAATCTTAGCAAGGGTTCAATAGAAAACACTTGAACTGCTTGTGTGCCCACACGCAAAGAATTCAACCCCTAAGTCGGCAAAACAGTCTACCTAGTTTTTAGAGCATTTTAGAAATAAACAGTTTCAATTTTGGGCTCACCGAGTGTAGACGTGTTTTCGTTAGGATTCACCTCTCTACAGGCGGCCCTTCGGGGCCAGAAAAAAAAAAAAAGGAGAATGGGCTTCGAACCATTCACTAAGTTTTCCCCTTGTAGGTAAGAAGCTTAGAGTTAAACAAGCACCTTAAAGAAGCGATCTGTTCTGGTTGTTCGAAGTATATTCAGCACCTTAAAGACTGTTTCCGTTCTGGTTGCTAAAAATAGTTGACTCATATCCACCCCACCCGCGGTAACGGATTGAGTATAACAATTATAAACAAAAAGACAAAAAAAGAGTCTTTTATGTTAAAGTTAAAAAAAAAAAAATGCCATTGAGCATAATTAACCAAAAGATTGGTAAAGCGTTTTCGAGGCCATAACATCGGAAAGTTTAAAAAGCGGCGTTGTTGAGGCCCTAACATCAACAGTAAAAAAAAACAACAAAAATTTGAAATCACCATAAGGTGAAAGGCCAGTTGCTATGGCTCCAAAGGATAATTACACATCTAGGATCTCCTACAAAACAGCGATTGGCCGTGTATATGCAGATCAGCAAAAGGAGCATTTCCAGGAAACGCTGATCAAATAAACCGACACAAGCGGAGCAGCCACCAGCTCACAATTATCTGGCTTGGAGTTGGGGTACACCGCATGCCTTACAAACATTGCACCGTACAAAGAAGACCTGGAGTTAAGGAGCGATTTATCCCGCCGGCAGGACCTCACTTCGGAGGTATTGGTGGTGCTACGGGGAACTGTACTAAGATGCACAGGAATCAACACTTAAGGAGGACGGCAAGAAAGCCTTCCATATAAAATACTCGTGGCTGTGCGCCACGCACTTGACTCGCCTGCAGATAAGACCTTGTGCACCAAGCAGGACCAATTAGTCAAACTAGATATAATTTAAATACAAAAAATAATAATAATTGGCATTTAATATTACCAGCAAGACCTTATGTTACTTCAGACGGCTTTGTTTTTTTAAAAAATAACTTTTCTAAGCCAAAACAATTTATAATTTCAATTAAAAAGAAAAAGTAAAATTCACATTTTGCTTATCGAAAATAATAACATATACAGTCCACTAATTTTTTGAGTTGCAATTATAAATAAAATTAATTTGTAAAACCTCACACCTAATCTTGCCGGCCCTTGGCAGAATGTTTAAAAACATACACATTTCTATAAATATAAGAATTTTACGAGCAGCTCTTAGATGACAATGTGTAACTGATCTGGAGCCCTAAAACAAGAAATGTAAACCGAATCTTAGCAAGGGTTCAATAGAAAACACTTGAACTGCTTGTGTGCCCACACGCAAAGAATTCAACCCCTAAGTCGGCAAAACAGTCTACCTAGTTTTTAGAGCATTTTAGAAATAAACAGTTTTAATTCAGAACTCAACGAATGTAGATGTGTTTCTTTTGGATTGACATCTAACAACTATGTATACAATTTTAAGTCCGTGGAGCAGTACATTGCTTTAAACAAACAAATAAACGCTGTGGTGCCCACATTATTAATGCTAGAGAAAAGTGATCTTAATAAATGTTGATTGTACTGGCTAGTTTCAAGAAATTGTGTGAACAAGTTCGTTAAAAATTTATTGCGCTTGAAAGCAGGTTACACTTTTGACAAGAAGGCCAGCAACTCTATCGTTTTTTCTTGTTTTGTTTTTGTTTAGACCTGAACATGGTTAATTAGGTGCTGGTGCAACACCACATCACTTCAGATAACACTTTGACCCGAGAGTCAAATAGCTAAAAATAATGTTCTGCTTCCAACATAAATAAAATTGGATAACCCAAACAATTGACACTTGACAGTTATTACCCGCTATGACATACACTTGTGCCCAAAATATATTAGACATATAACCCCCTAGAGTTGCTTATACATAAGAACACTGTAACTAGTACATAAGTGGAAAAGGGTATAAAAGACGCGATGAGCGCCGAATAAAGATCAGTTCCTAACGAAATACTGTTGCGTTTTAGTCAGAGATTCGGCGGTTAGCGGTATAAGTTGCTAGTTGAACGGAGCGGTACGAGCTGCACCCAAGACACGCGGTATACGCTAGTAACATATGGTCCTTCGAGCATATTGTTTTCTTTGCTCATGTAGACTGCCAAACCGATTGGTATACTTTACGGTATCCACGGTAGAAAAGTCGGCAAGGCGCACTTAACGGTGCACTACGGCAAGATTAGGGAAACAAAATCTAAATCGACGATTGCAACCTAAGACTGCTGCGAAGGACAGGACTGGCAGTAGACTTGAGAAGAAACCAGGATCAAGCGACTAAGTGCGGCCCTTTAAGGAAGCAACTGGGGACGTTTGAACAGAGCTACTACGGCGTGGGAAATCCACTTGACATATAAGGAGCAACTGCGGACGTTTGAACAGAGCTGCTACGGCGCACAGTGGGGTATTTTTCAAAAAAGTGGGACTTAATTCAAAAAGTGTTTTTTCGATTTCAAATAAGTGAGTCATACCAATTCAAAATAGATAAAATTCTCTATCAAACCCTGTTTAAATTATTTTTATGATTTTTTTGGGCTTCACAATCTACGTTCAAAGTTCAGGTTTAGTTTTTAGTTAATGCGTAAGATACATATTTTTCCGTTTTGGTGAATTTTGTAGGCGCTATATCTTTAACATTTTTCAAAGAATGTGTGTGTGTTTTTTTTATTCCGTTACTTTGAACTTTTTTTAATTTTATGGTAATTTTAAATTTAAAAAAAAAAAATTTTTTAGGATTTAAAAAAATATATATATTAATAGTCTACAAAATGTATGGATTTTTTTGCTTTGCATAGACATATAGTTGAACCACACGCGTCCGCACGCGATCATTTTTTTTTTAATTATACTTTAAAGTGTCACTAATATGTTTACAAAAGTTTGATCGTGCTATTTTGTGCGATAAGCGAGATATTTGAGATCAAAGTTGTAAACTTGGACGGAAAAACGTGTTTTTTTTGGTGAGAGTCAACGGTTTCAATGGCTAAAGACAATTTTTTTTTTTGTTAAGTTAAACATGAAACGTCAATTAATTCTTAGTTAAATAAAATAAAATTACTTTTTAAAATTTAACTTTGAAAATCTATGAAAAATCACACTTTGATTGCAGCACCACGTTTGAGCACTCATTTGAAAGCCTTAAGTTTTAGCTATAACAAACATTTAAAATTTTAAAAATATCTGCATGAGTTCCTAAGATATGAATTTTTAATTAAGAAAAGTCAGAAAATTCAACATCAAAAATTTTATGAAAAACAATTTTTTTTTTAATAAAATTACACTAAGCCTTATCTAAAAATACCTTTTTTTAGTTTAATTTTATAAACCTAATACAAGAAAAATATAAGGCAGAGTCTATTTAGCCTGTGTGAATTAAGTCCCACTTTTTTTAACAATACCCCACTGTGCGGCGTGGGAAATCCACTCGATAAGGAGAAAGTACCATACCGCAGCTAATAATTGGAGCGACAGCGGAGGCTTGCATCTGCAGCGTATCTACAACTGCGTGGGAGGTCCACGAATAACACAAATCAAGGGTCGGACCACGGCTAATAGGTTAGCGCCAGTGGAGGCTTGCTACATTGGAAAAACACAACAACACATCGGCGAGGCGACAGCGGACACGTTAGAAGCGTAATCCGCGGCAGAGTCAGCCTTTAATGGAAGAGTTTCATCAAAAATTCAACCGAGTATTGGAGAAAGCACAAGATTTCTGGGAAGCAGCAGCGAAGAAAGGAGCAGGACCACAACCATTGACCAACGAGAAATACAAGGACCGACAAAAAAAGATCCAACCAACTCAGGAGAAGAAGAAAAAATCCAAAAGATCTGGGAAAAAGAAGCAGCTAAGGCGGAAAATTAAAGAATTTTATAAGCTAATCAACCTATAAAAATCAGTTGTTTAAAGAATTAGATACACTAAGAAATAAATCCTCTAACAAATAAAGAACAATTTAAAATGGTACACCATGAGAAACACTGCTCTGGCGGCTAGTCAATCAGCCATATATAGCCAAATGAAGAAGTGGGAAGAAGAAGTGGGTCAAATAGAGAAAACAAATTTAATATTCCTATCTGAAGTACAGAGTCAGTGGGAACTATTTAAAAGTCAGCATAAGAAATTGTTGGCTTACGCATCGGCGTTCTCAGGGGGCTACTTTTCTAAAGATGGGTATTGAAAAACGCAAGCCTTAAAAAACAAAATTTTGTCGGAATTCAACAAGAAGTCGGCCGAAGAAACGACGAACGACTCGATTTAACAATTGGTTGGATATCAAGAAATGCGCTTGCACGAGTACAACCAGCAAAACAAGCGCTTCTTGGAACCTTACGAACTGTGGGCCAAGACCCAAGACTACAAGTTATATATATGAAATATATTGAGGAAGATTTTCTGCGGCTTACCGAAAATCTAAAGGAATTGAAAATAAATGGACAAACTACCCCAACAATTTTAGAGGGGTATGAGAAGATAAAAAAGATGCAACAGAACAAACCTGAAGAACGTCGAATATATGTAAGAAAGATGGAGATTCCTGCATTTTTTGGACACTTCCGCATGGTCAGGATTTTTTGACATGTTTAAGGAAATTGTTGACAGCGATGAATGATGAAGCCCAAGATGAAACTTATGCGACTCAAGGAAGTTGTTAAAGGCGAAGCTTCATATTTAATAAAGCATCTGCTTATATCTGATGAAAACTATGAAAAAGCTTTGGAAATTTAAAAAAATAGATATAGAATGTTCATCAAATTCTTGTTTTGCCTATGATGAACAGCGAATCAGAAAGAAGTGTTTTAAACATGCTGGACACAGCACAAAAATGCACTCATGCCATCAACGGCATGGGCATCGCGTTAGATGACACCGATGTATTCATTGCTGGAATATTACTAAGGAAATTTGATCGTCAAGGACCACAACAATACGAACATTCCTCGCAAACAACAAAGGAGGTTTAGACACTTAAAGATGTGTTGGAATTTTTGGAGAAGCATCTGCAATCCATAAAAGCAGTAAGGCAGCCTAGACACATAATTCGGGAAACTCCGAAAGTATTAGCTGCGGTTATAAGTAGCTGGTACTGTAAAACTCCAGGGCATAAATGACACAGTTGCATTAAATTTAGGCAACTTGTTATAACGGAGAAGTGGAATTTTGTTCGTCGGGAAAGGCTTTTTTCAAGTGCTTGGACCACAAATATACACTTTACAAGGATTGTCAAGTGGAACAAGGGTGTTTGAAGTGTGGTTGACCCCATCACGAGTTGTTACATGGGCAAGAAGAAACCAAAGGAACTCTAATATCAAAAACGGGGAGAACAACTCTGTTGGCCACAGCACAGCTTGAGGTCCAAGATGCAAGTGAAGAATGGATAACACTTCGAGCATAAGTCGACCAAGGATCTCAAATTACTGTTGTGTTTGAAGAAGCAGTTCAAATGTTAAGAGTACCCAAGAAGGAAAAGAGAACCCAAATATATGGACTAAGAGAAAGTTTGGTTGGGTTATCAAAAGCGATCCAGCTAAAAATTCGTCCAAGATTTTCTAGCAATGATCGATTCGAGACCGAAGCAGTGGCTTTACCAAAATTGTTGAATCCACAACCACTGCAGTCATTTGAGTATGATATGCGAAAATGGGAAGATACAACCTTGGCCGACCCAACCTTTAACAAGCGTAGCAGGACTGATGTGCTTATAGGAGGAGATCTCTTGGCCGAAATTATTACTCAAGGATTGAAACAGGAAGAAACCACTCAACGTACTAAGCTAGGATGGATTTTATCTAGAATTGTGCAAATATCGGGTAGTAAGCGCATTCACTCGGCAGTCAATTTGGAGAAATTTTTGGAGTCGGAAGAAGTCCCAGAAACAACAACTGTGACGGACAATGAAAAATGCATGAAAATATATGAAAAAACGGCAAAGATTGATTTCGACGGGCGATTTGTGGTAAAAATGCACTTAGTGGAAGATAAAGAGTTGGAAGAATTCCGACAGAAAGCAATGGCGCGATTAATAAATTTGGAAAAGAAGTTTGGAAAAGATACAAAATTAAAGCAACAATATTCGGAATTCAAGGACGATTATATACGACAAGGACACACGGAGGAAGCGGATGTCGATGATGCAGGAAAATATTATATTCCCCATCAACCAGTTATAAGAGAGGATAGTCTTACCACTAAGCTTCGGGTGGTGTTTGACGCATCGTCCAAAACAACAAATGGGAAAAGTCTACATGATATTCAATTGACTGGACCACACATTCAGAAGACTATACTGGAGGTTATTATGAAATGGAGGAAATGGAAATATGTAATAGCAGCAGTAATGTTGAAAAAATTTACCGACAAATCAGGGTACAAAGAGACGATCAAGATTATCTACGAATTTTGTGGAGAAGGAAACCAAATAAAAAAATAAATGAGTTTAAGCTAAAAACGGTGACATTTGGAACCGCATCTGCTCCATTTTTAGCAACAGGAACTCTGTTTGAAATTGGAAAAAGATGTAACGATGAAAGAATAAATGAAATAATTCAGATTGATTTTTACATGGATGACTTAATGACAGGTGCCGAAGACATCGAAAACTGTGCTAAAATTCAGAAAAAAATATCAACAGAGCTGGGTAAATATGGTTTACATCTACGAAAATGGGAGGCAAACCAGAGTGAAATGCTATCATCAATACCAGAAATTTCAATGGAGAAAATGTTTGAAGTAAACCACAAAGAGACAATAAAGACACTGGGTTTGATTTGGAAACCACTGAGTGATGAGTTTGGATTTAAAATAAATACAATAGAAGAAAAAATTAGAAAAAATTATAAAAAATCTATCGAACTTGGCAAAAAATGTTGATCCAATGGGTGGGTTGGCACTATCAACAATCATAGTAAAATTATTTGTTCAAAAGCTGTGGATATCTGAAGTTGGATGGAATGAAGTGCTGGATGAGAAAGTTGCTGGTGAATGGATAAACTTTAATGCAAAATTAAAAGCATTAGAGAATATTAGGATTTCATGATGGACTGGAGGATCGGAAAATGAACCTATAGAAATACATGGTTTTGCAGACGCGCCGGAGCTAGCATATGCATCAGTAAAATATGGGAAGACATCAGGCGAAATTACGATAATAGCAAGCAAAACAAAAGTTAATCCAAGCGCTGCCAAAATTGGAACTTTGTGCCGCAAAATTGTTAAATGTAGTTACAGCGACCATAGCAACGAAAACTGATGTCTTTGTGATTCAACAATTGCGTTGAGTTGGATAAAAAATTGGAAAAATAAAGACAGGTTTATACAATTGGACAAACTTGGAGACTCTGAACTTTGGTGGAAAGGACCACAGTGGCTTAAAAAAGAAAAGATATACTGGCCCTTAGAAAAAGAGGAGACAGTAGGTGAGACCGGGGCTAGTGTGCCGAAGGGGTAAGTGTGCCGAGTGCCCTTTTTGAAAACAGCTTAAAGTGCAGAGGCGTCATCTACACTTTTTTTTGTCGAGTATTAGGTCGCGCTTTTACCGACGTAGTTTGGATTATTTATGTGTTGCGGTTTGCCCAGCAGCACACTTTTTTCTGTTTTCGACGCCGGAAAGTAAATTATAAATGTTATTATTCCTTATATTCTTCACAAACAATTATCATCCGATTTCCGAAAACGTGGTACTGCTGGAAAGGGTATTCAAAACCCTACCAAATGGTGTGACTTTTTCCGTGGTAATCTATCTTTTGTGTTTATAAATCGTAATTTTTTCGAAACAAGTGCATTGGGGTAAGTGTTCCGAGTTTAGTGTGGGGTAATGTAGAGCAATGTGCGCTTTCATATTCGTTAAATGCTAACCTTTATCGAGCAAAATAGGACATTATGTGAACATAAATGATTACAATTAAAAATACAAGAATATGTAATAATTTTGTACATTAAAAAAATAATTTTTTAATAAATATTTTTATTTTACATAATAAAAAGACTAAAAAGTAAAGTGGTGAGTTTTTTTTTGTACAACAATATTAAAAACTTATGTACACTAACTATTTTCAATCAATAAACATAATACATTAATGAATTTCATGTGTTTAATGGACTTAACAAAACTCGGCATACTTACCCCGGCCCTGGGGTAAGTGTGCCGATTTTTCCTGTCGCAGTTTTTTGACAATAACTTTTTCCTTGATTGTTTTTTATTCACAAGAAAATTCTCAGATGTGCTCAAGGGTTCTACCTCAATGACAGCGCAAACCGTTTCTGAAAAAGTTTGACCACAATAATTAAAAAAATTCATAAGTCCAAACTCGGCACACTAGCCCCGGTCTCCCCTACTACAAAATTTGAGCACAGTAAAACAGGAAAATGTTTTGCATGAAATGGAAAATAAATTTAGCAATATGGGAAAATTGATGAAAGTAATGGCTTATTTACTGAGATTCATAAGTCGATGTAAAAAAGAAACCTTGTCAGGATCGAGTCATTTATCAGTAGACGAATTGGAACGAGCAGAAATTCAAATTTTTAAGCTTCATCAGCTTAAAGAACTCTCAGAAGAGATCGAAAAATTGAAAAGAAAAAAGGAGATAGACTCCAAGAGTAAATTAGCACCCTTACAAAAAAATATAATATTTACTGTCCCCGCAACGTCCTTGAAATTTCGAATGACGTTTGATTGACGTTTGAGGACATTCGAGTACGTTCAAGGACGTGGCGGGGATAGTAAATATTAATTTATTAATAAGGACAAAAATAATACAAAGGATACATCGCCGTTTTTGTATGTATGAGTAAAAAGGCCGTTCATTTAGAAGCAGTAAATGATCTTACTACCGAAGCTTTTATGGCAACCCTCAAGAGATTCGTAGCAAGAAAAGGACGATGCAGACATATATATTCTGACAATGGTACTAACTTTGTTGGTGCAGAAAGAAAATTAAATATGGATTTTATAGAAGCAATTAAACAAAACAGAATAAATCCGACACTAGCAGATGAACGCATACAGTGGCATTTTATTCCCCCGGCAAGTCCCCACTTTGGAGGAATTTGGGAAGCTGGGGTGAAATCAGTAAAACATCATTTATAACGAGTCATTGGATAATAATACGATGATTTACCTGGACAATCTTGGACTTATGGACATCCCAGCATCGAAATGGAATTTAATTATTTATTCACCCGAGGTAGACGTGTTTCCGATCGCTCCGCCGAGTGAACGGGAAAACTAACTTATTTAAAAATAAAAATATACCAATAAATAGCGAAAAGACGCTGGCAGCAATGCCAAACAGCAAGGGCTCTCTTCCCTAACAAATCTAATAACAAATACAAAGATTTAAATAAATTAAACTAAATTAAATTAACTAATGAAAAGTGCCAACAGCAAGCCAGTGAGTCAAAGTCGTGTACAACAACAACAACAGCAAGACGCGCGTCGACTGTCTTCGCTTCAACTGTCTTCGTCTTCGAAAAATAATGCATACCTATCAATTGTCTCTTCGGAGACAGTAAATAACGCAACAACAAGTGCAATGTCGCCGCCCGCTACTGAGAGAGCTCGGTCTCTTTCGCCAGCAGTATTTGCCAACTTAAGCTGCGCTGCTCCAACGCAGTCATGGAGCTCGCAATGCCCTTCCCCCCTTCCACCTATAGACGCACCGACTACATCAGCTTGTGCGCTCACTAATACGGTGCCCTCAATAACAACTGTCGTATCGACTACAACAACAACAACTTCAACATCGACCAACGTGTGGCCGATTTTGGCATCGCGAGCAACACTCGCTTCTGCTGCAGAGCTCTCACAATCTACAAATTAAAAGAAAATTTAGTCCGCAAAAAGCTAAAGAAGCAAATTTGCCTAAACTTACCAAAAAATTCAAACTACACCACAAAGGCAACTTCTGAAAACAAATTTGCCATACTTGGCGAGCTCGAAAAAGATGAGGGCCAACCACCCCAAGCCATTAAAATTGTAAAGCCACCACCTATGTACATTAGAGATCAAAATTGCTCAGATCTAATTAATAAACTTAAGCAAAAAATTGGGCCAAACAACTTTTATGTTACTATTTTAAAAAGAGGTAATATATCTGAAACCAAGCTCCAGATTACCAATGAAGCCAACTACCGCTCAGTAACCAACTTCCTTGACAGTGAGCGTGTTAATTATTACACCTACCAACTTAAAAGTAGCAAAGGACTTCAAGTTGTAATAAAGGGTATCGAGTCAACCGTCCCGACAGCTGATATAGCTGAAGGACTTAAAGAAAATGGTTTTGACGTTAAAAACGTAATGAACATAACCAACAGGGCGAAAATTCCTTAGCCACTCTTCAAGATTGAACTCAAACCAGACGCGACTACTCTGAAGAAAAACGCAGTGCACCCCATATACAAACTGCAATACCTACTTCATCGAAGAATAACCGTAGAGGAGCCGCACAAACGAAACGGCCCGGTACAGTGTACAAACTGCCAAGAGTTTGGGCACACAAAAAGTTATTGCACTTTGCGACCAGTCTGTGTTGCCTGTGGCGACCTGCACTGTATAGAAGTTTTCACGGGTAACAAAGAAGACCCAGCACTGAGAAAATGTAGCAACTGTGGTGGAAACCACATTGCTAATTACAGGGGCTGCCCCGTCTATAAAGAGATCAAAAGTCGGCTCAACCAGAGGCGCCAACAACCAACCTCCGCCCAACAGGTTGCTCAGCCAAATTTTTTCGTTCCTTCGCAAACCACTCCTGGAGTTACTTTTGCGGCTGCACTTAGATACCCTGGAATGTCGCCTCAGCCCGAAGCATTACAGCCCCTCCTGCCCATACCAAAACCAAAATATACTCCGCTTCCAGAGCAAAACGCTCAAAGACCAACTCAACCTAATAACCAACAAAACCAGACTTACACTCCACAAATACAAAACAGCATCGAAGCTACTTTAGCTACACTCACGAACATCATGCTTTCAACGCAAGGTACGCTCCAGGAACTAGTGCGAAACCAGAACATCCTTATGGAACTTCTAATCAAACAAAAGTCAATTTAAATGGATCCCTTAAGAATATGCTTTTGGAACGCTAACGGTGCTTCGCAGCACAGACTTGAACTTCTACAGTTCTTAAACACCCAGGACATCGATATCATGCTCTTCTCAGAAACGCACCTAACCAATAAAAACAATTTCCATCTCACTGGCTACGTCTTCTATGCAACCAACCACCCAGACGGCAAAGCTCACGGAGGCACCGAAATCCTTATCAAACAGCGCATTAGGCATCATCCTCTGGAGGCGTTTGCTTACAACCACATACAGGCCACATCCCTACGAATCAACATAACCAGCGGTCCAGTCACCATATCGGCCACGATTTAATATATCAGAGAATGAATTTCTAGGCTTTTATAACTCATTGGGCAACTGTTTTATAGCTGCCGGTGACTATAATGCGAAACACCACTACTGAGGCTCTCGTCTTATTAACTCCAAAGGACGCCAATTATACAACGCTATTATCAAACCCGGTAATAAGCTAGATTTTGTTTCACCAGGTACTCCCACATACTGGCCAGCAGATCCGAACAAAAAACCAGACATTATCGATTTTGCTGTAACTAGGAGAGTGCCGTTCAGGCTGATACATGCTGAAACCCTGGCGGAACTGTCATCTGACCACTCGCCTGTTTTACTCTGTCTATCTGAACATCCACAGTTTGTAGAACGACCACAATTTCTGACATCCAATAAAACAAACTGGCTAAAGTATAAAAAATACATAAGCTCACACTTTGAAATCGAACCTAAAATCTCCTGTGATGCTGATATTGAAGACTCACTTAAGCATATAACGGATGTTATGTCCTCTGCTGCCAAACACTCTACACCCGAACTTTCAGCCACATCCCCCCCAAAAACTACACGTACAAATACACAGATTCAGTTACTTCTTCAAGAAAAGCGGCGACTTCGCCGAGACTGGCAGGCACACCGCTCCCCAGCCACTAAACAAAGGTTTAATGAAGCTTGTCGGAAGTTGTCTAAAGCTTTACTAACTGAAAAGAATCACACTCAACGTGCCTATATAGCGCAACTTTCGCCCACCAGCAACAAATTTCCACTCTGGAGAGCGCACCCAAACATTCAACCACCAATAGAACCCGATTTTCCAATTCGATCACCAACAGGTGGGTGGGCCCGTAGTGACGAGGATAAAGCCAACATATTCGCCTCTTACTTAAAAAATGTCTTCCAACCTCATCCGCCGACAAACCAATTCACTTTACCAAGCATCTTACCAGCGGAGCCTTTCTCCACAATAACCCTTGAAACAAACACAATCATAAAAGCCATCGCAGAACAGATGAATCCAAAAAAAGCCCCTGGCCATGATTTAATTTCGCCTAAAATGATAATTGAATTGCCTCTATGCGCAGTCAAAAGCATAACCACCATATTCAACTCAATTCTTAAATGGGGCTATTTTCCCACACAATGGAAAAAGTCTGTTATTACAATGATACCAAAACCAGGCAAAGACAAATCCCAACCTTCGTCGTACAGGCCCATTAGCCTCTTTCCGTGCCTATCAAAGCTATTTGAAAAGCTGCTTTTGTGCCACCTCAGAACACACCTCCAAAACGACAGAGCGATCCCCCTGCATCAGTTCGGCTTCAGGGAAAAGCACGGAACTACCGAACAGGTAAATCGCATAACAGCTGAAATACGCACAGCGTTTGAATGCAGGGAATACTGCAGTGCTCTATTCCTAGACGTTTCTCAAGCCTTCGATCGCGTTTGGATTGACGGTCTGGTTCATAAAATCAAGACTGTCCTACCACAAAACACCCACAAATTACTTGAATCTTACCTTAAAGACAGAGTATTTACTGTCAGATGCAAAAATTTCTTCTCCGCCAACCAAAAAATCGAAGCTGGAGTACCCCAAGGCAGTGTGCTCGTATCGATCTTGTATGTCCTATACACGGCCGACATTCCCACAAGCAGCCAGACAACTCTATCCACCTTTGCTGATGACACAGCTTTAACCAGTCGTTCAAAATGTCCAAAAACAGCAACAGCGTATTTAAAAAACCACCTGGGGGCCGTAGAAAAATGGCTAGCAGATTGGCGCATACAAGTCAACGAACAAAAATGCAAACATATTACGTTTACACTTAATCGGGCAACCTGCCCACCACTGGCCCTAAACAACAAAGAAATCCCCCGAGTCGACGAAGTCACATACCTGGGCATCCACTTAGACAGGCGGCTTACCTGGAGAAAGCACATTGAAGCGAAGAAGATTTCCCTAAAACTCAAGGCCAACAGTTTCCACTGGCTCGTCAATTCCCGCTCACCCCTCCCACTGGAACTCAAAGTACTTATTTACAACTCTTGTTTAAAGCCAACCTGGATGTACGGGTCCGAACTTTGGGGAAACGCAAGCAGTAGCAACATAGAAATCATCCAACGAATACGGTCGAAGATACTGCGAACAATAACTGGAGCCCCCTGGTATATTCGCAACGCAAATATCCATAGGGACCTGGATATTAAACCCGTTAAAGAAGAAATTGATAGTAAAGTTTCGAAGTACGAAGCTAGACTATCATTACACCCAAACCAACTAGCCAGGCAGCTCAGGCGGCTCAGTAACCACTCTCCATTTACCATTATAATATAGTATAGGTTAAGATTTGAACACTTATTGTAAGTCTCTTCTAGAGAAGATTCAATAAACAAATGAAACGCACAAATAAAAAAAAAAAAAAATAAAAAAAATGATTTATTATAACTTGAAGTCGTACAATACCGCAAGGCTTTAATTTTGTATGAAGGAGCTTGTCAAATAATGGTACGCAACTTTAATAATAGAAATAATCAACTTAAGGCAAATAACGAGTTGATATTCAAAAGAAAGAAACAGAAAAGAGCACGCTTTGAGTTTGTTGGAACTATATATCATATATTATTTGGAACTATGGATGCTGCAGACAGAAATATGATTGAAGCAAATATGCAAAACATCTTCGATAATCAACAAGATCTGGAACATATGTATCTAAAACAAACATCCTTATTAGATTCGACGTTAAATATAATAACAAAAACATCAGAAGAAATAAACGAACAACTCAAAGTGATGGAAGACGAAATATTGAGGTTGCACAAGGAAGTACATGAAAATCAGTATGTCAATCGGATATCAAACTATGCTGTTCCAAATAACACAATTGCTGGAAAGCTGTGAGAAAACGCAAGGATCAATTACAAATCTATTAATTGACCTCAATCACGGTCGGGTTAACCCCCAATTGTTGAAACCAACCCAAATAAAACGGGAAATTGCCCTAATTAAGGAAAAAGTACCACCGAACCTGCAGCTACCGGGATCAGCAACTGGAACAGAAATAAGGGAGATATACAATTTAATGACAGCCCAAGCGATCGTTGTGGATGAGAAACTGGTCATACACGCAGAAATACTGTTGTTCGATCAGGAAGCGTCAGCAGTATACAAATTATGGCAAAACAATCGTTCCTCAGTTAAAGGCTGACTTGTTAACATACAACTTCAACAAGGACTCTTATGCTTTAAAAACAAATACACAGTTAAATGCTTGCTCTCGTCAAAGTAATCAGAATTTTCTTTGTCGAGGAAACTGGATACTGACAATTCCTGCGAGTTATCGGCACTTAAGCAAAGACGGAACCCAATATGTGAATTCCAAGAGAGTCGTGTTGAAAACATGTGGGTAGAATTATCTACTTCAAATTCTTGGCTGTATAAGGTTTTCAACGACCCGTTGTTGGAATGGACATGTGGAAACCATCGAAGTCAGGTCACACAAATTCAAGCACAAGGAGTACTGAGATTGCGCAACGGATGTTCAGCCCGCAATGGACAACACCTTTTAACAGCTGCGCACGAAATAATCACAGAAGACAATATAAAGGAGCCGGTAGCACCACTAATTAAAGTAGCGTTTAATATTTAGAAAGAAAAAAATAAAGCCAATGGCATCAAGGCTCATAAATAATACGTAAGATAAATTAACATTAAAAAGCAAACAAAAGAACAAAAAACTGAAAAAATTAAGTTAAGAGGAATTAATATCCATACTGCTAGTGGGCATTTAGCTCTTACAATTATAATTATGTCAATAATCATAATAAGTTTTGTTTATGTAAGGAGTAAATGTAAGAATGGAAATGTAACAATTTTGTACATATTAACATAGAATTCGTACTACCAATGAATACATTGAATCCAAATAAATAAAGGCATAAAGGCCCCGGCAGAATGTTCAGATCTGAACATGGGTAATTAGGCTGCTGGTGCAACACCACACCACTTCAGATAACACTTTGACCCGAGAGTCAAATAGCTAAGAATAATGTTCTGCTTCCAACATAAATAGAATCGGATAACCCAAACGATTGGCACTTGACAGTTGTTTCCCGCTATGACATACACTTGTGCCCAAAATATATTAGACATATAACCCCCTAGAGTTGCTTATACATAAGAACACTGTAACTAGTAAATACATAAGTGGAAAAGGGTATAAACAGTTTTTTTAAAGAGGGCAATAAGATGGGGAAACCCAATTTTATAGTTCGTTTTTTTTTTATTGGATCTTTACAATAACCGTATCAAATCTTAAATTTAAATTTAACTAACAGTCATGTTGACAGAGGAAAAGAATTGTTTGTCTGTTAAGGGTGATGTAAAGGTACAGCCTTTCTTAGCCCATTTTTATTTCCGATACTCAAAAAGAGTATCGTAACTAATGTAAACGTTTCAAATGTCTGTCTGTCCGTCCGTCCCTCCGTAAGAACGTCCTGACTTCGGGAACTGTAAGAGCTAAAACTATCAAAATTTGCGTTAACACTTCTTCCACGCAGATAAAGTTTGTTTCAAAACCCGACCACTTCTTTTTTAACGCCCACAAACCGCGAAACTCTGTGGTGCCCACACTTTTAAAGCTAGAAAAAAGGGCCCTAATAAATGTTCTTTGTATATTATAAAAAAATCTACACAGATATCCAAATTTTGAAAATCAGCCAGTTTTGAGAAATTGTGTACACAAAACACAAACACTTCTTTAAAAGTGTATTGCGCTTGAAAGCAGTGAGTATTGCAAATGAACTATAGCAATCTTTCTTGTTTTTCCTGAAATCTTGCTTCTGAGCGGGAGCTAGGAGTTCATTTTAGAGTTTCATGGCAAAAGTTTCTTAGAACTATTCGTAGATTCTGATTTATGGCGTCTAACTTAAATTCAAACATGTGTAAGCAACTGGGACTGCGGCAACATTATTTGAAAGGCAAACTGGAAAACTGGTGTCTGATAGCACAGGGCAACAAAACCGAACTGTTTGAAAAATCCACGGATCATTTGCACTTTTCCATAACACTTGGGTTCTCCTGAGTTCAAGTCCCATACAAAATTACTTTCCATCACCCATAGGTTCACAAAATCTAGGTAAAATGAAAAATTCTACCATTTTAGGAATATTTAACAGGCCGGTGAATCTGACAAAAAATTGACTTATACGAGAGATTTCAACTTTGACGTCTTATAATTATTTGCGATACTCGAAGAGTAAGCAAATACTGTAAACGATCAAATGTCTGTCTGTCCGTCCGTCCGTCCGTCCGTCCGTCCGTCCGTCCGTCTGTCCGTACAAACGTCGAGATCTCGGGAACTATAAGAGCTAGAACCACCAAATTTTGGGCACAGACTTCTAGAAACAAAGCGCAGATCAAGTTTGTTTCAAAACTTGACCACGCCCCTTTTACCGCCCACAAACCGCGAAAATCTGTGGCGCCCTCATTTTGTATGCAATCGTTACGGTTTTAAAAGAAATATAATGATATGAGCACTGTCTTACTACATTCCGAACCATTTTGTGCTCTAATAAATAATAACGAAGTTATAGAACATTTTGCTATGCCTTGAGTAGTAATGTAATGTAGCCCCATAGGTGGCGACTCTATCGTTTTTTTTTTTCGTTTTGTTTTTTTAAAGAGGGAAAATGAGTATCGCAAATCTTATAGTCGGGAAACCCGACTAAAGCGTTCTTTCTTGTTTTTGTTCAATGCAGTGGTGTTTTGAGTGTATAATCCAGCTAAAAATATCACGGTTACTTTTTTGGCATAGCCAACATAATTCAAAGTGTCGTCCAACATGCGCCTTTTCTATTCGTCGCTATACCGCGGAACCTATAGGTGATGGAAAATAATTTTGTATGGGACTTGAACCAATGCAGTGGGGTTTTGAGTGTATAATCCAGCTAAAAATATTACGGTAACTTCTTTGGCTTAGGCAACATAATTCAAAGTGTCGTCCAACATGCGCCTTTTCTATTCGTCGCTATACCGCGGAACCTATAGGTGATGGAAAATAATTTTGTATGGGACTTGAACTCAGGAGAACTCAGGAGAAAATGCTATGAAAAAGTGAAAATGATCCCGGGTTTTTTTTTAGTGTTGCCCTTTGTAGTCGGCAAGATGGGCAAGATGGTTTGGAACTTTTTTTTTTAATTTTTTTACTAAATGTACACCATCCTAGGAATATCATGTGAAAATATCATGTAGATCGGACTAAAGCTCGCTGAGGTATAATAATAATAATAAATAAATAATAAATAATGTTATTTTTTAAGTATTATTTGTTTGTTGAATAAATCATTTGGGTACAGCTATAATTACAAATAATCATTCTGCGTTTAAATTTTATAGATATAATTTTTTGTCAAATAAGCTGTATATATTTAAATGTGACAACCCTGCAGGGAAAATGTCAACTAGTCAGAAATACAATTAGTCCTGCAACTAGTTTTAATCCACTAGACAAAGACTTGAAAATATGACAAATTGGACAATAAAGTAGTTTACAACTAGTCACGAAGCAACTAGAATTGGACTGGTTGCATTTGGACCAGACAACGCCTAGAAGTGGTTGACTAGTACTGAAATTACCAGTTTAGTTTACAACTGGTAACAAAACATCTATACTTGGACTAGTTGCATTTGGTCTAGACATTGTTAACTTGTTAAGTTCTAGTAAGTGACTAGTACTAACAAATAAACTGGTATTTGACTACCTCCAATTAGACCAGTTTTGTGTGAGTTGAGTGCTGATTTTGCATTCGGGAGGACTTTGTTAAGTTTTTTTTAGTTTTTTTTTTTTATGTCATAAACATTCTGCGCCCTGCCCTTAAACTGATTAGAGCGACACAGAACAAAATCAAACCGAAAAATGTTTTTGTTAACCAAAAACGTATAATATAGAAAATATTTTGTAATCATTCACCGTGCACGTATAATATGCCCGAGACACTATATGATTATTTTTTAAGCAAGTATTTGTATGTATGTGTATAATATCAGCAAGTTATGACTTTTTTCCATTTGATTTAGACCATGGTAACATTACGTATTTAACGATTTTGTGTATAAAAAGACAAATTATTGTGTAGATAGTTGGCCGGGTCTATTTTCCAGTCGTTGTTGGAATCAAGTATATTATGTACATTCTGTCAGTGAAAAATATTGGTCGAGTGGAACAATGCCAGCCTAGAAACTGAAGGGTTATGAGTTCGAACCTTGCACGTGGCTCCTATTTTTTTTATTTTTCTATTGTTTTTTGACACTAAAAATATAGACAGTGTTCTGCAAAGAGTCTTAATTTGTTTTAGTTTCCTAAAAATTTTAGAAAAAAAAAAAAAAAAGTATTTGGTTTTTCAATCAATTTAGTTTAAGGTAGCATCTAAGGTTCATCATTACCAATTTAAGCGCCGAAAATGTGCGTTCCCCGCTGACTTGCGTTGCAAGAACGCTGTGGACCACCTTATCAAGTTCATAACAGCATGGATAAATGAACTGTTTCTCTTTCCAATATGCCATTACGTCTGTATTCAGGTCGACGGGCTTGGGATTATATCCAACATAAAATCGTTTATTACATAATGTTTCCATGGTCTAAATCAGTTGGAAAAAATTAAAAAAAAAAACAATAAAAAACGCTATAGTCGGGTTTCCCGACTATAAGATTTGCGATACTCATTGCCCTCTTTAAAAACAGCTAGCTAGCCCTCTTCAAAAAAGTGTAGGCTATTTTCGAGCGCAATAAAAACTTACAACGCACTTGTATACAAAATTTCTTAAAAAAAAAGGCCAGATTTTCAAAATTTTTAGATATTTGGGTAAATATTTTCAATACAAACAACATTTATAAGGGCCACTTTTCTCTAGCATTAAAAATGTGGACACCACAGAGTTTCGCTGTTTGTGGGCGTAAAAAGGGGCGTGGTCATGGCTCTCATGGTTCCCGAGATCTAGGGGCTCGTACGGACAGACGGACGGATGGACGCACGGACAGACGGACGGACGGGCAGACAGATATTCAACGTTTACAGTACTTGCTTACACTTCGAGTATCGCAAATAAAAAATAATTGTTACATTTTTTTTGAGGGTTGATTTTTGAAGTGGATATGTTCATGTTTTCTTTTTAAGTACATTAAAATGTCCTCTTTAACATTTTTTAAATTTTTTAAGAAATATAGATTTGAGGAAATGAATAAAACAAAGGAATTCCCAGAGTTTACCGCGTGGAAGTTATAGTTCGATTTTTTGGGAGTTTTTTTTTATCGTGAGTTCCCTTGCCTCTCAATTATTAATTCTATAATTCTTTAATCTTCCTCACTATCAGATTTGACTACAAGTAGAAGTTTTGTTGTGGAAAATATGTAGATTAAAATTTCAGCTGGTTTGGATTTCCATTTGAAATTGATCATAATTTTTTTCTGTGTACGCAACTAGTTTAAAAATGATTAAAGTAACATGTTAAAATTACCAGACCGGCCCATACAAATATATGTAAAAAATGCGCTTAAAAAATTTTATTTTTGTATTTTTTTCTTAAAGTAGAAAACCAACTTTACCAGAAAAACATTTTTCGGTCCGGTTCAATATTTTTTTATGTTGTAATTTAGTCTTGTAAAAAATTACATTTACAAATATCTCGCGAACGCGATCAGCTGGGATTTAGGTCTCTTCAGTTCTGTAATCTGAGGACACATACGAACTAAGATACAAGCTTAGTTTGCGTCACCATTTTCATCAAACCTGTGACCTCTTGGGGCTCACTGAGTCCGGGACACCGACTTTGAAAACTCATTTTGAGAAAAACACATTTGAAGGCTTAACTGTTCTCAAAGGGATCGGATGTTTTCCTGCATATCTCGGTGAATTTTTCTCGAAAAGAACTGAAATTTTGAGACGACATTCATAAAGAACTATACTTTCCCCCCTAATCGTTTGCAGCTGCATCAGTGTATTCAGCGACAACGAAACAAAGCACCAAATAATTGTATAGGTTTTTTTAACTCAAACTGCAAAAAGCATATTATGTTAAGGCAATTTATAAGGATTGATCATATGCAAACAGTCAAAATCGTCAAAAAAATTACTGTTTTCCGAAATTCACGGGCCCCTGTAATAACTCCGGGCCCGGGGGAAACCCATGTCAAATTCTGGGCATGCGGATAAAAATTTAAAAAAAAGTGATGTCTAATGTACAAATGTTAGAGAGTTATTTTGCAAAACTAAGGCAAAATCATATGCAGAGGATGCATTAACATAACACACGGTCGCTTTGCTCCTAAATTTAAAAGGGGCACACCGCAGTCGCAGAGGGATGACAATCACGAACTACAACTACAACAAATCTTGCTCTCGCAGAACACAAATGTACATGTAGGACATATATGTACATACATCTTACATGCACAATCTCCTTGTTCGTCGCCACATTTTCCCAGAAAATTACCGACCTCGAAACCCACACCCGGAAATCCACACATTGTCGGACGCTCATGGGGCACTCTGTGGATGTTAAATTGAATTGAAAGCTTTGTTTTCGCTCTGAGAGAGTTATGATGCGATAATGTTCCTAATGACCCGTTTTCATTGTCAACTGCGCTTAAAAATAAACCTAAACTGTGACACTTAATTAAGGTTGTGTGTTGTTAACGGCAGGGGTGGAAAATCATTTTGGTCAAGCGGTAAATCTTGTTTAACAGCAATCGTGTTGAAAGTAAAAATAGACCGACATCATCCCTTCCACAATAATGACAGGTAGCGTTTGCGCTATCCTAAAGATATAACAATGCATTTGCACACAGAGGGAAACAGCAATGTGCTCAAACTGAGAACATTCGTGCTTAAAAACCGTATAAGCACGAAAATTCGTAGTTTACGCCTAAACTCGGCTAACTGGTTGGATTAATCGTGCGAGAGAGACTGACTGTGCGAACTAGAAAAACTAAAAATTTAAGTGTTGCATAATGTTAAAAATTGTGAATTCGGTTTTAAAATTATTAAGAACTAACAGAAGAAAAGAACAATTTTTTTCCAAAAAAAAAACAAAGGAACCAACTCTGTTTTGACAACTCGTGTGCCAAAAAAACCTGTAACACAAAAGAACAAGAAAATACGCTATATGCGGACTTCCGACTATCAGATTTCCGGAACTCTGTAAAATAACATCTACCCTAATTGTTTCGTATTTTAAATTTAAATTTTGAAAAAAAGTACACATACGTTATTTACAAATAAGGCTACAATTCCAACACTTGTAGGCATGTTGACAAAAACGCACCACCTGCTAGCAGTTTGACATAAATTCTTATATTTTTACGTGTACAAACATATGTATGTGCATATCTACATAGATAGGGCTGCATTTACAAACTTCACAGTATTCCCTGTCACTCTCCAAGTAACGGCAATAAAAATGTGGAGTGATGCGTGCATTAATCTTCTTATTGATAAGGTAAAAGGAGGACCATGTCTGTGGGATGGTACCCCATTCTCTTAAAAGAACGTGCACGGCAAGCAAGTTATGTATGAGGGTTGAAGTGGCCAAAACTTTAAATGAAGCTTTGGAGTTTTTAAGTTCTGAGCTCTTCACTCGTGGTAAATATCCTTTGTATGACCCTTTGGAAGTTTTATGGAAAAAAGATTGTTTGACAAAGTGCATAACGCCCACAGCTTCAGTTATAGGCTTTTGACACTACATTCATAGTTCCAGTGAATACTAAGAGGGGGACATCTGTGTAACTGGAAAAAAAGCGGATTTTCGGACATTTTTTTTGGCCAAATGAAAAAGCCAATCGAAAATTTGTAAAAAAGGTTTTATAATATAAGATGCGAAGTACAAAATAAATTTTTATTGAATAAATCGAAAACAAAATGGCGGTTGTGCAGCATTTCTTCGTAGGCCCTTTTTCGTTGAAGGGGGTCCATGGCCGGAAAGCTAACGTCCTTAATTTTTGTTGTAGAACAAAAAATCAAGTTTGGTTAGTTTCTTTACATCAACAGCTATCGATACTCGTATGATTTTTGCGATATATTGATTTTTTGCAAAATGGTGAGTGATTGAAAAAAAAATTTCAATTTTCACGAATAAAAACGTCACAAAATTGTTGATAAAAAAAAAGTAAGCAATATAAAAAAAAACGAGTATCCTACGAGTATCGATAGACAAAGGTATTTTGAATATACTGTAAAAATTTCAGATCGATCGGTTAAGATTTGTTCGAGTTATGTTCTCGGCCATCTCAAAAAAAGTGGTTTCGAGAAAAACGCGTTTAAACACAAAAGGTTCCATGGGATATACCTGTGAGGCATCGCCGCAGAATGGAAAATTTCGACACTTAGACACTTTTGCATAACATATGATTTGCTGAAGTTTTTTTGTCACATTGACTTATTTAAAATTAACAAGACGCCAAAAATGTAAGATTTCAAATTTTGTGAGAAATAACAATTTTATTTAAAATCAACAAAGAACGCTATAGTCGGGTTTCCCGAATATAAGATTTGCGATACTCATTGCCTTCTTTAAAAACAGAAAACAAAAAAAATACGTTAGTCGCTAGCCCTCTTCAAAAAAAAGTGTAGCCTACTTTCGAGCGCAATAGAAATTTTTAACGCACTTGTATACAAATTTTCTTAAAAATGGCCAGATTTTTAGATATTTGGATAGATATTTTCAAATAAACAACATTTATATGGCCCACTTTTCTCTACACAGATAAAAAAAAAGATCAATTTCGATTTGATATGCGCAGGTCAAATAGATATTTACATTAAAATGTCGTTTAGATGACTGAAAAAGATCAAATAGATATTATTTTCGCAGTTTTAAATTTCCCGCTCTCCGAAAACTCTACGAAGCGGAGAATGCAACCTTGGAGTAAGAGAGCGCGAATGATTATTTGAAGGGGGAGCGAGATAGATATTTTCGAATGTCATAACCGTAACGAGTGCGACAGAGACCGACGTAGAACTCCCATATTTTGAACTTACCGTCTCTTTCTCTCCACTTGACATATGCATACATATGTATTTTGCGCATATGACTTCGTAAGCGAGAGTGAAAAGTAACCAATTTTGGAATTTTGTTGTGAGAAAAACCGGTAAGTAAAAGTAAACAATTGCAGTGCAGTTGGAGTAAAATAACAAGAAGCAAATTAGGTAATGTGGTAATTTTGCATTATTATTTCATATACAAGTTGCATTTTATCAGTAAAAATTAATTTGTGTGTGTGCGTATGTGTGTGTGTGCCGGCACTTAGCTTTTTTGGACGCAACTAAGAAATTCGGTGGAACATATGTACATATGTACATATTTGGAATTTATTTTAACATCTTTTTTTTCTAGGCATCAAATCGCGTCGCTAAACCCTCAACTAAATAATATTTACAGTAACTAGCATTTTAATTTAAGAAATAAAAATGTAAACAAAAATTGTACACAAAATTGAAATAAATACTTTTAATATGCTTGTGCATTTATTATATTTTCTTCGCCAGCGTTTTTATCTTTTAAAATAAACACTAATTATAACTAAAATTTAAATATCAATTTGACATTTTCATATCAATTTGATATTATCATATCAATTTGATATTATCATATCAATTTGATATTATCATATCAATTTGATATTAACATATCAATTTGATATGTTCGAAAATGTAGAATTGATATTTTCGAACATATCAATTTGATACCAGCATATCTGGTCAAAAATGATACGAGAAATCATCAAAATGATGATCATATCAAATCTATTTTTTTTCTGTGTAGCATTAAAAATGTGGAAACCACAGAGATTCGCGGTTTGTGGGCGTAAAAGGGGCGTGGTCAGGTTTTGAAATAAACTTGATCTGCGCTTTGCTCATTGAAGTCTGTGTGCAAAATTTGGTGGTTTTAGCTCTTATAGGTCTCGATGTTTGTGCGGACAGACGTACGGACGGACGGACGGACAGACAGACATTTGCGCGTTTACAGTATGTGCTTACTCTTCGAGTAACGCAAATAAAATCTAAAAAAAAAACGTAAATTTTTTAATAGGTCCAACACTAAATACTCTTCGAGTAACGCAAATAAAAACTAAAAAAAAAACTTAAGTTTTTTAATAGGTCCAACACTAAATAAAGGATGTATTAGTTTTACTCAGAAGAAACATTGCAGGTAAGATTAATCACGTAAAACAAGCAAACCGGTCCCAAAAGAAAGAAAAAGAAAATCTCTTCACGATGCTAAGTCAGAATTCTTCCTGCGAAAGCTAAGTGCTATTGATCCGGATGCTGATAGAGGTTTTGAACTGCGGAAGTGCACTCGTGAACTTCAGCGACAGCCACTTCAATAGCTCCCCTGCTTTGCTTGTATGGTACGTGGACAAATAAAGAGATAGGTGGCCGGACTCTTAACGCCTTAGAGACGAAGAAGTATTGTTGCGGAATTGTACGTTTAGCAAGCTTCAGATAGTGTTTGGCACAGCGGCTTATTAATTAAGCTGAAGTCTAAGCTTCCTCCAATATATATAAATCTCCTTCGCTCGTTTCTTGTCGACATAACCTTTCAGGCAGATGTTAGAGTACTAATTCTGCAACTGTGCTAGGTCCTGTATTGTACACTGTATATAGGTCGGACCTTCCTTCTCCTAGAAGCAGACACATTCTCACAGCTACACAGAGAGAATTCCGACGTTCTCAACTGAGTTGATAATGTGCTTAAAAATAGAACTACATTTTTTGAGCTCAAAATGTTCTAAATGTGATTGAACTGAGATTATTTTGTTCTCAAAGTACGGTTTTGTCAAAAATGTTTTCAAAACTAGAACGATAAGCTATTTGGTTCTTAATCTGATACCGATTTCTTCTTGACCTTGGTGTAGCTGTTAGAGCGGTCAGGAAACTTAAATTTTCGTTTGAATGTCCCGAGTTCAAACCCTCGTCGGGGCGAGTTGTAAAATGAAATAATGTTATTTTGGTCAAAAATATGTACTTGTGCTTTAGTAGGGCGCCGCGTTACAAGCTCATATGGTCTGGGGGCTAAGGCGTCTGCCTCTGGTATCAGTGGTCCTGGGTTCAAACACAGTCGAGGTAAGTGTTTTTCGTGATGTTATTTATAAGTTTACTACAAGTTTTTTCAGTGTACATATTTAATGTTAAACTATGGCCAACATTAAAAATAAAAATATATAAAGTGTTAATTTAAAACTTAATATTGAGTTAACTTTCATCTCAAAATGAGTCCAAAATGCTCTTGATTTGAGACCAAATAAACTAAGTTTGAGAACAGATCGAACCCAAACAGGTCAGGTGGTAAGCCCAAAATGTTCTTAATTTAAGGACAAAAAAACTTAATTTTAAGTTAAGAGTAAAATTTTCTTAAAAATGTAACGGAATCAACTTGATTTGAGTTCTTTTGTTCTTACATTTTTGTTCTGATATTGAGAACATTCATCTCAATCTGAGAATTTTCGTGCTTACACTGTTTTCAAGCACGAATGTTCTCAGTTTGAGTGCAATGTTCTTGACTTTTTCTCTCTGTGTATTTTTGTTTATACACTGCATTTCTGGCGACGAGTTTTTTTCAGAAGAGAGGCGACGGACATGGTGCAGGACATGTTAAATGAGTTTTTCACTGAACGTATTGAGCGTCTCGGCTTACTTTGGATGGAAAGCACACTGCCTCGATCAAGTACCTTGGGCTCACTTTGGACCGGCTATCTTTGGAGATATCGAAATTTTTCCAGTTTGTACATCTATCACTAACACTGCCACCAGTTACAGAACAAGGACTCATCTCACATACAATCAGACTTGCTTTGACACTATCCAGACCTATGACCAGAAGAAGACTAAAAAGATTGCACCCATCTGACAATTGGATACTTGGACGGCACGCAAGCGGTAAACTCATTCCAGACATAGACGTATAGTCTACTGCACTGTCCGATACTGTGAATGCCCACATTTTGTATACTACCATCATGTGTGAAGGTGAATTGTGGTTCACAAAAAACATCAAAATAAAACGCATATCAAAAAAAAATATATAGGTATATATATATAAATAAATCCGAACAAATGTTTTAATACTGCAGTATATGAAGTTATTTAATAAATAGGGGAGAAGTGGGGGTGTAGGCATTGTTCGGTTATGCACAGATAAAAAAAAAGATCAATTTCGATTTGATATGCGCAGGTCAAATAGATATTTACATTAAAAATGTCGCTTAGATGACTGAAAAAGATCAATTAGATATTATTTTCTCATTTTTAAATTTCCCGCTCTCCGAAAACTCTACGAAGCGGAGAATGCAACCTTGGAGTAAGGGAGCGCGAATGATTGTTTTAAGGGGGAACGAGATAGATATTTTCGAATGTCATAGCCGTAACGAGTGCGACAGAGACCGACGTAGAACTCCCATATTTTGAGCTTACCGTCTCTTTCTCTCCACTTGACATATGCATACATATGTATTTTGCGCATATGACTTCGTAAGCGAGAGTGAAAAGTAACAAATTTTGGAAGTTTGTTGTGAGAAAAACCGGTAAGTAAAAGTAAACAATTGCAGTGCAGTTGGAGTGAAATAACAAGAAGCAAATTAGGTAATGTGTTCATTTTGCATTATTATTTCATATACAAGTTGCATTTTATCAGTAAAAATTAATTTGTGTGTGTGCGTGTGTGTGTGTGTGCCGGCACATAGCTTTTTGGACGCAGCTAAGAAATTCGGTGGAACATACAAATGTACATATTTATTTTAACATCTTTTTATTCTAGGCATCTAATCGCGACGCTAAACCCTCAACTAAATAATATTTACAGTAACTAGCATTTTAATTTAAGAAATAAAAATGTAAACAAAAATTGTACACAAAATTGAAATAAATACTTTTAATATGCTTGTGCATTTATTATATTTTCTTCGCCAGCGTTTTTATCTTTTAAAATAAACACTAATTATAACTAAAATTTAAATATCAATTTGACATTTTCATATCAATTTGATATTATCATATCAATTTGATATTATCATATCAATTTGATATTATCATATCAATTTGATATTAACATATCAATTTGATATGTTCGAAAATGTAGAATTGATATTTTCGAACATATCAATTTGATACCAGCATATCTGGTCCAAAATGATACGAGAAATCATCAAAATGATGATCATATCATATCTATTTTTTTTTCTGTGTAGCATTAAAAATGTGGAAACCACAGAGATTCGCGGTTTGTGGGCGTAAAAAGGGGCGTGGTCAGGTTTTGAAATAAACTTGATCTGCGCTTTGCTCATTGAAGTCTGTGTGCAAAATTTGGTGGTTTTAGCTCTTATAGGTCTCGATGTTTGTGCGGACAGACGTACGGACGGACGGACGGACAGACAGACATTTGCGCGTTTACAGTATGTGCTTACTCTTCGAGTAACGCAAATAAAATCTAAAAAAAAAACGTAAATTTTTTAATAGGTCCAACACTAAATACTCTTCGAGTAACGCAAATAAAAACTAAAAAAAAAACTTAAGTTTTTTAATAGGTCCAACACTAAATAAAGGATGTATTAGTTTTACTCAGAAGAAACATTGCAGGTAAGATTAATCACGTAAAACAAGCAAACCGGTCCCAAAAGAAAGAAAAAGAAAATCTCTTCACGATGCTAAGTCAGAATTCTTCCTGCGAAAGCTAAGTGCTATTGATCCGGATGCTGATAGAGGTTTTGAACTGCGGAAGTGCACTCGTGAACTTCAGCGACAGCCACTTCAATAGCTCCCCTGCTTTGCTTGTATGGTACGTGGACAAATAAAGAGATAGGTGGCCGGACTCTTAACGCCTTAGAGACGAAGAAGTATTGTTGCGGAATTGTACGTTTAGCAAGCTTCAGATAGTGTTTGGCACAGCGGCTTATTAATTAAGCTGAAGTCTAAGCTTCCTCCAATATATATAAATCTCCTTCGCTCGTTTCTTGTCGACATAACCTTTCAGGCAGATGTTAGAGTACTAATTCTGCAACTGTGCTAGGTCCTGTATTGTACACTGTATATAGGTCGGACCTTCCTTCTCCTAGAAGCAGACACATTCTCACAGCTACACAGAGAGAATTCCGACGTTCTCAACTGAGTTGATAATGTGCTTAAAAATAGAACTACATTTTTTGAGCTCAAAATGTTCTAAATGTGATTGAACTGAGATTATTTTGTTCTCAAAGTACGGTTTTGTCAAAAATGTTTTCAAAACTAGAACGATAAGCTATTTGGTTCTTAATCTGATACCGATTTCTTCTTGACCTTGGTGTAGCTGTTAGAGCGGTCGGGAAACTTAAATTTTCGTTTGAATGTCCCGAGTTCAAACCCTCGTCGGGGCGAGTTGTAAAATGAAATAATGTTATTTTGGTCAAAAATATGTACTTGTGCTTTAGTAGGGCGCCGCGTTACAAGCTCATATGGTCTGGGGGCTAAGGCGTCTGCCTCTGGTATCAGTGGTCCTGGGTTCAAACACAGTCGAGGTAAGTGTTTTTCGTGATGTTATTTATAAGTTTACTACAAGTTTTTTCAGTGTACATATTTAATGTTAAACTATGGCCAACATTAAAAATAAAAATATATAAAGTGTTAATTTAAAACTTAATATTGAGTTAACTTTCATCTCAAAATGAGTCCAAAATGCTCTTGATTTGAGACCAAATAAACTAAGTTTGAGAACAGATCGAACCCAAACAGGTCAGGTGGTAAGCCCAAAATGTTCTTAATTTAAGGACAAAAAAACTTAATTTTAAGTTAAGAGTAAAATTTTCTTAAAAATGTAACGGAATCAACTTGATTTGAGTTCTTTTGTTCTTACATTTTTGTTCTGATATTGAGAACATTCATCTCAATCTGAGAATTTTCGTGCTTACACTGTTTTCAAGCACGAATGTTCTCAGTTTGAGTGCAATGTTCTTGACTTTTTCTCTCTGTGTATTTTTGTTTATACACTGCATTTCTGGCGACGAGTTTTTTCAGAAGAGAGGCGACGGACATGGTGCAGGACATGTTAAATGAGTTTTTCACTGAACGTATTGAGCGTCTCGGCTTACTTTGGATGGAAAGCACACTGCCTCGATCAAGTACCTTGGGCTCACTTTGGACCGGCTATCTTTGGAGATATCGAAATTTTTCCAGTTTGTACATCTATCACTAACACTGCCACCAGTTACAGAACAAGGACTCATCTCACATACAATCAGACTTGCTTTGACACTATCCAGACCTATGACCAGAAGAAGACTAAAAAGATTGCACCCATCTGACAATTGGATACTTGGACGGCACGCAAGCGGTAAACTCATTCCAGACATAGACGTATAGTCTACTGCACTGTCCGATACTGTGAATGCCCACATTTTGTATACTACCATCATGTGTGAAGGTGAATTGTGGTTCACAAAAAACATCAAAATAAAACGCATATCAAAAAAAAATATATAGGTATATATATATAAATAAATCCGAACAAATGTTTTAATACTGCAGTATATGAAGTTATTTAATAAATAGGGGAGAAGTGGGGGTGTAGGCATTGTTCGGTTATGCACAGATAAAAAAAAAGATCAATTTCGATTTGATATGCGCAGGTCAAATAGATATTTACATTAAAAATGTCGCTTAGATGACTGAAAAAGATCAATTAGATATTATTTTCTCATTTTTAAATTTCCCGCTCTCCGAAAACTCTACGAAGCGGAGAATGCAACCTTGGAGTAAGGGAGCGCGAATGATTGTTTTAAGGGGGAACGAGATAGATATTTTCGAATGTCATAGCCGTAACGAGTGCGACAGAGACCGACGTAGAACTCCCATATTTTGAGCTTACCGTCTCTTTCTCTCCACTTGACATATGCATACATATGTATTTTGCGCATATGACTTCGTAAGCGAGAGTGAAAAGTAACAAATTTTGGAAGTTTGTTGTGAGAAAAACCGGTAAGTAAAAGTAAACAATTGCAGTGCAGTTGGAGTGAAATAACAAGAAGCAAATTAGGTAATGTGTTCATTTTGCATTATTATTTCATATACAAGTTGCATTTTATCAGTAAAAATTAATTTGTGTGTGTGCGTATGTGTGTGTGTGCCGGCACATAGCTTTTTGGACGCAGCTAAGAAATTCGGTGGAACATACAAATGTACATATTTATTTTAACATCTTTTTATTCTAGGCATCTAATCGCGACGCTAAACCCTCAACTAAATAATATTCACAGTAACTAGCATTTTAATTTAAGAAATAAAAATGTAAAAAAAAAATTGTACACAAAATTGAAATAAATACTGTTAACATGCTGGTGCATTTATTATATTTTCTTCGCCAGCGTTTTTATCTATTAAAATAAACACTAATTATAACTAAAATTTAAATATCAATTTGACATTTTCATATCAATTTGATATTATCATATCAATTTGATATTATCATATCAATTTGATATTATCATATCAATTTGATATTAACATATCAATTTGATATGTTCGAAAATGTAGAAGTGATATTTTCGAACATATCAATTTGATACCAGCATATCTGGTCCAAAATGATATGAAAAATCATCAAAATGACGATCATATCATATCTATTTTTTTATCTGTGTGGGCACCCCTACGTAATTTTTCACAAAATGAAGATTCAGTTTTTTTTTGGTATTGTCACTTGCAAGCAATTACTTTATGTATGATTTATGCCAAATATTAAAGTAAACGGACGAGTTTGCTTTTGGAAAAAAACGAACTGGTTCTTTTTGTGCTTGGATATTGTGGTGATTTTCTTTCAAACATTTTCAACAGTGTATCAACAAAAGTGAATCAGGGGCGGATCCAGAAAAATATTTCTGGGGGTTTTCAAACATTTCACAAAACCACCCCTGCATCCGCGCCTAAAGTGAATTGATTAAAAAGGTAAGTGTAACGCGTTTTTATTTAGACGAAGTATTAAAATGTCATCAAGGGTGCGCACAGCCCTTCTTAAATAAATTTTAGCTAAAAATGAAATTTTTTTGCATTACACAGATACCCATTTGTCCAAATAATATGCACTAGGTCGGTAGTTATAAGCCGAAAACAAAACTTTGCCCACAACCCCCACATCTCTATATGAGTATTAAAAAACTACACCCAAAAAAAAATATTTCTAGAATTTTATGAACTTGGTTTTAATTGCCTTAAAAATGTATTTTAGGTAGTGAATGGACTAAAAATAGGTAGATTTACCTAAAAGAAAATATTTTTAGGCAATAAACTTTTGGGCATCCATGACCTTTGATCTAGACTAAATTCCTTAACAATTTTTTAATACTAGCTGTGTGGACCAGGGTTCACTTCCTGGCGGTGTCGAGCTGAACCCTTTTTTTTCTTTCTTAACAAAAAAACTTTTCTTTGGCGTAAAAGCTTTTTTAATACTATTTAACGTAAATTTTAACTTAAAAAACACAAAAAAACTATAAAGTTGGTATGCATATGGGACATTCTTTTACAAATCGTACACCTTTTTTTGCGTCACAATTCAGATTTATGTCAAAATTTTTTTTCAAGTGTAGGAAGCAAAATAAAAAGACACGTGTATCGGTATTTTGGTTAAAAAATTTTTTTACAAAGTTATGATTTTTGACAATATCAATGGTTTTCTCCATCCTTGAACACGTTAAATTAAATATCTCTTGTTCTATTAATCGTATCGTTACAATTTTTTTTATTATTTAGTTCAAGAATTCAGCTTTGAAAAAGTAATTTCATTTTTTAACTTAATTGTTTATTTATAAGAAGTAGTAACAAATTAATCATTATATCGACATTTCAATGCTGGTCCCCACAACTTATTTAATTGAAAAAAATCAATTTATTATCCCTATGTTTCGCTTAATAAACCGTGGAAGGAATTAGAGTGGAGTCTTCATTAGATCAAGAGAAATTAAATAATTTTCAGCGCGCGCCACGCGAGCGGTACGACTCTTCGTGCATTCAGAAAGGATTGAACACGTTGAGACTTGTCGCCGCGCGGCGCGCGCTCCACATGCTGCCGCAGCGCGATCAATATTATTTAATATCTTATTACCTAATAGAGACTCCACTCTAAATCCAAGTGTTTTTCTTAAGAATGACGTATAGAATAAAATTGTACTTTTCCTAATTATATATGTATGTTGTGGGGACCAGCATTGAAATGTCGATATAATGATTAATTTGTTACTACTTCTTATAAATAAACAATTAAGTTAAAAAATGAAATTACTTTTTCAAAGCTGAATTCTTGAACTAAATAGTAAAAAAAAAATTGTAACGATACGATTAATAGAACAAGAGATATTTAATTTAACGTGTTCAAGGATGGAGAAAACCATTGATATTGTCAAAAATCATAACTTTGTAAAAAAAATTTTTTAAGCAAAATACCGGTACACGTGTCTTTTTATTTTGCTTCCTACACTTGAAAAAAAATTTTCATCCCATTCTGAGATATGGAAAAAAAATTTTTCTCAAATCTGTACGATTTGTAAAAGAATGTCCCATATACACTGTGAGGAGTTGAATAAACAAGTAAGTGCCTGCCAGTTTCCAAATACGCGGCGAATTCGTCCGTAGTAACGGCTATGCAAGGAGAGAGAAGTGAGAGCGAGAGAAGAAGATGAGAAAGAGATGGAAGGGTCACAGAGAGTCAGCGTGCCGTGTGCAAAAGGGAATTACGGTACAGTGCCGGATTTATTTCAAGCCTCCGCTGCCGATGTGTAAGCCGCGGTCCGACACTTAATTTTTGTATGTTCGCGGACCTCCCACGTCGTTGTAGCTACGCTGCAGTTACAAGCCTCCGCTGTCGCTCAAATTTTTAGGCTCGGTCCGGTACTTGCTCCTTGTACGTTGAGTGGATTTCCCACGCCGTAGCAGCTCTGTATGCAAACGTCCGCAGTTGCCTCCTTAAAAGGCCGCACTCAGTCGCTTGATCCTGGTTTCTTCTCACGACTACCGCCAGTCCTGTCCCTCGCAGCAGTCTTAGGTTGCAATCGTAGATTTCGGTTTTTGTTTTCCCTAATCTTGCCGTAGTGCACCGTTAAGTGCGCCTTGCGGACTTTTCTATAGTGGATACCGTAAAGTATACCGATCGGTTTGGACCATATGTTAGCAGTGTATATCGCGCGTCTTGGGTGCAGCTCGTACCGCTCCGTTCAGTGGGCAAAATTCGACGAAAGTGGGTTGCAGGTGCGGTTGGATTTAGTCGAGCGAATTAATTCAGACTTCGACTGCTCTCAACTTAACCTCGAACGGCTGGTGATCAAGGAGATGAAATAACATTTACGACAGCATATTGTGAAACCAAATTAAAAATCTGTCGCCATCTCAATAGTGAGAAGAGAAAGTCCAGGGCAAATTCAACTGAATTGCAGGGCATCAGTGCCGCCTTCAAATGCAATTCGAGGCCTATCAGACTACCGGAGTTTCAGATTTGCGATTTGGCATAGCATATATCGATTGGCCGGACTTTTACGCCATGTTTACCACGGCTGTGGGACCAAACGATGACCCAACAAACGTGGAACAATTTCAGCATCGTCGTTCATGCTTGGACGATACAGCATTGGACACAATTCGGTCACTGAAGGCCACTGAGAAGAACTATGAAAGGGCCTTGGAAGTATTAACTTTGCTTTTTTTAATTAATTATTACACTTTCAGGCACACGTTCGGTCATTATTCAAGCTACCAGGTGTGGAGAAGGGATCAGCAAGTAGTTTGCGGCAGTTGATCAACAAAGAAAATTTGCACTTGCGCGCCCTTACAACTATGGCAACTTCGTAGGATACTTTTGACGGCGTTTTATCATCTCTCTCATCGCTTCGAAACTGGACCATCAAACCCAGGAGAGGTGGGGAAAAGGGTTTGCCCGCCAAGGAGCTGCCAAAATGGGATAAATTTTCAATATTTTTGAACCTTAGATGCCGCATGATGGAAAACTTGGAATGTGCTATGGTTAACCAGACACCTAGAAAACAGGTGGGAAAAGTAGCTAGCAAAATTCATCGCAGCGTCCTTATTGTTTCATCATCAAAGTCCAAGGAACATTATTTGTCAAAATGCCCACAATTTTAAGGATTGACTGCTACTCAGCGGTACAAAGAAGCAAAAAGGGGACGAAAGGGACACAGCTTACAGCAACGCAGGTCTGGTAATTGTAGGCACTGCCGCCAGAAGCATCATACTCGTCTTCATATAGAATCGAATCTCATTGCACCCTTCTGCAGCCTGGCCCTAATATACCACCACATACGTCATGTTTATAAAATATATAAACACGAAAGAAGCAAAGCTGTACATCCTTCCAGTATATATAAACTGCAATAAGTGGCAAGCAGATTTCAAAAAGATGTACGATTTCGGACTGACAGCAGGTTTAAATAACCTAATGATTATTGGGAATATACATAAATGCTCGTATCGGAAACGCACAAGCCACATCAGAACCCACAAATATATCCTTGGTATGGGACCTCAGGACTACCCCCAGTTTTAATATAAATTTTCTAAAAAATTCATATTAAGTCTTTCAAAATATGATCTCAAAAGGATATTTCAAAATTCGAATTATTTTCGGAGATATAGCCGATTTTGTAACATGGCGTCCGAGCAGGCCGAGCGGTTTCCTAAATTTGAAATGCGTTTTTCTCGAAACCACTTTTTTTTAGGTGGCTGACACGATATTTCAAGTTCTACTGAACCGATTCCTTCGAAATTTTGTATATATATTCTTAATACAACTCGTTATCGTGTCTGCCTCGGGTAATAAAATATTTTAATTTTAAATACTTTTAAAAAATTAAAAAACCTAAAAAAAAAGTCAAAATTTTTTTTCAAATCGACGCCAATATTTTTTTTTTTTTTTTTTTTTTTGTTTAAAGATAACTTGATCACGACACCTTTTTTAATTAGGAATATGTTAAATTTTTTGTTTCAGATCTCTACAAGGGCTGAAATCATGTCAAACATGAAGCATCTTTTTTTTGAAGACCCCACGCAGCCGGCCTGTATCTCGACGAATATGGTTATTTTTAATCTTCTAAATTATTGTTTGTATTCTTAAAACGTCAATAAAAAACGTATAAAAAACAGTTTGAACAAAATGTTAACCATTTTTTTTAAATCTTTTTTCAAAAAATGCCTAAATTTCACGTTTTTAGACTAGAATAACCCCTTACGGGGTTATATACCTTTTTTAATTTCGAAAAATAGAAAATTTTTTATTGCTTTATCTTAAAGAACAACTTCTTGAGAACATTTTCGCAAATTTTCATATAGATTCGAGCAGTAGAAAAAAAGTTACAGCTCTTTTAGCCGCGCGCCTTGTCTCAGCCCCAAGCTAAACTTGAAACTTTAAACGCGAATATCTCGAAATGGTGTTTGTTACGTACGCCGATTAGGGCCAACGTAAGACTTAGTTTAAGGCAGAAGAAAAACCAAACGAGAGCCAATTTCAAATATGCACAATATGCATTCCCACGCTCCGTAAGAACTAAGGCAACAACTACACAAGAATTTGGCTCGGGCGAAAAATGACACCGCCTCAACAGCACGAGTACGGCCTTGCACTCACCGGTAATAAAACACCGTCGGGTTGATCGAACTGTCTGGTATTCGAACGCCGATAACCCAAAATACGACTTGACCAATTGAAATACAGAGGGGAACCAATGCACCTAAGTGGGAATACCTTGGTGTTCCATTCCGGTGACCCATAGGCAAATTTTGGCACGGTCATGGGTATAAAAGACCCCCAAATTGGAGTAGGGAGGATAGTCAAGAACCTGAAACTCTTCGCGGAAAGACCTGGATTCGGCACTGCGAGACTCAGCCTAAACACTCGGTTGTGAAATCAAAGATCCTGCCAGTATGGCACAAAAACCAAACTAAATATCCTTGAAAATTGTATTTTTAAATCCTTTTTTCACCATGGGTTCGACAACATCTAAGGCTTCGGATAATACTGCTAACGTGGTGAACAATGTGGAAATTATAGACCACAAGGACGAAATCTCAAAGTATACAACGTGCTGTGTTTTATTGCCGGACTATTTGTTATCCTTTTGGTACTGAAAGCCCTTCGTCTATACAAGCGTTCGGTCCAGAGTCGTCGTGATCAAGGACACGAGTTAAACAAAATTGTCACTCTGGCAGCCAACTGGCCCGATTGGCATTAGAGCTATCAAAACCAATAAACTTGTGACATAATAAAATATTTTAAACAAACTTAAAAACAATAAAAATTCCGAAACCCAATACGAGGTTTTTAAATAAAACCAAGAACTTAAACTTCAAACTACCTAACATGTTTTAAATAAATTTAAAAACAATATACCTACTTAAAAATATGTGCCCCAAAATTACAATAATTTCCAAGTTACAAAAATTGTTCACGTAAATTCTGGCAGTCAGACTCTACAACCAAACCCAAATACATGCCAAATAACTAAACGAACAATAACTGAAGTCCACATAAGACTCAAAACGAATTAAATGCATTTAATAATTCACACATACATAAACAACAATAGAAGCCCCGGTGCACATGAGTGATCTCGAGAAGTCGCCGCCACCGTCGAGCGTTGCTCCCAACAAAGTTGAACAACTTGGAGTGGCTATAACAATTATGTCATTAGGCATTTTTGCGATTATGTTATATCTTTTGGTCAAGTGCTTTGGCATACTCATCAAATCACAGCTCCCGAAATCCATCTTTGAGCAATAATAAGAAAACGCGATCGTGTATACAGTGAATACCATCAGCGACAGGCCCCGCACCCCGCGCCCTAAAGTGATCCGAAGCAGAGACGACAACATTGTCAGCTGCCCAGCGGCAACATATTTTCTGACATTTCGATCTTAATATATATATTCATATGATTTCTAATAATATTAATTTCGGATAAGTGAATACCTAATTAATTATAATCAACACCATTTAAATGCACATGAATATGTCTATGTAACAACTTCATTTAACAGCCCAAGATTCGACCGGGAGATCTCTCGACGTTGGAACTCTAAAGAGGGTAAGCTCTACGGAACCGATGTTCCTCAACTCCACCAATATACATATATACATATTTATGTGCGCCATACACCTCCACTAGAAGAAATACGTTAATCATATTCTTTTTAATATTATCTAATTCAACTTTGAAATTTAATTTAATGTACTTTTAATTTACACTTTTACTTTCATATTATTATTCTAATTTGTTTATGATAAAGAAAGGAGTTTTTAATTATCTTTTTTATTACTAGTAGTTTTTTTTCAATTAATAGGTACTATACTTTTTTATATCTTGTAATCAAGTTTTAACCAAATGTAATTGTCATTATTACTTGCATTTTTAAATAATATTTTATTATCATTTAATTTTTAATTATTCAATTTACAATTTTTATTTTTAATGTCAATAGACAGTTTATATTTTCATTATTAATCGCACACTTTTATATTCAAACATGCACTTATATTTTTACTCAATAAAATTTGTAATGTAAACAGAACATTAACCATGTCTTGGTAGAAACCGAATAAAGGGGGAACTGTCGTAAATGAAAAAACTGGGTCAAGAACAATGACATAACTTTTGACGAACGACAAACACATTAGGTGATCATATAGCGCAGCCAGCGATGATCCATTGGCACGCGAAGTCGTGAAGGAGAGGGCATTGGCTGAAACACTGCCGATCGGATTTCGATCAAGCTGACGCGTAGCTTGCGGGCGGTGTGGACAGAAAGACAGACTGACTAACGGTATTTAGTATTTCCAGGCACGTAAATAATTGCTTGATTACGTGTGGAGAGGTGAGTGGCGTCCAAAGAACCCACACCAAATCCGTCGAGCTCATTTGCACCAAACCGTGTCCTGGCGGGCGGCCACTCCCTCAAGCTTATGTCCTTCAAAGGACGAAGCAGGACCCGACGTTTCATGTTTTTTGAAAAATGACTTTGCGGTGACGTGGATTGGCGGAAAACTACTGAACCGATTTTCCTCAAATTTTTTTTTAAATGTTCGTATTAAAATTGTTTTGTGATTGAACGATCGACTTTTCACGCACAAATTTTTTCGCATTTTTTTCGCTGAAATTAATTTTTTAGTGAAATTTTTAGTGACCATAAAGTTCATTTTTTGCAAAAAAACTTTCCCGTGTGTACAAAAAAAAAAACGATCGTTCAATCACAAGGAATTATACTTAACTAATGAAATTTGTTTACTTTTATGGTTTCAGTTGACTTGTTTGACCTGGGGAACCGTCACCGCAAGGCTCTTCCAAAAAAAGGCCTCTAAGGGAAACAGCTACCCCTTAAAAACTATTTGTTATTTTTCGACGAAATTTTGCACATTTTGCACAAACACTGTTAATAAAGTGTACTATCAAAAAATAAAAACATTCATGTAAAGAAATAAGTGCTACATACCTAAAAAAAATCCAAACTTTCCTCTTTTTCTTCACCAAAGAAGGTATATAACCCCTTAAGAAAAGTTTTTGAAAAAAAAAATAATGAATTAAATAGCTTAAAACTCTTTGTACCTTATTCATTGCATTTGGTAATTATTTTATCAGATCGATTTAATCGCTCTAAACAACATTTTAAGCAAAATTATTTGTAACATTCATCATGATTTTGGTGGTTAGTGGTATAAGCACAAATGTGTTCGACTTAAGGGAAGGGTTCCTTCATTATGGACAAAAATAAGGCATGGTTTGTGTTTTTGTTGTAGGACAATGAAAAGGCGTACGAACTTTTGGTTTTGTTGATTATATTAGTTTATTATCAGAGAATTAAAGAAAGTAAAAAAGTTGAAAAAATTCAAAATGGCGGCTACAAGATGCACATTTACGTTACGCGCAGGGGCGCGCGAAACATGGTGTCCTAACTAAAATTCTGCCGCTTTGCTTGCTTTTCTCCATTTCAACAACGTTAAAAAAATATTAATAAATAATTTTCATACATGATGTTGCTACATGGCGTACAAAAAAACCATGCACTTCCAAACAGTTCTTAGATGAAGAGAATCGGATCAGTAGATCAGGCCTGGGAGTTTAAGTTAGATCGGAAAACGTGGTTTCGAGATAAACACGTTTATAGCTGTTGGAATACCCCTATTCCTTTATCAAAAATATCTTTTCTAGTATTAATTGCTATATTCCTAATAAAGTATATATGGTAGTATTTAAGGTATTAATAAGAAACATATTCTATGGCCACACTGGTTGGCTCTTTCCTTTTCCTGTTTAAGCCTAGTACTCAGATCGACGAACAGTTTCGATGTCGAAAAAAGGCCATTCTTTTTCTTTTTCTCCGAGTATGACCTTTTTTTAGAAAATTCATCGGTAATTTCTTTGATCACGTACTGCGGTCACACTGATTTGCGTTCGCGGGCTGTATATGCTGCATTCGGTTTGTTGACAACAAAATTTGAAATAAGTTAGGAAAATTATAATGCAACGATGAAACCTTTTCAACTTAAGCCGAGGCCGAAGCTCGCAAGGAGAAGAGGCCAAGAATTCGAAGGAGCATGCAGTTACCCTCAACAAGGAACGAATGAGGCACATCATCGCAAGCCGAGTGGACTACACGGAGGTGGACTCCTTGTCCAACTGCCGGATAACAAACGGGACTTTTGTTCCCTGCCGACCACAACGCTTGTCTTCTGCACGGTCGCCGAGGAGCACTCGATTGACGGGCTCACCTGCAAGCTGCACCAATGATGAGCTAACAGCCTCCTACGCCATGCGCACCCACTAGAGTCCTGCAAAAGTGAACTCATCCCTACGGTGGATCTCAAGCCGGGCGACTCGGTTCACAATATGAAGAAATTTCAGGCTAAACGGCTGTTTCCCAAGCTAGTGATCAAGCACCAGGTGCAGGAAATCAAGGATTTTTGTTTCAAGGACTATATTAAACCGCCGTTTAAAATGAATTTTAAATAAATATTTTACGAATATAAACACACATTTGCGTTTTTTATGTAAATAATAAAACAAATAATAATTTGAAATCTTTTGAAATTTTGCTAAACCCTCTTATGAGAGAGAGAGTGAGAGGGCAACAACGTAGAACGACCTTTTTATTAAATAGTTCTATCTGCTCTGCCTTTCGTTCTCGAAATACTGAAAGTTAGTTGGCAACGCGATTAGTTGCCAAACTAAGTTTCTAGTATATTTTTTCTATCATCTGAGTACCGCCAGTCGAACAGCTCCCTCGAAAAGTGTTTCTATGTTATTGGCCTCTCGCTCTCTCTCACTGATCTCGAACTCATTTCGTCGATCTGAGTACTAGGCTTTAACTTTCTGTGAGAAAACTTCGTGTGCTGGTGTTGCGGTATAAAATATAAAATATAAATCTAAAAACTTAAATCCAATCCTGTGTTTTTAATCTATAAACTAAACATAAACTACAACAGGTTATGGGCCCAGTCCATGCCTAATAAATATTTAATTTGTAAAACAGTTTTTTGATTTGAAAAGTTCCGATTAAATTTCTTGTGAAAAAAAAAAATAGGAAGTTTCAAGTTCTTGTGAAATTGCATCGTGTTAGTTCCGCAGGCGAATATACATTTGAATAGCAGCTTTTATAAACATATATAAAAAAAAATGGAAAAAGCAAAACGAAACATCAAGCCTTTCGATGGCGAGAAATACGCGATTTGGAAGTTTAGAATTAGGGCTTTATTAACTGAACTGGATGTACTTAACGTTATTGATTTAGATGTGCCTGAAAAAGTGACTGAACAATGGAATAAGGCAGAACGCTGTGCGAAAAGTACGCTCATAGAGTACCTTAGCGATTCATTTCTTAATTTTGCTACAAGCGACATAACGGCTCGTCAAATTCTAAAGAATTTAGACGCGGTATATGAACGAAAAAGTCTGCCGTCGCAGTTGGCAGTTCGCAAACACTTGCTGTCTCTTAAGCTATCAAGTGAGATGTCGCTTTTTTCCCATTTTAAAATTTTTGATGATTTAATAAGTGAATTGTTGGCAGCAGGCGCAAAAATAGAAGGAGATGGATAAGGTGTCTCATTTGCTGATCACATTACCTTCGTCTTACGACGGTGTCATCACAGCAATAGAGACATTATCAGAAGAAAATTTGACATTAACGTTTGTTAAAAATAGGTTGTTAGATCAGGAAATTAAAATTAAAAATGACCATAATGACACAAGCCGGAAAGCTTTAAATACGACTGTTCAACATAAAAATTACAGCTTTAAAAACAACTCATTTAAAAATCGCGTAACGAAGCATAAGAAAACATTTAAGGGAAATTTTAAGAATAAGGTTAGGTGTCACTACTGTGACAAAGAGGGCCACATTAAAAAAGATTGCTACCACTATAAAAGAAGCATGAACGAGAGAAATAATAAAAACAATGATAAACAAGCTAAAACCGCAACATCTCAAGGCATTGCATTTATGATAAATGAAGTGAAAGACCAACCGGGGATTGATATTTGTGGATTTATCCTCGATTCCGGCGCAAGCGATCATCTAATAAATGATGAGTCGCTATACGCCGATAGTATGGAGTTGGTGCCGCCATTGAAGATCGCTGTGGCTAAGCAAGGCAAATACATTTTCGCATCTAAGCGTGGCATCGTGCGTCTGCGCAATGAGCACGAAATAACACTGGAGGACGTGCTGTATTCCGAGCAGGCTGCTGGAAACTTGATGTCGGTGAAGCGCCTACAAGAGGCAGGAATGTCAATCAAATTTGACAAGAACGGTGTAACCATTTCTAAAAATGGATTGACGGTGATTGAGAACACAGGTATGTTAAACAATATACCTTATGTTAAGTTTCAGGCATATACCATAGATGCAAAACATAAAAATTATTTTCGATTATGGCATGAGAGGCTTGGCCATATAAGCAATGGCAAACTGTTAGAAATAAAAAGAAATAATATATTTAGTGATAACAGCATTTTAAATAATTTAGAAATATTCCATGAAATTTGCGAATCATGTTTAAATGGAAAACAAGCAAGGTTACCGTTTCAGCAATTTAAAGATAAGACCCATGTTCAAAGACCCCTATTTGTAGTGCACTCAGATGTTTGTGGTCCGATTACTCCAGTTTCTCTAAATGAAAAGAATTACTTTGTGATCTTTGTTGATCAGTTTACACACTATTGTGTAACTTACTTACTAAAACACAAATCTGATGTATTTAAAATGTTTGAAGACTTTGTAGCGAAAAGTGAAGCTCATTTTAATTTGAAAATTGTTAATTTGTACATAGACAATGGTAGAGAATACCTCTCAAATGAAATGCGTCAGTTTTGCGTTAGGAAAGGTATTACTTATCACTTAACAGTGCCACACACACCTCAGCTTAATGGTGTTTCAGAAAGGATGATAAGAACAATTACAGAAAAAGCTCGTGCCATGGTAAGTGGTGCAAAACTTGATAAAACTTTTTTAGGTGAAGCAGTGTTAACTGCAACTTATTTAGTTAACAGAACTCCAAGCAGAGCAATTGTTAATAGTATGATGACCCCGTATGACCGTGCAACTGTATATGTGCACAATAAAACCAAAAAAGGAAAGTTTGATGAAAAATCATTCAAAGCAATTTTTGTGGGGTACGAACCAAATGGTTTTAAATTATGGGATGCTGTTAATGAAAAGTTTCTCGTTGCAAGAGATGTGGTTGTCGATGAAACCAATATGGTTAATTCTAGAGCTGTTAAATTTGAAGCAGTATTCCCGAATGATAGTAAGGAAATTAATGAAACTAAATTCCCGAATGATAGTAAGGAAGTTAATGAAACTAAATTCCCGAACGAAAGTAAGGAAAGCGACAAAACAAAATTCCTGAATGATAGTAAGGAAAATGATGAACATTTTCTGAATGAGAGTAGGAAAAGAAAGCAAGATGATTTCCTGAATGATAGTAGGGAATCGAACAACTCGAGTGAGAGTGAGAAAAATGAAACAGCAGAAATTGGAAATCAACTAAATACTGATGACATTGAAATAACGAGTAGAAGAAGTGAGAGATTAAAATCAAAGCCACATATATCGTATAATGAAGATGATAATAGTTTAAACAAATTCATATTAAATGCTCACACTGTTTTTAACGATGTTCCAAATACATTTGACGAAATTCAGTATAGGAATGATAAATTGTTTTGGGAGGAAGCAATAAAAACAGAATTAAGTGCTCATACATTAAATAATACATGGACAATAACAGAAAGGCCTAAACATAATAATATTGTAGATAGCAAATGGGTATTTTCTGTTAAATACAACGAACTAGGAAATCCAGTTAGATATAAAGCTAGATTAGTTGCACGAGGATTTACTCAAAAATACCAAGTCGATTATGAAGAGACTTTTGCTCCTGTAGCTAGAATTTCTAGTTTTCGATTCATGTTATCGTTAGCAGTTCAATATAACTTGAAGGTTCATCAAATGGATGTAAAAACAGCTTTTTTAAATGGCACATTAAAGGAGGAAATATATATGAGACTTCCTAAAGGTGTACCATGCAATGGTGACAATATATGTAAATTGAATAAGGCAATTTACGGACTCAAACAAGCCGCTAGATGCTGGTTTGAAGTTTTTGAGCAAGCATTGAAAGACTGTGAATTTGTGAACTCTTCAGTAGATCGCTGTATTTATATTCTTGATAAAGGTGATATCAAGGAAAATATTTATGTGCTATTATACGTTGATGATGTGGTAATAGCTACGGGGAACTTGATAGCAATGAATAATTTCAAAAAGTATTTAATGGAAAAGTTTAGGATGACCGACCTTAAAGAAATAAGGCATTTTATTGGTATTAGAATAGAAATGTATGAAGATAAAATTTGTTTAAGCCAAGCTGCATATGTTAATAGAATTTTAAATAAATTTAACATGGAAAATTGCAATGCAGTAAATACTCCCTTACCAAGCAAACTAAATTATGAATTACTTAATTCAGATGAAAACTGCAATGCTCCATGTCGTAACCTAATAGGATGTTTAATGTACATAATGCTTTGTACACGTCCAGACTTAACAACAGCAGTAAATATTTTAAGTAGATATAATAGTAAAAACAATTCCGAGTTATGGCAGTGTTTAAAAAGGGTCTTAAGGTATTTAAAGGGCACTGTTGATATGAAACTAATTTTTAAAAGAAATGCAGCATTTAAAAACACATTAATTGGTTATGTAGATTCTGATTGGGGAGGTAATGAGATTGATAGAAAAAGTACCACAGGGTATTTATTCAAAATGTTTGATATAAACTTAATTTGCTGGAACACAAAGAGACAGAACTCAGTAGCAGCCTCATCAACTGAAGCTGAGTACATGGCGTTATTTGAAGCTGTGAGAGAAGCATTGTGGCTGAAATCTCTCCTTAAAAGTGTTTATATAAACCTTGAAACTCCAATTAAAATCTACGAAGATAACCAAGGCTGTATCAGTATAGCAAATAACCCCTCATGTCATAAACGAGCCAAACATAATGATATAAAATATCATTTCGTCAGAGAGCAAGTTGAAAGTAATACAATTTATCTTGAGTATATTTGCACAGAGAACCAACTTGCTGATATCTTTACGAAGCCACTGCCTGCTGCTAAGTTTTTGGAGTTACGAACTGAATTGGGATTACTGAAGGATGACTGATCTACAGATTGCTGATGCTGTTTTTTTTGAATGAAATATTTTCGTTAGTTCCTAAAACATAAGTTACTAAAATTTAATTGTTTGAAAAACATATGTAAGACTGATCTGATCGGGTTTTTCTGGGTTTTCCCCGTATCCTTGCAGCGAATGCTGGATCAGATAATTATTCCCAGAATGCACACCGCACAAGTATATACGAATTACAAAACATTACTGTATGATAAGTTCATGAATTATAAATGTTATTTTTGAGGGGGCGTGTTGGAATACCCCTATTCCTTTATCAAAAATATCTTTTCTAGTATTAATTGCTATATTCCTAATAAAGTATATATGGTAGTATTTAAGGTATTAATAAGAAACATATTCTATGGCCACACTGGTTGGCTCTTTCCTTTTCCTGTTTAACTTTCTGTGAGAAAACTTCGTGTGCTGGTGTTGCGGTATAAAATATAAAATATAAATCTAAAAACTTAAATCCAATCCTGTGTTTTTAATTTATAAACTAAACATAAACTACAACAATAGCGGTAAACCGCCACGTAGCGCGCGTGAGATAGGTGTATTCAAGACGTTGCCATTCGAAAAATATTCGTCGGATCGAAAAATCCATTTACACACGTATTCTACACATATGTATGTGGCTTTAATTTTTTTGCAAAAAACAATAAATCGGTTTTTTGTCCAAAATGAGGGAACCCTTCCCTTAACTAATAAAAAAAGGTCATTTAGTTTTTGAAATCAGGTCGATTCAAGCAAAAATCATTCAACTTTTCCTTCAAAACTTATTGGCAAAAAAGGCCAGATTTCCGGACAGGGGCTGTTTGAAATTTTTTCCGGCTAAGGCCGTTTAAAAAGGACAGATCTGTCCGGAAAAAGGGCAAATTGGCCGCACTGATGTGCATATTATTTATAATGTGATTCTTACAAGCGCAATATCTGGAAAATTATGGGTCCTACAGATAAAATCATGTGAATCATTTTAAACAGTATTTCAAGATCTAAAACTTTGCCACGTTCTATTTTAAGATAAAACCTACCGCTCTATCACAATTTTCCAGGTGTAAGAACTTATTATTTAAAATTGTTCAGGCGCACCGTAAGTGTAGGGCAATATTTTTTTTAGTTCGATTTTCTTAAATGAAGAAAAATATTTCTATGAGTGTGGATGAAACATTGCTTTGTTGTTGATAAGCCAAACGGGGTTTGTTTATTTATTTATCTTCCTAGCACTACAAGTTAAACTTATATATTAATGTGCTAATGATGCATCACTTTACTCCAGAATTCAGTTGTCAGTCTTCTCTGTCGGTGGCAACCGCTGAAAGCCGAATCACTGCCGTATTCACCCCATTCTCCAGATTTAGCCCTTTGCGACTTTTCTGTTTCCAAACCCTAAGAAATGGCTTAGCGGTATGACATTTGAGTCAAATAAAGAAGTCATTACCAAAACAAGCGCTTATTTTGAGCGCTTTCAGAAAACCTATTTTTTGAATGAAAAAATAAAACGAGACAAACGCTGGACTAAATGTATAGAGCTTAAATGTGAATACGTAGAAAAGTAAAATATTTATTTTGCAAAAAAAAAATTGTTTTATTCAAAAAGTCACTGACCTCGTAAATATTATAAGTGATTTATAGATAGGCAGCAATTTTTTTTAAGCGTTCCTTATTTTTTTTTACATAAAATCAAGATAGGTTTATTAAATATGTTAAATAAGGTCGAGAGCCAGGTCAGTTATGACTCGACCAAAAAAAGGTAAACTCACTCTAACTGGCTTGTTTATGGCATTCGTCTGTCCCCGAGACTGGGAATGATTGAGTTCAACGATGCTTGGTCTGGTTGAAGTTCTGCCAACCGGAAAACGACCGTAATGCCACTTGCGGTGTTCTGACTTACGTCGACTAGCGTTCGGTTGCAGTTGAATTTTAATTGCAATCGAAAGTCCTGGTTAGATTGATGCATGTATAATTGATGCAATGTCATTGAGAGACGGGGACACGGAGGCTTGTGCGCCATGCCTACCCGTTTCCCTACACAGCGGCCTAGTTAAACAGTAACCCGGTTGCTTCCAAATGGAGTGTAAGGCTGTGGGTTTTCAATTTAACGCAAATACATATTGAATGCTTGAAGTCTATTTAAACGCTGGTTTCCCAAAAGTTAAGCTCGTTAAACAGCTTCACATGGGATGTGCCGAACACACGGCGTTCGCCGTTGGTCGGAACGGAGCTGTCGTGCTTACTAAAGTTGTTTATCTTTGTAAAGCGGAAATTGCGGTCGGGTGTGCGGGTAAAACTTTGCTAACCGACTATCGCAACATTGCGCGGGTGCTTCGCCCAAAAGAATGCCACATATCACCAGGAACAACATGTTGCACAGAAAGATAGTTGGAGATGTGACAGTGTGTGGCTGTAGGCGTGGTAGTGTCATTATCGTTATATTGCACTATAGGTATAAAATAACATAATACAATACAACAAAAAAAATATTTTAAGTTTTAAGATAAGTTTTTTAATTAATGTTTACAAAATGAAAGTCTTTTAGAAAAATTTGTTTGCGTACTGCTTTTTGCAAGATTTTGTGTTATTCTTTTGCATACCGTTTGCACGTTTTATGTACTGATGATAATTATGAAAAAAATTACTTTTTTTTGCGATTTTTTTTTGGTTGATTAACCTTTCAGAAGTAAGGGGAATAATTTGTTTAACATCAGAAAAATGTTTTTGTCAAAATAATAATAGGTGTTCTCAAAAAACCACAAAATTCACGCTCGAATAATCTGATTTTGAAGAGCCTGCGCTGAACACTCACGCTTTGGCATTTTGCTGAAGCAAAGAAACATTTATTATTATATTTGTAAAATAACTAACATTAAAGCTTACCCGAATCACTGTGCGCAGTCATAAAAAAAGGTAAAATCAGGCACGCCACTCTTTGCCCGGGTGAAGTCGTCAGGACGTCAATCCTCGACGGTAATTAATCAAGACCATCTGCAGGCACTGGGCGTAAAAATGAAATGTCACAATAAAACCGTTTGTGTGAGTGTTGTCGCGTGCCCCATGGGTTTGCCGGGTCACATACTCAGACCTCTCTGGCCAGAGCCCGACTTTCAATCCTTCCCAATTCTTCTGACACACAACAGCGACAATTAGCTTTTGCCTGACAAACGGATTACCCAAACGCCACAATCATTTTTTGACAAAATGTCTGCCTTTATAGCTGAGGCGTCTGAAACGCTGCGAAAATCGTATTCTCTCCGCTCACAGTCTTATTTAGCTGTTGGCAAATCAACCGACGCACCGACGTTTGTCACAGCATTAATCATAGCAAAAATGTCGCACAAGCGCATGCAATAAATATTTAGCTCGAGTTGGTAGGCTAGGCACAAGCCTCCTAGGCATGCTATGACTGCCGCTGTGGTCTACTGGAGAAAGCTGGGGAAAGTGCGCGACTTGTCCAATTTGGCAATAAACTTATCCCGATACACCGGAGAGGGGAGTGTACCCAGGATACGAGCGCCAGAAACAATTCACGGATCATTTTCAATTTTCCATAACACTTGGGTTCTCCTGAGTTGAAGTTCCATAAAAAATTATTTTCCATCACCTATAGGTTCTTTAGTAGCATGTTGAACGACATTATGAATTATGTTGCCTATGCCAATAAGGTTACAGTGATATTTTTAGCTAGATTGTAAACTCAAAACACCACTGCACTGAGCAAAAATTGATCCCGGCTTGAACATTTGTCCATGCCGTTTGAATAAGGCGCCAAAGTTGAAATCTTACAGTTTACTCAAGTTTTTGTCACATTCAAGGGCCTGTAAAAATATACCTAAGACCGGGGCTAGTTGGTCCCTAGCGCAAGTAGAAAAAATGCATTTTTAATTACTTTAAATTACTCTAGAGCTGCCATCTTTTTATGGTGTATGTGCACTGTGAATAACAACTCACACACAAAGTTTCAAGATTTTCTGTTTTTATAGTAAATTTTTACTTTTACACATCTCTAAGTTTGTGTTTTTTCCACTATTTAATGTTGTTTTTTCTCAAAGGTAAATTCACTATTATTACGTGTATCTGTAAGCTATAAAAAAAGCCCACTCTTTAATTTGTCCGTTTTTTTCTAATATTAGTTATGGTACAATACAGCTTAAAAAAAGCAACGGGGCTAGTTGAAACTTTTGGTAAGTTGGCACCCTAGATTTATTTCTTGGCGTGTGCCAGTCAATTAATTTTGTGTGAACAATCAAAAATTAAACTCGATTCACAATAACTACACTCTTTTACTATTTTTGAAACTTCAATTTCGTGTAATACGAACTTACCAAACTGGAATTGCTGATAAGAGCATACAAAAATAACAGATAGTAGAACCGAAGAACCTGTAATGACATTTATAGTTTTATTCCTTATCAACGTATAAATGACTATTACTGACCAAAGTACAGTAATAAAAACGATTTATCCAAAGAAAAAGCTCTTTTTTTTAAACGGCCCAACTTGCCCGCACAAGGTTCCAACTTACCCCGTACCTGGGGCAAGTTGGCACCTTTGACAACACCCTACAAAATGCTCTGCCAATCTTGAAGGACTGCTTAGATTGGTTTGAAAAAAATCATGAATGTAGCTGAATGTTCATCTGATACCATTACCATTACCATTTTTTTTAACATACGCCACTAAGCCAGAAAAAATCCATAAGTGAAAAAGGTGCCAACTAGATCCGGTCTCCCCTAGACACTTATATTTTGCCTTGAATCTGTTGACCTTTGTTCGCTTCAATTTTGATATTTATGCCTGTTTATGATTACATTTTATTGAAATTCTTATAGCTTTAAATACAAATTTTTTTTTCTTCCGCTACGTACTTCCACTCGTTCTGGCCGCTCTCGATGTCCTTGCCGTGCCCTGTCGCACGTCCTAAGGTTCTCAAGGCCTTTGCGGACCTAGGGTTCAAAGCATACGCCTTTCGCCTGATGCTCTTATCTCAGCGTCCGTCTTGGCCATGGACACCAGGATCGCATTTAGCCCGTGAGTCATTGTGGTGGATGGCCGATAGGATAGGATTTAATCTTTGTTTGTTACTGTTTACTCCTTGTCTGCTGCTCGCTGCTCGTGCTTCTGCTGCTCCCTCTGCACGGGTACCAGATGCTGCTTCTTTGGCTAAGGCTTCCTTAATACGAAGAGGCGTTGCACAGTGAGTCACATCAAAATATGTTGGACCATGTGGATTGTGGGAATGAAAGTGAGGACTAATTGACTAAATTAAACAAAGTTTAGTTAACTTATAGGGAGAGTTAAGATGTTCTTGTTGAAAATTAAACACAATTTTTATTAGCTACTAGTGCATTACATTATATTTCATATGTGTAAGAATGAACTTTATATAGCTAATCTTTGTTTAACGAAAAAGGAAAAACAAAATCTAAATACATATTATTCATTACGAATAGAATTTTTACACATTTGTAGATTGCCTTAACTTTTCAAAAATTGGGAGAAACTATAGTAGTAGAAAAAGTAAAAAAAATTTACATTTATTGCTATAAGAATTCCAATAAAATATAATATTGAGCTGACATTAAAATCAAAATTGAAGCGAACATAGGGCAACAGATTTAAGGTAAAATTAAAATTTCTACCATTTTAGGTATACTTTTTACCAGGCCCTTGAATGTGACAAGACTTGAGTAAACTGTGAGATTTATTTCAACGGCATGGACAAATTTTCGAGCTAGGGACAATTTTTGCTCAGTGCAGTGGTGTTTTGAGAGTAAAAGCCAGCTAAAAATATCACGGTTACTTCTTTGGTATAGGCAACATAGTTCAAAATGTCGTCTAACATGCTAGTTTTCTGTTCGTCGCTATACCGCGGAACCTATAGGTGATGGAAAATAACTTTGTATGGAAATTCAACTCAGGAGAACCCAAGGAGTATGAAAAAGTGCAAATGATCCGTGCATTTTTGAAAAAGTTAACTTTTGTTGCCCTGTGTAAAGCATTAATCAAGATCATCTTCTTAGCTACATTAAAAAAATAATTATGTTTGTTAAGCACGTAATAGATTATTGCATGAAAGTAAGAAATGAAAAAGGTAACTTAATAAATATGACTATATGGACATACATATAACTACAAAAAACTTATGGTTTAAGGCCTCTTTACACCTCAGTAGGAATATGACATGGAATCAAAATTCTCATACAAATCTGATAAAACTGAGATGGAATAGAAATTTATTCCATCTCATTTTACATTTTGAGTTTACACCTCATATGGAATTTTGTATGTATTTGAAGAAAAGCATCCTAAGTTTAGAATAGGTCAAAAAAATATTATATGAAGGCCCATGTCAAATTTTCCATTAGCTCAACAGAAGTAAAATTTGGTTCTGTTATTACAATTCCATTTGGCTCGATTGGAATATGTATGTGGGTATATGTTCCATGAGGTTATAGGAATATCATAGTACTCATTGCCTTTGTTGTCACGCGGTTGAGTGTCGAAAATGTCGGGAGCTCGAAAAAATAAAAAAAGAATTTTAAAAAATAGTCGCGATGATACAATTAAAATCATCAAGGCCATTGAAGCAAAACCCGAACTCTGGGATTTGACAAACAAAAACCACTGTAACATAAATGCCATCAGAAGTGCATGGGAATCTGTTGCAGCTGCAACGGAAAAAGAAGGTGAGGAGCTCATGCATATATTTCCATTGGAAGTATTATTCCTTCCTTTGCAGTCGATGAGTGCAAGTCCACATGGATGTCCCTTCGTGATAGCCTTCGGTATCACACGAAAAAGAAGGCAGCCCACAAATCAAAATCTGGAAGCGCTGGAGGTGTTAAAGTAATGAAACTAACTCTTACCAATACTGACTAGTTTATAATACAATTTTGTGGGACATTTTCATCTCCGCACGTTCCGGAACTTGCAAATGAACCCTCATCTTCTCAGGACGTTTATTCTGATGCAGACATTCTGTTAAAATCTGGATTTTTATTTTTCACTAATTTTACTTTGCAGGGCAAAAAGAAAAAGCCAGAAAAATATCCTACAGAGGAAAAAATAGGCGAACTTTTAAAGTCCGCGAAGGACCTTATTTCGGTGGTCCAACAAAAACAAGCAACTACGTCCTCCAAAACTCAGGAAATGTTTTCATTTTGGAATGCGATGATGGAGGACTTTTCTAATGAAGCTTTACAAGAAGTGCGGGTGACTGTTACATCAGCCATTGCTGAAATAGCTAAAAAGGACAAAGCTCCAAAAATAAAAGCACTTGAAAATTAAAAAAATTGTATTTATTTTATGTTTGAAAATATGGTGCTTGAGTTTCGTTGGCGCGCTGCAATGCTTAATTGATTTCTTCGACGAAGGCTGCCTGGTTCTGCCAGGACACAGCTCCTGCGCTGGAATTCATATGGGCACAAAAATGGTTTCTGATCATCTTTGCATAATCATTTGGTCTGCCAATATATGGCTGCAGCGATGAAATAGGAGTTTCAGATGGCTGTTCGTCAAATCCGCTAATATAGTCGACATTTCCATGTCTGATTAAAAAATTATGCAGCAAGCAACAGGCGGTTGTAATTTTTTGCGCCGTCTTTGGTTGACAATTAAGAGTTCTTTGCATGCATATCCACCTCCAGCTGAGTATTCCAAAAGCATTTTCTATACATCTACGAGCGCGGCTCAAACGATAGTTGAAGATGCGCTCCGATCATCCAAGATTTCTTCCGCTGTACGGCTTCATAATTCTCTTACACAGTGGAAATGCATCGTCTCCTATTAAAAAGAAGGGAATCCGCCTACCATTAATGATGGTGTCATTTGGAAATTCAAGTCTATCGCCGAGAATGTCCATTCCAAACTGTGATGCAGAAAAAACATTTACGTCACCTTCACTGCCGTACGCTCCAACGTTTATATAAGTGAACGCGTATTTTGCATCACAAACCGCCATTAGCACAATCGAATGGAATCCTTTATAGTTGTGAAAAGCACTGTCACTGTTTACCGGTGCTCGAACTGCTATATGTTTGCCATCCACGGCCCCTATGCAGTTGGGAAAATGCCATTCGCTCTCGAACTGCTTGGCGTAATTAAGCATAGCATTTTTCTCCCAGGAAGGGACTTCACCATATAGTTCGATCGCAATAGCATCACAAACAGCAACAATTATACCGCACATGCTCGCCTTGCTGATACGATAAGTTGATGTTATATGGCTTTGTATATCACCTGATGCAAGGTATTCTAAAACCAGGGCAAATTTACATACAGCTGGTATAATGTCGGCGCGAGTTTCGCGCAATGGCTGCAAATGTTTCTCAATTTTTGAAAAAATGTCCAGGAAAGTTGGATAGGACATTCGAAAATTTTCAAAGAAAACGGATGGATTGTTCACCATATCGACGAAATCTTTCGCGAATCTTCCTTGAAAGTTTCTTTTCTTCAGATAGGGATTGACCCAACATTTGCGTCGGCGCCTTTTTATTTTGTCCCGGTTTTTCAGCAGCAACGACGCTAGACCCAAGTTTATGATGGCAATCTGCAGTAATAACACACTACAATATGGTAATTAGGAATTAATTAACCTTTTTAATACACTCAAAATAAAAGAATATAATTACCAATCATCCATTTTATAAGCAGGTAGAATTTTTTTTTCTTTGTCACGATTTTATCAATAAGTTCCCAATTTTTGGAAAAATTCTCCCAAATGAATAACAGAAAATGTAATCTGACGTGGAACATTTACAATACCATTTCGAAAAATTCCTACAGAGGTGTAAAGAGGCCTTTAATCAAAAAAACAACATTACTAAAATATACCCTTTTCTTAGCCAGAACATGAACCCACGAAAACTTTTTTCTTTTTAAAATATTTAACTTTCGCTTTTAAAATGCATTATTTCAAAAAGTGTATGGTAAAAAAAATATTTATTTTTAAAACAATTTTGTTAATCTATAATATTTTGGATTTGGTTTTGGCATTTTTAAAACATTCATTTCAGTTTTGTTTTCAAAATAACTTACAAAAAGGAGCGTTTTCAAGTTTTTGCGGTAAATAAGTTTCTTAAAATGTATATTTTATAACAGCATTTTTAATCCAAATTTCGCTCATATGCGTTTTCTCCCATCTCTTCTACGCAAAGCTGCATCCCCAAAGTTTTCAAAAAACCACACGATATGGGAGGGCTATTGTTAGAAAGTTTAATATATAAATATGTTTATATACATGCATATACAAAAAAAGAGATATAAAAAAAATGTTGCATATTATATTAACTTTGAAGAAAATGTACAAGATTTTTTTTTTAATTTTTATTCTCTTTTGAACTTTTTTAAACTTCAGGAAAAAAATAAATTAAACTTCAGGAAAAAAATAAATTACAAGGTTAAAAAAACATTACTCGTCGAGATACAGGCCGGCTGACTGGGGTCTTAAAAAAAAGGAAGGAAAAATGTGTCATTAGTGGGTTGACCTCAATAAAAGAAAAAGCAGACACGATTGCGAGTTGTATTAACATAAAACATATATGTATACCGAATTTTAAAGAATTCAGTAGAACTTGAAATATCTTGTCAACCACCTAAAAAAAAGTAGTTTTGAGAAAAACGCGTTTAAAGTTTAGGAAACCGCTCGGCCGGCTCGGACCTTTCAAGATCGTATCTAAAACTTTCAACATACTTTCAACATATGCAAAAAAAAAAAAAAACAAATTTCTAGACTAGAATACCCCCTTAAGTGCTGTCAAAATACCTATGCCTATACCTATACTACCTGTTAAATAGTATTTTCTAACCAAATTAAAATTTGTATGTATTTGTATGTAACAAATTTGTATTTTGCTAGAAATTACTGCCCCCATGTAAATGCATAAGACATAGCCCGTGCACTGCTGAGATGATAGTGAGCCTACTTACAAGTGAGCGGCACTGTTTGTTTAGTTACAGCTGGCTTACATTTTGTGTTTGGGTACTATGAGTCCTGGAAACGATAAGTTTTTTAATAACTTCTGTTGTAACCAACTTTGATTTTTGCGTTTTTTCAAGCACATACAAACTGCATAGCCCAAGAGCACTACTGTGCACCACCTACTACACAAGAGTGCATATTTGTGTAAATGTGTTTGTACGGAAATAAGTACACTCAGTTGCACCTATGTACATATGTATAAACATACATATGTAAACCTATAAATACTTGTCCTCGCCATGCGGGTAAAAGAGAACAATTGTCAAAAACAAAAAGCAAAGGCGCTTAGCCTTTCTGCCATGGTTGTTGTCAATACTTACATAAATTATCATCGAATAAGGTCTTCTGAGTACCATTTTTGGCATGATAGAGTGACCGGGACCCCCGGCCTAATGCCCCTTGTCTTGTGCGTATAAGAGAGACTGGTTTGGCTCGGGCATTCTCTCATTTTCCTTGGATTTCTCTCTATCTCACTCTCGTTCTCGATTTTCATTAACCCCTAGACTAGTTTTTCCAAAAGCAACATGTTGCAGCAACATTATGCTCTGCAGGCGGCCTCGCTCGCACCCGAGTGTGGCAGTCTTTCGGGCCCAGTGGATACGTTTACATCGAGTCGGAGTCGAGCGACAAACCCCACCGCGGCAGAAATCCTGCCCCCGCCTTTTGTCTTTGCTTTGTGAGTGCCGAAGCCGTTGCCGTTGCTGTTCTTGTTCCCGCGTGACATCAGCATCGTCGCAGATGTTGTTGACACCGAAAGTCTGTGCTTCGCGCTGCCCGGCCTTTTTGGCAGCCGGCCGTTGTGGTCGCGAGAAATTGTGAAAGTGGAACGTTGAGTACCGAGTCCGTCGGCCTCTCAATGATCGTAGTGCCCTTTGTCCGCGCCCGTTGCTGCCCCTGTTTCCGTTTCCGCTTTCTTCTTGCCCCTTTCCTGCTTCGGTTTGTGCGTTGCATATAAATGTGCTGTCCTGCCAGCGGCAATGTGCTAATTAGAATGCGTTAATGCTCATGCCTGTGTGCGTGAGCTAGTGTGCGTGCGGTTTTGAGTCGGAGAGCAGAGTGCAGCTTGTGAAATTGGCCAACAACAACGCGCAAGTAGAGGCTGTATAAATATTTGGCCACGTCGTGCTCCGCCGAAGCCGAGTATTGCAAAAATAACGGCAGCAGTGTGTTCGAGTGCAAGTGAACCAGGAAAAAAAAATACGAGTGTGTGTTCCGGTAGCCAACTCAAATTCATTTCAGCATTTACGAAACTGTTGTTACACCATATTCCATACTACGATGGTTGTCAAAATTATCTAAATGCCCAAAATTGTGTATATGTATATTTTCTAAATTGAAGGCGTCATAAAATATTGATTTAAATGTATAAATCCGGAATTAGCAGTAATTTTTAGCTGAGGGAAACCGTTGCAAAACAGAAAGTAAGTATAAGTATAACTCGTAACTCAAACAGTGACGGCTGTTTCAATAATAACAACAACAATTTTGTATCTACCAACAATCATACAATTAATTAACAAAAATGCACTACTACGAATATCTTTCTTTGAAAGTAAATATTGACTATTTGCCTTATTGTAAATGATTTAAAACCTAACATCTTTTCCGCATTAAAAAATTGTTTAAGATAAAAATAAATGAACTATTACACAGGGCAACAAAATCGAACTGTTTGAAAAATCCACAGATCATTTGCACTTTTCCATAACACTTGGGTTCTCCTGAGTTCAAGTCCCATACAAAATTATTTTCCATCACATATAGGATCCGCGGTGTAGCGACGAATAGGAAAGTCGCATGTTGGACGACCAAGAGGGCTTTTTAAAAATATACCTAAAATGGTAGAATTTTTATTACCTAGATTTCGTAGCCCTATGTTCGCTTCAATTTTGGTTTTTATGCCTATCGTGATAATATTTAATTGGAATTCTTATAGCAATAAAAGAAATTTTTTTTACTTTTTCTACTATTATATTTTCTCCCCAATTTTAAAAAGTCATGGCATGCTTAGTTGGTCCATTAAAAAAACACTTTTTTAACTTGAAAATATTATAAGCATGTGTGTTTAAGATTGCCATGACTTTTCAAAAATTGAGAGAAAATATTGTAGTAGAAATAGTAAAAAAAACTAACCTTAATTGCTATAAGAATTCCAATAAAATATTATCACGAATATGCACAAAAAACCAAAATTGATGCGAACATAGGGCTACAAAATCTAGGTAAAATAAAAAATTTCAACCATTTTAGGTCTATTTTAAACAGGCCGATGAATGTGACAAAAACTTGACTTATACGAGAGATTTCAACTTTGACGTCTTATTCCAAAGGCATGGACAAATGTCCAAGCCGGGGACAATTTTCGTTCAGTGTAGTGGTGTTTTGAGTGTATAATCTAGCTAAAAATATCACGGTAACTTCTTTGGCTTAGGCAACATAATTCAAAGTGTCGTCCAACATGCGTCTTTTCTATTCGTCGCTATACCGCGGAACCTATAGATGATGGAAAATAATTTTGTATGGGACTTGAACTCAGGAGAACCCAAATGCTATGAAAAAGTGAAAATGATCCGTGGTATTTTTTTAGGGTTGTCCTGTTTTTTTTACTTTTTTGGTTTTTTTTCGAAAACCGTAAGTTTTATCGAAAAATAGTTCAGGGCAAAGTAGATGTAGATCTTGAAATGCTCTATTAAAATATTGATTTTTACTGTAGGACCCACCATTTTGCAGATATTAGGAATCGCGTATTACATAATATGCAAACATACTCCACGTATACACACAGTGTGCCCCAAGAGGTCACGGGTATGGCTTGGTTCCTGGAGAGGGGTTTTGGGGGGTTCAAAGGTTTTTAAAGGATAACCTCGAGATATGGTGGCCTTTAAAAGTTTTTTTTTCCTCGTTATAAAGTACTAATTTTTAAAATTTGGTAAAATAAGACGTTTTACCACTGAAAAAAATTGTCCGAAAATTTCAAATGGATGAAAAACCGGGTAGGGAATCGGATGAGTAGTTTTAACTTTGGATAACTTAAGGGTTAGTAACTTCTTTATCGTTTTAATAATTTTCAGTTCATTTTTAAAAAGTGGTGCTTTTATTTATTTGGTAGTTTTTATAATTTTTTAACCACATTTTTTAAGATGTTGAGAGTCTTGACTGAATGTTGGAGTGTTTTTAAATCCTAATATAGGTATGTCAAGTCTTTTCCTCGAAAAATGTATTTTAACATTTCTTAAACCTTAAAATGTTTTTAGCACGCCTTTGTAAAAAATGTATGTGTTGGTGGTGCTATTACTTTTTCACAGCTGTACGCGCGATTCTTACAAGCGCGATATCTGGGAAATGCTGGGTCTTACAAAAAAAATCATTTTTATAGAGCATTTCAAGATCTACAACTTTACACTGATCTATTTTTAGCAAAAACGGTATTCTTGAAAAAAATCAAAGAAGTCAAAAAACCCAAAAAAATGTACCTTTGACCTTGAATAATTAAATTTGCACACTTGAAGACTTTTGACAATTTGTTCCTTGTGGTAAACCAAAGGCCTCCACCAAAATTTGTCGGAGTTAAGGCTACTAAACTTGATTTTAATTTCTAATTTGGGTTAATGGGTTTATTATTTTGCCACAAAATTATTAAACAACACAAAAATGTCAAAAAATATATGGTTTTTACCTAAATAAACACATTTGTACATAGGTAGGGGAGAAGTGGGGGCTGTGGGCATAGTTTTGTTTTTGGCTTATAATTACCGAACTAGTGCATATTATTTGGACATATGGGTATCTGTGTAAAGCTAGAGACCTAAACTAACTAATTATGAAGAAACATACTTGATTTCGTCATGCGAAAAAATTTCATATGGACTTTTGTAAAATCGTAATTTTCAGCAAACATTTTTTTTGGGGGGGTTGTGGGCACCCTGGGAAAAAATGCTGCAAATGGAAAAATATGGAAAAAAAACCGCAACCAATATCAACATAACGACAATTTATTTATTTCAAAGACTACATAGGCGTTATTCATCGTCGGAAACACAATTTTGACATGTGTAATAACTGGCCCGCATGTCAACACATTTCAGACGAAAAGCTCGATCGCAAAATTACAAATCTTGGTGATAATCCCTCTCAGCGGGAGAGGATCCTTTTCCAAGAGCCTAAGATTTCTACAAGAATGTTCTAGAGGGTTCCAAACAAATTTTGAAAACAATTTTACAAGAAATTGTAGGTAATAAAAAAATTTGCCAAAAAAAACGGGTGCCCACAACCCCCCCAATTTTGGTGCCCACAACCAACTTTAGCAGACATTTTAAGAAGTAATTAAAAAATGTGTTTGCATAAATTTTTTGGTTCAAATCGATATTGTTCCATTTAGTATAATACTTTGACTAAATTAAAATGCATTACACTTACCTTCTTAATCGATTCACTTTAATTAATATACTATTGAAAATCTTTGAAAAAAGTTTCACCACCTTTTCCAAGCACAAAAAAAACCAATTCGTTCATTTCAAAAAGCAAACGCGTTCGTTTACTTTGATATTTGGCATAAATCATACATAGGGTAAGTGCTTGCGAATGACATTACCAAAAAAAGTCAATCTTCATTTTGTGAAAAGATAGTGATGGTGCCCACAACCCCCCCATGCCCACAACTGTAAACGTCGCAAAATTGTATAATCTGGTTAGTTTTAAGAAACTGTGCATACAAGTGCGTTAAAAACTTCTTGAGCTTGCGTTTTTTTCTTGTTTTGTTTTTTTTTAAAGTCGGCAATGAGTATCGCAAACCTGATAGTAGGGAAACTTGACTTTACCGTTCTTTCTTGCTTCTTTATTATTTCTTTGTTCATGCAGTAGAGGGTTAAGAAAATCAAAGAAAAATAATCGGAGGTTTGGGAGAAGCTTAAATAAAAGCTAATTTTAAGTATAGAAGGTTTTTGAAATTTTTTATTTAATATGTGATATCAAATTAGCATGACATTTCATAATTTTTTAAAATAATTAAGCAGTAAATTTTGTTATTTTACTAGAATAAAAAACGGCAAATTGTCGAAAGAAAACAAGAAAAACCGCTATAGTCGGGTTTCCCACGGACCCACTCTGTCTCACGGGCAGTCGCACAAACATGCACAATATGTGAACTGTGTGCGCGCACAATTAGCGTTAAAATCCACAAAACTGACTAATCAAACCAATTCGACATTTGGCCGTTGAAAAGCTCGAACTAAATTGTGCATTTTTTTCACTCATCCGCTGCCAGCGGCCACTAGGACGGCGCACAGTGGGGTATTTTTCAAAAAAGTGGGACTTAATTCACACAGGCGAAATTGACTCTGCCTTATATTTTTCTTGTATTAAAGTTTATAAAATTAAACTAAAAAAAGTTTAGATAAGGCTTAGTGTAATTTTATTAAAAAAAATTGTTTTTCATAAAATTTTTGATGTTGAATTTTCTGACTTTTTTTTAATTAAAAATTCATTTCTTAGGAACTAATGCAGATATTTTTAAAATTTTAAATGTTTGTTATAGCTAAAACTTAAGGCTTTCAAATGAGTGCTCAAACGTGGTGCTGCAATCAAAGTGTGATTTTTCATAGATTTTCAAAGTTAATTTTAAAAACACAATAATTAAAAATTAATATTTTTTTTCTTGTTTTTTTTCAGTAATTTTATTTTATTTAACTAAGAATTAATTGACGTTTCATGTTTAACTTAACAAAAAAAAAAAAAAAAAAAATGTCTTTACCCATTGAAACCGTTGACTCTCACCAAAAAAAAAACACGTTTTTCCGTCCAAGTTTACAACTTTGATCTCAAATATCTCGCTTATCGCACAAAATCGCACGATCAAAATTTTGTAAACATGTTAGTGACACTTTAAAGTATAATTAAAAAAAAAAATTATCGCGTGCGGAAGCGTGTGGGTCAACTATATGTCCATGCAAAGCAAAAAAATCCATACATTTTGTAGACTATTAATATATATATTTTTTTAAATCCTAAAAAATTTTTTTTTTAAATTTAAAATTACCATAAAATTAAAAAAAGTTCAAAGTAACGGAATAAAAAAAACACACACACATTCTTTGAAAAATGTTAAAGATATAGCGCCTACAAAATTCCCCAAAACGGAAAAATATGTATCTTACTCATTAACTAAAAACTAAATCTGAACTTTGAACGTAGATTGTGAAGCCCAAAAAAATCATATTATCATCATATTATAATCATATTAAATCATTATAATTTAAACAGGGTTTTATAGAGAATTTTATCTATTTTGAATTGGTATGACTCACTTATTTGAAATCGAAAAAACACTTTTTGAATTAAGTCCCACTTTTTTGAAAAATACCCCACTGTGCGGCGCCTGCGTTCGATAACACAGGCCGACAAAATTTTCTTGACTAAATGATGGTAGCAGATTCTTATAGGATTTTCGCCGTAGAATCCGATTCTGACCTTGAAAATATCCGATTGGCTCTAGTTTTCAAGCAAAATGAGGTTAAAGGTGCCAAAAACTGCTTTTTTATACTTTTTGAACAGCTATAAATGGAAAAATCGATGAAAGAAAATGGCCTATATAGGATAAAAAGAAAGCTTAGACATTACTTTTTAATATCCAATATCAAAAAAGTGGAAGTATTCAAGATATACTTTTTTTACAAAGTCGGAAATATTTTGCCTTTGATTTGATACAGTATATTCACATAACCCCAATCTCCCCTACACATAAACTGTTCCCAGTTGCTTAAATTTTCATGTATCCACTTTTTCGATATTGGATCTTAAAGAGTAATGTCTAAGCTTTCTTTTTACCCTATATAGGCCATTTTCTTTCATCGATTTTTCCATTTATAGCTGTTCAAAAAGTGTAAAAAAAATCAGTTTTTGGCACCTTTAACCTCATGTTGCTCGAAAACTAGAGCCAATCGGATATTTTCAAGGTCAGAATCGGATTCTACGGCGAAAATTCTATAAGAATTGGCTACCATCATTTAGTCAACATGAAGTTGTCGAAATTTTGTCGGCCTGTGTAATATGTATATACACACATCTGTATGTGGGCCGGCCGCAACATTCACAATATACGCGTCTAATCAATTTTCATCGCTCGACTTATTGTAATCTGAAATCGTACCTTGAAGCACCATTGGGATGGTCCGCAAGGTCGGTGCAGCGTGATTGGCATCGCTACTCGCAAGGGAGTAGCTTGAGATTTAAATATATAACGTCGTTACACGGAGTCAACTTTGGGCTATGACTACTTTGCTACAAAATGATGTAATTATTTAGGATTTATCACAGACTTGCCGCATAATCCACAGAGCACTGTCTGTGCACAGGCGTTTCTTGGGTTTCGGAATATAAATTAATATAAATATGCGCAATTTACATTGCTGACACTTAAACCGTCAGCAGCGGCAACAACTGTAGCTTCTGCCTTTTTTACTTACCATTTTTCGAAGCAGGCAAATTGTTGTCCCTAAATTGGCGCCACCAACAACTCCACCGACTGTATTTCGGGTTGCGCGTATAATTAAATTATTGCAAGCTTATCGTTGATATATAGATAAGATAGAAGTGGGAGAAGGGACTGGCACTAATCCGGAAATATCGGTATACGCGCTGCAGCAAGTTAATTACTCGGATACAATCCGAAAAACTCTAACTCAATTATAACACGATTCCTCTTACAAACATTTCAAAGCGCTTCTAACGGTATAAGAGTACATTCTTTGGCTTGACCAAATACAATTGCAACGGCAAAATGGCTGCATCTATAGACAAGAACTTTTAATATGTAGCAATAGCTGTTTTTACCATAGTATGCTGGATGGAAAACGCAAGCTTACAAGTACTCCCAGACAGCTACCTGCACCTTAATCAAATAGGTCAATTAAGACATAAAATGTTAAATACGGTTAATAAGGTTTTATGTTTGTTTGTATTTATTTTAGATACGCAAGCAAACACCACTTTTATTTCGCCAAATGATTTTTATATTCTTTAATTTCGCCTATTTTGTTGTTTAAGGCAGGTTCTCACCTTGTGGTTGGAAATTTTTTATTTTTTTGTCTTATAAATCGGATGTATAACCCTTAAAGAGTATGTTCCACAAATTTTATGTTACAGGAGTTAAAGGAGTTCAAAGTTGCCAGTTTACTCTACGCGCCTACGTCGCCTGGGAAACAAACGCGTTTATCTCAGAACCATGTTTTCGGACCTTACGGAAGTGATTAAAGGCGCTGGGATGAACCAATCGTCACCCATTTTTTTGAAATGTTTGTAAGGGTCTTTTCTAACAAATGAACTAGAATCAGCCAAAAATATTGACAATTTTTTTTTTTTTAAAACGAACAAGTGAAAAAAACATGCAAAAATCGAAATTTTTTTTCAAAGCTTTATAACTTTTGTAATTTTTATTTTTTTTTATGATTCTAGTTCATTTTATAGATAATACAATTCAGATTAAAAATTTGTTTCGATTTTGTGTTTCGGATCACGCGTTTTGACGGCATCACTTCCGTTAGCGGGACACCTTTTCAAAAAAAATTTCGACTCTGATGGACACCCCTTCCCCCACTTTTTTTATTTATTCAATTTAAAAAATTGTGTTGCAAATAAATGTGTTTTCTTATCCGTTATGAACTTTCAGCAATGTACCTTTAACCGTTTGTTCAAAAAATTTTTTTTTCAAAAGTGCCATTTTTTGGGCCTACAAGGTGAGAACCTACCTTAAGCTTTTCTTTCATTACTTGATTATTTTCTTAATTTTCCTTTCTTTTCATATTTTTTTCACATCACCATTCTCTCACATATTTTCACTTTTTTAACTGTTTTTGTTTTTAGATTATGCCTTTCATAAAATTTGACTTGATATTTTACCAAAAAAAAATTAAAAACATATTTCTGCGATCGGTGGAGTTTTCCTTCAAGTTTAACCTTTCCTAGAGCAAACAGAGGCACTCTGTGATCTGTTCCTGTTTATTTACACCATTAAGCAGTATATGCACGGGCTCAATAGGCTCAAGTGGTTTTGACTGCGCCTCGCAAGCTATTGGCTGCGCAAATAGGAATCTTGCAGCGACAGACAGTGCTGCCAGCAGTCAGTTCAATAAAAAGGCTAGCTCAGCCAAAAAAAAGTCAAAAAAGGGACAACACATGTAAAAAAAGGACAAAAAAAGGCCAACTTATTGTTTTAACAAATTTATGTTATTAGGTACGATTTTTTTTAATTCAGATTCCCATATGTCATGATTATTTGTTAGCGGACTCAAACTTGCAATTAAACAAACATTCTTGAAGGGATAACAATTAATAAAAAAAAATTTACAAGCTCAATGGAAGCTCATCTTGTACTTTTTTAGGGTCTTGGCACAAAAACAAAAATTTGTTTTCGAATACGTTGGGGAGAAGTGGGGGTTGTGGGCATGGGGGGGTTGTAGGCACCCCTACGTATCTTTTCCCAAAATGAAGATTGACTTTTTTCGGTAACGTCATTCGCAAGCAATTACCTTATGTATGATTTACGCCAAATATCAAAGTAAACGACCACGTTTGCTTTTTGAAATGAACGAATTGGTTTTTTTTGTGCTTGGACAAGGTGGTCAAGTTTTTTTCAAAGATTTTCAAAAGTGTATTAATTAAAGTAAATCGATTAAGAAGGTAAGTGTAATGCATTTTTATTTAGTCAAAGTATTATACTAAATGGAACAATATCGATTTGAACCAAAAAATTTATGCAAACACATTTTTTAATTACTTCTTAAAATGTCTGCTAAAGTTGGTTGTGGGCACCAAAATTGGGTGGGTTGTGGGCACCCGTTTTTTTTTGGCAAATTTTTTTATTACCTACAATTTCTTGTAAAATTGTTTTCAAAATTTGTTTGGAACCCTCTAGAACATTCTTGTAGAAATCTTAGGCTCTTGGAAAAGGATCCTCTCCCGCTGAGAGGGATTATCACCAAGATTTGTAATTTTGCGATCGAGCTTTTCGTCTGAAATGTGTTGACATGCGGGCCAGTTATTACACATGTCAAAATTGTGTTTCCGACGATGAATAACGCCTATGTAGTCTTTGAAATAAATAAATTGTCGTTATGTTGATATTGGTTGCGGTTTTTTTCCATATTTTTCCATTTGCAGCATTTTTTCCCAGGGTGCCCACAACCCCCCCAAAAAAAAATTTTAGCTCAAAATTACGGTTTTACAAAAATCCATATGAAATTTTTTCGCATGACGAAATCAAGTATGTTTCTTCATAATTAGTTAGTTTAGGTCTCCAGCTTTACACAGATACCCATATGTCCAAATAATATGCACTAGTTCGGTAATTATAAGCCAAAAACAAAACTATGCCCACAACCCCCACTTCTCCCCTACTTTTAAGAAAATTTGTCCAAAAAAACATCATGAACTAATTTGCTAAAAACTCTTTGTATATTATTCATAGCATTTGGTGAGTACTATGTCTGATCGATTTAATCGCTTCAAACAACATTTTAAGCAAAATGAGATGTAACTTTTTAAGATGAATTCTTTGTTTTGAATAGTCTTCACGATTTTTGTGGTTAGCTCTTAAAAAATATGTCATTTAGTCTTTGAAATCAGGTAGCTTCAAGCAAAAGTAATTCAACTTTTTCTTCAAAAGTTATTGTCAAAAAAAGGCGAGATTTCCGGACAGGGGCTGTTTGAAATTATTTCCGGCTAAGGCCGTTTTAAAAAGCACAGATCTGTCCGGAAAAAGGCCAAATTGGCAGCACTGGCGACAGAGGCAGTGAGAGTCTTGGGCTGGCCTGCACGAAATATTCCCAAATTATCCTAAATTCTGGTCTGCGAATGATTGCAGCTGAATATTCACCTTGAACTGCAAAGAAAATCACTTTTCTTTGTTGTCTTAAATTAGGTTGACAAGCCTTGCTTCGGCTTGTCCACGTGAGGTTAAGAAAAACTTGGCTTGTGTGGCTTGAGTCCAGACCGAGCCTAGGGCTTTAATCACGCTTTTAGGCCCATTTCCGCAGGCCGCTAGGGTTTCCAGTGTCACTGTGACATTTGACCCCATAAAAAGGGTATCATCTCTGCGGAGCTCAACTCTACTATTATCTAGTTTTTGTTCTTTCTAGTATTTATTTTAGGTATTTCTAAACTCAATATATTCCCTTGTAATTTTAATTATTTGTAACAAATGTATTTACTGTTTTTGACAAATAAACCCTTGGATAAAAGGCAAATTAGACGTGGATTAAGAAAAACCTCTACCCACAAATCCATGCCGATTTGCCCTTGAGTTAAGGATAAGCGCCAACGAAAAAAATGGGCTGTAATTTTACAAGAGCAACCCTTTATTTTAGAAAATAAAACAAGAAAGAACGCTATAGTCGGGTTTCCCGACTATAAAATTTGCGATACTCATTGCCCTCTTTAAAAACAGTTAGCTAGCCCTCTTCAATAATGTGTAGCCTACTTTCATGCGCAATCAGTTTTAAGCGCCCTCTCTTAAAAACAAAATTGTTTTGCCTACTTTTGAGCGCAATAAAAATTTTCAACGCAGTTGTATACACAATTTCTTGAAAATGGTCAGATTTTAAAAATATAGATATTTGGGTAGATTTTTTCAACACGAACAACATTTGTAAGGGACACTTTTCTCTAGCACTAAAAATGTGGACACCACAGAGTTTTTTCCGGTTTGTGGGCGTAAAAGGGGCGTGGTCAGGTTTTGAAACAAACTTGATCTGCGCCTTGCTCATAGAAGTCTGTGTGCAAAATTTGGTGGTTCTAGCTCTAATAGTTCCCGAGATCTCGATGTTTGTGCGGACAGACAGACGGACGGACGGACAGACAGACATTTGATCGTTTACAGTATTTGCTTACTCTTCGAGTATCGCAAATAAATATTGATGTTGCGTTGCCTTGAATTTTTTGCGAACTCTTCTTAAAACTAAAAAAGTGCCTTCAGTTTTAGGGCAATACAATTATTAAAGGGGTTGGGTGGGTTTGGCAGGTTCAGAAACTTAAAATTTTTTATTGTCTCATTAATTTTTACAGAATCTCTTAAGCTTTATCCCAAATTTTTAAGTCGCTCCCAAAAAAAGTTTTGGGGATACAGTCCTGAGACGGTGCGCGCACAAAGTCAAGTGCATTGCACTTCAATTGCGTTTTTCTCAAAACTGTATTTTAAAAATCAGTTGTCAAAATTTCTCGGAAACTAATCAACCGATCTTGATGAAATTTTGCACAGGCCTTCGAAAAACGATTACCTAGTGTTTGAACTCATGACTATTTAAAAACAAAACAATGGTTAACAAATTTCACCAAAATTTGAATTTTTTTGAAAAAAGTTCTCTCTTTTTATTTTTTCTTCGTTTAGTTTATAGTTTTGGGTCTGTACCCAAAGGAAAATGTTTGGTTTTTTTTATTTTCGATGATTCTGTTAGGAATTATGCTGTCAACGCGAACGTACCTTTTTTCTGAGGAATCACCGGAAATGACGTCTCAATGGTTGACTGCTGAATATTTTTTTTTTTTTCATTTCAAAAGTTTTTCTTAAAATATGTATATTTAAGAAATTGAAAGTTATAATAAAATATTTCATTCCTTATATAAAATTTTTTTTTTGAATATAGTCCTTTTTTTGCCAATTAAACCCACCAAACCCCTTAATACCAATTTCTGAAATGTAGAAACATATTTATATGAGTGCAGCTTATACTGATTAAACATTTTTAGTCCACGATTACCTTGTTTTTAGGTCAGAAATTACCTAAAATTCCAGTTCACGCATATTCCTAATTTAAGGCCACTTGGCGCACTTTTTATGTAATTTTTATAAGATTTATATGCCATTTTGGCTATTTTGAGGACATGCTTTTCTTTGGGTGTAAGGTAAATACTTTTACACTGATATGTTACGAAAATTTTAAAATTTGGTGTTTTCGTTAGCGGCTGGAGCTTGTCAGTGCACTATGGGCAAAAAGTCCAAATTTTTGGCATTAATTAAAATAATAAAGTTAGAAATCTCAAAATTTGCACGAATGTTATTTAGACCATAACAAAATTTCGAAAAAAAATTGGTCAATTGGACCACGCCTTCCTTACGCCCCATTCGCTTGTTTCGTATTTTGTTACAGAACAATGGGTTTACTCATTAAAATATTTTTCAAAATGTTTGAACTTAAGAAAAATTATTATATTATTAAATTCAAGTAATTTTGAATTAAAATTTAAATTAAAATTTGATCAAATTAAAATTTTTTTTTGCCACACCTCTAGCAGCACTGCATGCGTGAACCCAAAAACACCTGCAAACAAGTAGAATTTTCCGGAAAATGGGCCAAAACGGGCAAAAAGCATTAATACCAACAGATTATTCAAACTTTTGGTAATAACATTGAACTTGAACCTTGCACAGTGAGCCCCAAGAGGTCACAGGTTTGATGAAAATGGTGACGAAAACTAACGATGGATCTTGGTTCGTATGTGTCTCCAGATTACAGAACTGAAGAGAAGTAAATCCTAGCTGATCGGTTTCGCGAGATATTTGTAAATGTAATTTTTTACTAGACTAAATTCAACATAAAAAAAAAAAACATTGAACCGGACCGAAAATTTTTTTTCTGGTAGAGTTAATTTTCTACATTAAGAAAAAAATTAAAAAAAAAATTTTTAAGCGAATTTTTTTAACGATTTTTTAAGTTTAAGAAAAAAATGTTCAAAGGCCTTTACTAGATTTCTTCATTTCTCGGGTTGTAGTCGGCCGATTTGGATGTTTGATACCAATTATCACTACCAACAAACTGATCTTTAACTTTGCGATACAGATCATTTGCATTCGATAAGTAATTTGTCAGCAAGAGCTCGACAAACACAAAATTTGTGAATTTTTCGGTTTTTTCACCATATCTTAAACACTCGAAGAAAAGTCGATGAAAACAATGGTAAGTAATAAAATGTTTGTATTCACATACAGTTTCAATATGTAACTAACAAATCCACATCAAAATATCACTGTTAGCTTGCCTCAGGACCAACGACAAGGACGTGGTGATAGAATGGTCCCATTTTTTGAATTTTTTTTTTTTTATATATTTTACCATTGTTTTCATCGACTTTTCTTCGAGTGTTTAAGATATGGTGAAAAAACCGAAAAATTCACAAATTTTGTGTTTGTCGAGCTCTTGCTGACAAATTACTTATCGAATGCAAATGATCTGTATCGCAAAGTTAAAGATCAGTTTGTTGGTAGTGATAATTGGTATCAAACATCCAAATCGGCCGACTACAACCCGAGAAATGAAGAAATCTAGTAAAGGGCTTTGAACATTTTTTTTTAAACTTAAAAAATCGTTAAAAAAAATTCGCTTAAAAATTTTTTTTTTTTTAATTTTTTTCTTAATGTAGAAAATTAACTCTACCAGAAAAAAAATGTTCTGTCCGGTTCAATGTTTTTTTTTTTATGTTGTAATTTAGTCTAGTAAAAAATTACATTTACAAATATCTCGCGAAACCGATCAGCTAGGATTTACTTCTCTTCAGTTCTGTAATCTGGGGACACATACGAACCAAGATCCATCGTTAGTTTTCGTCACCATTTTCATCAAACCTGTGACCTCTTGGGGCTCACTGTGCTTGGTTATTCGCTGTGCTATACAGAAGTTATGCGCCACAGAACATAAGGACAATTGTTAGTATAAGCCTAAAAATACACACGAACAATACGTTCGACAACTCAAAAACAACCCATAACTATCGAAAAACACGTATTAACATTTAATCTACATACTTTTTCCGGCTGCTTCCATATTTACACTTTTTATTTACTTGTGGGATCGAGTTAACAGATAGGCTCCAAGTTTAGCAATATTTCCCGCCTATTTTTACAAATAAAAGCTATCGAAAATTAGCTGACTTTGAGCGCGTGTCAAATTTTAAGGGTACTCCGAAAAAATGTTTTAAAATTATTTTTCTTCTATCTTATTATTAGGAAACAAAAAAAAATACCTACCTAATATGTTAAAATACGAAAATATTGTATTAATGCCAAAATTTCAGGCTTTTTACCCATAGTGCAGTGGTTGAAATAAAACATTTGTTCGTGTCAAATAAAATATATAAAAACCTTTTGCAGAATTATATTTAGTGTAGATGTGTTTAACACTAAAACGAATATTTTTTTAAAGTAATGCCACATACGTTTCTTACGGCTTGTAATGAACTTTGGCATTAAAGTAAAGCAATGCTAGTAAAATGGGATTTTATTATCATTAGAAAAAGTAATGCTTAACAATTCCAATGGTAATGAAAAAACAATTTGTTATTTTGACAAATGTAATGATGATGAAAAGACAATTCATTATTTTTGAAAAATCTAATGCTACTGAAAAACAATTCATTACTTTGTCAAAAAAAAAAAATATTTTTTCACTACAGTTAATAATGATCGTGAACAAATTTTGATTACAAGTTGCATTTAATATTTTTCAAATATATTTATTTTGACAAAGTATTGCAGCCGTAAACCATGAAGCATCTTCATATGGACTAATCCTGCGTTGCGGACGTTACACAGCTGCCGTTGACGTGGGTATTTAATCATGAAATGTTTGCCACATGCAGTTATGCTTGCTCAAACTTCCGTTGCGGACGTTACAAAAAATGGAATTCAAATTTGAGGCTTACGTACATTTTCAAATTATTTAACGAATTAAGTATAGTTAACCAAAAAAGTAAGACAGCTCAAAATGGAATGTATAAAGAAGCTTAAAGAAGATAGATAACTAGTTCCGTTGATAAAGGTAATCTTAATTTTAATTTGTTGCGGAAGAAGCGAATGTTACACTTCTTCCATCAATTTCTACATCAATCTAGCCACAATTTGGTTTTTTCTAAAAACAGGTCTAAACAAGAAAGAACGCTATAGTCGTCGCTATACTCATAGCCATCTTTAAAAAAAGAAAACAAGAAAAAACGCTAGAGTCCCTAGCCCTCTTCAAAAAAAGTGTAGCCTACTTTTGAGTGCAATAAATTTTTAACGCCCTCTTCAAAAAAGGTTAGCCTACTTTCGAGCGCAATAAAAATTTGTAACGCACTTGCATACACAATTTCTCAAAAATAGCCAGATTTTCAAAATGTTTATATTTTTAAGTAGATATTTTCAATACAAACAACATTTATTAGGGCCACTTTTCTCTACCATTAAAATTGTGGACACAAAAGAGTTTCGCGGTTTGTGGGCGTAAAAAGGGGCGTTGTCAGGTTTTGAAACAAACTTAATCTGCGCTTTGCTTATAGAAGTCTGTTTGCAAAATTTGGTGGCTCTAGCTCTTATAGTTCCCGAGATCTCGACGTTTGTACGGACAGACGGACGGACAGACAGACATTTCAACGTTTACAGTATTTGCTTACTCTTCGAGTATCGCAAATAAATACAAAAAAAATACCTTTTGCTAATATTTATCAGTTAAGTCAAAAAAATTAGTCAAGTTCTTTGTCAATTGCTTAGATAAGTTGAGTTTCTATGATTTAAGAAAATAATATCAGCACAAAATCTTGTAGAAACATGTTTTAATTAGCTTTGTTCGTGTTTTGGGCTGGTTTCAAATTTCTCGGATTAGCCCATATGTGTATTAATCAAATAATATAATTTTTAGGATAAGTCGCTTTTTTATGGCAAGGTTTTTACAAGAAAATACTCTTTTTGCAATCACAACATGTACATGACTTCCAAGAACTTGATAGTCGTAATGCAATGCCAAGTGCTTTTTTTTTCTTCCAATGGAAACAATTGTTCACAATAACCATGCCAAGGTTTCGGGATGTATGTACATCTCAAGCCCCCCCGCCTAATGCCAGTTTTGAACAACTTCTTTCACGTATTGGCCAAATGATGTCCATGATGATGAAAATGATGGAGCTTCTTATGAACCAGTTAACCGGGAACTTCGTTGCTAATGTACAGTCATGTCTAATCGCGGTATCCGTATCTCGTTTTGGAACGCCAATGGTCTCACTGGCAAAAGCCTTGAGCTTGAACACTTCATTTCTTCCAATTCATTTGATGTTATGCTAATTAATGAAACCCATTTCAACAGCCGTTCGCATCTTAGGGTTTTTGGCTATGACCTTTTACTGTCCAATCACCCGTCTGGTCGTCTAGGAGGGGCTGCAATTTTGGTGTTCTTTCACCCGCAATATTCTCACACAGTTTAAATTCATTTAAATGCAGCTGCGATAACTCTAAGCAGGGACTTAGGCGATTTGGTGCTTGTGTATATATACTGCCCTCCGTCGTTTTCCTGGTCTGCCAATGATTTCAAGCAACGCTTCAGTGGATTTTTCAACAGATTTATGGTAGCTGGTGATTGCCACATCTTCTAGCCAGCAAGTTCTAGCTACCGGATGCCCTACGCTCTTTTCATCTGATGTCACCAAAAGTCCAACTGCAGTTGACTTTGCGATCTATAAGGGTTGCGTCCAATTTCCTGACTGTTCATGAAGCGGCTGAACTTAGCTTTGATCACATTCTGCTTGAAATTTAATAAATATTTCATTGCTCCGCGGCTTCAACACAACTGGCCAAACCAAGGCAACGGACGGACACTGGCACGATTTTTAAAATTTTTAGATATCTGCGAAGACATTTTCAATACAAACAATATGTATTAAAGCCAGAGAGTTTCACGGTTTGTGAGCGGTAAAAAGGGCGTGCTCAAGATTTGAAACAAACATCATTTGCGTGGTGTATACACAAGTCAGTGTGCAAAATTTGGTGACTCTAGTTCTTATAGTTCCCGAGACTACGACGTTCGTACGGACAGTCAGACAATTGAAACGTTCACAGTATTAACAATGGGTCACGTCAACTGTATCAAAAAACTTAGGGTTATTTGTTTTGATTCGATAAAAAACTATAGAACAAGTTTTTCAAAACTCCACATCGTTTTAAAATTCAAAGCTAAAAAAAAATTATTTGGGCTTTGGAGAAATTGGCGAAAAATTTTTAGGGTGTACAAAAATTGTTTTATCATTAAAAAATATTAAAAAAATGTTATTTGCAATTTAATTTAATTTTTAGAAGCCAGCGCTGCTTGCGTGCATTTACTACGGAAAAACTATGCGCGGCAGGAAAAAAATGCAATTCCGACTGTCCAATATATATAATAAAAATATATAAATTGTGTATACAAGTGCGTTAAAAATGTATTGCTCTTGAAAGCAGGCCACACTATTTTTCAATTAAGAGGACTAGCGATTCTAGCGTTAATGAGTATCGCAAATCTGAAAGTCGAGAAACCCGACTATAGCGTTCTTTCTTGTTTTCTTTTTGGAATACATAAAAAAGAGTTCGAAGATAATTGTGTAAAAGTTTCACAGAAAAATTAGCCCTAGAACACTTTTAAAAACTATTTTCTTTGTTAAAAATACTGCAAATTAAATATTTTTAATATTTATTTTTTAAGATATAAAGATTTTCTTACACCTAAAAATATTTCGTTATAAATGTCTTACCGTTCGTAAGTTATAAACTTTTCTCCAAAACCCACAAAAAAAATTTTTAGCTTTGAACTTCAAAATATCGAAAACGGTGCAGAGGTACTGTACTTAGCTACACATTTATATGGGTTTTGTTTAAATCCAGAAAATTCGTTTGACACAGTTGACGTGGACTGACCCAATACTCTTTTTGATAATCGGAAATAAAAAGTGGCTTACTGATCCCAAAAAGTCACGTTTTCAAAATTGGCACTTTCACATCCATTTCTCTCCAACCAACCAGTTATTGAAAACTGCTAGTATGCAATTTTACAAAGCTTTACAATATATTCCGATCGATTTATAATTGGATGTGATCGAAAAGTCTTACCAGATTTTTAATTCTGCGGCTCTACATATATATGTATGTATGTATGTAGAAAGGGGTGGTCCTTATTTGGGCGACTTTTGAATTATCAACGGGGCACTTTCTCATTCGAATATGTACCTTTAAACATGAAATACTCTTTTTTTATGTTTTTTTAGGTCAAGATTTAGGGGTCACTACCAATTTTTAAACTTTAAGGGGTTAGGTGGGTTTCGAAAAAAAAGATCGTTTTTCTTTGTTGTCTTATAAATTAATACAGAATCTGAATATAAAATATTGTCCCAAAGTTTTAAGTCGATCCGCATGACAGTTTCGGGGATACAGTCCCATGAGTGTGCGCGCACAAATTCAAGTGCACTGCTTATCAAAACTCGGTACAAAAGAGGGGTGGGGAAGGAGACAAGAAGCGATTGTCTATGCGTTGTTCATTTGCACGTAAAATGTGACACAAACACTTAAATAAAACATTAATGAAAAATTTTGACAGGTGGTAGGGACCTCTAAATCTTGAGCTAAAAAAAAATTATAAAAAGTTTGTTTCATATTTAAAGGTATGTATTCTAATTATAAAGTGCCCCGTTGATAATTAAAAAGTCGCCCAAATAAGGACCACCCTAATGTAGGGGAGATTGGGGTGATTTTAAGGGGGGACATCTGAGTAACTTTTTTTAAAAATCGAATTTTTTTTTTTGCCTAAATAATTTTTTATGGTCTTAAAAAGAACATACCAAAAGATAGAGTCCGGCAAAAGTCTCTAAGTGTCGAAATTTTCCATTCTGCGGCGATGCCTCACATGTATATCCCATGGAACCTTTTGTGTTTAAACGCGTTTTTCTCGAAACCACTTTTTTTGAGGTGGCCGGAAACATAACTCGAACAAATCTTAACCGATCGATCTGAAATTTTGACAGTATATTCAAAATACCTATGTCTATCGACACACGTAGGATTATGTATTCGAATTAGAAAGTGCCCCGTTGATAATTAAAAAGTCGCCCAAATAAGGACCACCCTAATGTAGGGGAGATTGGGGTGATTTTAAGGGGGGACATCTGAGTAACTTTTTTTAAAAATCGAAATTTTTTTTTTGCTTAAATAATTTTTTATGGTCTTAAAAAGAACATACCAAAAGATAGAGTCCGGCAAAAGTCTCTAAGTGTCGAAATTTTCCATTCTGCGGCGATGCCTCACATATATATCCCATGGAACCTTTTGTGTTTAAACGCGTTTTTCTCGAAACCACTTTTTTTGAGGTGGCCGGAAACATAACTCGAACAAATCTTAACCGATCGATCTGAAACACACGAACACACGTACGTGTGTCGATAGACATAGGTATTTTGAATATACTGTCAAAATTTCAGATCGATCGGTTAAGATTTGTTCGAGTTATGTTTCCGGCCACCTCAAAAAAGTGGTTTTGAGAAAACGCTGCACAGCCGCCATTTTGTTTTTGATTTATTAAAAAAAATTGTATTTTGTACTTCGCACCTAATATTATAAAACCTTTTTTACAAATTTTCCATTGGCTTTTTCATTTGGCCAAAAAAAATTTCAGAAAATCCGATTTTTTTTTTTCAGTTACTCAGATGTCCTTCCTTAAGAAAAGGAAATATACACTTTTTATACTTTTGTTTATGTCATTCGATGTGATAAGCACTAAGCTTTTTAGGCAAAGTTCGCCGGGTCCATGACGACTTTTAAAAAATAAATTACTGAGGAAGTCATAGAGAGGCTTTTTTTTTTGTTAAACTTTTGGTTAAATGCTTACTTGTTTTTCGCGACATTTAGTAAAATATGTTTAACATGGTTTTTTTTTCCCTCTTTTCTATCAAACTTCGTTGGTTGTTTAATACTGTCAAGGCGGACTTACACCAAAAAAAAATTATATTTTTGCAACGCACGGGTACTTAGGTAAAGGAAGATTACAGCAATTTCCCAGGTGCGAGATCACCCCACTCTTTCCTACATTAGGCTGTGCTTTTTTATATAAAAAATGTAAGGTCCTGCCCCTCTATAATGTGCGCTTTGGCATACAAAAAAGAAAAAGTTTAAAAAATACGATTTTGGGTTTGCGCATTGCCTTTAAAGTTTATCATTCATACGTACTGTTACCTTGTTCAAATATTTTATTTTCATATAGGTTGCGATGACCTGGTTTTATAGCTTGAACTATACCAAAAAGGTGTCATTGTCACCATTCCACACGGCTTCCGGAGAAAAAACCATGTCGCCAGAACCCAAATTCCAAGATTAGAGTGTCTGTCGTAGCTATTAAAATTTCATTTTCTGCTTCTTAGTGCAAACTGTACACATGTTAGACATAAATTGTATTGTATCTTTTAGGCACCACTAAACAAATTGCTGTTAGGTCTTTTGCTGTGTTTGCAATCTTTTTCAAATTTAAAATTAAAAAAAATCCCTTGACTGTGATCTCTAGCCATATAGTTGATCTATAGTAAAGTGATCTTAGGTTCAGGCAGAAACATTCACTTCTGCCGTTGTTTATAGTCCAAGTTACCCTAAAACAGCGTTCTTTGGCACATTGAGGTCGTTTTTCACGAAAACTATGGGGGAAATGGAGAAGTTCCAAGGATGAGGTCGTGTTCAGCATACCGAGATTTATTAGACTTATACGGGGGTGCTACAGAAACCGTTCCTCCCGAAGTCCGCCCAAGTTCCAACCCAACGCAAAAACGTCGGTGCCACAGAAAACTCTATCATTTGCCCCATACTCAAATATTGAGATACTTCAGCGTTACCAATCAAAAACTTTGCGACAAATTGTCAATGCTCCTTTTTATGTATCCAAAGCAAATATTCACAAAGATCTTAATATTCTAACCATAAAAGAAGAAATAAATAAAACTAGTAAGAAATATATCGACAGACTTCACAACCACGAAAATAATTCAGCCTTAAGTCTAGTAGACAACAGTTTAACAATAAGAAGACTGAAAGGATATCATATTCTCGATCTCCCTCATAGATAAATTCAACAAACAGAAAAGATGTTATAAATAATAGCAGGGCTCATTGGAAAACTGCTATTTCTGTTAATTTAATATTAAACATACAATTTACTTATTGTTTAAAAAGACAGATTGTAAATAAAAATAAAGGAAAAAAAACAAAAAATTTGGCCCGTGTTTTAAAGGACAGTTTCATAAAATAACCACACTTGCACCTTTTCATAAATAATCAAAACTTTTTTAAAACAACTTTAATGAATTGTATGTGCTATCTGCATACAACATTTTTTATGTTTTGATCTTTTTATTTGCGATGCTCGAAGAGTAAGCAAATACTGTAAACATTGAAATGTCTGTCTGTCCGTCTGTCCGTCTGTCCGCACAAACATCGAGATCTCGGGAACTATAAGAGCTAGAAACACGAAATTTTGCACACGGACTTCTATAAGCAAAGCGCAGATTAAGTTTGTTTCAAAACCTGACCACGCCCCACAAACTGGGAAAAACTCTGTGTTGTCCACATTTTTAATGCTAGAGTAAAGTGGCCCTTATAAATGTTGTTTGTATTGAAAATACCTACCCAAATATCAAAAAAAAAAATTCGAAAATCTGGCCATTTTTAAGAAATTGTGTATACAAGTGCGTTAAAAATGTTTAATGCGCTCGAAAGTAGGCTAAACTTTTTTTTTGAAGAGGGCGCTAAAAACTGATTGCGCTTGAAAGTAGGCTATACATTTTTGAAGAGGGCTAGCTAGCTGTTTTTAAAGAGGGCAATGAGTATCGCAAATCTTATAGTCGGGAAACCCGACTATAGCGTTCTTTCTTGTTATATTTCAAATTCATCATTTTCCAAAACCGTCACCTCAAAAATTGCATGTGCCATTCGGGCCCAAACAACCAAAATGCCAACTTGCTCCAAATAGAAAATACCAAATTTTGAAGTCAATTTCATATTCAAAATATTTATTCTTATTTTTGTTATGGTACTATATGCCAGGGATCCCCAGCCCATAGCTCTTCGAGCTCATTTGTTTTTGTAATTGCTCTCCGCATAGGGCGAGCCATCGCGAGTACATGCACATGCTCATTCATCGACAAGGCAGAATACAAAAACCATTTTTCATTTTCTTCTGTTCTCCGCGCATTCGGTGAACTGAGCAAAAACACTTTCAAAGGCTTTACAGTTAGCTCGCTAAGCCGAATGGAAATTGTTGTTGGATCTTTGCACAGTCTACACTGCAAGAAATCAGTTGGACGAAAACTTGCAGGCAAGATGGTTGACGTATTTATTCACCCCATTTTTGTTCAGTGCAGAAAGCAGTTTTGGATAGATACATGTTTTAATTTTACACTCCTAAAATTTCAGAAAAACCCATTTTTTTTTTCAAAAGCTCATAATTTTTACATTTTTCATGTTTTTTCAATTATCCTAGTTCCAGCGATGCGTAAAAGTGTACAGATTAAGAATATATTTGTTTTTTGCGTTTCAGATTTTTTCTAAAAATTCCAAAAAATCCGCATTGAGGACGAGTTTTTCGCGGACATACCGCCATTGTTGGGTACTCCCCCCACCCCCCTTCACTTGGATCGCCCTCAAAAAAATTGTGTAGCTTCAATAAACTGTACCCTACAACTGGCTAAAATTTTATTCCCATACCTATCATACTTTCCAAGAAATAAATTCCAGAAAAAAAATCAGGTTTTGGGCGCCAACAAGGTGCAAGCCTGCCTTAATAAAACAAAGCGTGCATTGCAATAAAGTGTGACCGCGTGTTGCAAAAAATACTGGCTTGGGCTTTTAACGACGAAGAAGAAGACAATTTCTTTGAATTTGTAAGTGAATTCAACAAATTTTAAATATTATTGACTAAACGCTGTTTAGTACTGGCGAGCCATCGTGCTCTTGATTTTTTTTTAGAAACCGCCGATTTCGTAAAAGTATTCGCTCTGGGGGACTGATTTCATGTAGCGGCCTCTCAAAAGAAGCCATCTAGTACAGGGGTGGCTTGTGTTGTTTAGTTTGGCGGTCAATTTAAAATGTTATACTATTTTGTTTGTTAAGTTTTATGTGCGGGTTTTTTTTAGTTATTGGTATTGTCTTGCAAAAAAAAGGGAAACTTGTCATGAATTTATTAAAAAACAAATAAATGCCAAATAAAAATAGGAAGTCAGCCCTGTGTTTTTTTCGAATCGTTAGTCCGAACAACAAGTTCGAGACGGTCTCTGTAGCACCGACGGTTTTTTTCCGAATTTCCGAAAAACCGCCCCAAAACCGTCGACGGTTTCTGTGGCACCCCGGATATAGTCGCACTATAGTATTTTTTAGGCAGTTGCACAGTGCACTGTGGGCCAGAAATTTCACATTTTGGCCAAAAATACACAGAAAAAATTTTCGTGGGTTGAATCAACCAACTTTTACAGTAAATTTATTGTAAAATTATGGTACACGTCATTTATTGTTGCATTCTTTACTGTATTGACGGTCAAATTTACCAAAAAATTTGTAAATTGTACGTAAAATTGCCTGCGTGAATTTTGTTGTTGTTTCCGTTACTGTATTGACGGTAACATAACCCACAAATTTTGTAACTCTTACGTGAACATTTTTGTATGTATTTTTACTGAAGGGATGGTAAAGTCACTGTAAACACAGTTACAGTTTCCCCACTCTTGTGAATTTATAATTCCCAACTGGTTCTAGCTCGTCACAAACCAAGACCTAGAGGCCGGGCACTTAAAAGTTAGTCTTAGACTTCTATAGTCAGTCTTCACATACTTTTACACTAGCTGAAAACTACTGTAAAAATGTTCATTTTAAAAATTTTTTGGTCATCTGACTACTATGCGTGGTAACATCACATCAAAAGTAGTATTTTTACAGTAACAGTAAAGTTACTGTGACGACGAGGTTACCTTACAATTTTTCTGGTACGAATATACCTTACTGTAGTTGTTGGTCAAAAATTGGTATTTTTAATAATTTTTGTCGGTTGGGGCAATTTAACTGTGGAATTTTGGTTGAATTTACTGTAGATTTGTTATCGTTACGTGGTGTTTTACGTAAAATTTACTGTTATTGACAGTCAGTTACAGTAATTTTAACCCAGAATTGTCGGTTGGGGATTTTTAACTGTAGAATTGGTTGAATTTACCTACTCATAAAATATTTACTGTGTACCTTTTTTTTTTTTTAAGTTATTTAATAAAACTGCAATGGGATGATGTTTAGAATACTTTAAGCTATTTTATGCCAACTTTTCAAAAAAATTGGTTCGTTTTTTTATGTCATATTTTTAAAGTTAAAACTTCGTAAAACATTGGAAAATTTTTTGAAAATGTCGTTGCCTACAGCAATACAAAACATTAACAAAAGTTTCACACATACCTTATGTAGCAAACAAAAAAATAATATTGAAATTATTCCAAACACATCTTTTAAAAATTTAAAAAAATCTATAAGTTAGCTGTTTTTTTTTATAAAAATTTACTTTGCTTAAAACCTGCAAAAAAGTACCCTTCGCGATTTGAGTAAAACTTTTAAAAACCAATTATTTGATCAGTTGTCAATTCGGCCGGGGCGCGGGTTTTGTGCGACTCTCTTTATTTTTTTTTAATGAATTTTCAAAGTTGAGACCTAATTGGAAGTCGAACATGATTTTAGTGAATTTGTGAACTTAAAAATGCCTAATAGTATGCTTCACTCCAAATGTTCTATGCAAAACAACCAAAGTTCTATACAAAACAACCAAATCAACATTTTGTTGCATTCTTGTACATCCTGGTGTTAAAATATGATTTAGCAACCAAAAAGAAAAAAAACTTTAATAAAACAAAACATATTTTTGAAATATTTTGGGGTAGCAAAAGTAAAGACGCAACAAAGTTAGCGGTAAAAAAATATTTTCCCGTTCGAGTTTTTCTTAAACTTTAACGTAGTTCCCTCGAAAAGTTGGCATATTTAAAGGTTGATAAAAATGTAACCACTTAATATTTTTTAAGGATATATTTTTTTTTAGTTGCGATTTTTTGTTGTTGAGTTATTGTTAAATTGGCTTGAATCTCTGCTGTAGTTTTTTTTATAAATTAAAAACTAAAAAATAGGAAATATTTTTCAGCTTTGGCTTATGGCTTTGGCTTATTATCTAAATCTTAAAAAAATAGTACAACATTTAAATTTTCTTTTTTTAAAAGTTTAATATTTTAAGAACATAATGGCAAAATTTCAGCTTCCTAGCTACGCAGTGCACTGTGGGCCAAAAAGTTCATATTTTGGCCAAAAATCTGGCATTTCTTCCACGGCGTAGCTAGGAAGCTGAAATTTGGCCATTATGTTCTTAAAAGATTAAACTTTTGGAAAAACAAAACTTAAATTTTGTACTATTTTTTTAAGATTTAGATAATCTAAGCCAAAGTTGAAAAATATTTCCTATTTTTTAGTTTTTTATTTATAAAAAAAAACTACTGCAGGGATTCAACTCAATTTAACCCAAACTTAACAACAAAAGATCGCAACTAAAAAAAAAATATATCCTTAAAAAATATTAAGTGGTTAAATATTTATCATTCTTTAAATATGCCAACTTTGCGTGGGAACTACGTTAAGGTTTATGAAAAAATCGAAACCAAAACAATTTTTTAAGCACGGGCTTAGCTTAGTTAACATTTTAACATCAATTAAAATTAAAAAAAAAAATTTTAATTTAATTTAATTTTTAATTTTTTAGCTCTTAAAATCAACTTTTTAAAAGACTTCAAAAGTACGCAATTTTTTTTAAATAATGTATTTTAGTTACCAAACAAGAAAATTCCAAGAGTTTTGGATACTTTTAACATGTGCACAATTTCCAAAAATGGACTTTGACAGTTTTTTTTGGCTTTTGAGCATGCTCAACGCCTAACTTTAAAAATTCATAAACAAAAAACTAAGAGAGGCGCACAAAACCCGCGCCCCCAGGCGACTTGACAACTGATTAAACTATTTATTAAAAAAGTTTTACTCAAATCGCGAAAGGTACTTTTTTGCACAAATAAAGCAAAGTACATTTTTATAAAAAAAACAGCTAAACCTATAGATATTTTCAATTTTTAAAATATGTGTTTGAAATAATTTCGATATTATATTTTTTATTTGCTAAATAAGTTATGTGTGAAACTTTTGTAAATGTTTCGTATTGCTGTAGGCAACGACATTTTGGCTGCAATTTTCAAAAAATTTTGCAATATTTTACGAAGTTTTAACTTTAAAAATATGCCATAAAAAAACGTACAAATCAATTTGTTTGAAAAGTTGGCATAAAATAGCTTGAAGTATTCTAAACAAGATCTCATACTAGTTTTATTAAAATTCTTTTAAAAAAAATACGTATTTTTGGCCAAAATGTGAAATTTCTGGCCCATAGTGCAGTGGAAGAAATGCCAGATTTTTGGCCAAAATGTGAACTTTCTGGCCCACTGCGCAGTGTAATGAAACACACAATATTGCTTCTGAATTTATACCAACCAGATTTCGTTCAGAGGCAACTTTAAAATTATGCCGAGGTTCGTTAAAGTCAAAGTGCTGAGAGGAGGCGGGGCGGAACAAACGGATGTTGGAAGTCGCCAGCTTACATCCCCTTATAGCAACGCCCGGTTGTCGCCTTTACGTAACTGGCAAGAAATCTCTTGAATTATTTATGACAATTAAGTTGTAATTTCATTTTATTGCCTGCGCTAGAGCTAACGTGCACTGTCCTTGGGCATTAATGTGTCTTCTTGCATGCCCGGTATTATGTCGGAGTTTTTTTGTTCTGCCTTCATTTTACGCAGCTGCGCAGCATTTGAAGCCTCTGTCAAAATGTTCAGCTATGTACGTTCTTTACCACCACAAAGCGTTCGTTCAACCGATTAAATCTTAAATTGGAACAAATATGCTTTTTACGCCTTTAAAGTTGCCACTGATACTCTATATTTTGTTTACGTTTTTTTATACCAAATGTTTGCGAGGTATTTGGCAAATTTGCAAAAGTTTGTAAACAAGGGAATGTGTTTTTTGCGGAAAATAAATTTTTAGAAAGGTCTCATTTAGTCCACTGTTAATATAAAAAAACGTCCAAAATGTTGGATATACAATTTTTTGACGAATTATAGCACAAGTCGACAACCAAAAAAACCCAAGATTAAAAGCTAGAGTTTCTAAAAGGATTTTACGTGTAAAATGCAAGTTCGGAACAAAAAACCAACCCATAGTCTACCACTTCTTAGAAAATCGAAATTCCGAAAAATCGACTTGTTGGTACTTCTCAAGGCCCAACAAAAATTACCCCAACGTGGCCCAAGGCTGGAATTTGGCCTAAATGATACAAGAATCTTTCGACTTCAACATTGCATAAAAAAGTAGCACGGGGGACCTTTGAATGATTGATTCAAACGCATTTTGCTAAGTTAACTTTTAAAACTTTTTTGATCAGTAGTAGCCTAATTTTTTCAAATTCTAGTGTGTGTCTTGGCTGTTACAGCTATTAATTTTTTGTTAAACATAAGTTTAACCAACAAAATGAATAACTAAAACATTATGAATACGAAACCGTAACAGAAATAAAACACTTAACCAAAACCAAAACCCCTGCCAAAATTCTTATGTTGGTTTAAACCGTAACAAATAATAAACAGTAACCGATATTTGTTTCGGTTTTACTCCCTGGTTCAAACTAGTTTGTGTCCGGGCGTAGAAACTAAGAAAACTTAAAAAAAATACTTAGTTTGCTCTTTAAGTGCAGAAAACAAATTATAAGTTGTAAAACCAAATTCATAATAAAATATTATTTTTGGGCATAAAATAAAATGCTTGTGTTTTCCTACACAAGAAAAGAAAAAAAAAATTAACATTTATTGCTATAAGAATTCCAATAAAATATAATCATGAACAGGCACAAATCCCAAAATTGAAGCTGTTGTGTTTGGGCAGTAGCGATCTCGTTGAGTGCTTGGTACAGACTGACTTTATTCAGAGATCAGCGAGAGAATGAACATAAGTAACGTGTGTGTGTATACGTGTGTGTGCTTATAGAACGAAAGAATACAAAATAGTTTTGGATGTGTGAGGTAGCAAGAACACATTTTGGTTATACATAACACATCTCGTCTTTTAATTAAGAACTATTCATATGCTTAGATTTCTGAAGTCCTTTGGCTTAAAACGATCGACTTCCTGGCGAACACGGCTGCTTTGGCGTACTGGTTTGCCGGAAAAACGTTGTGTAGATTGTTTCTGCCTCGGCTGCTGGGTAGGCGCTGCTGCGCGTTCAAGAGGTCCAGACACAGGAACAGGATCAGGTTGCTGAACAACTTACAGAGTTGGCGGTCGATCTTGTTGCTGTATTTCTTGATTGAAGGATGGCTTTGGCAGTTCAGGAATCCACCAAAACTCTGGAGGTCTCTCGATTGAGTTGTTTGCTGGCAACTTCGGTTTCAGCTGGTTGAAATGGCGCTTGATGTAACCATTTGACGTGCGAACAATGAAAAGCATTTTTCCAACTGGACGGTCGATAATGCTTTCAATCCACTTTTCTCCCCTTGAATAATTTCGAGCGTATACCATTTGATTAGGGATGTACTTGGCGATTGTCTGTTTAGCTTCGACAGGCTGCTCGAAAAGTTGACTAAGCACGGTGCGGACTGGTCGACCGTGGATTAACTCGGCAGGAGTTTTACCTTGGGCGTTTGGAGTGAACCTGTAAGAAAAAAGGTATTTTGTTACAGCTACCCTAAGTGGTATACCGTCTTTGAGGTTCTTCTTGACTGCGAATTTAAACGTCTGTACAAATCGCTCTGCTAATCCGTTGGATGCTGGATGGAACGGTGCTGTGGTAATACGCTTTATACCGTGCAGTTTGCAGAATTCTCCGAAGGCGTCAGCTGTAAGTTGAGGACCCTTGTCGCTAACCGTGTTTTTCGGGTATTCTTCGATGGCGAAAATCGAAGAGAGTGCAGCGATCGTGTTGGCGGTTGTTGTACGACATTTGGATGAGAAATGGGAACTGTGAGTACGCGTCTACGCATATGAGCCACACAGCGTCGAAGATTGGACCGGCGAAGTCGATATGAATTCCCTCCCATGCTGTTGTTTCTGCTAGCAAACTTTGGCACTATCTTGTGCCAACGGATTGTTGCACTTGCAGATGCTGCATGACTGGGCAAGGCTTTTGATGTCTTCGTCTATGGTAGGCCACCAAACATGTTGTCTTGCCAACTATTTCATTCGAACAACGTCCCAATGTCCTTCATGTAAGAGTTTTAGGATATGGGCACGTAGACTGACTGGAATTACTACACGATTTGCGTCTGTGTGTAGGCAAAGCAATTGTTTGTTGATTGTGAGAGCAAATTTTTGGTAAAAGTAAGGCAATAGGGTTTCGTTGCCTGGCTGGAGTTTTTCTGGCCATCCTACAGACGTATTGCAGGACCTGCTTGAGAACTTTGTCTTTGTCAATGTGGTTGCGAATGAGCTTAGAATTTATCGGTGGTGACACTTCGACTACAGTGTGGCAAGGTTCCTCTTCTTTGTCGAAGTCTGGATCTGTACCCACTGGAAGGCGTGAAAGAGCATCTGCATTATCACGAGCAGATGTGGATCGATACTGGATATCGAAATTGTAGGCCATGAGAATAATAGCCCAACGTTGTAGCCTGTTTGACGTTATCAACGGAAGATGCTTGCCTGGATTAAAAATGGTAACAAACGGCTTGTGGTCTGTGATCACGATAAACTTTCTCCCATAAAGGTATTGGTGAAAACGCTTTACTCCAAATATAATGGAAAGTCCTTCCTTTTCGATTTGGCTGTATTTAACCTGATGCTTGTCGAGCGTTTTAGATGCGAAAACAATGGGTCTCTCTCCGCCATCTGGCTGAAGATGCGAAAGCACTACCCCGATGCCAAAGGATGAGGCATCTGTAGCGAGCACTAGCGCTAAATTTTCATCAAAGTGAGCTAGCTGCGTTGCGTTTATGATGTGAGACTTAAGAGCTGTAAAAGCCTGATGCTGTTGTGAACCAAAAAAGACGGCTAGGGAGGACGGTTCACGGGAGCAGCCAACTGCGAATAGTTTGGAATAAAATAACAATAATAATTAACTTTACCCATGAACAACAGTTTTACAGCCTCCAAGCCTGAGCTGTCTGGGAGAATGCCGTTTGCGCTGATTCTTCGCCCTATGGAAGATGGCTGGTGCACTTGCAATCCCGTAAGGAAGACGCTGATATTGAAAAAGGCCCAGTGGTGTGTTTACCACCATGATTTCCTTCGAAGCCTCATCTAATTCCATCTGGAGATAGGCATTCTTGAGGTCTATCTTGCTGAACTGCTTACCATGACGAATGATGTGAAATAGAGCTTCTTTTGTTGGTAAGGGATACTGTTCGACGTCGATTTGTTCGTTGACTGCCTTTTCAAAATCGCCACAAATACGAATATCGCCACCTGGCTTAGGTGCGAGCACGATTGGGGATGCCCAATTGCTGAGTTTGACTGGTTTCCGAATTCCGGCTTGTGTGAGTCTGTCTGCTTCTGCTTTAAATTTGTCCATTTGAGCGAACGGAATTTGGCGGCTTTTATCAAACTTTGGTGTCGCTGAAGATTTTAAAAATACGCTGGCTTTGAAATCTTTAATGACACCCATGGCTGGTTTAAACACTTCGCTGTACTTGTTGCAGAGGTCATTTACTTTGTCATTATGCACCTCAAAAATGTTTGATACTTGCATGATATCAAATCCAAAAACGTTAAATAGATCCATGCCGAAGAGATTAGTCGGAGTTTCTATATTTGCCACGATTATGACCACTTATTTCTCAGCTCCCCTAACAATGGTATTGGTGTATGTCCAAAAGCATGAAAAACTCAGGAACACTTGTGCAATTTCGGCTTCTGCAGCGGGGCGTATGTTTTGGAGTTTATCACGGATGCTGTTGCTCCGGAATCCATTTGAAATTTGACATTTGACTTGACACACAGACGACAGCTATATGACCTTTCCTATTGCACTGGTGACATACGGCGGTTCTGAACCTGCATTCTTCTCTCTGGTGAGTTTGACCACAACCAGAGCAAGACTTAATATCACCTTTAAACGATCTGGCATCATTTCCACTGCTTGCTGGCTTCTTTGTGTATGTGTGGATCGCATTGATTGGATCCTGTTTGTGTATGTTCTCTTTTAGCGCTGCAACGATTATTGTTGGTGTCTCATAGGTTTCTGCAACTATGAGTACATCTTCAAGAGTTGGCTGTCACTTCTGAAGAGCAGATGCCCGGACTCCATCATACGGAGTATGTACTATGATCTGATCTCTTATCATCTCATCTACATATTATTATTATTATTATATTATTGGGGTGTTAGTGTACCGCGATCTGTTTAGATCTATTGTACCCCCATTCGGAGCCTACAGCTCAGATATCAACCCATTTCCTCGAACAAAGTCGAGGAGTTTTGATGGGTTGATTCTTCCTAAGAGCTCGTGTGATAGAGTTCTCGATCCTAAGGTTCTGCATCTTATATTTATTAAGGCCGGACAGTCTGCGATGATGTGTGTAGAGGTTTCGTCCTCCATGTCACAGAATCTGCAAGTCCTGCTGCTTGTTATTCCTATCTTACCTAGGTGACTTTTCAGTCTGCAGTGCCCGGTTAGTAATCCGGTAACGATCCTAAGTGAATTCTTCCCTAGTTGCATAAGTTCCTCGAACCTCTTCTTGTTGTAGTTTTCTATTAGAGTTTTGGCTTGCCTTAGGCCTGGGGTATTGCTCCAGTGTTCTTGCCTCATGGTGCCTTCCTCTTTCCTAATGTATTCTTTTATTGTATGCCTTCCTATGCCACAGTAGGGTTCTGGTCCTATCAGGGGCTGTTCGGCTCCTAGTTTTGCCATTTTATCGGCAATTTCATTTCGGTATATGTCCCTATGACCCGGAATCCATCTGATGGCCAGTCTATTTAGACTGCCCAAACGGTTTAGTTTACTCTTCACCACTAGTACTATCTTTGAGGTGACTTTATCACTGCATAGAGCAGTAATTGCTGCTCGGCTGTCCGAAAGGATCGAGATGTCCTTATTCCTTTATCCACGCTGTATGTTGAGCTCTGCACAACGTCCAATAGCGCATAGGCAAAGGATTCGTGGTATTTTATGCGGGGCCCTACCACTCCAAGGCCAGTGCCTTTTTGTGTCAGGGATCCATCTGTGTACCATGCTATGGTGTGTTTAGCCATAGGGTGCACTTCGGACAATGTGGTCCAATCTTTCTTATTGCCTAAGTGTGCTGTGGAGTTCAGCTCGAAGATTAATTCGGCTGTCATTTCATCCCTAGGGTGAAGTATTAGAGGCACCTCACCTAACAGATTAGTCGCATCCCTGTTATTTAGAATGCAACCACTACCCGTGCCCTCAGTGCTTATTCTCAGGAGGGTAGCTTTGCGTTGAAGTTCAATTACATAATGGAGTGGTGTTAGCTCCATCAGAACTTCTAAGGCAGTTGTAGGACAGGTTTTCATTGCCCCTGTCATACAAACGCAAGCAAGTCTTTGCAACTTTTGTAACTGTTTTTGTATGGTGCTGAGCTTAGCTCGTTTACCCCATGCAATTGCTCCGTACGTGAGAATTGGTCTCACAATCATTAGGTATAGCCATCTTATTATCTGGGACCTGGTTCCCCAGGATTTCCCAGCAATTTTTCGACAGGTATACAGAGCTCTATAACACTTTTCCACTGTCTTTTGGACGTGGGAAGCGAAGTTTAGCTTACTATCTAAAGTGATTCCTAGATACTTAACCTCTCGGCTAGTTTCTATAGGAATTCCTAGCAATGAGATTTGTCTCATTCTCTGTAGTTTGTACTTCCTTGTGAAGGGAACGATGACTGTTTTGGCGGGATTTAGGTTGAGTCCAACCTCCCTGCACCAGTCTAGCGTTATCTTGAGTCCGAGTTGGACGATGTCACAGAGTGTCTCTTCAAATTTGCCTCTGGCAATTATCACAATGTCATCGGCATATCCCTGACACTGGATCCCCTTTTCAGCAAGTTTGCTGAGAAGCTCATCTACCAGCAGACTCCATAGCAAAGGGGAAAGCACTCCTCCTTGCGGACAGCCTCTGCTGGTTGCTATCGTCATGTTATCTGAGCCCAGTGTACATGTTGCCTGTCTGGATTGTAGTAGGTTACCAATCCATTTACTCGTTGTAACATCTATGTTCCTCCTAGACAGGGCAGCTCGAACCGCATCATGTGATGTGTTGTTGAAGGCTCCCTCTATGTCTAGGAAGGCACAAATAGCAATTTCTTTGCTGTCAACTGCCCCCTCTAGGGTACGGCATAGTTGATAAAGTGCCGTGTCTGTTGACCGGCCTGCTCTGTATGCATGCTGCGTGTGTTGCAGCGGACAGTCTCTGAGAGCTGTTCTCCTAATATTGTAGTCTACCAGTTTTTCCAGCGTTTTAAGCAAAAACGAAGTTAAGCTGATAGGTCTGAAGGACTTTGGGCTGGTGATATCTTTCTTCCCGGTCTTGGGGATGAAGACCACCCTAGCGCTGCACCATGCACTTGGGATATAGCCAAGGGCTAGGCTGCTTACCATTAGTCTTCTTAAGCGGGTTAGGAGTAGCTCCTGCCCCTGCTGTAAGAAGGATGGAGAGATCCTATCTAATCCCGGTGACTTAAATGGTTGGAAGGTTCCAATAGCCCATTTAAGTTTTAATATTTCCCGTAATGGGAGTACTTCCCGGGAAATGCGTGTCAAAAAGAAGTTCTAATTTCTCCCGATCCGTGGAAGTAAAGGTGTTATTACCTTTCTTCAGGGCTAAATTACTATCCGTTGCAATTTTGGCCATTGCCTTGTGCAGTCTTGCGCCCTCGTTGACGTTACTTATTGCCTCACAGAAGTTTCTGTAGTCCTTCCGTTTGGCTTTCCTGATCTCTTTGTTATAGAGCGTCAGGCTGTGCCTGTATCGTTCCCAGTTACTTTCAGTTTTTGGCCTATTGAAGAGCCTTCGAGTGGTGCGTTGTAGCTGTTCAAGCTTAGCATTCCACCAAGGTGCGTCTGTTTCCCGTTTCTGTCTGCCTAGTGGACAACTGTCTTCAAAGGCATTCACTATTTCGTGACCTAGGTTGTCTACTGCTCTATCTAGTTCCAAGGGATGTCTAGGGTATCCTGACGGTTCGTTGGAAAGATTTAGCTCTAGAGTTGACCTAAACTTATCCCAGTTTGTTTTCCTGGGGTTTCTTTTAGGGGTGTACCTTTTTGTGTTGAAGGCTACTTCAAACAAAATTGTCCTGTGGTCGGACATGGATTCTTCTGGTGACACATGCCAGTTCCTAATGTGGGGCTTGATTGAATTGGTTGCCAGAGTTATGTCTAGCACCTCTTCTCTTACCTTGGTAACAAATGTCGGCGTGGAGCCGACATTACAAATCTCTAGGTTATTGTTTAAAATAAATTCTAGTAGTTGCTCACCTCTGTTATTAACATCAGTACTTCCCCAGATCACATGATGTGCGTTGGCATCACATCCGATGATAAGGGGGATCTTGTTTTTCCGGCAGTGGTCCACTAGCCCGAGTATTTCTGGCGGTGGACAGGCTTCCTCCCCAGCAAAGTAGGCGGAGGCCACTGCTAGCTTCTGTGTAGCTCCTGTGCCGTCGATGGAGATGGCGACACAGTCCCTGCTCAGGAACTCTGAAAAGATATTGTAGTTGATATCTTTCCTTATAACAATGCATGATCTGGGAGGTAGTTCTCCTGGATCGCATATTACCTTGGTATCCTTCGTGTACAGGCCTTTAATGCCACGGTGCCACCATGGTTCCTGTACAAGGGCTAGCCCTAGGTGTTGGGAGGTGATCATCCTGGCCAAGACAGCAGATGCTGCTTGGCCCGATGGATGTTCACCTGGGCTAGCCGAGTGCTGCTTGTTGCAGCCATCAGATGAGGGATTGGGGCCCCGTGACTTCTGATGAAGAGAGCGAGCAAGTCTCTCCACCACCGTCTATCACGGTGACATCCGCCTCATCGCAGCTGTCGTCCAGGAGGAGCTCCTGGGCCAACTCTTGGGATGACATGGGGTGTCCATCCCCCTGGTCGTCCCCAATCTCCATGACAGATTGCCTGTCCTCTCCACTCTGCGCCGTCGGCTCCACACTTGGTGGTTCGAGGGTATCCTCGACAGCCTCGCAGATGTCTCCACTCGCAGATGTCTCTTCTGGAGCCTTCCTGGTCTTCTTAAGACCGCTCACAGTGACGTGACCATATCGGAAGTTGAGCTGGTGGTCACACTCCACTATCTCGTCCTTCCCGGTCTGGTCCATCCCTACTACGAGGAGTGCACCAGCTCCGTCGTTTCTCCTGGAGATGATTTTCCAGGCGTCTGTTTGAACGCGGTTCTGGAAACCGATGAAGGCCAGAATCTCCTCGTTCGTCCTATCTGCGCTCCTCGGGCAGAACAACGTGGCGTTGTATACTGCCGGGATGTCGTCTCCCGTGCGTGTTTCAAGGGGTACTCCCTTCCACGTCCGCAGCTGAGGTGTGGCAAGTTTAAGCCACTCAGCTGTGCCCTCGTCCAGGCAATCGATTATCAGGTGACCCACCCTGAAGTGGATCCCCCTGAAAACGACCGGACCGCTCCACGCTGACGTGAGCATCTCGTCCATGATAGACTCCTGTAGTCCAGACAGCTCCTCGTTGGTCAGGCTGACCACCGGGAACCTCTCCGGGAGGATGGCCACCTTAATGAACGATGCCTTCTTGGCAGCCTCCGCGTATGTCGGACGGGGTCCGGTGGGCGGTGGTGCCGGGCCAGAGGGTCGTCCTCCGGCGGGTGTCGGTTTCTGGTCTCGGCGAGGCTGGGAAGGTTGCTTCCTGGCCTGCACCTTTGCCTTCTCTACCGCTGCTGCTTGTGATGTACTCGGTCCATCTTGCCTCGGGGCCCGTGAGGTTGTCTCACTAGCCACCTTGCCATGCCTGGACCTTTTGGGGGTGTCTGTGGGTGGTGTACGGCTGGTGTTCAGCCGTTTGCCAGCCGGTGCTGCTGCTACTGCCGGTTGCTCCCTCGGCTCCTACATCTCATCTACATAACTTGACAAACAACCGTTTGCGTTGCACACAAATTGCCATTCACTAGCGTTCCGTGCAAGTCGGCTACCCACTCTCTATGTGTTTGTAACTTTTTTAAAACAACGTTAATGAATTGTATGTGCCATCTGCATACAAAATTTTTTATGTTTTGATCTTTTTATATTTTAAATAAATCATTTTCCAAAACCGCCACCTCAAAAATTGCATGTGCAATTCCGGCCAAATTCCACCCAAGAAACCAAAATGCCAACTTGCTCCAAATTGAAAATACCAAATTTTGGAGTAATTTGCATATTCGAAATATAATTGTTATTATTGTTATTGTACGCTTTACTATTGTTTATAACTATAACTATAGCATGTCAAAATTTCAAGTGAAAATAAGTTGTACTTCTTGTGAAATTAAGAAAACAAATCGTTGCATTGCAATTAAGTGTGACCGCGTGTGGCAAAAAATACCGGCTTGGGTATTTAACGATGAAGAAGAAGACAATTTGTATAAAAATGTAAGTGAATTAAACAAATTCCAAAAATATAATCGACTAAATATTATTTATTTCTAGGGGAAAGCATAGAACAACTAACGAGACAGTATCTTCTTGACATTTTTTCAAGAAAACGTCGATATTGCAAAAGGATTCGTGCGAAGAGACAGGGTTCTTGTCGCGGTGGCTTGGGATAGGCTCACCATTGACCTAAACAATAATGGACCACCATGTAAAACTGCTGATGGGTGGCGCCGAGTAAGAATTTTTTTTATTTCTCAAAGGTTTTTAGTCCCTCATTTTTATGTAAAGGTGTGGAAGAACTGGAAACAGTACATCAAAAGAAAAATATCGCACAACAAGAAGGAGACAAGCGCGACTGGAGGTGGTCCCTTTCAGCAAGAAGCTCTGACGCCTACCGAGGAAGCCATAGCCTTTACAATTGGCCTTTACCAGATGGTGGATGACATATCAGGTGCTCAGCCATTTGGCTTATCGGTACCAGATAAGGAGAACTGTCTGCCTGATGCTTCGGGTAAGAATTGAATAATTGCAATCAACTCGCTGTTTTTAGTCACAATCATAATTTTTAGCTTCTGATCCAATTCCGAAGAAGAAACGTAGCCGCGAACCCAGCAGTGATCCTGAGGAAGTGGAGGAAGAAGAAGGCCCAGCAAAACGCAAGGATACTACTTCCAAGCTACCGCCGAGCTAAGCACCCTTGTGGCTGAAGAAGGTGCTAAGATGGTGCAGCAGATCCAAAGCATAGAAGGGCTAAACATGACTTTAAGGTCTAGCACAGATGCCATTTTTGAGCAAGTGGAGAAACAAACTGAATTGGTTAAAGAAAATAATAAGTTGTTAAGTTTATTGTTAAGAAAAGATAAGTAAATTAGATATGTTAAAAGATATGTTATTAAAACCTTAGAAATAAAACAGATTTGAATGTATTACATTTGTTTATATTTAACAAACTTAACGGTGCCTTAAACTAGATGCAATTTCATCACGGATACTCGATGTTTCCGCTGGCCCACTATTTAGTAAAATAACATCTTTCGCATCTTCATAGTTTTGCAAGTGTTCCCTTTCAAATTCAGAATCTGGTTCATTGCGATCTCGGCACAAGTTGTAAAGAGCACAGCAAACGTTTATAATACGGCTAACCTTAAGAGGGTGGTACAATAAGCAGCCTTGAATAGATCGAAATCTACTTTTGAGAACTCCAATTGTTCTTTCAACAACATTTCCGCAGCTGGGCTTCGATAGGCAGTCAAAACGAGAGGTTCGAGTGGATATCCAGAGTCCCCAAGAAGCCAGCTTCTACGGACCCCACTATCATATTTACGTTGCAGAAATTCTCTAGCCAGACTCAAGTTCCACGCGAAAGAATCATGGGTTGCTCTTGGCATTGCTGCATCCACAAAAAGAATATATATTTCGGGTCCGGAACCCCCCATGGGATCATATACTTTCATGCATAGGGGAGAGTGGGGATAGGTGAACCACGGGGATAGATGAACCAGTACAAATATTTTACCTTCTGACATGTTTTTGTGCACCATTTATATGTGTGTTGCTTACTTAGTCGTTATCATAACCTCACACGCACGCAAAATCGCGTCAAACGATTGGTGTCGTTTTTATCGCTAATCGAAGTTTGTATTCCCCGTTTGCAGCTTCAAGCATTGTCTGGATAACGTTCTGATCTGCCGGCATCTTGATGAAAACGACGACGCGACACTGTATTACACAAAAACGATGTATTTTTGCGGCTGATAACACGGTTTATTCAAGAATGTTGTATTCCTGCTGAGATTCTTCTTTTTATCCTCGTCGCCAATAATGTTGTGTTTGGGCAGAAGCAATCTCGTTGAGTGCTTGGTATAGACTGACATTATTCAGAGATCAGCGGGAGAATGAACATAAGTAACGTGTGTGTGTATACATGTGTGTGCTTATAGAACGAAAGAATACAGAATAGTTTTGGATGTGTGAGGTAGCGAGAATACATTTTGGTTATACCTACATAACAGAAGCAAACATAGGGCAACTGATTTAAGGTAAAATAAAATATTCTACCATTTTAGGTATATTTTTAACAGGCCCTTGAATATGATAATAAACTTGACTTATACGGGAGATTTCAACTTTAAGGTCTTATTCCAACGACGTGGACATTAGAGTGTATCAAAAATCAACTTTTTTTTGATTTCGATGACGCCGGGTGCGGAAATTTTTTTGTGCTTTCATTTGACATGGATTTACAACTTTTTCGCACCCAGCGTCATCGAAAACCAAAAAAAGTTGATTTTAGATACACTCTAATGGACACATGAATGTTCAGGCCGGGGACAGTTTTTGTTCAGTGCAGTGGTGTTTTAAGTATACAATCCAGCTTAAAATATCACGGTAACTGTTTGGCATAGGGGTCAGGCCATGTCAAGTGTACCCAAAATTTTTTAGATTCGAAAAAAAATTATATGAACGTGTAGCTTAGGACAGTACCTTAAAACACTTTTAACAGTTTTTCGAAACAGTTTTGAGCTTTAAAGTTCAAAAAATTAGATTTTAAAGCTTTGGAGAAAAATGCATAACTCTCGAACGGTTTGGCATATATCGACAAAGTTTTTTTTGAGTGTAAGAAAATAGTTTTGTCTTAAAAAAAATATTAAAAAAAATGAACTTGTAATTTAACACCATTTTTAACAACAATTGTTTAAACAAATTGATTTTCAAAAGTGTTCTAGGGCAGTTTTTGCTTTGAAACTTTCGCACAATTATCGTCGAACTATTATTAATAAAGTAGCAAAAAAAAATTGTTGCACTTTTGCCTTTGACAGTCGGAATCGCGTTTTTTGTCCAGCCAATTGAGATAAAGGCAACTACAAATGTGCGCATATCACGAACGTCACAATGACCAAACGTTTCTATGTAATAAAAGAGAGTGGGAACAAGAATGACTTTAGAGATTAAAAATCGTATTTGTTCAGCTACACAGGATTTTGATAGTGAAAGCTATCGCAACAAACCAAATGTGATGTGAGACCAGTTGCATTAGCTGTATGCTTGCTCCATGATAATGTTTTGCTACACAGACAAAATTTTACGGGTAAATTCAACCAATTCTGTGGGCTACATTTACTGTAACTGGCTGTCAGCAACAGTAAATTTTACGTAAATCACCACGTAACTATTACAAATCTTCGGTAAACTCAACCAAAAATCTACAGTTAAATGGCCACATATATTAATATATATTAAATATTAACTTTTTACCAAGATTTACACTTCACATTTTTTTTTTAATAGTAAAACTACCAATTTATTTGTAATTGAACAACCTAAAAGTAAGTTAACAAATTCTAAAAGTAAGTTCACCAAAATTCCAGTTTAACCCTTCTGTGAGCGGAAGATTTTATATACGTTGTTGAGCGGAAGACACAATTTTGTGCATCGTGTTTGAACCGCGTATATCTTAAAAACCTTTATTCAGAAAAATTTGAAATTTTTACTGAATATGTATTAACTCAAAATCATTCAATTTAAAATTAAAATTTTTTATTTAAGCCTACACTAAAAAAAATTTTTAAGTTTTACCTTGGAACAAAAAATTGCAGGTGAGATTAATTACGTAAAACTCGCAAACAGATCAAACAATTGAAAAACGGTATACTACGTTATAGGACTTTTAATAAGCTTTCCAAAAAGGTCAAATGTGTCATACTTTTCTTTAGAAGAAGTCACTATAAAAGTAGTTCAAAGGTCTAAAAACGTGCAAAAAATGTGTGCAGGTAGTTTGTTTTACCATAAACCCTTTTTTGGGTCATTCCAAAGGCGGTCATAAATGATTTAGGTGATTTGTGACCGTTTCTTTTATTAGCAAGAGTACCTAAAACCACAAATACCCCTTTTTGGACATTTATAATTTTTTTTATAAGAATAATAATTTTGAAATGCAAATAATACTAGTTTTCTAGTGTTTGTGGTATTATTTATCAATTTTGTATAAAATAAATGTAAGTTTTTAACAGTATTGGTTGTATGACACATTTGATCATTTTGGAAAGCTTATTGAAAGCCCTATAACGTAGTATATCACGTTTTTCAATTGTTTGATCCTGCAACTTTTTTTTCAAGGTAAAACTTAAACAATTTTTTTAATGTAGGATTAACTTAAAAATTTAAATTTTAAATTGAATGATTTTGAGTTAATACATATTGACTACAAATTTCAAACTTTTCTGAATAAAGGTTTTTAAGATATACGCGGTTCAAACACGATGTACAAATTTGTGTCTTCCGCTCAACAACTTAGTTAAAAAAACTTTTTCCCTAATAAAATCCAAGATAACCAACAGATTTATTTAAAAATCGGCAAACTTGTTAAGAATCGTTGAAGACGAGTTGTCAGAAAATTTCAGATCGATAGATATCGAGATATTTACAAGCAAAATCGAAATGGAACAAAAATGTTCCTTCCGCTCACAGAAGGGTTAAGTGAAACTTACAAAAACATCCAAATACACATATGTACACTTGGCTTTCAGCTAGCGTGAAAGTATGTGAAGACAGACTATAGAAATTATTCCTTTAGTCTAAAGTCTTAACTTGTAGTGCCCGACATCTGGGCTTAAACTCGCGGCGCGCTAGCACCAGTAGGGAATTATAAGTTCAGAAGTGTGGGGAAACTGTAACTGTATCTACAGATACTTAACTGTCACTATAGTAAAAAATACACACAATAATGTTCACGTTAGAGTTCCAACATTTGTGGGTTATGTTACTGTCAATACAGTAACCGAAACAACAACAAAGTACACGCAGTCAATTTTACGTAATAGTTACAAATTATATGGTAAATTTTACCGCAATTTCAGTTAAAAAAGCAAAAGTAATTTCGCCAAAATCCTAGTAAAAGTGAAATTTACCTAAGCGTCCAAAAACACACATACACATGCACCTGGCTTTCAGCTAGTGTGAAAGTATGTGAAGACTGACTATAGAAATTATTCCATTAGTCTAAAGACTTAACTTTTAGTGCCCGACATTTGCGTTTAGGCTCGCGGATCGCTAGAACCAGTAGGTAATTATAAGTTCACAAGTGTGGGGAAATCGTAAGCAAATACTGTAAACGTAGAAATGTCTGTCTGTCCGTCCGTCTGTCCGCACAAACGTCGAGATCTCGGGAACTTTAAGAGCTAGGACCACCAAATTTTGCACACAGACTTCTATAAGTAAAGCGCAGATCAAGTTTGAAACAAAACCTGACCACGCCCCTTTTTACGCCCACAAGCCGCGAAACTCTGTGGTGTCCACATTTTTAATGCTAGAGAAAAGTAGCACTAAGAAATGTTGTTTGTATTGAAAGTATCTACCCAAGTATCTAAAATCTGGCCATTTTCAAGAAATTGTGTATAGGGTAGAATGGGGTTAAACAACCAATTTGGGCTTGGCACCCTGTAAAAACTTTGTTTGTAACTCGCATTGTTTATTTGGTATTCGATTTTGAACAAAAAGTGTCAATTGGTTGTTTTAACCCACCAGGTGGGGTTTTTATGATAAGAGTGAACACCATTGTTATTTTAAGGTTTTTATTTCATGTTACGTTACAGAAGAAGTTTAGAAAGTGTTTATGGAGCTTCATCCATCGCTGGCGTCATTTTCTTCAGCGTGAACTGCCTTTTTTGGACGACCTCGCTTGAAGCGACGATTCTCGTTTCTGTTTGCCGTGTCTTGGTTTTGTTTGGAAAATTTTTTCAAAATTGTTCTTTCTGATCTTTCCATGGTCGCCTGTTCTTCCTTCTTTTTGGACACATTTTCCTGCTCCTCACGCAAAGACTCCAACATATTATTGTTAGTCAAAACTGCGGATTTTCTTTTTTTCCGGCCTCGAGTGGTTTTTTTTTCTCGGTGCTGCTTTGGGAGGAGGTCGGAGATTCTCCAAAGTTGCTTCCGCACTGAGGTTTTGCTAATCGTTCATACCTAGACATATGTTTCATTATTGTATGAAATGTCCTCTTCCTCCTCCAAGGTTTCCGGTTCAGGCTCATTTGGACTATCAGTCAACTCCTTCTGGATAATAAAGAATAAGATGTAAATTGGTACAGCCGCGTAAATACAATAAAGTTAGGATTTCAAAATTGGTTGTTTTACCGCACCTGTTAACTGGTTATTTAACCCCAAGTGCAATTTTAGCTTTTTTCAAAGGTTGGTTTAGCCTTTGTATGACCTGAGGAGTTGGCAAAACTGCAACACAGTCACAAACACAACATTCACTCATATTCAGAAACACTTGTAAAGAAAAGAAGGCATATGTTTTGACAATGAATGATTCATTGGTCATTTTGAATGCATTTATGCATCCCTCTAATACCTACCCAAAAATTTTCAAAATGTGGCCATTTTAAAGAAGGTTATCATATATGCATATGTTTTAGACATATTGCAGCTGAACCCGACTACAGCTTTTTTTTCTTTACCCTTTTTCGTATTAAAGGAACGTGGAGAAATTTAAGTCGCAGCTAAAAAATGAGTTTGATGATTGGTCTATCAAAAGCCCTTAACATCTGACTTTCAACGAAAGCAGCAATTGTTTCCTCGCCATTTAATATTCTCCACGTATGAGGTAGAAGCGCATCCTTATCTTCTTCAGATATACTTCATACAGAAATAATTCAAATCAATTATTAAGAATTTGGGTCGCATTCTCATAAGCCAAGGACGGCTTGTGTGTTCAACATGATTTAACAACCAATTCTTGTAAGCCAAAAAAAGTTGGAACAGAATCGCTAATCAAACAACTCAAAATCCTAGCATTTCGTTCAGCCTTTTCTCCCTCCAACCTGCACTGTTCGCTTGCTCCTTTCTAAAGTTGCGTTCCGGCCTTTATTGCAGCGGAAGTGCCAGCTGCTGATTTCTTAATGCTGCGGAGGCATAGCACTGTCAAAAGTTTTTGACACGTACAACGACTAAAGTTTTCAGCGGTGGACCGAACATAAATAAACACGTGGGGTGCGTGTCCAAGACCGGGTCAGAGGCCTGGCACGGAGCCTGTGTCCGGAACGTGACCTGGGAAGAGCGACCGGACCGGCTGAGCCCCCAGCCTGTGGGTACAATACATTTTTCTTTTATTTAGCAAGGTTTCTTTATATATCAGCAAGCTTTTATTATTATTTCGTTTATGTGCAGTTGAACATTCACACGCGCATCTAGAACTATAGAATTTCTTATGGTCTTTTACTTATTTAATCAAATTTAGGAACATGTCTGCGAATAATTTATGGCCCTGGGATCTGCCAATTTAACCTATGAAAAATTTTGCCAAATTATTAAGATAATAAATATTTACCGTGCTTACTACCCAACGGACCATGAACCTCTGAAGTATCCCATAAATAACACAATCACGGTAAAGGGTTGGTGCTGAGCCGAAGGTTTGATAACTTTGATTACGCCAGCTGACGTTTTTTTTAAACATTTATCTTCCCAGCAGCCTTTTAAGGGCAATGTCACAACTATCAATCAGAAAATGTCATTTTGGGAATATAAAATAGGACTAGGTTTAAGTTTAACTTTCCATAACATTCTTTTTGCCCATTTATTGCATTATATTTTCTGATTTTACCTTACGAAGTGTACCTTTTTAAAACTCTCTGTTGCAAATTTTACCACTTTTTTGGAATTTATTTATAACTTTAAAACGAAGCAAAAGCTTTTGTTTTTTTTTTTGCACCTGAGGTAATAAAAAAAATATCTCAGGAAAAAATGACTAGAACCATATGTACTGTGAGCTGATGATTTTGTATACGTCGTTGAGCGGAAGACACATTTTGTGCCACTACTTTTGAGTTATAATATCTTAATAACTAATGCTCCAAATTAATTGAAATTTTAAACCAATCTTAATTGATAGGGGAAGGGGAGAGGGGGGTTATCTCGCACCTTTGGAATTTCTTCAACCCCCTTTATCTAAAACTTATTCATTGTCAAAAACACAATTTCTTTGTGTGAGTCCGCCGTGACAGTATGAGACAACCATCGAAGTTTGATAGAAAAGAGAGCCTTAATTAAGGTATTATTCAAAGTGCATTGAAATAGTTACAAAAAAATTGTTTCTTGCCCACAGAAAATTAGCTTAGGTACCGTTCTTGCCATGAGAAAAATTTGTTTTGTATGCTGAAAGTAAATTAATTAATTTTCCGTGATTTTTATTATCGCTTTTAATTTCGTGTGGGACAAATTAGTCCTGATTTTACAAAAGTAATGATTATTTTTTTTATTTTTAGCTGATGAAAAGAGAAAAAAAAGTCAATAAAAAACAGTTTACTAAAAATCGCGAAATAGAAAAAGGCGTAGAACAAAATTTTACAAAATTTTTTTTTTCGGTTGCTAAAAATTAAATATAACAAGAAAGAACGCTATAGTCGGGTTTCCCGAATATTAGATTTGCGATACTCATTGCCCTCTTAAAAAAAACAAAACAAGAAAAAACGGCAGAGTCACTGGGCCTCTTTAAAAGAGTGTAGCCTGCTTTTAGGCACAATCAATTTGTAACGCACTTGTATACACAATTTTTGAAAATGACCAGATTTTTAAAATTTTTAGATATTTGGGTAGATATTTTCAATACAAACAACATTTTTTTAAGCCAATTTTCTCTAGCATTAAAAATGTGGACTCCACAGAGTTTCGCGGTTTGTGGGCGTAAAAAACTTGATCTGCGCCTTGCTTATAGAAGTCTGTGTGCAAAATTTGGTAGTTCTAGCTCTTATAGTTCCCGAGATCTCGATGTTTGTGCGGACAGACAGACGGACGGACGGACGGACAGACAGACATTTGCGCGTTTACAGTATTTGCTTACTCTTCGAGTATCGCAAATAAAAATGACAGTCTCCTTTAACCTTCAATCATATCTTATTTCAACTTTTCGGTGGGTGGCGAAATTGCCCATAGCTTTTGACAAAATTACCACACTATCAGGGGATCTACAGAAACCGTTCCAAGCAAAGAAGGTTGAAATTTACGTGGAGAAGAGATTGACATTCGGTTGGAACTTGGTTGGAACGTTTTTTGTAGCACCCCCGTGGCGATATTTCCCCTTTATGACATGCTCAGTAATTTATTTGCTAAAATCGCAATGATACTTTAAGGAGGAAAGTACACTTTGAATTTTCAAAAAAAAAATTTTTTTTTTTTTTTTGCTTAAAATGTTCCTTGAGATGTATACTTTAATTTAGAAAAGACTCCAGTCCGCCAGAGTATTGCTTACCGCTTTACGAAGCGATTTCCTAAAACATGTACCGTACATGTACATGTACAAGCACATCTTTAAACGCGTGTATCTCGAAACGGTTTTTTTCAAACTGGCGGGGGAAAAAACTCTAACCAGTTATCATCAAATTGGGATATCGCCTATGTTTTCTTGTTCAGAATTAAATTCTGCTTAGAAATACGAGGCCACATTTTCGATTTTGTCAAAAATGAATTTTTAATCCACGATTTTGTAAGCATTTTTAGGGTGAAAAATGGACTTTTTTTTTCTAAGGCCACAACTTTTGAAAAAAATTAAAAAAAAAAATCGGAACTCGTATTTCTAACCCAAATTTCATTACTAATCAGGATTTTGTATCATTTATATTCCGGGATCACATGGGAAGGAGTATTTTCCCCCGCCGTATACCGACTTCCGCGCGAGGACGCCCCACGCGGCCTTGTGCACCGGCCACATAAAGACGCCAATCGAGTTAAAAAAAAAAAATAATTGTAGTTCAAAGGATGAGTAATAAATGGGTTATAACATATTTGCCCTCCCTGAGTGTTTTATTGCTTAAAAAAATTAACGAAAATGCCTTACTTTTTGGACGTTCAAAGTGTACTCCCCCCTTAATTAGAAATAGATAATGACACTTGGTTATGACCTTAATGTAATGACCTTTGCTTAGGGCCTTACAAAACATGGCGACGTCACCTTACTTTTCTTTATATTAAGATCTTATTATTAATAAAATGAATCACTATAAAACCATAGAATAATTTGTACTTTAAAGTTAAGTCAAAATAAAAAATTTAGCAAATGATGCGATTGTACTTGAGAACAGGTTCGTTTTTTCAACTAATGATTTACCTTTCAGAAAAATGTCCATACCTGCTTTTGGAGGAAATCACAAAAAAAAAACCGGTTCAAAGGTCTAAAAACGTGCACAAAAATTGGACTAGTACGAGTACGCTCGTACTAGTTTCAAACCCATACTTTTTTGGGTCATTCCAAAAGGAGTTTTAGTTTAAGACCAAAAATACCCCTTTTTGGACATAGGTTTGTAATAATTAAGGGATTAAAAAATGTATTTTTTTTGTATAACAACAAAAGTTTAAAAATATAAATAATCATAGTTTTCTGGTATGTTTGTGATTAATTTTCCCAATTTATATAAAATATATTCAACACTAGTTTACAAAATTAAACAAAAAACAAGAGAAGTCGCTATTGTCGGGTTTCCCGACTATCAGCTTTGCATTACTTATTGCCATCTTTAAAAAATCCAAGCCAAGAAAAATTTCTAGTCGCTAGCCCTTTTAAAAAAAGTGTAGCGTGCTTTTAGGTGCAATAAATTTTTAACGAACTTGTATACACAATTTCTTAAAACTAGCCAAATTTTCATTTATTTTTATTTATGTAGGATTGCCATCTCTGAAGAGCAATTCCAGAGGTCTTTATTTAACAGAACATCTGATTCTATAGCATTAAGTTTAACAGAGGGGAGCTTGAAGAGAGGGAAACATATGAAGTTGAAAAGAGTAGAGAATGAGCTTCAAAGAAAGAAGGTCGTGTGTTCTCGGAGCAAAGAAAAGAAACGTGTAAAAATAAGTGAAAAAACTGTAAAGCTGCACATCGTATATATTGTAAATAAAGTGAACTTATATTATATTAAATGAATCGGAGTCAAGAAGCCTTTCTCTACAAATTTGGGGGCTCGTCCAGGATGAATTTACGTGGGAAGTTAACGTGATTTGCGGCCAACAAAAAACCATTAAGTTTTGTGCTAAGAATCCATCGTTGACGCAGTAAAATGTGAAAATCCGAGAGAAGCAGAGAAAAACCGAAAAAGATGAGAAAACCAGAGAGAAGAGGAAAGATGATAAAGTAAGAAGCTGAGCAGAAGAAGAGAATTTTCATGTTTCGCAACTCCATTAAGTATTGCGTAATATTGTGAAATTCTGGAGGCGTCGCGTTACGTACCAACTACGAAGCAGAGAGAAGCAACGAAAAGCAGAGAGAAGCAGAGAAAAGTCGAGAGAAGCAGAGAAAAGTCGAGAGAAGCAGAGAAAAACCGAGAAAACCAGAGAAAAGAGGAAAGATGATCAAGTAAGAAGCAGAATAGAAGGAGAACAAAAGAATTTTCGTGTTTCGCAACTCCATTAAGTATTGCGTAATATTGTGAAATTCTGGAGGCGTCGCGTTACGTACCAACTACGAAGAAGAGAAAAGAGGAACGAGGATCAGAAGCAGAGAGAAGGAGAAAAAACTAAGGGGAGAAAAGAATTTTATTATTTCGCAACCGCCATCAAGTATTGCGAAATATTGTGAAATTCTGCAGCTACGTAAGACAGTTACGTAAAAAAAGTTTGAACGGAGGCGAGATACGAAAGCGGTGACGTCATTAATCCGTTGTCGCTGAGGGCGACAAAAAATTGACTACAGCGACAGCTTGAGGAAATGAAGCAGAGGAGCAGAAGAAGATCAGAAAAAAAGTCAACCAGAGAGACGAGGCAACAAAGAAGAGAAGAGGTGTCCTACGAAAGCAGTAACGTCATTAACATCGAGGCAAGAGGTTGCAAGCAGTTTCACAGAAGGCGCGCAACGGCTGCGATTCAAATCGCAACGACAACCCAAGCAGTCAAGGCATCCAGGGGAGCATCAACAAAGACGACCGAAAATAAGCAGTGCGCAATTATAAACTCTTTGACGACTTGTGGCATTTATTTAAACTTCTACTTAACTTTTTTTTATGCAACGTAAACTATATATTATTCCCATTTAAATTGTTTTTGAGAGAAAATATTTATAGTCAAAACAGTGTTTAAAGAGTTAGAATTCAGTAAGAATAATATGAATGCTGAAGAGATCACACGATTTTCTGTTGCAGAGCTTAGAGACAAACTAAAACTAAATTGAAATTGAAAAGTTCAGGGAACAAACCAGAGTTACAGCAGAGACTAGTATCCTATTTTGAGGGAAATAATATAGACACAGAGAAAACTTCAGAGCATTCAGAGGACTCATTTGTGTATGAAGAATCACACACACTTAATACTCCTTTAACCATGGCGTTTACACTAAGAGACATTGAAGATTCGCTTTCCGCATTTACTGGAAGTGGTTCCCCCGATATCAATGAATGGCTGGCAGATTTTGAGTTAAATTCCATTAAAGTTGGGTGGACTGATCTTCAAAAATTTATTTACGGCAGGAAGTTAGTGAAGGGAGCTGCGAAGTTATTCAGCCAACCAGGAATAAACGATTGGAATTCATTGAAAGAAGCCCTTAGAAATAAGTTTGGAGAAAAGCTCACAGCAAAACAGGATCACAAAATGCTGGAAAACAGGAAGAAGACTCAGAAAGAGAGTCTGATTGAATATTTTTGCATGACTGCTTTGGCTAATCAGTCTAAGTTGGACGATGAAAGCATCATAGATTACATTATAGAGGGTATACCAAACTCAAAGCAAAATAAGAGCTGCTTATACCAAGCTTCTAATCTTAAAGAGTTCCGTGAGAAACTTAAAATCTATGAGAAGATAAGTGCGAGTCAGAGCTATAAGCCAAAGCCAAGGTTTGAAATTCCGTTAAACAAAGCAATCCAAGAGACAAGACGCTGTTTTAAGTGTGGCGGCAGCAACCACATCGCAAAGGACTGTAAAGAAGCAAGTATTAAATGTTTCAAATGTAACCAGATAGGACACAAGGCAAATCAGTGCGGTACCAGAGATACCCGTAGGGAAATGAAAAACGAAAATTCTAACATTTAACAACTGTCCCAGTCGTCTTACAATAGAGCATTCAAAACCGTATTTATTGAAAACGGCCAGATTACGGCATTATTCGATTCTGGCAGCGATATTTGTACTATTTGCGAGACAGCTTATATGCGAATCGTTTACGATTGCTACGAAGTTGGATGACGTTGCCATTGACATGTGCTTCCATGTGGTCCGCGACAGGGATACTCTTTACAAAGGTGTGATTGGCAGTGATGTTTTGGACAAAGTAACAACTATTGGAGCAAAAGGAGTTTTTTTTCATGTAGGACCATCAGCAGATGTTTGTGATCGCACTGTAGCCGAAGATCAAGTAATTAATAACTCGAGCTGGAACAATGAGATAAACATTACTCATCAAAGTGATTACCAAAATGTTGCCAGGGAAGCTTCAACAACGAATATACCGGACTTGACAGAAACGTTTCATCAGTTAATGACAGCAGATTTTTTCGAAGAGATTGTGCCATATTTAGATCTCATTCACCTGTGCCATGATTTAAAGTCGGAAGTGGTGAAGTTAGTTAAAACATATAAGCCACGGAAGCCAGAATCAAGCCCAGTAGAAATGAAGATTCTTCTGACAGATGAAATTCCAGTGTACCAGAGACCCAGACGTTTACCATTCGAGGATAATGAGAAGGTTGTCAAGCAGATCAAGGATTGGCTCAAGGAAGGAATCATTCGTCAAACTGTTTCGGAATACGCCTCTCCCATTGTCCTGGTGGCTAAAAAGGATGGCACTAAAAGGCTCTGTTGCGACTATCGGAAGTTGAACCAAAAGATAATTCGCGATAATTTCCCTATGGCACTGATTGATGATGTTTTGCATAAGCTTCAAAGAGGAAAAGTATTTACAACATTGGATTTATCAAATGGATTTTTCCATGTCCCCGTACACGAGAGTTCCAGAAAATATACCTCGTTCGTCACTCAAAGCGGACAGTACGAATTCTGCTTCGTACCATTTGGAATTTCTAATTCTCCAGCGGTGTTCATGAGATACATTTTTGCGGTGCTCAGACCATTAATTGAAGACGGAACTCTGATTTTGTACATGGACGATCTGATAATTCCATCAGAAGATGAGCGTGAAGGACTGGAGAAATTTAAGAAGGTTTTGAGTGTAGCACAAGAGTCAGGTCTACGTATTAAGTGGGAGTAGAGTCAGATTTTGCAGAAAAGAGTCCAGTTCCTAGGCTATATAATCGAAAATGCCACTATCCAACCGTCAGCAGAAAAGACGTGGGCGGTCGAAAATTTCCCAGTTCCGCGAGACAAGAAAGGAGTTCAACGATTTCTTGGCCTAACTTCCTATTTTCGAAGATTTGTTAAGGATTTTGCCATTGTTGCTAGACCATTGTCGAATCTGCTAAAGAAAAATGCTTTCTTAAAGATTGGTGAAGAAGAGTTAGCATCGTTTAACCAGTTGAAACTATACTTATCCAGATCTCCAGTATTAAAGTTATTTGACCAAAAGAGTGCCACAGAAGTGCATTGTGATGCAAGCATGTACGGATATGGAGCTGTGCTCCTGCAAAAAGATTCTGTCGATCAAGAATATCACCTGGTAGAGTACATGAGCCGCAAGACAACAGAAACTGAAGAGAAATATCCATCTTATGAGCTAGAAGTACTCGCTATAGTACAGGCTTTAAGGAAGTGGAGAATTTACTTGCTCGGAAAGAAGGTTAACATAATAACAGATTGCAATGCGTTTGCCATGACAATGCGTAAAAATAATGTTCCCGTTAATGTAGCTCGCTGGGCAATGTTCTTGCAAGATTTTGATTACACCATTGAGCATCGCCAAGGCACAAGGATGAAACACGTCGACGCCTTAAGCCGAGTGCATTGCTTGTTAACCCAGGATTCTGTAAGACATCGAATTCAGCAGGCTCAACTTCAGGATGAGTGGATAAAGGCAATTCTTAAAGTTTTGGAGACAAATACCTATGACGACTTCTATCTCAAGCACGAAGTTCTTCACAAGGATCCGATAAAAGAGTTAATCGTAATCCCGTCAGCCATGGAAGTCGAAATAATCCGCACAGCCGACCGACAAGGACACTTTGGAATTAAGAAGACAATTGATCTGGTTCAGCGTGATTATTATATCCCAGAACTAGATAGAAAAGCTCAAGCAGTTGTGAAGACTTGTTTTGAATGTATAGTTAGTGACGCGAAATATGGGAAAAAGGAGGGTTATCTTAATACTAAAAACAAATCAGACGAACCTTTACAAACATACCACAAAGAAGCAGTACAACCATATTTTAGTAGTGGTCGACGCTTTTTCTAAGTTTGCGTGGCTTTATCCCACCAATAGCACTGGCGCTGATGAGGTTGTGGACAGACTACAAAGGCAATCGGAAGTATTCGGTGATCCAATTCGCTTGATAACAGATCGAGGAACAGCATTTACAGCAAATGTCTTTGAGGAATATTGCAAGGATAACAACATTCAACATTTGTTAGTAGCCACAGGTCGCGGCAATGGCCAAGTTGAGCGAATCAACCGGATTGTCATCACCCTACTGACCAAACTTTGTGCAGAAGAAAGCCAGGCTTTTCGGTACAAACACGTTGGAAGAGTTCAACAGCTTATAAACTCTTCACCACCTAGAAGTACTAAACTAGCTCCATTTAAAATATTAACTGGAATGAACATGAAGACTAAGTACGTTACCGATTTGGGAAAACTATTGAAAGAGGACTATTTAAACGAGTTGCAAGAAGAAAAAGAAAGTATTCGTCGAGAAGCCAAGGAGAACATCGCAAAGATTCAGGATGAAAATCGAAGGACATATAACAAGTCTAGGAAACCGGAAACAGAATATAAAATTGGTGATCTAGTCGCGATCAAACGTACGCAGTTTGGAGCTGGATTAAAGTTGAAGAAGAAGTTTTTAGGACCCTACGCCGTTACACGAAAGTTAAGACATGGTAGATACCTCGTGGAGAAAACTGGAGATGATGAAGGTCCTATCAAAACAAACACAGTTGCGGAATACATAAAACTATGGTCGCCGTCATTCGGGACGAATGAATTGTCAGAATAGCCGAATGTAGGATTGCCATCTCTGAAGAGCAATTCCAGAGGTCTTTATTTAACAGAACATCTGATTCTATAGCACTAAGTTTAGCAGAGGGGAGCTTGAAGAGACGGAAATATATGAAGTTGAAAAGAGTAGAGAATGAGCTTGAAAGAAAGAAGGTCGTGTGTTCTCGGAGGCAAAGAAAAGAAACGTGTAAAACTAAGTGAAAAAACTGTAAAGCTGCATATCGTATATATTCTAATAAAGTGAACTAATATTATATTAAATGAATCGGAGTCAAGAAGCCTTTCTCTATATTTATATATTTTTAATACAAACAAAACTTATTAAGGCCACTTTTATCTTGCATTAAAAATGCAGACACCACAGAGTTTTGCGGTTTTTGCGCGTAAAAAGTATTTGCTAACTCTTCGAGTATCGCAAATAAAAATGCTCCCAAGCCAATGATACCAATTTCTGGTAGAGTAAGACTTCTAGATTACGAAAACTCCATTAAAATTTTTTTCTATAGAACATTTTTTATTAAAGATTTTTTACTACCAATCTTTAACAGTGTCATACTAATTGTTTGGATTGGATAAGTTATTTACCTGCAAAAGCGGTAAAACAAACTTTGTGAAAATTTTGGGCTGTTAAAAATTGTTGAAAAATCATTATAGGTTTTAACTGAATGATGGTATACGAAAAACCCGGAAAAGCTTATGATGCAAGAAATTCATTGGATTTCTTGTGGAATTTTTAGATATCTGTGTAGATATTTTCAATACAAAGAACATTTATTTTGGCCACTTTTCTCTAAAATTAAAAAAGTGGACACCACAGAGTTTCGCGGCTTGTGAGCGTTAAAAGGAGATCTCGACGTTTGTACGGATGGACGGACGGACGGACGGACAGACGGACAGACAGACATTTGCAACGCTTACAGTATTTGCTTACTCTTTGAGTATCGCAAATAAATATCAGCTATATTTGAAAAAACACAAAATAAAAACATCCTTTAAAATTACTATTTCGGATACCAACATTCAGTTAAAATCTATAATTATTTTTCAATGGATTTATTTTTAGTTTTAAAGGATATAGCAGCCGTTTTACAGTCGCTTAACAGCCCAACATTTTCAATGTTGTTAAATGACTTATCCAATCCAATAGCTTAGTAGTACACTGTTAAAGATTGATATATTGGTAGTAAAATTTTGTGAAATGAACCGAATCAGTTGGCCAAAACTCGAAATATAAATAAAAACTTAAAGAGACAGAAAAAAAATTTTTTTTTTTAATTTAAAAAAAAAACTGTTCTATACGGGGGTGCTACAGAAACCGTTTCAACCAAAGTAGGTTGGAATTTTCATAGAGAAGCGATTGACATTCGGTTGGAAATTGGTTGGAACGTTTTTTGTGGCACCCCCGATAGAAAAAAATTGTAATGGAATTTTCGTAATCTAGAAGTCTTACTCTACCATAAATTGGTAGCATTGGCTTGGGAGGCGATTGGCTGTAAAAAAGCTTAATTTTTCAACAATACTGGTTGTTTTTCTTACAGACTTAGCAAAGAAAAGTGTGACATATTTAACCTCTTTGGAAAGCTTAATAAAAGCCCTATTGCGTAGTTTTTTTGTTTTTTTAATTTTTGGACTGGGTCTGAATTCTTGAAAACATCGAAAAAATTGCTGCCGACGTCTAAGGTGACTACTAAGGTGATTTGACCTTAAACGTCGGCATGAAATTGTTTCTTACAATTTCGGACCAAAAGAAGTCATTTGAAATGCCGCATTGAATGTGAGACAAAAAATGCTTAGATGTTTGCGATGTTCCCAAAATGAATGAATGAAATTTGGCTGCATCACAAAGTGGATCTCACCGTTACTCCACCAATATTGGTATGTTCACTATTATAATTTTCGCTATCTTGCACAGAACGACGTGAAAGTCGTGTCGTTCGTCTCGATGCTGGATTTAATGGATTTAAGGGGTTATATACCTTCTTTGGCGAGGAAAAAGAGGAAAGTTTGGATATTTTTTTTGGTATGTTGCAATTATTTCTTTACATAAATGTTTTTATTTTTTGATAGTACACTTTATTAAAAATGTTTGTGCGAAATTTCGTGCAAAAATATCAAATAGTTAGAGGCTTTTTCGTTAGAGGCTTTTTTTTGGAAGAGCCTTGCGGTGACGGTTCCCCAGGTCAAACAAGTCAATTGAAACCATACGTTTAGTATAATTCCTTGTGATTGAACGATCGTTTTTGTTAATTTTTTTTTTTTGTACACACGGGAAAGTTTTTCGCAAAAAATAAACTTTTTGGTCACTAAAAATTTCACTAAAAAATTAATTTCGGCGAAAAAAAAGTTTGTGCGTGAAAATTCGATCGTTCAATCACGAAACAATTTTATTACAAACATTATAAAAATTTGAAGAAAATCGGTTCAGTAGTTTTCCGCCAATCACCGTCACCGCAAAGTCATTTTTCAAAAAACACCATTTCGAGATATTCGCGTTTAAAGTTTCAAGTTTAGATTGGGGCCGCGAAGAGGCGCGCGGTAAGAAGTGATGTAAAAAAAAAATTTGCGAAAATGTTCTCAAGGAGTTGTTCTTTAAGATAAATCAATAAAAAAATGTTCGATTTTTCGAAAATAAAAAAGGTATATAACCCCTTAAATCTGCCAATCTATGACGACGTGCGTTTCGTAATTATTGTACTTGATTTTGTTGTGAGTGTTGCTCTTCACTTTGCGATCTCCTTTGATTAAATCTATAGATAGAATTACGCAGACGTCGACCTATAGTTGATCGTCTTGGCATTGGCTAAATGGATGATGCAATATGATGAAATTATGGAAAAAAATCACTTATCACTTAGACAGAACAAATTTTCATGGGTTGAATCAACAAACTTTTACAGTAAATTTACTATAAAATTATGGCACGTGTAATCTGTTTTTGCTTTATTAACTGAAATTACGGTAAAATTTACCAAAGAATTTGTAACTTTTACGTCAAATTGTATTGAGTGTATTTTGTTGTTGTTTCGGTTACTGTATTGACGGTAATATAACCCACAAATTTTGTAACTCTAACAAAACATTAACATTAACATTTTTGTGTGTATTTTTTCTGTAGTGTTTAGTAACTGATTTCCCCACACTACAAATAAAAAGCCCCAACCGACAATTTTGGGTCAAATTTACTGTTATTAACTGCCAGCAACAGTAAATTTGACGTAAAACACTACGTAACGATTTTAAATCTACAGTAAATTGGTTGAATGGCTCCGACCGACAAAAATTGTTTAAGAAACCTGTTGCAATAAGGCCACCCACCGTGTATCGCTCTTGAATAAAAACCACCTTGTCAAATTACTTTATGAATACTTTGTTTCACTTTAATTTCTTCTCTTTAAATCAACTGGTCCGTTCTAATTCCAAAATGCAAGTGAAGACAATAAGAAGGATGAAAGATTAGAGCGAGACAAAAGGCACATTTCTTATGTGACCAGATAAATATCTTTTGCTTATGAAATGGTTATTTCCACGCACCTCCTCAAAAGAAACATTGGCCAATTTAATTAGTATTACAATATTTCTTATTCGGACAGTAATATATTCTGCGAACAATAATAATAATCCACATTTGTTTAGAAATAGTTTTCTTGGAAAAATTAAAACCAAACTAATTCTAGGATTAAGGAAACCCCAGTAAAACTTTAATCGGATCATAACAAAAAAAAAATGATTTCAAAAATCGATATTCTATACAAACTAATAGTTTACTACTAGCTTACAAACAAAAGGTATCTACTTTTTATAATATTCTTTAAAATAAATGGATTATTTTCCATTTTAGTTAATATATAGTTTTTCGTATGTAGTTTTAGTATTTGAGACCCATTTCGTTCCTTAGGGTCAAGAATCTGGCAGCGGGTACTGGCTTCGTCAGGAGATCTGCTACTTGGTATTCTGTGGAAATATATTCTAAAATAACTAATTTGTGCTCTTTGATCGTTTATGGCATGTAGGATTTTTAGCTATACTAATGCAACCTTGATTATCTTCTAGTAATTTGATTGGTTTATTTAATTCAAATTTTATACTAGACAATGAAGATTTCAACCATAAAGCTTCTCTAACTGCTTCGAAAAGAGTTATATATTCCACTTCAGTAGAAGAAGCAGCTACTGAATTTTGCTTCTTTGTATTCCAGCAGATAACATTTAAGTCAAACATTTTAAATATAAAACCTATTGTGCTTTTTCTATTTTTAGCTATACTAATGCAACCTTGATTATCTTCTAGTAATTTGATTGGTTTATTTAATTCAAATTTTATACTAGACAATGAAGATTTCAACCATAAAGCTTCTCTAACTGCTTCGAAAAGAGTTATATATTCCACTTCAGTAGAAAAAGCAGCTACTGAATTTTGCTTCTTTGTATTCCAGCAGATAACATTTAAGTCAAACATTTTAAATATAAAACCTATTGTGCTTTTTCTATCGGATTTACTTCCTGCCCAGTGAGAATCAACATATCCAATAATCATGTCCTTAAAATCATAATTTTTAACAAAAGTTAATTTTAGGTCAACAGTACCCTTTAGATATCTTAAAACTCTATTAAGATTCTGCCATAATATATTTATATTTACGCGCGTAGTCCCACGGCCCACTTACCCGCCCAACCGACCGGGGGGCGCAGCCGTGTATCGTACGGCACGATTCGCGAGAAGATAGACGCGAGTTATGAAAATATAGGCAAAAGTCCGAGGAAAAAGTAGGATCTAATTTTGTGCTAATGATATTAGTATAAGTCGTTTTAAGAGCGGCAGAGAGTCAGAATATGAGATTATAGGATAAAGTCTAATATAGTCAGAACATAATACTCTGAAAGAATCATGCAAGTCATAGTTAGATCTACAATGGTTTAGTATTAAGGGTATATAATTTCTAGTTAATCTACTTGGCACAGAAAAGTTAAGCCGACCTACCAAGTCGGCACTGTCAATATCACCACGAATAAGATTATAAATAAAAATAGTAACAAGCATTGTTCTACGGTTAGCTAGGGAGGGTAAATTAATTAAAAGTAATCTGCTAGAATAAGAAGGTAAGTTAAGGTTTGCATCCCAGTTGAGGCGCCGTAAAGCAAAAATTAAAAAGTTTTTCTGTACAGATTCAATGCGATCTATATGTTCTCCGTATTGGGGACTCCAGACGGGAGACCCATACTCTAGAATCGGACGGACTAACGAAGTAAATAAGGTCTTAGTGACGTAGGGATCGTCAAATTCCTTCGACCATCTTTTAATGAAACCAAGCACTCCCCTGGCTTTATTAACCATGGACGAAATGTGATCAGTAAACTTAAGTTTTGGGTCCAAAAGGACGCCCAGATCGTCAACCATAGTTATTCTATCCAAAGATTTTCCACTTAGTGAGTAAGTTGCAAGTTTTGGATTGACTCGACAAAAAGTCATCAACTTGCACTTAGACCCGTTTAAATTTAGTAAATTATCACGGCAGTTTTGAAAATTATTTAGATCGGATTGTAAGTCAGAATGGCTGGAAATATCTTAATACTGCAGGCATAACTTAATTCTGGATTGTTTTTATTTGTACTTTTATTCCTATAAAATGTCTTATTTCACATAACATCCTAAATTTACTCATTAGAAATATCTTAAGACTTGTCATTGTATCACTGCTTTCTGTTGCGATTACAAGATCATCCACATATAAAAGCACATAAATATTCTTTAAAGCAGAGCAACTCACTAATACGCACAAATAAATACAAAAATACATAGGCATTCGGCTAAGCGAGCTAACTGAAAGTGTTGTTACTTCAGCGAATGCGCGGAGAACAGAAGAAAATGAAAATTTTTTCTTGTATTCTGCCTTGTCGATGAATGATCCATGTGCATGTGCGAATGGCTCGTTCTATACTGCGAGCAATTACAAAAAAAAGAGCTCGCAGAGCTATGGGCTGGGCATCCTTTAAAACGTCACCATGATCTAGTAAATAGATACATCTATCCACGGCCGAATTATTAAAGCCCATGCTTCTTAGCACATTTTCAAATGTCTCAAACCAACTTCGTGCCGCTTGTTTTAATCCATAATTTGACTTATTTAATTTACAGACTTTACCATTTTCATATGGTTATCCCTCAGGAATCGACATATACGGGGGTGCCACAGAAACCGTTCCACCCAAGTTCCAACCGAATGTCCAACCCCTTCTCTATGTAAATTCCAACCTTCTTCGGGTGGAACGGTTTCTGTGGCACCCCCGATAGATTTCCTCCTTCAAAGTACCATTTAGGAATGCAGTCTTAACATCCATATGGTGCACTTTTAAATTGAATTGGTTTGCCACAGATAGAATGAATCGAAAACTGTATATTCTTGCTGAGTGAATCCTCGAGCTACCAATCTGGCCTTATACTTGATTGATTTGCCATGCTCATTTATTTTTATAGTGAATTTTTATAGTAAAAACCCACTTGCAATCAACAATGTTTTTTTTCCAGAGGTTGCTCGACTAAAGTCCAAGTTTTATTATGAAAATGGGAATCTAATTCTTCTTTTATGGCTTCTTTCCACTAAGTTCTGTCGGTTCTATTCTTAGTATTATTATTATAACTATTTGGAATATCATTACAAAAAGTGTGCGCATCCATTAACAACAACATTAAACAACCGTACTCTTATTCGGGATAATTGACTCCTCTGCCTCTGAATTAATTTCAGGAGACAATTGTAAATAATTCATACTATCGTTCTGAATGTTTTCTACCTGTTCCATACTTTCATTCTGGAAATCTGAGTCATTTACCACAGTCCTAGTATTCTTCATTTTGGTTTGATCAATAACAACGTCTCTTGCTACCAAAAATTTCTTTGAATTTATGTCCCACAACTTATAGCCATTCTATTCATAACGAACTAGAATACATTCGAATGATTTACCATCGAACTTTCTCTTTCGCATTTTGTCGTGAACATATACTGTAGAACCAAATATTTTTAAATATTTCAATTTTGGCTTTCTGTTGTGCCAAATTTCAAATGGAGTTTTCTTATCCTGAAAACCCCTCCCTGGAGTAATCTTAGTTAAATATGTTGCTGTTAAAACAGCTTCACTCCAAAAACATTTATTTAAATTTGAACCACTAATCATTGATCTCGCTTTTTCAGTTATGGATCTAATCATGCGTTCGGATACTCCATTTAATTCCGGTTTATGTGGAACCGTTAAATGCCAGGGTGCCACAGAAACCGTCGACGGTTTTGGGGAGGGATTTTTCGGAAATTCGGTAAAAAATCGTCGGTGCTACAGAAACCGTCTCGAACTTGTTGTTGGGACTAACAATTCGGAAAAAAGACAGGGCAGACTTCTCATTTTTATTTGGCATTTTTTTGCTATTTTTCAATAAATTCAAGCCAAGTTTTACTTTTTTTTGCAAGACAATACCAATAACTAAAAAAAACTCTAACCATAAATAGTAACGAACAAAATAGTCCAACATTTTAACATTTTTAAATGACCGCCAACCTAAACAACAGAAGCCATCCCTGTATTAGATGGCTGCTTACGAGAGGCCGCTACATAAAATCAGTTCCCCAGAGCGAATCCTTTTGCGAAATCGGCGTTTTCTAATATAAAAATCAACAGCATGGTGGCTCGCTTTGATTTCCTAATCTTTCCCCTAAAACTAAACAACATTTAGGCAATAATATTTAAATTTTGTTAAATTCACTTGCATTTTTATACAATTTGTCTTCTTCTTCGTCGTTTTTTAAGGTTTTTACCCAAGCCGGTGTTTTTTGCCACACGGCGGTCACACTTAACTGCACTGCAACGATTTGTTTTATTTATTTCACAAGAAGTACAACTTATTTTCACTTGAAATTTTGACACGCTGTAGTTATAGTTATAAACAATAGTATAGCGTACCAAAAAAATAATAAAAATCATATTTTAAATATAAAAATTACTCCGAAATTTGTCATTTTCTATTTAGAGCAAGTTGGCAAACCAAAGTTTCTCGGGTGGAATTTGGCCGGAATCGCACAAGCTATTTTTGAGGTGACGGTTTTTGGAGATTGATTAATTTAAAATATAAAAAGATAAAAACATAAAAAATTTTGTATGCAGAAAGCACATACAATTCATTAACGTGGTTTTAAAAAATTTTCATTATTTATAAAAAGGTGCAAGTATGCTTATTTTATAAAACTGTCGTTTAAAACACGGGGGAAATGATGGAGTTTTCTGTGGCACCGACGGTTTTGCCTTGGGTTGGAACTTGGGCGGACTTCGGGAGGAACGGTTTCTGTGGCACCCCCGATGGTAACTGATGCCTTTTTCACTACAATAATCTTTCAACTCATTTGACAAATATTCTCAGTTATTATCGATGTAAAGATTCAAAACCTTTAAGTTGAAATGAGCTTCACTCTTTGCGATAAAATCTTTGAAAAAATGAAATATGTCAGATTTATAAGTCAACAAATACGCTACACAGTAATGTGTATATTGGTCGACAAAGACAAGAAAATAGTTTCTACCATTAATACTAGAAGGTGTTATCGGACCACAAACATCGGAATGAATTATAAACAAAGGTCTTTTAACATATTCTTTAGTCTTAACTTTCTCAAACGGAAGTCTAGTTTGCTTTCCATTTATGCAAGCTTTGCATAATTCATTATTTAGTTTAATATCTTTTACGAGTTCTTTATCTTCAAACATATTACTTCGCACAATTTCTAAAAACTTTTCCTTGCTAATGTGTCCTAATCTTTCATGCCACAAACTAAAGTTTTGATTTTTATTAGATTCAGTTGCATAAGCTTTATGGTTCATTTTAAAATTAACAATCGATACATTATTTTCACACATACCTTAAAAAATTCCTTCGTTGAAATTCTTTTAGTTGAATTAAATTTGTATACCTGCAGCTGGCATCTTCGAGACGGACAGTAAATTTTGTGGAACATCTTTGCAGAACAGAACATTTTCTAGTGTAATGTTCGTATAAAGCTTGCTGCGAAGTTGTACTGTTCCCTTTGCAGATGCATATATGTATGCACCTTGTTTTGCAATCGCAATCTCGATTGGTGCATCCAGGGTTGAAAATTCGGAAAACAGATTCATGTTATTTATCATATGGTCAGAAGCTTCAGAGTCCAATATGAAAGGAATATCAGAACCACATTTAAAACCCTTGCCCTGCCTTAATATGAAAGCAAAGGATCTATCTCCTTTGCTTTATTCTCTAAGCCCCTTTTGAAACTAAAACAATCCTTTTTGATCCTTTCCCACAATGGTGACATTTTAAATTTAATTTAAAGTTCTTAGAGAGTTTGGCCTTGAACTTCGATTTTACATGCAATGCTTTTGGTTTATTATTATTTGAAGATGTAGCTTGCAGAACTTTACTGCTCGTGTCCTTGCTTAAATTCTTTAGTTTGATCTTGTGATCAAGTAAGCAATTTTTGACAAAAGAAAGAGTTACATGTTCGGCAGATGAAGTTTCTATAGCGGTCACAACTCCATCAAAACCGGAAGGTAAAGTTAAAATTAGACGTGCAACCTTATCCACCTCCTCGATTTTTGCTCCCGATGCCATTAATTCACAGATTCATTCATCAAACTTATTGAAATGAATAATTAGTGGAGTGTCGCCATTTAATCTAAATGTTAATAATTGCTTCCGCACATAAAGCTGTGTTGCCAAACTTTTACGCTCATACACAGATTCAAATTTTTCAAAAATTTCCTTTGCAGTTGAATTATTTTCATTATTAATTATTAAGAATTCGATTCTAACACTTTTAGCTGTTCTCTCTGCTTTTGTCCATTTTACATCTTCCTTTTCTGGCTTCTTTTTCTCAAGTACATATAGAATATCGTTTTCTGCTAAAAGTGCCTTGATAAGAAACTTCCATACGGAATACTTCTCACCACGAAAAGGTGAAATATTCTAAATCTTATTTTCCTTGTTCATTTTTGCCTCTCTCCAACTCCAACGTAACTTGATTTTTGCAAACGGGAAGAAAAGAGAAAAGAAAATTTATGTCAAACAAATACTGTGTTAAGTGCCTTCAAGTAGGTACACACACGCACATATGCACGTAGGGGAGAGTTGGGTATATATTCGATATTTCAATTACTAGTGATGCCACCTATCAACCGAGCTAATTAACTCTTCATTAATAACCCATGAGTGTTATTATGGACGGTCACATTTTGTTTTTCACGTTTATTATCAAGTAAATCCCTGATGTAATCCCTGATCCCTTAATGTAAGGTCGCAGCACCGATGTTTTGGTGAAGTGTAATTGAAAATTGACATATTTCGCCTTACTTTTTCTGCCAAGTAAGTAACTTTTCTATTACTCCAGTGTCTTACGCGTATTTTAAGTGCTTAACCTCAGAAAAAGGTTACGTAGTTATCGAAAAAATATGAGTTAAATAAATAATGTCCGAGTTGGGTAAAGCGGGCTAGTTCTTGGTCGGGTAAAGCGGGCTACTTTTAATTCAACGTTTTTCAGTGTTTTTTTTGACGTAGAAATTCAACATCCAAATTACAAATCAATATCCATTTTTTGAATACATGTTTAGAAGAAAAAAGGAAGAAAAAGGAAGAAGAGGCAATGGCAAAAAGGCAAAAACAAATCGAGACACTTTCGAAGAAATCGAAAACCTCTTCGAAAACATTCAAAACGCGTGCTAAAAAACTTAAAGGAAAGTAATGGATATCGCCGACAAAAATAAAACGTTTTGTATGTATTTGTAATTAGAATTCACTAAAAAACCAGAATAAGTAGACATGTTCCGCAACAAATACGTTTCCGTACGATTTAGGACAGGTAGCCCGCTTTACCCGACCAGTCGGGCAAAGCGGGCTACTTGGAACTTTTTCGAAAAATCACTATAATTATACTTAGAAAAAATTTGTTGACCAAAGCGGTTCAGTATTATTTTCCCCTGGCTTCATTTTAAAAGTTGAAATAAAATTTGCAGTTAATTCATTTATGAAATTATTTCTTTAACCCAAAAACAGTTAGGTAGCCCGCTTTACCCGACTTTCCCCTAAGCCTAGTACTCAGATCGACGAACAGTTTCGATGTCGAAAAGAGGTCATTCTTTTTCTTTTTCTCCGAGTATGACCTTTTTTTAGAAAATTCATCGGCAATTTCTTTGAGCAAGTACTGCGGTCACACTGATTTCCGTTCGCGGGCTGTAGATGCTGTATTCGGTTTGTTGACAACCAAATTTGAAATAAGTTGTAAAAATTATAATGCAACGATGACACCTTCTCAACTTAAGCCCACGCTGAAGCTCGCAAGGAGGAGGAGGCCAAAAATTCGAAGGAGCATGCAGTTACCCTCAACAAGGAACGATTGGGGCACATTATCGCAAGGCAAGTGGACTACACGGAGGTGGACTCCTTGTCCAACTGCCGGATAACAAACGGGACTTTTATTCCCTGCCGACCACAACGTCTTCTGCACGGTCGCCGAGGAGCACTCGATTGGCGGGCTCGCCTGCGAGCTGCACCAATGATGGGCTAACAGCCTCCTACGCCATGCTCACCCACTAGAGTCCTGCAAAAGTGAACATATAACTTATCCACCTACGGTGGATCTCAAGCCGGGCGACTCGGTTCACACTATGAAGAAATTTCAGGCTAAACGGCTGTTTCCCAAGCTGGTGATCAAACACCAGGTGCAGGAATTAAACGATTTTTGTTTTAAGAACTGAATTAAACCGCCGTTTTTAAATGAATTTTAAAGAAATATTTTACGAATGTAAGCGTACAATTGCGTTTTTTGTAAATAATAAAACAAATTATAATTTGCATACATTTCGTTGTTCAGTCGAATTTCGCGCCATCTTTTGAAATTTTGCTAAGCCCTCTTTAAGAGAGAGAGTGAGAGGGCAACAACGGAGAACGACCTTTTTATTAAATAGTTCTATTTGCTCTCCCTTTCGCTCTCGAAATACTGAAAAAGTTAGTTGGCAACGCGATTAGTTGCCAAACTAAGTTTCTAGTAATTTATTTCTATCATCTGAGTACCGCCTGTCGAACAGCACCCTCGAAAAGTGTTTCGATGTTATTGGCCTCTCGCTCTCTCTCACTGATCTCGAACTCATTTCGTCGATCTGAGTACTAGGCTATAATCACAGTAAAGTATATTTCTACCAGAGAAGGTTACCTCGTTGTCACAGTAACTTTACCTTTTCTGTAAAAATACATAAAATTAACATTTTTACAGTAGTTTTTAGCTAGTGTGAAAGTATGTGAAGACTGAAGAAGAAGTGCGGAAGTGTGAGGAAGTCTTAAGTCTTCACTTTTAAGTGCCCGGCCTCTGGGTCTTGGTTTGTGACGAGCTAGAGCCAGTTGGGAATTATAAATTCACAAGAGTGGGGAAACTGTAACTGTATATACAGTTACTTTACCGTCACTAGGGTAGAATGGGGTTAAACAACCACTTTGGGTTTGGCACCCTGTTAAATCTGTGTTTATGATGATAATTTAAAAATTTTAATTGTCCCTGGTTCGTTAAACAATTGGCTAAAAAATTCCCAGCAAAAAAATGGTTGTAATTCGCATTTTTTTTTTGGTATTCGAGTTTGAACAAAAAGTGTCAATTGGTTGTTTTACCCCACCAAGTGGGGTTTTTATGATAAGAGTGAACACCATTGTTATTTTAAGGGTTTTTATTTCATGTTACGTTACAGAAGTAGTTTAGAAAGTGTTTATGGAGCTTCATTCATCGCTGGCGTCATTTTCTTCAGCGTGAACTGCCATTTTTGGACGACCTCGCTTGAAGCGACGGTTTTCGTTTCTGGCTGCCGTGCCTTGGTTTTGTTTGGGAAACTTTTTCAAAATTTTTCTTTCTGATCTTTCCGTGGTCGCCAATGCCTGTTTTTCCTTCTTTTTGGCCACATTTTCTTGTTCCTCACGTAAAGACTCCAACATAGTTTTGTCAGTCAAAACCGCGGATTATCTTTTTTTCCGGCCTCGAGTGGTTTTTTTTTCTCGGTGCTGCTTTGGGAGGAGGTCGGTGATTCTCCAAAGTTGCTTCCGCACTGAGGTTTTGCTAATCGTCATATGTTTCATTATTGTATGAAATGTCCTCTTCCTCCTCCAAGGTTTCCGGTTCAGGCTCATTTGGACTATCAGTCACCTTCTTTTGGATAATAAAGAATAAGATGTATATTGGTACAGCCGCGTAAATATAGTACAGCTAGGTTTTCAAAATTGGTTGTTTTACCCCACCTGATAACTGGTTATTTAACCCCACGTGCTGTTTTTTTTTAAGCGCATAACTTTTAAAAAAATTTCAATTTTGTAAAACAACACAGACAAAATTTTATGGGTAAATTTAACCGATTCTACAGTTAAAAATCCCCAACCGACAATTGTGGGTTAAACTTACTGTAACTTACTGTCAACAACAGTACATTTTACGTTAAACACTACGATTACAAATCTACAGTAAATTCGACCAAAAATCTACAGTTAAACGGCCCCAACCGACAAAAATGGTTGAAAATACTAACTTTTTACCAATAATTCCAGTCCAACTTTTTTTTTTGTAGTTGTAAAAGTACAAATCGACAAGTAGGAAACCTCGGCGTCTGATGTGGCGAAGAGTGGTCGAGAGTTGACGACGGCTTTAATTTGTGCCAAGAGGGTGTGCATTTGCTCGAAAGTGAGGACGGCATTTCCGATGACTCGTCGCAGATGAAGCTTTACGGAGCAAATAGCTGATTCCCATTTTCCGCCCCAGTGGGGTGCGTGTGGCGGTATAAAAGTCCATTTGATACCCTCGCTGGCTAGGGCTTGGGTTACTTGATTGTTGTGTTGCTGCGAGATGATGAGTTGATGCATCTCGTCCAGTGCTTTTTTTGCTCCAATAAAGTTGCGACCGTGTTCGCTGTAGATAAGAGAACACTTGCCGCGACGGGAGATTAAGCGACGAAGTGCAGCAAGGAATGTTTCCGTGCTGAAATCTGTGGCCAACTCCAAATGTATAGCGGAAATAACCAGGCAGACGAAGAGGCAAATGTATCCCTTCTCCTTGTGCACCTTTAGAAGAAGCGGTCCAGCGTAGTCACAGCCGGTATTTTCAAATGGGCATGCTTGGCGTACCCGAACAGCTGGCAAGTCCGCCATACGTTGATCAGCTGTAGCGTTGACGAAAACATGAGTAGCAAGCATGAGTAAGTTTTCGTATCAAGTTACGTGAGTCAATTATCCAATATTTTTGGCGGACGATGACAAAGAGTGCTGCTACACCAGGATGAAAATGAATCCTGTGCTCGTGCTCCAATATTAGCTGGGAAATACGATGATATTTCGGCAGAATTATTGGGTGCTTGAAGTCCTCTGGGAGCAGTGAGTTGGATAAACGGCCCCCTACACGAAGCAGGCGTTTTTCGCAAATAATGGGCGAGAGCATGCAACGTTTCGAAGAAGGTTTTACAGATTTATTGTTTTCCAACACAAATAAATCCGATGCGAAGCTGTTCTGCGCCTGTTTAAGGCACAAGAGGCGGGCTTCGTCGATTTCCTCAAAAGTGAGCGTAAGGTTTGAAGGCATTAGTTTATGATATCTACTTCGATGAATAAATCGGAATACATACGCAACGCAGCGAATCAGCTTGGTCCAGAAAGAAACTCGTAGAGAGAGCCAGTCAATCGGGGATGGCTCAGCTTCAGATTCGATGCGGGTGGATAACGTAGTCGATATAAGCCCGTCTGTCACGGGCATGTCCAGAACAGAGTTGAGGTTGCTTCCACTCTGCAGTTTCGACGCGTACAGATCGTTTTGGCGTAGCCAGGGTGAACCATTCCACCACAGCTCGTAATTAAGAAGATTGGCGGCTGACATGCCTCTTGATGCGCAGTCGGCGGGGTTATCCTTCGATCCGACGTGATGCCATGCGCTGCGTGGAATGACATCGAGGATCTCCGAGGTTCGGTTGGCAATAAAGGTTTTCAGTTTTGATGGCGTGTGCGACAGCCACGAAAGAACGATTGTAGAGTCTCACTAGGCGTGCACAGTGATATTCTCGTGCCGCAAGCCCTTCTTCACAGCTTGAAGAAGGCGAGTAAGCAAAAGCGCGCCACAGTTCAAGACGAGGAAGACTTTGTTCCTTCAAAGATGCAACTCAAGTCTTGGCTTCGATTAGTGACACCGAGCATGTGCCGTCTGCGTGGACTACACAACTGTACACAACAGCCTTTATAGATGCGTCTGAGAGCGTATGTAGTTCGATTTTCCCCTCTTCGTTGTATACGTAGCGTGGAAGCCTTAAGTTTGTGATGTTGTTGCGGCAGGTCATCCACCACTCAGCTAACTTTGCCGGGAGTTTGGAGTCCCAGTCCAGATCAAGAAGCTTGAACTGCACCACCACTGGACGTCAGATAATACTTGCCGTTTAGTACTATCCGGTTGTGTAGATAGCGAAAAGTGGTAGGAAAGGATGTCGTCTTGGGGATTCCAGTGAATTCCTAAGACCTTGGCTGCACTATTAATCGGGTGCTCTTCTTGGTTGGCGTGACTGATGCGGCTGCTGTTCGACACCTATTCACCTATTCCAAGTTCAAGCCTAGCCTTGGACATCAGCTGAATGAGTTCGTCACGCCGGTTGATAGGTTCGTCTTCTGTATCAGCGCCGGTGAGGACATCGTCGACGTAGAAGTCCTCTAGTAGAATTTTGGAGGCGACAGGAAACTCCTCCTGGTGGTCGTACGCAAGTTGATCTAGCACTCTGACTGCAATAAACGGTCCACAGCTTGTTCCATATGTGACTGTGCAAAGTTGGTAGTGCTGGAGAGGGTCACTGGGGGCATCTCTCCATTCAATTCGTTGGTAGCTGCGGTGTTGTGGAGCCACCCATATCTGGCGTAACATCTTAACTATGTCCGTTAAAAACACAAACTTGTGCATTCGAAAACTTAGGCAAACATGAAATAGATTCCGTTGAATGCTGGGTCCGATGTATAAGGCGTCATTTAGGGTACGGCCGTCTGCGTCTTCAAAGGACCCGTCAAATACCACGCGCAGCTTCTTTCCAAGAACTGGGTGGTGAGGCATGTAGAATGCCTTGAAAGACGGCTTGCATTCTTCTGGCCGTAGCTGGCGCATGTGACCAAGACTCAGATACTCGTTCAGGAATTTCGCATATTGTAGATGTAGCTCCGGATTACGCTGTAGACGACGCTCTACAGCATAGAAGATTGTAGGCTACTTCCAAAGTCCGGGCTTTCCTGTTTGAAAGGCAACTCAACAGTGTACCTGCCTTCTGAGTCTCGGGAATGTGTATCTCGAAAGTGCTGCTCCACCTTCTCGTGCGATGGATCCTTCTGGATAGTAGTAGTAGTAGTAGTAGTAGTAGGTTTTGTTTATTTTTGTTGTTTCGTTTTTCTTTGTTTCTTAATTATAACTGGCTGTACAAATTTAAAAATTACATATAAACAAATAGACAGACAAATTTTGGTTACAACGACAATGGCTTTTATGCCGTCAGTCGGTTATTTAAGTATAGGGTTTCTAAACGTGTTCTAAAATAATTTTTTGCCTGTAGATACTGGCTTTTGAAATAAAGGATGCCAAAATCTCCCAGTTTTCCCCATTTAAGAGACTGTGGAGATCCGATTTGCAGAGAGTGTTTTTCGTAAAACAAGTAAAACGTATTTCTCTGAGAATAGGGCAGACTGCAATGAAGTGTTTCACATCCTCGATTTCTCTCATGTTGGAGAGGCTGCACTCCTGTGATGGGCTGCTGCTGTATGGCCTGCCATTAAGAGGCAGAGTCTCGCTCCTTGCTTGAAAATTATGTTTTATATGTTCTCCTCTGTGTCGATCGTGGAAGTAGTTTTTATTTGCGATTGTCGAAGAGTAAGCAAATACTGTAAACGTTGAAATGTCTTTCTGTCCGTCCGTCCGTCCGTCCGTCTGTCTGTCCGCACAAACATCGAGATCTCGGGAACTATAAGAGCTAGAACCACCAAATTTTGCACACAGACTTCTATAAGCAAGGCGCAGATCAAGTTTGTTTCAAAACCTGACCACGCCCCTTTTTACGCCCACAAACCGCGAAACTCTGTGGTGTCCACATTTTTAATGCAAGAGAATGGCCCTCATAAATGTTGTTTGTATTGAAAATATCTACCCAAATATTTAAAAATTGTTTAAATCTGGCCATTTTCAATAAATTGTGTATACAAGTGCGTTGAAAGTTTTTATTGCGCCCGAAAGTAGGCTAAACTTTTTTTTGAAGAGGGCGCTTGAAAGTAGGCTACATTTTTTTGAAGAGGGCTAACTAGCTGTGTTTAAAGAGGGCAATGAGTGTCGCAAATCTTATAGTCGGGAAACCCGACTATAGCGTTCTTTCTTGTATATAAATTGTGTTGAAGATTTTTATACATACTCCGCGACACGCTGTTTTTGGCCTTAGTTATGTGGTATGTGGTTATTATTTCAGCATGAGTCCTGCTCCACGAATTTGCATCATCAAGGTCAAGGGGGCAGTTGCATTCGGTGGCCATATCCATCACAAAGAGCCTTAGCGATTTTTTTTCGGTAATCTTCTACTTGGCATATGCATAACCTTCTCGATGTAGTTGAAATGCTGCTGAAGTGTATATGAAAGTATACTTGGCAGTCCAGTTTCAATAAAAATGGCATAGTCGGGGGTGTTTTGCGGCAGTCGAAATATCTCTGATATCCCCACACCTCTGCAGAGTAGCACATAATTGTTTTGACCGTCGCCTGGAACAGACTGTATTTGGCACTCATTTTAACGTTTTTTCTGCCTAAACAGTTTTTCCAAGTGGCATTCATTGCTGTTTTTGCATCCTTGAGCTTGTCTTTTATGTGGGTATAGAAACTCATATTTGAGGTAAGCGTCACTCCCAGATACTTAAATGATTTTATCCTTCTGGATATGCTCAGTATTATCCTCGATCTCCCAAAAGCGTTGGAGAGAGGCGTTAATATCAACCGTTCTCATAAACGTAGTTGCGGCTGATAAGTACGGCATCGCTACAGATGTGATGATCCATCCAAAAATTGAACAGATGGCAATAAAGTTTCCATGCGTGTCGTATCTTTTGTCACCTAAAAGAATAGACCAAATTTGTTCAGTGCCCAATAAGATGTCTACCTGCGAAGTAGTATTGAACGACGTGTCAGCTAATTGAAGTCCATCATAAATCTGTAATGCATCTGCGTCGATGTTTTCTCGCGGAAGTGATGACGTAATTTTGCGCAGCACATGCGCTGCGGCAACGATGGTATGTTGTGAAACCATTGATTTGATGTGCAATGAATCCTCGAGTCGTTTCAGCCTTGATGGAAGATATTCCGGAAACAAGGATCCTCGAGGGTGAACGTGCGATCCCAAGTGCGTTGACGCATCGTTCTGAAACATAGGATAACTCAGAGCCGCTATCCAATAGCACAGTGCAAGTTGTATATGTCCCTCTGGCATTTGGGACGTATACCAACGCTTTGGGTAATGTGCTTCTTCGTAGTCCCGGTGACTGTGTTGTGGTGCTAGTGCCCGAAGCTTGGGCGACATAGGCTGAGGTGCTACTGCCCGCAGGTTGGGCGACGTAGGCTTGGGTGCTTCTGCCCGCAGGTTGGGCGACGTAGGCTTGGGTGCTACTGCCCGCAGGTTGGGCGACGTAGGCTTGGGTGCTACTGCCCGCAGGTTGGGCGACGTAGGCTTGGGTGCTACTGCCCGCAGGTTGGGCGACGTAGGCTTGAGTGCTACGGCCCGCAGGTTGGGCGACGTAGGCTTGAGTGCTACGGCCCGCAGGTTGGGCGACGTAGGCTGCAGGAACAACTGATGACCCATCCGTGGTTGCAGGATGAACCAGAGTGTGATGCCGACCATTGCAGTGCTTAAACGAATGTTTCGATGGAAATTGCGTAGATCGATGGCCGGATCGTAAACAGTTGAAGCAAACCGACCTTTCTTTTACAAAGTCGCGTCGCTGTTCGGTATTCAGGTTCTGAAAATGCAGACATTTGTACAGAAGATGATCAGTGGAGCCACACTTACCGCAATTGCCACGGTTAATTGCGACAAGTGTGCGCTTCGGTTTGGCTGGCTTTCCCAGGTGACAACCAGGCTCAAGGTTGCTGCTGCTTGGCTCAGTTCAAAGTCCTCGCAGCGAGCGTCTACTGTCCTACTTTCTACTGTAGTGAAACTTTTGAATCTTTCCCAGGCTGGTCTTGCGGTGGACGGTGCTTTCGTAGAGATCCTTAAAGGCAGGCCACTCCCTGTAATCTCCACCAAATGGTTTGATGATGATCTTCGGTAGTGGGTTCTCCCGTAAAGGAGCCGCAGCAGGCGGTGGCATGTGTGGCGAAGATGCTTAACATTCAGACAACCGTTGAAAGAAGTCGTTTTGTTGGCGCAGCAACATAGCCATGTTATCCTCCGGTTGAGGCTTAACGTTTGGCTGCAACGAGTTCTTCAACGATGTGAGTAGGGCTTGGGCGTAGATACTTTTCCTCGTATGCTTGGAAGTCTGCAGTAGGATCCTCAAAACCCTTAACGCCTTCGTACAAGGAGATTTCGTCCGAGAGTTCCCCGAGACTCTTGAATGCTTGCTGCAGCCGCTCCAGTATGGCCTCGACGCTGGCAACAGTGCACTCTGGAGGAGGGTCCTCGCCATATTTCACTAAGAGAGTCAATGTTCCCTTCATGCTTTCATAAGGCGTTTAAGTTGTTGCTGCTCCATGATGAGCAGTATTAATCACTACAATGCTGGTAAAAGCGGACTGGATCCGGCTCGAAGGACCAATTTATGGTGATAAATGTAATACGCGTAATATTTTGTGATAGTTTTAAGTTTCCGATCGATTAAGAAACTCAAGATAAGTTCAGATTTAATTTATTCGATGTCGGTCATGCTGAATAGTAATTACAAGAAACGGTTGGTGTTGCCAGACTAGCGCACTAAAGCTCGTGCGTAGGCCGCCTAGAACAGCTGGTTAAGTTTATTGTGAACTGACTTTAAGACAGCTGTTTGCAAAAAATACTAAATATAATAATAAAGTTACCGTTCCTCAACACCCAGTAAAAGTGAAACCTACAAAAACATCCAAATACACTCATATACATACACTTGGTTTTCAGCTAGTATGAAAGTATGTGAAGACTGACTATAGAAATTATTCCTTTAGCCTAAAGACTTAACTTTTAGAGCCCGACATCTGGGTTTAGGCTAGGCGCGCTAGAACCAGTAGGGAATTATAAGTTCACATGTGTGGGGAAACTGTAACTGTATCTACAGTTACTAAATCGTCACTACAGTACCGTCAATACAGTAAGCAAAACAACAACAAAATACACGCAGACAATTTTACGTAAAAGTCACAAATTTTTTGGTAAATTTGACCGTCTTTACATTTAAAAAGGCAAAAACAAATTACACATACCGCAATTTTACAGTAAATTTACTGTCAAAGTTGGTTGATTCAACCCATGAAAATTTTTTCTGTGCAATTACAGATTTAGATTAAGCATGTAATTCAGCTTTTAGAAAACACTTACCTTCCTCCTTGTACTTCACTGATTTGTTGTATTTCGAACTTTTGTCGTCTGAAAATATTTTGGCGAGGACGCCTGAAAACTTTCTTTCGTCAGAACTCAGGTTATAACACACGTGCGAAAACAGAACCTTTTGCCAAAGTTGCGTAGTACCCAACACTATTTACGTTATCGGCGGTCTTTCGATTCGACTTTTTTGAAAAAAGTTAGAGGCAATTGGTTGTTTAACCCCTTGGCGATTTAAACCCATTCTACCCTACATTAAAAATTACACACAATATTGTTTACGTTAGAGTTACAAAATTTGTGGGTTATGTCACCGTCAAAACAGTAACCGAGACAACAACTTAATACACGCAAAAGATTTGACGCAAAAATTACAAATTTTTTGGTAAATTTGACCGTCTAAACAAAGTTTTTAAATTTACTGTAAAAGTTGGTTGTGTAACGGACGGTTCATCAACAGCAGATGTTGGCGGGCTGTTATCAACACTACCCTGTTGAGTATGCGATAGTACATCGATATTGGTACTGTCACGAGAAGCTATCATCACTAGAGAAGTCAACGAGAAAAAGACAAGACGCAGATCTTAAACTTTGTAATTGTATATCCAAATATAACCAACATTACCTCAATAAACCACTCGAAAAGCCATCCCTTCACAGTTCAGAAGTGGGATTATCAGAGTTGGCTATATTTGGAGTAAAAGCGTAGAGAGAGAGTCTCAAAGAAAGCAGCAGAATCGTCGGCGTGGAAAATTTGCAATGGGATGTGTTCCCAACGGTCTGTGTGACAAAGAAAATTGCAAATAACGGATGTGTTCCTATTCTACGTGGCAGACGGATTCGAAATTTAGCGAGCAACACGAGAAGGTGTCTCAAGAAGTCTCAAAGGTGTCTGTGTGAGCCCGAGGAAAGAAGTTTCCAGAAACTACATCAGGAGTCTGTGTGAGCCTGAAAATACACATACAAAGAGCGTGTGTGTGTATATGTAGCGTCGGGTGAAATTCACAAGTTCTACGAGTCGACGTTGTGAAATACATATCAGCTGTCTCGCTTGCACTCATGCGTGTTTGTGCGGGCAAAACAAAGCGGACTAAAAGAGCGAAGATCGAAAGCGAGGAAAATGGTAAAAATAGCGGAACTGAAGGCAGACCAGTTAAGATTCTTCTTCGGGAAAGGGACTTATCAGCTTCAGGGTCCAGAGCAGAGCTAGTACAAAGACTAGTGGAGTTTGAGCAATCGGAAGAAGTGGAGATGCCACAAGCAGCGGGAGTCAGTGAGGAAACGCTGTCGTCACAAGGAGCGGCGATTACACAATTACAAGTTCAAATGGCGGAACTTAAGAACATGATGGAACAGATCATTACCATCCAAACGCGGGGCGCAGCAGGAGCAGCAGCGTCAGAAGCAGGAGCAGCAATGTCAGCGGTATCAGCAGCCGCGACCCAGCAACAGCAAAGCAGAGGTGAGGTATCTGAAGAAAACCCTGGTGGCCAGGCTACCAACAACGTCAAGCAAGCATCGGTCAAAGAGATAGCAAACACCTTGCCGGAGTTTGATCCCAGCGACGATAACGCCATATCAGTTAACCAGTTCATCGATCGTGTCAACAAAGTGGTTGGGGCGTACCAATGGGATGATAAATTCGTATTACTCGCCATTTATACGAAGCTTAAGGGTCCAGCCAAGATGTGGCTGATTCTTCGCCGGTTTACACACCACATGGAGTAACTTCGCAGAAGCTATACGGGATGAGTTCGGAGCAACCAGACGAGGCGAAGTTCACTTCAACATGGCTAGTGCAGCCAGACGACCAAAGGAGACGGTAAAGGAGTACTGTTTCGGATGTCCGCCCTCGGCGTGCGTTACAATCTTAGCGAATCAGCAGTTATTCGATACGCTCGAGCAGGTCTACAGCACCGAGAACTTCAAAACAGTATTGCAGCAATTCAGTTTTCAACAATGAAACATTTTCGTGATGCGGCAGAATCATATTTTGTAAACAGAGGTCGATCGTTTGCAAATAAGAAGGAGGTTTATCAAAAGGTAGCAGCTTTGACGAAGCAGGACAACGATGTCAAGCCGATAAAGACAAAGGAGTCGGTGAAGTGCTATAATTGCGGAGAATGGGACACTCAATTCGGCCCAAAGGAAGGAAGAAATCGCGCTGTACCAAATGCAATAAATTTCATGCATTAAACGAAATTTTCCAAGCGATGCGATTGGGCTCATCAAATCAAGACAAGATATTTACCAGGAAAATCAGCATAAATTCGCACAGTTATATCACCTTCATAGATACTGGAAGCCAGGCTAGTATCATTCGTCAGTCAGTGGCCCAAGAAATCAACGCTGATCGCCACAGGTGCGCTATGAGAATCAGAGGCATTTGTGGAGGGTCATGTGTCCTTACCGAAGCAATGGTTGTGGATATGGACATTGATGGAAAAACAGTTACTGCTAAAGTATACGTAGCAGAGGACGATCTTCTGCAAGAGGACTTTCTGTTGGGGCAGGACGTCATCATTAGCGCTCATCTGTCGTTGAAGTTGAGCCAGGCGACGCTGAAGTTAAACGAGCAGTTCATCAACCGGTACCCCTTGTAAGCAACAACATAACAGAAAAACTTCTTGTCAATTTTCAGAACGAGCAAGAAAAAGTCAAATGCGCAATTTGCTGGAGAAGTACGCCAATGTTTTCTCTGCAGGACTGCAAGGCATAGGAAAATCCAACATCGTCCAAGCCAATATTATCGTCGAGAGCAGCCAGGTGGTTTCCCAAGCGCCATACCGAGTCTCCGAGCCAAAGAAGGAAGTTGTGAGCAAAATTGTCGATGAGTTGTTAGAGCAAGATATTATTACAGTATCCACATCCGAGTACGCCAGCCCAGTTGTACTCATAAAGAAACCGAACGGTAGCGATCGACTCTGCGTCGATTACCGCCGCCTGAACAAGCTGATCAAGAAGGAAAATTTCCCAGTTCCAAATATCGAGGAGCGTCTCCAGGAAGCAAAACGTTTTAAGTACTTTTCTTCACTGGATCTCAACAGCGGCTATTATCAAATTGAAGTAGCACCGGAAAGTCGAAAGTTTACTGCTTTCATCACCACGGATGGAATTTATGAGTTCAAGCGTCTTCCGTTTGGGCTTAAGAATGCGCCTGCTGTGTTTAATCGACTCATGGCAGAACTACAGAAGCGAGTACAGAAAGGCGACATGATGCATTACATGGACGACATCCTAATTGGAAGCCAGACGTTTGACGAGATGTATTGCAAGCTTGAGAGAATCCTTCAAGTGTTGCAAGATTGCGGTTTAACTCTTAATCTGAACAAATGTGAACTGTATAATCAATCTATTACGTTCCTAGGTCATCAGATACACGCAGACGGAATCAGTCCAGGAGAGATTAAGACGAATGCCATTGCATTGTTCCCCGTACCGAGCAATGTCACCGAAGTGCGACAGTTTTTGGGTCTTAGCGGATACTTCCGAAAATTTGTTGCCGGATACGCCATTATATCCGAGCCCTTGCGTATGTTACTACGTAAAGACCAGAAATTCAAGTGGAAGCAGACGCAACAGGATGCGTTTGACGAGTTAAAGAGATCCTTGATATCGAAACCTGTTATCACCAGCTATCGCCTAGATGCTGAACATGAACTTCATACGGATGCCAGTGCCGTTGGCTTAGCCGGAGTTTTGTTGCAAATCGAAGAGGATCATTTGAAGCCAATTGCATACTATAGCCGAGCAACTTCAAAACCTGAGAAGAACTACCACAGTTACGAGCTAGAAGCTTTAGCCGTCGTCGAGTCGTTGGAGCGATTCAAGTATTATATCTATGGTAAGAGGATCAAAGTCGTTACCGATTGTAATGCTTTGAAAACGTCAATGGAAAAACGAGAGCTTATACCCCGAATCGCAAGATGGTGGCTGCGGATTCAAGAATTTGATATAGAAATTGTTCATCGGGCTGGAACGCAGATGAACCACGTTGACGCACTTAGTCGAGCCCCATTCGAAGATGCACATGAGATGGAAACAGCAAGCTTGAAAATTTCGAAGACCATAATCGACGAGGAAGATTGGTTGTTCGCAATACAGTTACAAGACGAGAAAATCCGGAAAATTGTAGAGGATATGAAATCCGAGAAAAAGTCAGAGAATGACGAGTATGTGATCGAGCAAGATCGCTTGTTTCGCAAGTATGACAGCAAGATGCTATGGGTTGTTCCGAAAAAGTTAAGGTTCCATATTTTGCATGAATGTCACGACAATGCTGGACACATGAGCACTGAGAAAACAATAGGTCGAATTCTCAATTTGTTTTGGTTCCCAAGAATGCGGAACTTCGTTAAAAGCTACATAAAGTCTTGTGTGGGCTGTGCGCTTTATAAAATACCAGGTGGACGACAAGAAGGTCAGTATCATTACGATGATATCAATCCAATCCCTTTCTCTACCATACACATGGACCACTTGGGACCGTTTCCGAAGAGTTCGAAGCGAAACGAACATATTTTAGTGATCGTCGACGCCTTCACTAAATTCACCATTGTGCGAGCTGTGAAAAGTACAGCGACTAAACACGTCCTTGATATACTGCAGGACGTGACCAGCTATTTGGGAATGCCGAATCGAATTGTCACCGATCGCGGTACCGCTTTTACGTCAAAGGACTTCGCCAAATACTGCAAAGCGAATAATATAAAACACATCCTTAATGCTGTCAGGACCCCAAGAGCGAACGGTCATGCCGAACGAACAAACCGCATAATCCTATCCATGATATTGCCATCAACCGAAAATGATAAACGATGGGACGAGCAATTACGAACTATCCAGTGGAGCATCAACACTATGGTAAACAGTACAACCAAATGTTCTCCATTTCAGCTTTTGTATGGCTACGAGCCACGAGATATCCTCAAGAACACACTGACGAGCGCGATCCAAGGTCCGGATCAGAAGATGATGACAGATACGGAGTTGGAAAGTCTACGAGCAGACGCTGCCAAGACAGTCAACGATCACAGGGCTGCTGCCAAGAAACGATACGATGCCAAGCATTCCAAGCCAACCGCATACAACCTTGGTGATCTGGTATTAGTCGAAAACGAGCCGTATAGCACAGGCACATCACGCAAACTTGAGCCTCGCTATAAAGGTCCCTTTATTATCAAAAAGGTCCTGCCAAATGATAGGTATCTGGTGGAAGATATCCCACATGCACAACGAACGCAAAGGCACTACAAATCAGTTTATTCATCTGATAAGATGAAACGCTGGTGCGAACTCCCTCCCGATGATGAAGAAGACGACCTGGAAGACAACCTAAGCAGCGAATCTTGCGAGGACGCTGCGATATATCAGGAAAGGCCGACTGTAACGGACGGTTCATCAACAGCAGATGTTGGCGGGCTGTTATCAACACTACCCTGTTGAGTATGCGATAGTACATCGATATTGGTACTGTCACGAGAAGCTATCATCACTAGAGAAGTCAACGAGAAAAAGACAAGACGCAGATCTTAAACTTTGTAATTGTATATCCAAATATAACCAACATTACCTCAATAAACCACTCGAAAAGCCATCCCTTCACAGTTGATTCAACCCATAAAAATTTTTTCTGGGTAAATCGCGGACGAAACCGCGATCATAAGTCAGTCCAAATGACCAATTCAGGCAACAGCACTGCTAGCAATCATCTCGTGGTAGTGGAGAGGTGGTTATCAGACTGGCCTATAAAAATAAACGCGCAAAAGTGTAAACACATAACAACACATAACAAACGTGTCCGCCGCTAACCCTGAACAACACGCCACTTCCTCAAGCTGACGGTGTAACGTACTTTGGTATGTTCGGAACAGAGTTGTGCCTTTAAGCATTATCATTACTTTTTCATTATCATTAGAAAAAGTAATGCTTTTAATGCATTACTTTTGACAAATATAATGCTAATGAAAATTCAATTCATTACTTTTGAAAAATGTAATGCTAATGAAAATTCAATTCATTACTTTTGAGAAAATTAATGCTAGTGAAATATATTTCATTACTTTTGAGAAAAGTAATGCTAGTGAAATATATTTCATTACTTTTGAGAAAAGTAATGCTAGTGAAAAGTATTTCATTACTTTTGAGAAAAAGTAATGCCAATGAAATTTTTTTCATTACCATTAATAATGATAATGAAAAAATTTTCATTAAAAATTTCATTAAATATTTTTCAACTATATTTTGTTTGACATAGTATTGCATTATCCAGCGAGCGCAATCAAAAATCCTGAGAACTATCACTGGGGCACCTTGGTATGTTCGGAACGACAACATTCACAGAGATCTTGGCATCCTACCCGTAAAAGACGAAATATCAAAACAAAGAGCGTCCTACCACACCAAGCTAACTTCTCATCCAAACTAGCTCGCCAGGGGTTAAGCCAGCGTATTTTTGTCTGCAAAACAAGAACTGGCGCGATAAATAAAACAAAATTTGGAGTACAAAACAATTAGGGTAGTTTTTATTTAACTGAGTAACGAGAATCTAAAAATCGTGAAACCCGACTATAGCGTCGTTTCTTGTTTTATCATTACATTGATATCTGTTGTTCGTAACTTTTCAAAATCCCTTAGTGGTTTTTATTATTTAAATCGGAAGACAACTTGCAAAACGTTGTCATTTTATATTTTAAATTAAGGAATGGTAAAATATTCCTACCAAATTCTAACTTAACAACCATAATGCCAACTTGCTAAAAATGGAAAATACCAACTTTCGGAGTAATTATATGCGATACTCAAAGAGTAAGCAAATACTGTAAACGTTGAAATGTCTGTCTGTCCGTCCTTTCGTCCGTCTGTCTGTCCGCACAAACATCGAGATCTCGGGAACTATAAAAGCTAGAACCACCATATTTTGCACACAGACTTCTATAAGCAAGGCGCAGATCAAGTTTGTTTCAAAACCTGACCACACCCCTTTTTACGCCCACAAACCGCGAAACTCTGTGGTGTCCACATTTTTAATGCTAGAGAAAAGTGGCCCTCATAAATGTTGTTTGTATTGAAAATATCTACCCAAATATTTAAGAATTTTTGTATATTGTGTATACAAGTGCGTTGAAAATTTTTATTGCGCTCGAAAGTAGGCTAAACTTTTTTTGAAGAGGGTGCTAAAAATTGATTGCGCTCGAAAGTAGGATACACCTTTTTGAAGAGGGCAAGCTAGCTGTTTTTAAAGAGGGCAACGAGTATCGCAAATATTATAGTCGGGAAACCCGACTATAGCGTTCTTTCTTGTTTTTATATGGAATTGGGGCGGCGAGGGACCAGGGGTGGTTCATATAGGTGTGGTCAAAATTGAAAAATATTGAAAGCCGAAATTTTACAACGGTTTTAATATTATGTACAAAAAAAATGTAATTCAGTATCGTTAAAATTACTTTCGCAGTCGGGGGTGGTTCATGTTGGCGTTTTCAAAATCAAAAAATAATGAAATCCGAAATATAACTATAATCTCACTATTATGTGAACAAAATTTGAAGATTGTATCTTTAATGTGGGCAACACACTGCAATGTGCAGTGTGTGTAAGCATTTTAAAACTGATAAGGTATATTTTCTATTACATTCGACGCATTTTTTTCAGTTTTTTATAATTTTATAAAAATATCCATAAAAAGACTTGTTCAATGAAATATTAGAGGTGGGAGAAAATTCATCAAAAAGAAGGAAATTTAACAAAACTAAAAAATATGGCTGCAATAATTTATTTTATGCTCAGGCTTTTTTTGATAGGTTTTACCATTGACTATCATTGTAGGACTGCACACAGTTATATTTTCAACCTCCTTATACGTTAAGCCTTTTTTTCTGGGGCTAACTATTAGGAGTTTCTTCTCCACCGAGTAATATTTTTAAAAAAATTATGTTTATCATAACAATCAATAACAACTTTAACGTTGTGTCCTTTTTATATGCGATACTCGAATGGTTAGCAATTACTGTAAACGTTGAAATGTCTGTCTGTCCGTCCGTCAGTCCGTCCGTCTGTCCGCACAAACATCGAGATCTCGGGAACTACAAGAGCTAGAACCACCATATTTTGCACACAGACTTTTATAAGCAAAGCGCAGATCAAGAACCTGACCACGCCCCTTTTAACGCCCACAAACCGCGAAACTCTGTGGTGTCCACATTTTTAATGCTAGAGAAAAGTGGACCTAATAAATGTTGTTTGTATTGAAAATATCGACCCAAATATCTAAAAAATTTCATTGCGCTCGAAAGTAGGCTAAACTTTTTTTAAAGAGGGCGTTAAAAATTTATTGCGCTCGAAAGTAGGCTACACTTTTTTAAAGAGGGCTAGCTACCTGTTTTTAGCTAGCAATAAGTATCGCAAATCTTATAGTCGGGAAACCCGACTTTTGCGTTCTTTCTTGTTTTAAAATTTGTTTATTATGTTCTTCTTTTTGATAAATTTACACCCAACATTACTATTTCATTGAACAACACTTTGTGTGGGTATATTTACAAAATCACGAAAAAAAGAAAAAGCTTTTGAATGTAACGGTACCTTTTCGGATTTATAATGCTAACACTCTAGGCTTTCTATCGCTTGTTCAATTTGGAAGACTGGAAAAAAAGTGAGGCACTACTACTTATTTGAACTTTGCTGTGTATGTTATACACATTGTTTATACATAAAAAAAAGGCGGCAAAACTAATTTCTTTGTTTTTCTTTTTTTGCAGAGTAAACACATCTACATAACTAAATTTAAAACAAAAACGTGTGAGCCAATGCGGAAAAGAGTGTGTATACTAGGCTGACCAATGGATGCGAACTTAAGAGAAAGTATCAGTGTTGTATAAGATATAAGTTCAAAACAGTAATTGAAAAGCCAATTTTCCCTAAAATATGAGGTAGAAGTCGTTATTATATCACAATCGGCGCCATAAATGTATAAAGGGGGAAACCTGAGTGTGCACAAAAGAGCAGAAAACCAGCAGCAAGTGCAAGCTAACATAACCTACTTTAAGAAGGAAGGAAAGTTAGAAGCTCCTGAACAACGACAGAAAGCATAACACTAGCGGTTTTTGGCAAAAATGGGTCAATTTTTACAGCATCATTTGGGGCTGGGATGCCCCCATAAACAGCGGAACCATCCCGTTCCACACAAATGGCGGAACGTGGATTGCTCTTGCCCTTACTTCTGCTCCCGCCCATACTTCTGGAAATACGCTTGGAGCAAAACAGCCCTGATACTGGCTGTTGTGTGCCTGCTGACGGTGCCCGTCATCCCGGAAGTTATTTATCGAGTTGATCCTTTGGGTAAATACTTTGTTTTATCTTTTTCTGGTTTTTACTTTTTTTCTCACTACTTAAACTCTTTTCATACCCCAATATTAGTGAATGTTCCTGGGCGCACCATCGCTTTCTTTAGATATAAATAGGCAGGGACGCAGGGGAGCTTAGTCGGAGATTTTAGCCATAGCTCCGAAAACCGTATCAATCATAATTAAACAAAAATATCAACACAAAGTGGTAGTCTAAATGGCGTTGACTGAGACATCCCTCTGCCTGAGGTTTCAGGTTTCGGCTGAAATATATTGCGGATATGAAAAGAAGAAAAGAAAAATAAAAGAAGAAGAAAATAAATATGTAAGCTTTTTATTCCTGATTTAGGCAGGTGCACATCAAACTATTTTTTTTTCTGCCGGACTAAATACTCGCCGTCTTGTGCTCAAACTTTTGCTAACTTTTTAAGCTATTTTTTTATAAAAATGGGCCCCACTTTTTGTTTGCCCTATAACTTTTAAATAAAACTATATTTTTCAGATACCTACATTGCTGTTAAAAATAAAAAGTACGTAAGTTCTGCTTACTTCTTAAGAGCCGAGAGTTACTTGTTAAAAGCATTGAATTTTCGATTGTTCATATATTAAACGGCTGCAGTCTTCTAAAATATTAAACTCCAAAATGAAAGTATGGAACGCCGTTAATTTAACGCTAAGCGTAACTTTGTGTTATTTGCTTTTATGAGATTTGTTTTTATTAATTTCTTTTATGTTTAAGTACATCCGAGTTTAAAACAAGAAAGGACAATTTAGTCGGGTTTCCCGACTATAAGATTTACGATACTCATTGCCCTCAAAAAAGTGTAGCTTGCTTTCGAGGGCAATACATTTTTACCGCACTTGTATACACAGACCAGATTTTCAAAATTTTTTGGGATATATGTGTAGATATTTTCAATGCAAACAACATTTATTAAGGCCACTCATCTCTACCATTAAAAAGGTGGCGCGACAAAGTTTCGCGGTTTGTGGGCGTTGGTCCGGGCTTGAAGACTTGACGGACGGACGGACGGACGGACGGACGGACGGACGGACGGACAGACAGACATTTCAACGTTTACAGAATTTGCTTACTCTTCGTGTATCGCAAATAAATATTTGCGTTGTGAAATTCGTTCTAATACGAAGTCAAGAAACGGTAAATCAAACGGTGCACACAAATACATACATAAATGACGCGTCGAACGCCGGCAAAGAAGAAGCCAGAAACGGAAAATCGGAATAAAATAGAAAAGAAGCAGAACGTAGAAATGGGAGACGAAGAAAACGAGAGTGGAATGGAAGTTGTGGAGATGAAAAAGCAACTGGACAACATATTACAGTTGCTGTCAATAAAAATTCAAATTGACGAAAACAGCCGCAAATTGACAATTTCGAGAAAACAATTAATGATTGTGACGGTCAGGCAGTTCAGCAGTGGTTCGAAATTTTCGAGCAAAATGCAGACGCATACGAAATTACAATTAAGCAAAAGTATGTGCAAGCGACAGGCAAGATGGTAGGCACGGCTAAATTATTTCTGCAGTCTGTGTGTGTGAGCGACTACAACGGAATGAAAAATGTACTGCTGGAGGAGTTTGCAAGCAGTGTCAATAGTGCGGACGTGCATTGCCAGCTGCAAAACAGGAAGAAGAAGAAGAGCGAGACATTTCATGAATATATTTTACAAGTACGACAGATTGCAACAGCAGAAAATGTGGAAGAATCAGCGGTTCTACGGTACGTGGTAAACGGAATAGTTGATGTCAAGAACGAATACAAGGCTATTCCTTACTCGGGCAAGACGTTTGAATGACTCAGGAAGCAGTGCGAAATTATAAGCCGGCTGGTCGATAAGCCTCGTAGTTCGTGGAACAGAAGCAGTGGATTACAAAAAGAAGGGCCAAGAAAGGAGGAATTTTTCTTTAAGTGTGGTTCTGCAGAACATAAAATTAAGGATTGCCAATCTCCAATGAAGTGCTTCAAATGCAACGAAAATGGTCATATTGCCCGAGATTGTCCATTCGAGGCCACAAATGTTCGCAAAATTTTTGATGAAAGCCGCAGTAAAGTGATCTCTGTAAATGGTGTGGATGCTTAAACGATACTGGATCCGACGTGTCGCTTGTAACAATGAATGTTGCTGAAAAGATAAAGAACATTGACATTTACAAAAGTGTATCTTTGTTGAGTGATCTGGGTCAAAAGAAAACAAAACCGATTGAATTTTTCACGGCTGATGTTCTTGCCGACCAGTTGTCAACACAACAAAAGTTTCTGGTTGTGACTGACAATGTGATCGATTGTGGTGCTTTGCTAGGGCACGATTTTACCAAAAAGTTAACATTTTGCTGTGACGACAGTGACTTTAAGTTAACGGGCTTGAGAGCTGAACCGAAAGAACGAGATGTGCTGGGTGCTGATGTGTATAATATCGTAGAAGCGTCTAACTTATATACAGTATCTCCCCAGTATGAAGAATCAGTGAATATCAGTGACCAAACTAATACAAGAAGTTCAGCAGATGCCAGCAGAAACTATAAAGCAATGTCCCGTCGAACTCAGGATCACTCCGGATGGCGTTATTAAACCATTTCACCAGTCTCCATCTCGTTTATCCGTTAACGAAGCAGAAGCGGTCAAGAAGCAAGTTGATGAATGGCTAGCCCAAGGAATAATACGTAAGTCAGCATCAAACGTAGCCAGTAGAATCGTATTAGTCAAAAAGAAAGACGGTACGCTTCCAGTTTGCATTGACTATAGAAAACTGAACAGCATGGTATTGTCTGATCGTTTTCCGGTGCCGCTGATGGAAGAAGTATTGAAACAGCTTCAAAATGCCGAATTTTTCTCAACGCTTGATCTGGAGAACGGATTTTTTCACGTTGCAGTCGAAGAGGTCAGCAAACCATTAACTGCCTTTGTTACAAGAGAAGGATTGTTTGAGTTTAATAAAACTCCTTTTGGCTTCAAGAATTCACCGGCTGCATTTATCAAATTTGTCAATGAAATTTTCCAAGACCTGGTTAACGATAACGTCATGCATTTATACATGGATGATATTATTGTATATGCATTGACATCCGAGAGTCACACGAAGTTGGCCACTTTGCAGTACAGAAGACTATCCGTTCCGTAAAGCAGCAGTTTTGGATCCCTCATTTGGAGCGGAACGTAACGAACTTTATCGCTGTATCAAGTGCATTATTTACAGTAAGAAGTTGGGAAAGCAAGAAGAGCTCTTACACTGCATAGCCAAAGGAGATGTTCCGCTGCATACACTACACTACACTGCCACGTCGAAGCAGTACAAATATATACTGGCAATTGTGGATGGCTTCGCCAAGTTTGTTTGGCTTACCTCACAAACACTACAGAATACGAAGAGGTCATTAAGAGATTCACCGAATGGTCCAATGTTTTTGGATTTCCAAAACGAGTTGTCAGCGATCGGAGAGCAGATTTTACGTTTGGTGCGTTCGAAGAGTGGCTGGACAATAACAAAGTGGATCACGACTGCTCAACTACTGGAGTTGCTCGTAGAAACGGACAAGTCGAGCGAATCAATCGATCGATTCTTGCTGTCATCTCCAAAATATCAGCAGAAGAACCAAGCAAGTGGTTTAAATATGTACCTCAGGTGCAAAAGGCCATAAACTCGCAAGTGAACAGAGCTTGCAGGAGATTTTAAACAAAGAGTTGCCAAAAAAAACATTGAAGCAGCTCAGCAGGTATACAAACGGAACTACGACAAACGGAGCAAGCGCGCTCACACCTACAGGTTGGGTGATCTTGTGGCGATCATGAGGATTCAATTTGTCGCAGGAAGGAAGCTGGCGAGTCCATATTTAGGACCATACAAAGTCGTCCAAGTTAAGCGAAATGGGCGGTAAAACGTTCGCAAAGCAGCCGAAGTGGAAGGACCTTATTCTACAAGCACCAGCTACGATAACATGAAGCTATGGAGGTTCATAGCTGATAACGACGAATTTGCTTCATCTGGGTCAGATGAAGAAGAGCAGGAGGGCCGAGTGTAAGGTGTTAAGGCAGAGCCGAGCAGCGAGTACACATATGTGCTTCGTTGCGAAGGGCATTTACCGATCAAGAGAGCAGCGGGAGCAAGGAACAGAGAGGCAGCAATAAGGAGAGGCACAGTCGCAGAGAACAGTCGTCGAAAGCGGTTGCAATCTTTTCATCAGTAGCTAAAGTTGCTAAAAGTTGTTAACTAAAGTCGCATATAGTGGTCGCAGTTGCTTAAGGCAGGTTTCCACCTTGTGGGTGGAAAAATTTTTTTTTTTTTTTATTTTATAAATTGGAAGTATAACTCTTAAAGAGTATGTTCCACAAATTTTATGTTCGAGTTCCAAGTAGGTACTTTGTATGTAACAGGAGTTCAAAGTTGCCAGTTTACTCTATGCGCCCCACGTCGTCTGGGAAACAATCGCATTTTTCTCAGAACCATGTTTTTGGACCTTACGTGCAGGATTGAAGACGCTACAATGAACCAATCGTCACCAAATTTTTTAAAAATGTTCCTTAGGGTTTTTTCTAAAAAATGACTTATAACAAGCCAAAAATATTGGAAATTGTTTATTAAAAAAAAAAATTTGTGAAGAAAAAAATGCGAGAAATTAATTTTTTTTTCAAAACCTCATAACTTTTGGAACTTTGAATTTTTTTTCATGATTGTAGGTCATTTGATAGATGATACGATACTTATTAAGAGTGTGTTCGGTTTTTGTGTTTCAGATCACGGGTTTTGAGTCAATCTTGCACGAGAGCAAAATGCATGCCGCCACCAATGGGCGTTGGGATTTTTTTTCGCTCGGAAAATAAAAACACACACAAACACAAACGCATATATTTGAAGACATGTTTGAAGTATAACATTTTTTGAAAGTCTTAAAAAACAAAATGGCGGACTTATTGAAGGTCGCGTGCGGCGCGATTAAAGTCCTAAAGTTTTCATCTGAAACATTCAACAAATAATTTTTGTTGTTCAGCAAGGTTCCCCCAAGTGCGTGAATGTCTGCATTTAAAAAAAAAATTTTCTTCAACAATATTGAATTCACGTCTTGAAAAAAAGTGTTATTTTTTCGTCATTTTTTGTCGCTAAATAAGGCTTAAAAGTGTATAAGATAATTTTGTTCACAATTCCAGACATTCACGCACTCGTTTAATTCATAATCAGCAAAACACTTTTTAAAAATCAAAAATCGGTTCAGTAGTTTTTGCGCAATCGTGTACCGCGTTTTTGAAATCGTAGTTTTGAGAAAAAACGATTTAAAGTTTTGAGTTAGCGCCAAACCGCACACAAAGCGCGCCCGAGCGCGCTGGTCCAATCAATCATATTTCCCGTAATATTTAAAGTTGAGTCATAAAACTTCGGGAGTATACTCCCAAGAAGTTATTTTATCAACCTAGGAAAAAAAAAAATTGATTTTTTGAAAATTTTACATGGGAAGCTCCCCTTAAGTTGCTGTAAACATTACTCGGAAGTTTGTAACCCTTATTGCAATATATCTAGTTAACTTATCATAATATTCAATTAAATAAACTATATAATCACAAACTCTACATTTATACTGTTGCAAAAAAAAAGGTGGACTGTAGGGGAGAAGTGGGGGTTGTGGGCATGGGTCGGTTGTGGGCACCCCTACGTATATTTTCACAAAATGAAGATTGACATTTGTTGGTAATGTCATTCGCAAGCAATAACCCTATGTATGACTTATGCCAAATATCAAAGTAAACGAACGCGTTTGCTTTTTGAAATGAACGAATTGGTTTTTTTTGTGCTTGGAAACGGTGGTGAAACTTTTTTCAAAGATTTTCAATAGTGTATTAATTAAAGTGAATCGATTAAGAAGGTAAGTGTAATGCATTTTTATTTAGTCAAAGTATTATACTTAATGGAACAAAATCGATTTGAACCAAAAAATTTGTGCAAACACATTTTTTAATTACTTCTTAAAATGTCTGCTAAAGTTGGTTGTGGGCACCAAAATTGGGTGGGTTGTGGGCACCCGTTTTTTTTTGGCAAATTTTTTTATTACCTACAATTTCTTGTAAAATTGTTTTCAAAATTTGTTTGGAACCCTCTAGAACATTCTTGTAGAAATCTTAGGCTCTTGGAAAAGGATCCTCTCCCGCTGAGAGGGATTATCACCAAGATTCGTAATTTTGCGATCGAGCTTTTCGTCTGAAATGTGTTGACATGCGGGCCAGTTATTACACATGTCAAAATTGTGTTTCCGACGATGAAAAATGCCTATGTAGTCTTTGAAATAAATAAATTGTCATTTTGTTGATATTGGTTGCGGTTTTTTTTCCATATTTTTCCATTTGCAGCATTTTTTCCCAGGGTGCCCACAACCCCCCCAAAAAAAAATTTTAGCTGAAAATTACGATTTTACAAGAGTCTATATGAAATTTTTTCGCATGACGAAATCAAGTATGTTTCTTCATAATTAGTTAGTTTAGGTCTCTAGCTTTACACAGATACCCATATGTCCAAATAATATGCACTAGTTCGGTAATTATAAGGCAAAAACAAAACTATGCCCACAACCCCCACATCTCCCCTAATTATTGGTTAAAATTTGATATTTTGGGGCCATTTAACAGTATGTTTGTTTGTATGTTGAATTTACTGTACGTTTGTCTACAGAGAAAATTGTCCACTAATTTTTAAAATATGGCCCGCTTTAAAAAATTTTGTGTACAAGTGCGTTAAAAATTTATGGCGCTTAAAAGCAGGCAACACTTTTTTTAACAGGTCTATGAGTATCGGAAATCATATTGTGAGCTGAGCTGGACACCTTTATTATTAAAAGAAGGGCACACATTTTTGTCAGCACCGTTTCTCAAAACCTGCTTAGTCTAAAAATCACCATGAACACTCCAGATAAGTAGACCTCGGATTTTGCATATTTGCATATTTTCACAGGATTAAGATAGGTGAGCCCTGATCACAACAAAGATCGTTTCATTGAATACCGAGTTGGAATTGAGGCGCATATATTTTTTTTTTTTGCATATTTGCATACATTGCATATGCAAAATATATGCCCAAATATGCAAAATATGCAAAATATATGCAAAATTACTTAAGATAATTTGTATTGCAGTATACTACCATAATCTTTTCAAAACGAGACAGAGTTGCATTGTTGACCTCTTCCAACTGTTTGCAGGACACCAAAAATTAGCTTGACGGTTCTTTTTCACTCAATACACCAATAATCAAATTTGCGACATATCGTCCTTGTTTGTCAGTTGTTTCGTTCATGGACATTCAAACGCTCTGGTCTTTGATCGTATCGCGAATTTGTTGCATAGATTTTTGGTAGCATTTGTCCAAGTAGCTTTTTGTTGGTATTTGTTGACCAGTTTACTTTTTAAAAAAGTTATTGAATGTTTCATTGTTGAGCACATTTCAAGGTATGTTACCTGCAATCAACGCTGCACATAAGTCTGTTTTGAACTCATTGTTTGACATTGTGCTGGACGTATTGCTTAAACTTTGTGCAGCTTCGTCGCTGTTGCCGTTCGATGCTTTTGCCCTTTTATGCAAGGCAGTAGCAATATGCTGTTGCAACTGAAACTTCTTTTCGCAAGTGATCTAAAATATTAAAGCCATTAGAACTTTTTCTTAATTCAACACTCAGGCTTGCTGCATGCAAATATTCACCTTTTTTTTCGCAGGTAGTACATGGTTTCTGTCGATTCTAAAACACTTTTCGGGAATGCTGTTAAACCACTTTCCCACCAAATTTGTTTTATTCCCGTTTAAGTTTGGCATTTTGCTACCTTTCACGTCAACGATCAATTTATTTTTGTGCAAATTTTGTCACAATTGCGAATATTATACGTAAGTCACACAGGGTCCGGCACTCGAAGTGTAACCAAATTTCAGACCGCCAAATGACAGTTAAAGGTATTGTTTACCAACTTTTGAAAGCATTTTACCGGGCAGCTTGCGATAGTCCACTACTTTGTAAGTTAAACAAGTGAAATTCAATTTTTCGATTAAATTAGCTTGCATATATTAAGAAAATTTTGTATATATTTTGCATATTTAAATTTTTTTTGCATATTTTGCATATTTTTTGCATATTTTGCATATTTTTTTTGCATATATTTTGCATATTTTTTGCATATATTTTGCATATGTTCGGTATGCAAAATCCAAAATAGGCTTCAAAATCCAAAAAGTTGCATTTTGATTTTTTTCCACTCTAATTCCCAGAGTTATAGTCCGATTAGAATAAAATCGTTTTTACCTATTAGTTTTAAACATGTGAAAAATTAAAAATTTTTAAACAAATTCAAATTTTCCCACACTTTTTTAAATTGCTGAAATGTCTTAGATTTACTCGCCTACACCCAGTTAAGTTCTTCAAATTGAATTTTTCACACAATTCTAATGCTAAAAATGTTAGCTTTTCATTTAAAATGTTTGTAAACATCCCACAAAGGTGGATCCATAATTATTTGACCGGTACATTTCACGTTCGACAGTCTTAGCGATCGGTTGTGTTCTTCCGCAAAACGTCTAGGTAGCGTAGCATCCAATCCAAAACAAAAATCCAATCCAAAGCAAACGAAAGAAAGATAGCCCTTATCTACATTCACTCAGTGCAACAAACAACTACATCAGCTTATTAGAGCAGCTTAAAGTTTTTTGACCCTTTCATGCCTGACTCTCCGGACATCTGGAAACACCCTCCAAAAAGTATTTTTTTTGGTAACGACAAGAACAGATGACGAAAAGAATCTTGTTAGTTAGCCCTCAAACAATAATTGCTACACAGAGAAAAAAAATCAAGAACATTGCACTCAAACTGAGAACATTCGTGCTTGAAAACCGTGCAAGCACGAAAATTCTCAGATTGAGTTGAATGTTGAACAAAAATGTAAGAACAAAAAAACTCAAATCAAGTTGATTCCGTTACATTTTTAAGAACATATTACACTTAAATCAAGAACATATTTAAATCAAATTTTTAAAAAATGAAGTTGTTTTGTCCCTAAATCAAGAACATTTTGGTCTTACCACCTGACCTTATTGAGTTCGATCTGTTCTCAAACTAAGTTTATTTGGTCTCAAATCAAGAGCATTTTGGACTCATTTTGAGATGAAAGTTAACTCAATATTTAGTTTTAAATTAACAGTTTATATACCTTTATTTTTAATGTTCGCCATAGTTTAACACTAAATATGTACACTGAAAAAACTTTTAGTAAACTTATAAATAACATCACGAAAAACACTTACCTCGACTGTGTTTCGAACCCAGGACCACTGGCACCAGAGGCAGACGCCTTAGCCCCCAGACCATATGAGCTTGTAACGCGCCGCTTTACTAAAGCACAAGTACATATTTTTGACCAAAATAGAATTATTTCATTTGACAACTCGCCCCGACGAGGGTTTGAACTCGTGACTTTCGGACGGAACGATAAGTTTTCCGACAACTTAGACAGGTAGACCAAGTTTAAGAACAAATCGGTATCAGGTTAAGAACCAAATAGCTGATCGTTCTAGTTTTGAGAACATTTTTGACAAAACCATGCTTTGAGACCAAAATAATCTCAGTTCAATCACATTTAGAACATTTTTAGCTCAAAAAATGTAGTTATATTTTTAAGCACATTATCAACTCAGTTGAGAACGTCAGAATTCTCTCTGTGTAGATGTTAGCTTAGTGTGTATTCATATATCAGCACAGTGATCCACGAGGATTGTCTTTGCGGCCACAATTGCAATTAAAAAAAGAAAGGACGCTATAGTCGGGTTTCCCGACATCAGATTCTCATTACTCATTGCCCTCTTAAAAAAAGTGTTGCCTGCTTTCGAGCGCAATTAATGTGTAATGCACTTGTGTATTACCAAAGTTTTTGGACAGCTATGTAGATATTTTCAAAACAAACAACATTTATTAGGGCTTAAATCTTTTTTCTAGCATTAAAAATGTGAGCACCGCAGAGTTTCGCGGTTTGTGAGCGTTGAAAGCGGCGTGGTCGGGTTTTGAAATAAACTCGTCGTCGGTGTTCGGACGTTGTCGCGTGTAGTCGTGTTTATAAACGCTCCGGTAAAAATCGATCGGTGTACGCCCGAGAATCTAATTCCAATGCAAACTCTTTACTGACCACCGAGAATCAGAGAGCACGATCTTGCTCCCTCTGCTCGCCCTCACTCCAGCGTTATGGAGTGAGCAATGCAGAACCCCACCAGCTACGACGCGTAGTGCACTTATAACAAGCACTGTGACCCCGTTAACTTCTGCAACGGCATTAACAACTACAACAACGGCGACAGTCTTAGTCACCACCGATACGCTTATGACTGCAATTTCGCTAGCGAAAATATAACAAAGATATAAACAGAAAGCTTTACTGCTAAGACCGAAAACAATAATAACAAAGAAATAGTAGTTGGTAAAGAAAGTCAACAAGCAGGAACGGCCATGCTGACTAGTATAACTAAACCGCTTCCGAGCAGTCACTAAATACTTGGACACTGCAAAAAAAAAAAGTATTTCACTTATCGTAGGATCACTTTAGAAGAGACGCACAAGCGGAACGGATGAAGCCATACAGCAGAGGCTTCAGAGGCTATCCAGTCTACAAGGAGATGAATAATTGAATCCAACGGGCGACAACGACACGTACCCAGAACACACAAAACACTTACATAAGATTACAAACGAAACCGGAAGTTTTCTTCGCAAAAGTAGCCAGAGCATCACTTGGCCCTCCAACGGCATTTCCTATGCCAGCGCCCTAAGAACAGAAACAACTCACGCAGAGCCGAGTATTGAAAACATTCAGCAGGCCATGGGACACCCACAGAGCAATATTGTAACTATAATGTTCACTTTGCAACAAAATATGACGGAATTTTTGTCTTTCATGAAAGCCGCTATGCAAAGCGTTGTGCTAAACCAAAATTTGTTGTTACAGATGCTCGCATCTCAGCAGTCCAAATAAGCCATATCATGCAAAACATGCAACAAACTGGACTTTGTTTTACCAGGCAGGCCTACATACTGGCCTACAGTTTCTAGAAAACTACCTGATCTAATTGATTTTAATGTGACAAAAAATATTTCTCACAATATAATAACTGCGAAATTGCTTTTGGACCTATCATCGGACCAGTCACCAGTGCTACCAGCTCTTCTTCAAAGCACGGAAATAATAGAGCATCCTCTCATGCTGACGTTACATCAAACCAACTGGCTTAAAATCAAAAAGTATGTAAGTTCCCACATTGAACTTACCCCGCAGCTCAACAGCAAGGAGAACATCGACTGATATGCCAATGCACTCGTCGCAGCAGCAGAAATCTCTACACGACAAGGGAGGGATGTGCAGACCAACCCATACAAAACTTATCTTCAAATCGAAAAGCTTGTCTCGAAAAAAAGAAGTTTGAGACGTGCTTGGCAAACCAGCAGTTCGCCATCCTCAAAACAAAGTCTTAAGGAAGCTGGTCGCAGACTTACCAGGGCTCTAAGGCATGAAGAAGAAAAAGCACAACGCAACTACATTGAGCAACTATCGCCCACCAGCACATGGAATATCTTGTGGAGGGCTCACCCAAATGTAAGTGCGCCGGCCGAATCAGTAGTCCATATCAGAAGCTCTTCAGGCAGCTGGGCCAGAAGTGAAAAGTACAGAGCCTGTACATTTGCATTTAACCTTCAAAATGTGTTCCAGCCGAACCCTGCAATTAATTAATTTGCCCTACCGTCGCCCCCAATTCGAACTGAAACTGAGGCGGATTCAATTATGTTTCAGCTAAACGAAGTTGCAAAAGTCATCAGAGAGTCACCAGGTAGTGATTTTATAACCTCAAAAATGCAAATTGAACACCTAAACTATGCAGTGAATGCAAATTGTAATCTCTTTAATGGAATCACGCGACTTGGCGATTTTCCAAAATAATGAAAAAAATCGATAATCATAATGATACCAAAGCCAGGAAAAGATGATACAGTTCCAGCTTCGTACAGACCAATAAGTTTACTCTCGTGTCTGTTAAAACTGCATGAAAAATGCCTTTTGAAGCGCATTATCCCATTGGAATCGTACCTTTTCAAGTAAAGTGCACCACTACAACATATGACGATTACACTATAGAAGCTGAAGTTCCTCAAATAAGCGCCCTTGGCCCAACTAACAACATCAAAATTTGCATACGATACTCACCTCGTGGTACTGGAGAGGTGGTTATTAGACTGGCGTATAAAAATAAATAAAACTTCGATGTTTTTATTTAAAACATATAATTAACAATTAACTTTTTTACTTGAGATCATGTGTTTGACTCTTGTTTAAGAACAAGAGCTTGTCAACAATATTTGATTTTAATGTGCATCTCCTGTAGGATAAAATCTGTTAGCTAAAGGAGAGCTCGCAAGCGCAGGAAGATGCTGGCAGGTTGATAAGGCTGTTGTATACTTTGTGTGCTCCTAAAATAAAAATAAAAATTTTTGCTTTTACTATCTACACAGAGAAAAAAAATTAAGAACATTGCACTCAAACTGAGAACTTTCGTGCTTGAAAACCGTGTAAGCACGAAAATTCTCAGATTAAGTTTAATGTTCTCAATATCAGAACAAAAATGTAAGAACAAAAAAACTCAAGTCAAGTTGATTCAGTTACATTTTTAAGAACATTTTATTCTTAAATCAAGAACATATTCAAATCAAATTAAAAACAAGAAAGAACGCTATAGTCGGGGTTCCCGACTGTAAGATTTGCGATACTCATTTTCCCTTTTAAAAAAACAAAACGAAAAAAAAACGATAGAGTCGCCACCTATGGGGCTAAAAAACAAAACGAAAAAAAAACGATAGAGTCGCCACCTATGGGGCTACATTAACTACATATGTATAAGGCATAGCAAAATGTTCTATAACTTCTTTATTATTTATTAGAGCACAAAATGGTTCGGAGTGTAGTAAGACAGTGCACATATCATTATATTTCTTTTTAAACCGTAACGATTGCATAAAAAATGAGGGCGCCACAGATTTTCGCGGTTTGTGGGCGGTAAAAGGGGCGTGGTCAAGTTTTGAAACAAACTTGATCTGCGCTTTGTTTTTAGAAGTCTGTGCCCAAAATTTGGTGGTTCTAGCTCTTATAGTTCCCGAGATCTCGACGTTTGTACGGACGGACGGACAGACGGACGGACGGACAGACGGACAGACGGACAGACAGACATTTGATCGTTTACAGTATTTGCTTACTCTTCGAGTATCGCAAATAAAAATGCAGTTGTTTTGTCCTCCAATCAAGAACATTTCGGTCTTAACACCTGACCTTTTTGAGTTCGATCTGTTCTCAAACTCAAAATAAGAACCTTTTAGACTCCTTTTGAGATGAATGTGAATTTAATATTAAGTTTAAATTTAACACTTTATAATTTTATTTTTTATGTTGGCCGTAGCTTAACACTAAATATGTACACTGAAAAAACTTTAAGGTAGTTCTCTACCGTAAGGCCTAAATTTCGAGCTTATTTTCAAAAATTGATTGAAAAAGAACTACTGAAGAAAATTTCATGAACTTTTTTTTATTTGATTGGTACATCTGTCGACTTTAAAATCATTTAATCAAAAAGTATGCCCAGTGGTTTTGTTGTCCTTGGGATGACCTTGAAATGTCCTTCTCAAATTTTGAGGCCCGACTTGGTGGCAAGGTTTTTGCGATGTCGTTGTCAGAAATGAAGAAAGTGAAATTTGTATATAATTATTGTTACGTTGGCTATGTTTTCCCGATCGGGATTTTTTTATCTCAAAATTTGAAAAAAATATACATTTTTTTTCAAAAACTTGAAATTTGTACCATGTTTTTTCATACTTTTTAAGCTGTAAAAATTCGAAAAATTAAAATTTTCAAAATCCGGATCGGGAAAACATAGCGACATGTTTTCTGAATAATTGTGCCAAAAATGAGATGAATCCGATGAATATTACTGGTAGAAGTCTTACCAAAACTTTCACAAAAGTCAATTTTTGGGAAAACGCGTTTAAAGACCAAGTAGCGCTTGGAAACGGCCGCGAGTGCATGACTTCCCAGTCCCGATAACCCATGAAGGAACGTTTTTTCCGCGAAACGCTTTTACTGGCGTATTTCTATGATCGTCTTCTTCAAAATTATGCAAAAAAAAATCGATTTTTTTAAGCCGCGACGGTAGAGGCCTGCCTTAAGTAACTGTCTCGGAAAAAAAAAAATTGCCAAATAGTTTGTTTAAAAACATACGCATTTCTATAAATATAAGAATTTTACGAGCAGCTCTCAGATGACAATGTGTAACTGATCTGGAGCCCTAAAACAAGAAATGTAAACCGAATCTTAGCAAGGGTTCAATAGAAAACACTTGTAATTTGAATTGCTTGTGTGCCCACACGCAAAGAATTCAACCCCTAAACCGGCTAAACAGTCTACCTAGTTTTTAAAGCATTTTAGAAACAAACAGTTTTAATTCAGAACTCAACGAATGTAGATGTGTTTTCATTTACATCTAACATAGTTAGAAAAATACTTATTTTTAGTTTTAGTTTCAAAAACGGCGTCCAAATATTGTTTATTGAATATCTTTTAAAGGGAGTACAAGAAAATAAGTGAGAATACAACCCCATTTTTACTGAACAAACAAGCTTTTGAAAATGCACAGTTCCTATATTTGTCTGATCAGAAAGTCGTAGCATGTTTTAAATTCTACGGCTTTTTATAGTAGTCTTCTAGTGCACATTCTCTCTCGCCATCTTCAGTGAAAATCAGTTAATTCACACCAATAGTTGAAAATCTTTTCTAGGTTTAATACTTCAAGTAATATCTTGGAATCCTGTGTTCCTCAAAGTGACCCATGTATAATAAGTAATGCCCCTCTTTTATAACTTTGTTCGTTTTAGCTTTGTTGGCTGCCACATTAAGAACCTACCAGCGTGCCGGATGTGATTCGGAGCAGTTGTCACTCAGCTGTCCACGCGGCACGAGTATTTCCATCGAACTGGCGCAGTATGGACGGGCGGGAGGTAAGTAAGAGCACGCACGGAAAAGAGAGTCCTGAATTAAATGGGGTGGAGTAGACAAGGCTGGGAATAAAACTTGCGGGTTCTACAAGCAGCAATATTTCAATTGATTGATTGCTGGCTAAAGGTTTTCCGTTTCGATTGTGCACATTGTGTTTTACTTGCTTCTGTTAATAAGAGGACTTTAGGATTTTGGCACCTTGCATAATATTTTTTATTTGCGATACTTGAAGAGTAAGCAAATACTGTATACGTTTCAAATGTCTGTCTGTCCGTCAGTCCGTACAAACGTCGAGATCTCGGGAACTATAAGAGCTAGAACCACCAAATTTTGCTCACAGACTTATATAAGCACGCCCCTTTTTACGCCCACAAGCCGCGAAACTCTGTGGTGTCCACATTTTTAATGCTAGAGAAAAGTGGCCTTAATAAATGTTGTTTGTATTGAAAATATCTACACAGATATCTAATAATTTTGAGTTTTAAGAATTTGTGTATACAAGTGCGTTTAAAATGTAGGTATTGTGCCTAAAAGCGTCTACACACTGTTTTTAAGAGGGCTAGCGACTCTAGCGTCTTTTCTTGTTTTGTTTTTTTTAAGAGGGCAATGAGTATCGCAAATCTGATATTGGGGAAACCCGACTATAGCGTTCTCTTGTTCTAAAGTGAAAGTCTCAAGCCAGTAGACGAAATAAAAGTGAAAGAAAGAACACACATAGTCCAGTCAATCTAGACATAAAATTGGCTTTAAATAACATTAATTCGGACAGAGCTGAAATTTGGTGGAGGCCTTTGGTTAACCCCAAGGAACAAATTGTGAAAAGTCCCCATCGATCCCAGGTGAGCTAATTGAGTTATTCAAGGTCACAGGTGAAAATTTTGACTTCTTTGAGTTTTTCTCAAAAACGGTAAGGTTTATCGAAAAATAAAACAAGGGGAAAGTTGTAGATCTTGAAATGCTCTACAAAAATGATCCAAATGATTTTTTCTGTAGGACCCACCATTTTCCAGATATCGCGCTTGTAAGCATCACGTTATACATAATGAGCACACATACGCCACGTATACACACACACGTGAACACACAGTGTATGGCCTTTACAAGTTTTTCGTATATCTCGGTTGTTTGTGCATGATACCAATTTTTACTTCTAACAAATAAATCTTCAACACTGCCTAACTGATCGTGGATGCGGCAATTAGTTTGTCTGCAAGAGCTCGACAAACACAAACTTTCTGAAATTATAGGCCTTTTTTACCGATTTTTGAACTCTTGAAGAAATTTCGAAGAAAATAATGGTATGTAATAAAATGTTTGTATTCACATATTCAATATTAACAAGATTATTATTATTATTAACAAGATCACATCAAAATACAACTCTTAGCTTGCCACAGGACCAACGACCACAAACTTTCTGAAATTATAGGCCTCTTGAAGAAATTTCGAAGAAAATAATGTTATGTAATAAAATGTTTGTATTCACATATTCAATATTAACAAGATTATTATTATTATTAACAAGATCACATCAAAATACAACTCTTAGCTTGCCACAGGACCAACGACGTGGACTTGATCTTATCACCACGTACACTGTGTGTATACGTGGCGTATGTGTGCTCATTATGTATAACGTGATTCTTACAAGGGCGATATCTGGAAAATGGTGGGTCCTACAGAAAAAATCATTTGGATCATTTTTGTAGAGCATTTCAAGATCTACAACTTTCCCCTTGTTTTATTTTTCGATAAACCTTACCGTTTTTGAGAAAAACTCAAAGAAGTCAAAATTTTCACCTGTGACCTTGAATAACTCAATTAGCTCACCTGGGATCGATGGGGACTTTTCACAATTTGTTCCTTGGGGTAAACCAAAGGCCTCCACCAAATTTCAGCTCTGTCCGAATTAATGTTATTTCAATGTCTAGATTGACTGGACTAACATAGGGTAGAATGGGGTTAAACAACCACTTTGGGTTTGGCACCCTATTAGATATGTGCGAGCTATCTAGTAGAGCTGCAAAACCATCGATGGCCAGACCATGGCTTGGGGTGGTTGACCCTCATCTTTTTCGAGCTCGCCAAGTATGGCAAATTTGTTTTCAGAAGTTGCCTTTGTGGTGTAGTTTGAAGTTTTCGTAAGTTTAGGCAAATTTGCTTCTTTAGCTTTTTGCGGACTAAATTTTCTTTTAATTTGTACATACCGATCGATCCCAGTCTGTACGAGCGTAGATTGTGATAGCTCTGCAGCAGAAGCGAGTGTTGCTCGCGATGCCAAAATCGGCCACACGTTGGTCGATGTTGAAGTTGTTGTTGTTGCAGTCGATACGACAGTTGTTATTGAGGGCACCGTGTTAGTGAGTGCACAAGCTGATGTAGTCGGTGCGTCTATAGGTGGAAGGGGGGAAGGGCATTGCGAGCTCCATGACTGCGTTGGAGCAGCGCAGCTTAAGTTGGCAAATACTGCTGGCGAAAGAGACCGAGCTCTCTCAGTACCGGGCGGCGACATTGCACTTGTTGTTGCGTTATTTACTGTCTCCGAAGAGACAATTGATAGGTATGCATTATTTTTCGAAGACGAAGACAGTTGAAGCGAAGACAGTCGACGCGCGTCTTGCCGTTGTTGTTGTTGTACACGACTTTGACTCACTGGCTTGCTGTTGGCACTTTTTAATAACTTACCCGCAGGCATTGTTATTTAGTTTAATTTATTTAAATCTTTGTGTTTGTTATTAGATTTGTTAGGAAAGAAAGCCCTTGTTGTTTGGCATTGCTGCCAGCGTCTTTTCGCTATTTATTGGTGTATTTTTATTTTTAAATAAGTTAGTTTTCCCGTTCACTCGGCGGAGCGATCGGAAACACGTCTACCTCGGGTGAATGCTTGTTCTGTGTGGCAAACAACTGGCGTGGAAATTTGATTGCGGCCGCGGCTGAAGTTGAGCTCACCACGGCGACTTCCAACCACTTTGAATAAAAGTTGACCGTATCGATAGAATGGATTTCATTTTCAGAATGGCTTTCATACCAGGATGAGGCGCGTGCAGTGCCATCAGAATAGGATCTCGGGCTGCTTGAGGAATTACAGTTCGATTTCCTCAAACCAATACGCCTCTGTTGGTGGATAACTCCTCACGGCGCGAATAGTATGGAAATAGCTCATTTGACCTCTCTATTTTGGTGCAAGGCCATCCCCTTAACACCCAGTTGAAAACTTTTGACAGTACTGCATCTTTAAAAGTAAGGAGTGCTAGGCGTTGTGCACTCACAGCTGGGACACCAGCCAGTTCGATCATCATTATTTCTTCGGCAGGTTTAACTTCTCCGGATGATGAATTTGGGCAACGGCTAAGAAAATCTGCGTTGTTAATCTTTGATCCAGCACGGTGAATCAAATCGTAGTTATAGGCACTCAGGAATGTAGAACCACGAAGCATTTGATTTGAAATAACATTAGGGACTGGTTTTGCAGCAGAAAGAATTCCTTATAACGGGCGATGATCCGTAATCAGTGTGAAAACATTGCCATACAAGTAGTCGTGGAATTTCTTAACTCCGGCCACCAGAGCGACGGCTTCTCGATCAATCTGGGCATAGTTACGTTCTGCTTTTGACAATGTGCGCGAGTAAATAGTGAATTAAGAGGTCGTCTGAAGTAATTATTTGCTTTAACAAAATGAAAGCCTCCTGTTTTTGATTCAAAGACCAATGAGCGCTTCTGTCTAAAAGCCTGTGTAACGGTTCTGCTACCGTGGCCTTGTGAGGTAGAAATGCATGATTGAAATTTATTAGTCCGAGAAATCCTTGTAATGCTTTCACATGCCGAATTCACATTTGTCTCTTCAGAGGCGCAGTCGAGCCTGATCCAAACGAGATAGTACTTGGTTTAAACGTGATGCAAGTTCCTGTTCTGATTTCGCCATAATGATGATGTCGTCGAAATACGGCAGCACTCCAGGAATATTCTGCAGTATGCTTTCAAATAGGCTTTGAAAAATTCCCGGTGCTGATGCAATTCCGAACTGAAGTCTTGTGACCTTAAACGCTTCTTTATGAGTGGATATTGTTTGGAGTAACGCGGAATCATCATCAACTACGAGCTGTTGGGAGGCTTGTGCGAGGTCAATTTTTGCAATTTTTGATCGCACTCCTCTTTTACTGCATTTTCTGCCTCGACGGCACTTCCACTCAAATTTTGGTCACTTTCGTTTTGACCTTCCATTCGCATTGAGAACTAATCGTTTAACTTTTTTACAGAATTGCTCGCGCACTTAGTATGCTATCCTCGTCGCCAATATTAGATATGTGCGAGCTATATATCTCATTAACATTTATTGATAATATAATGTCAGATTAATAGTGTGTACAAAGAAGAAGTGTGACTGACTAATGCAGTGTGTATATGCTGCTGGCATACACAACACACCCTGTTTGTTTATGTCTTTCGATTCGACTTTTTTGAAAAAATTGAGAGGGAACTGGTTGTTTAGCCCCTTGGCGATTTAATCCCATTCTACCCTACAAAAAACAAGAAAAAACGGTAAAGTCGGGTTTCCCGACTATCAGATTTGCGATACTCAATGCCCTCCTTAAAAAAAACAAGAAAGAACGCTATAGTGGGGTCTCCCGACTATAAGATTTGCGATACTCATTGCCCTCTTCAAAAAAGTGTAGCCTACTTTCAAGCGCAATCAATTTTTAGCGCCCTCTTCAAAAAAAAAGTTTAGCCTACTTTCGAGCGCAATAAAAATTTTCAACGCACTTGTATACCAGTTTTTTTTTAAAATTTCCAGATTTTCAAAATTTGTACATATTTGGGTAGATATTTTCAATACAAACAACATTTATCAGGGCCCCTTTTCTCTAGCATTACAAATTTGGACACCACAGAGTTTCGCGGTTTGTGGGCGTAAAAAGGGGCGTGATCAGGTTTTGAAACAAACTTGATCTGCGCTTTGTTTCTAGAAGTCTGTGTGCAAAATTTGGTGGTTTTAGCTTTGATAGTTCCCAAGATCTCGACGTTTGTATGGACGGACGGACGGCCGGACGGACAGACAGAAAGACATTTGCTCGTTTACAGTATTTGCTTACTCTTCGAGTATCGCAAATAATCATACCAAAAATATAATTTCCATATCCAAATGTTAAAAAAGCACATTCATTACAAATATAATCGAAATAATACAGTTGCAAAAAGAAGCCCAAAGACATTTTATTATTTGTTCAAAAACATATAATAAGTTTTTAAGTTTAAAACAGGGACCGAAAATAATAATGTAATTTTTTTTTACAAAAAAAATCACCCACTTCCAATAGACGTAGAAAGAAATGAGTTATACCAAAATACTATGCATATCCACAATGCTTTTAAAAATTAGGATTTTTATTATTTTCTTCAAAGATAATGATTATTTTTGCTTTATATTATTTTACCCAAAAATAATAATTATTTGTGATGATTGAGAGATTTTTTTTTCGATCAAAATAAAACTTTGGATTAACATCCAAAAATAATCATTATTTTTGATCAAAAAAATAAAAATCAAAAATAATCATTATTTTGAGACTTTTTAAATAAAAGGGTCAGGCCACGTCAACTGTACCTAAAATTTGAAAAAATTTTTCTGATTCGAAAAAAAACTATAAAAATGTGTAGCTTAGGACAGTACCTTAAAACCCTTTTAACAGTTTTTCGAAACTCCGCACCGTTTTCGATATTTTGAGCTTCAAAGTTCAAAAAATTTGTTTTTAAGGTTTTGGAGAAAAATGAATAACTCTTGAACGGTTTGACATATGTATATCGACGAAGTTGTGTGTGGCTGTGTGGCTTGCTTGCGTTTTGCATGGGGGAACCTTGCGCGGCGTGACAAAAAACGCGATTCCGACTGTCCAAGGCAAAAGTACAAAAATTTTTTTTTGCAACTTTATAAATAATAGTTCGACGATAATTGTGCGAAAGTTTCAAAGAAAAAACTGCCCCAGAACACTTTTAAAAATGCATTTGTTTAAACAATTGTTGTTAAAAATTATGTTAAAATAAAAATTAAATTTTTTAACTATTTTTTTTTAAACGAAATGATTCTCTTACACTCAAACTAAGTTTATTTGGTCTCAAATCAAGAGCATTTTAGACTCATTTTGAGATGAAAGTTAACTCAATATTTAGTTTTAAATTAACAGTTTATACATTTTTTTGTTTAATGTTGGCCATAGTTTAACACTAAATATGTACACTGAAAAAACTTTTAGTAAACTTATAAATTACATCACGAAAAACACTTACCACGACTGTGTTTCGAACCCAGGACCACTGGCACTAGAGGCAGACGCCTTAGCCCTCAGACCATATGAGCTTGTAACGCGCCGCCCCGACGAGGGTTTGAACTCGTGACTTTCGGACGGAACGATTACCTGAGCTACGGACGTAGTTGGTAATCAAGACTTTGCTATTTGGCTCATAAATAATGTTTCTATACAAATTTGTATGGACGCCTTGTTTAGCACTAAACGAGTAATACATTTGTTTATAACTACGTCCGTAGCTCAGGTAATCTTCGTCCGATTTTAATGATTTAAATGTCAACAGAAGAGGCATTTAGTCAGCAATCGAAGATGCATAACAAAGTTTAAAAAAATTTAAGGTTTAATAATAAAACCTTTAAAAATGTTACATAACCTAAAAAAGCACCCATGTAATTGAGGATTTTCGCTGTATTCGTCATAGCTTGAACACTTTTTAGTGCTCAGAATCATCAAAAATGATAAGATTGATTAAGAACAAAGCTTTTTTGTTAAGATTTGAGCTCAAAAATCAATTTTTTCTGCGAATCGCTTGCAGCAAACCAGGACGAGTTGTGGCAATCCTGCCAATCCTGCGCGAGTGGAAAGCAATCCCAAAATGTGTATTAGAGAATATATGGTAGAAAGTATGCCAGATTGAATTAAAAGTGCAGTTAGAAATTATGGTCTTTGAACAAAGCCTTAAAAAATAGATTTTTGCAAAAAAGGTCGAAATGAGCATAACTGAGTACATGCGAGTTTATTTGGTTTTTTATTTTTTTACGAGAAGATTGAAATGATTTTGTAATGTTTTGTATAAGAATTTGTTAATAAATAATCAAAGAATAAACAAAAAAAATTTGAGTCCATTTGCTTAGCTAATAACTTTTTTATGCGGCCCAACAGTCGACAGTTGCAAACATGTACTCACACTTGACCACCACTGTAAGTGCAAACTGCAATCTAAGGGTCATTGCCATGTACCTAGAGTTGGTCTCGATATTCGGTTTATTGGCAGTGGGGCGTTGCATAATTGCTGATGCAGGTGACACCTAGTGTAATTTGAGTAGAGCGTCAGAATTTACAGACACGGGCATTGCATAAACGGTCTGTAGTTGGTTTCCGGGTATTTTTATGAGAATTGTGAAGTTGGCTTGACTTGTGAAATTCTTTTTGGCGATCATGTGGTGCGCTGATTTACCCCGCCCCAAAGGCGTACGTAACAACAGTTAAGCTTTAAATGCATTTTTCTCAACATGACTTTTTCAAAGTCGGTTTCCCGGATAACTCAAAAATGTATGCACCTCTCGGTTTGAAATTTTACAAACGTGTTTAAAGTACAAGTGACTCCCAGCCAACGATAATTTTTTTTTTTGTTTGCTTCAAATCGATCTACAGCGACAAAATGATGCGTTTTTTAGGCTAAAATACGAAGTTTTTAAAAAAAGACCGAAAAAAATGCAGAAACATTTTTTTTTAAAAAGGATTGTGGGGGGGTTGACCATGGTTACGCCCGGGCCCTGATTTTCTCTCTGCGGCCCTGCATAATACTCTGAATGGCTCATGCAATTCAAAGTTAGATCTACAATGATTTAATGTAAGGGGAGTATAATTTTTAGTTAATCTACTTGGGGCAGAAAAATATGGACGACCTACCAAGTTGGTGCTATTAATTTCACCACAAATAAGATTATACATTAAAACGGTACCAAGCATCGTTCTACGGTTAGCTAAGTAGGGTAAACTAATCAAAAGTAATCTGCTAGAGGAGGAAGGTAAGTTAACGTGTGCGTCCCAATTAAGGCGCCGTAAAGCAAAAAGCAGTTTTTTAAATGATTCAATGCAATCTATGTGTACTCCGTAATAGGGACTCCAGACGGTCGACCCATACTCCCAATTGGCCGGACTAACGAAATAAATAAGGTTTTGGTGATATAAGGATCATCAAACTCCTTTGACCACCTTTTTATAAATCCAAGCACTCCCCTGGCTTTATTCACCATGGAAGAAATGTGATCTGAAAACTTTAGCTTTGGGTCCAAAAGGACATCAAGATCGTCAACCCGAGATATTCTATCCAAAGATTTCACGCTCAGCGTGTAAGTTGCTACAAAAAGTCATCAGCTTACATTTTGAGCCGTTTAAATTCAATAAATTACCATTAGCACCAGTTATGAAAGCTATTCAGATCGGATTGTAAGTCGGAATGGCTGGAAACATCCTTATACTGCAGGCATAACTAAACATCATCTGTACGCGAGGATGAATTAGAATTAAGGGGAGGTCATAAATAAAGTAAGCAAAAACGGACCAAGGTGGCTCCCTTGTGGGACGCCGGAGGTTACTCGGAGAAGACTAGGAAGATAATTTTTTAAAGAGGACCCTTTGTGTCCTGAAATTCAGATAACTTAAAATCCATCTAAGAAGATCAACTGGAAATCCTTACAAGTCAAGTTTCCGAACTAGAAGTAAATGGTTTACAGAGTCAAATGCTTGACGTACGATTTATACGCAGATTAATTTCACGTAACTAATTTAAGTTTTTTTTAAAGAAATAATTAACATGGAATCGCGATTTTTAACCCTTTCAAACCGTTTTTGCCTATAGGCAACATTGGCTTTGCTGTTCAAAAAAGCTAATGCGTAGTTTGTTTTCGCGGTTGGTTTTAATTTTGTCCAGTGAGCTGTTCGATTTGTAAAGTATCATACACATACTATACTATACAGTAGAGTGTATCGAAAATGAACTTTTTTTGATTTTCGATGTCGCTGGGTGCGGGAAAGTTGTTAAACCATATCAAAAGGAAGCACAAAAAAGTTTCAACCCGAAAGGATAATTTTTACTATCCCCGCAACGTAAATAGTAAACATTATCCTTTCGGGCAGACATTTTTTGTGCTTTCATTTGTCATGGTTTTACAACATTTCCGCACCCAGCGTCATCGAAAATCAAAACAGAGTTGATTTTCGATACACTCTACTATACAGGCCCAATGTTGCATAAAAGCATTTCATTTAGGACATTCCAGGACACGAAGGACTTTGAAATTTATTTTGGTTAAAATTTGTTGTCATATTAATAATAATATGAATTCAAATATTTTTTAAGTGCCTCCAATTTAGTTTGGTGCTGAAAGAGTTAAATTAATCATCAAAAACAGACATAGAATGGGAAATTTCAATGGATTTAAAACTCATTAAATAATTTTATCAAAAATAATGCCAAAAAGGCAAAAAAATTGAATAAATGAAACAGGAACTTTATGGAAATGGATAGCAGGAACTCCTGATCATGATGATTTTATAACTGTTGATAATAAAATAGAGGAGCAATGAATTTACTGTCTGGCGATTTCCGCCAAACACTGCCAGTAATTTCAAGATCTACGGCTGCCGACGAAATAAACGCTTGCCTCAAATCGTCGAATCTATGGCGCCATGCAGCTAACAACAAACATGCTTAAATGATACATCTGCTGAAGATATTTCAGAGCAATTGCTGACTGTCGGTAATAGCCAAGTACCTGTCGATGACACGAGCGGATTAATATCAATTTTAAATAATTTAAAATAAGAAAACACAAACCAAGAAATTTTTAAATAAGAAATTTCAAGCCATGCAATTTAAACACGGGGTCAGGCCATGTCAACTGTGACAAAAATTTTGGGGTGATTTTTTTGATTCGAAAAAAACTTTAAAAATGTGTAGATAAGATAAATTTTTAAGAACAATTGTTAAAACAAATTAGTTTTCGAAAGTGTTCTAGGGCAACTATTGAAATGAAATTTTTATACAACTTTTTTAATGTGTTCCAAAAAGGAAAAATTTGTATATTTTACTCGGACAGTTGATAATCGAATTCTTTGTCCCGCCGCGCAAGGTTTGTCCATACAAAACAAAACGCACTGGCGTCGGGGTAGACTCCGGCAGCGCAGTCGGGGCGGTCGCCAATTGTATGACGTCAACGACGACGCCAGCGCTACTTGCTACTTGTCCATTGGACAAACCTTTTTTCGTTTTTTTATCGAATCAAAAAAATCACCCCAAAATTTTGGTTACAGTTGACATGGCGAAAATACAAACCAAGAAGAAATTTTTAAAGGAAAAAATATAAACCAAGACCAATGCTTTTTTTTTCAAAACTTAGAGATCGTTTAATAGAAATTAATGATGAATCGGGCGTTACATTTTAGAAGAGGGAGAGTTATCCAACCCATGAAAGCGATCTTCGCATTTGCCTTTGTCTTTGCCTTTGGCTTTGAGGCCCGCTCTTGGTTCCCCAGCCGAGATAAACAAATCAAACTTTGAGTATTCACAATAGGATGTGACACTTGCATCATCAGGAACTTCTTGAAGCTCCAGAAAAAGCTTCTGGCCGAGGTTCTTTGGATATGATTTAAGATTTGATCCGGCATTCGAATTTGGACCCTAAACGCGATCGGAGATCCCGATTTGTACGGACAGACAATTCAGCAAATGCGGCAACATATTCAGTTGAATCTATATTTAAAATTATTTGGACTGTTAGATAATCTATCGAAATCATACCTGCGAAGCTGAAATTGCTGAAATTGCCCTACCGATCTTCAGGTCGCCGTGCAAAGCTACAAGCAAATTTGCATGTTTTCATGCAATTTCGGAGTTTCAAAGTCGTTGCGGGGATAGTAAACATTATCCTTTCGGGCTGAAACTTTTTTGTGCTCTTATTTGACATTTTTTACAATTTTTCCGCACCCAAAATCATCGAAAAAAAAAAAAAAATCGAGTTTCCATGAAAATTTCAAAATTTCAAGGACGAAGTGGCAATAGTAAACATTATCCTTTCGGGCTGAAATTTTTTGTACTTTCATTTGACATGGTTTTACAACTTTTCCGCACCCAGGGTCATCGAAAATCGAAAAAAGTTGATTTTCGATACACTCTAATGCTTACGGTTTTAGATCACCTTAAGGTTATATACCTTTTTTTGTCGAGCTGCAGTTTGTTGATGTTTGTGCTAAAATTTGTAAAAAAAAATTTAATGTAGTTTTTAAGGAGCTGCTGTTTCTCCCAAACGCATTTTTTGAAAAAGCCTTGCGATCATAATTCTTAACGTCAAACAGGTCAACCGAAACCATAGAAGTAAAAAAAATGAAATAGTTTAGAGTAAATCGAACACAAAATTCATAACAAACATTTAAAAACAATTTTTTTTTGTAAATCAGTTTAGTAGTTTTTAACTAATCCATGTCACCGCAAAGTCATTTTGCAAGAAACACCATTTTAAGATATTCGCGTTTAAAGTTTAAAGTTTAGTTTGGGGCTGGGACGAGGCGCGCGGCTAGGAGCGCTTTAACTTTCTTTCTTCTGCTCAAATCTCAATACAAATTTGAGAAAATGTTTTCAAAGAGTTGTTCTTCAAGATAAAGCAAAACAAAAATTTTAGATTTTTTGGAAATAAAAAGGTACATAACCCCTTAACCATAGATTTGATTCCGTGCCAAAGCATGAACGACTCTGTGTCGATGAACAAATATGCAGCACAAAACTGACACACCACCATCGGTAGTATATGCCCAATAAGTATTAAGCTGTTTGTGTTGTGCGATTTACTTGGTTATGCTCACCGGTTTGAAATCTATAGTGGTGCAAGTGACAACGTGCCTGACAAAAACGGTACAAAGTTTGAACAGGAAAGAACGATAGTCGGGTTTCTCGACTATCAGATTTGCGGAAATCATTGCCCTCTTTAAAAAACATAACAAGAAAAAACGTTAGAGTCGCTAGCCCTCTTAACAAAAAAGTGTAGCCTGCTTTCAAGCGCAATAAATTTTTAATTTTTTGAAGTGGGAATGGAATGTGGGCACCACAGAGTGGGGCGTGGTCGAGTTTTGAAACAAACTTGATCCGCGTGAGGTTTATAGAAGTCGGTGTGCAAAATTTGGTGGCTCTAGCTCTTATGGTTCCCGAGATCTCGACGTTCATACGAAAGGACAAACATTTATACGTTCACAGTATTTGCTTACTTTTCGAGTATCGCAAATAACAAAAATGACCGCTATAGTCGGATTTCCCGACTACCAGATTTCCGACTCTCATTCCCCTTTTTAAGAAAAGGGTTGTCTGCTTTCAAGCGCAACACACAAATTCTGGAAACGAGATTTTCAACATTTTTTGATAACTGTGTAGATATTTTAAATGCAAGCAACATTAATTCTCTAAAATAAAAATGTGTGCACCACAGAGTTTCGCGGTTTGTGGTTGTTAAGAGGGGCGTGGTCGAGTTTTGAAACAAACTTGATCTGCGTGGGGTATATAAAAGTCTGTGTGCAAAATTTTGTGGCTCTAGCTCTTTTGGTTCACGTGATATCGACGTTCGTACGGAGAGACGGACGGACAGACAGACATTTCAACGTTCTCTTTTATATACTCCGAGCAATGAGAATAAAACTTATACTGTTGTCCACTTTAACAGATTTGACCGACCACAGCCTGTGTCCACCCATTTCGATTGAGGACCACACCACGACCAGCGATGTTGTTACCCACAGCGGTACAGAAATTGAAGTCAAACCACCGGAAACATGTACCGTAAGCGGATTACAGGTAAGCAAAACAGTTGTTGAGGCACGGTAACCTTATTATTATATTTAGTATTTTTTGCAAACGGCTGTCTAGAAGTCAGTTCACAATAGACTTGACCAGGTGTTCTAGGCGGCCTACGCACGAGCTTTAGGGCTAGTCTGGCAACACCTCGCGCTCTTGTAATTACTATTCAGCATGGCCGACATCGACTAAAATAAATCTGAACTTATCTTCAGTTTCTTAATCGATCGGAAACTTAGAACTATCACAAAATATAACGCGTGATACATTTATCACCATAAATGGATCCTTCGAGCCGGATCCTGTCCGCATTTAACAGAATAGTAGTGATTAATACTGCTCACCATGGAGCAGCAACAACTTAAACGCCTTATGAAAGCACGTGGCCTTGAGAAAGGAACATTGACTCGCTTACTGAAATATGGCGAGGACCCTCCTCCAGAGTGCACCGCCGCCAGGAGTCTCGGGGAACTCTCGTAAGAAATGAGGATCCTACTGCAGACTTCCAAGCATACGAGAAAAAGTGTCTGCACGCCCTAGCCCTACTCACATCGTTAAAGAACTCGTTGCAGCCAAACGTTAAGCCTCAACCGGAGGATAACATGGCTATGTTGCTACGCCAACAAAACGACTTCTTTCAACGGTTGTCTGAAAGTAAAGCATCTTCGCCACACATGCCACCGCCTGCTGCCGGTCCCTTACGGGAGAACCCACTACTGAAGATCATCATCAAACCATTTGGTGGAGATTACAGGGAGTGGCCTGCCTTTAAGGATCTCTACGAAAGCACCGTCCACCGCAAGACCAGCCTGGGAAAGATTCAAAAGTTTCACTACCTCAAGTCATTCGTTCCTTCTCAGCCACCTTTCCATTACGGAAACTGCCTACGACTCGGCATGGGCACGCCTCAATGAACGGTATGATCGCCCAAGATTTATCGTCAACTCCTTGCTGGACACCTTTATGGGCCTGCCTGCTGCCACCAATGGAACGGTGTCGAATCTACGCAAGATGACTGATGGAGCCAATGAAATCATTCGGGGACTAGATGCAATTGGAGAATCCAGCCGCGACTGTTGGGATTCATCTAGTTTTGGCAAAAATTGACCCCGAATCGAGAAGAAATTGGATAGAGGACAGCAGAGATGCAGCATCGCCAATTATTAACGAGTTGTTTAAGTTCCTAGACGCTCGCTGCGAGGACTTTGACCTAAGCCAAGCAGCAGCATCCCCCAACCTTGAGCATGGTTGTCACCTGGACAAGCCAGCCAAACCGAAGCGCACACTTGTCGCAATTAACTGTGGCAATTGCGGTAAGTGTGGCTCCACTGATCATCTTTTGTACAAATGTCTGCATTTTCAGAACCTGAATACCGAACAGCGACGCGACTTTGTAAAGGAAAGGTCGCTTTGCTTCAACTCTTTACGATCCGGCCATCGATCTACGCAATGTACATCGAAACATTCGTGCAAGCACTGCAATGGTCGGCATCACACTCCGGTTCATCCTGCAACCACGGATTGGTCATCAGTTGTTCCTGCAGCCTACGTCGCCCAACCTGCGGGCCGTAGCACTGCCGCACATCCTGCAACCATGGATGTCACATCAGCCTACATCGCCCGACCTGCGGGCCGTAGCACTACCGCACATCCTGCACCCACGGATGTCACATCAGCCTACATCGCCCAACCTGCGGACAGTAGCACCCCAGCCTACGTCGCCCAAGCCTCGGGCAGTAGCACCTCAGCCTATGTCGCCCAAGCCTCGGGCACTAGCACCACAACACAGTTACCTGGACTACGAAGAAGCACATTACCCACAGCGTTGATATATGTCCAAAATGCCAGAGGGACATATACATGCCGTGTGCTATTGGATGGCGGCTCTGAGCTATCCTATGTTTCGGAACGATGCATCAACGCACTTGGGATCGCACGTTCACCCTCGAGGATCCTTGTTTCCGGAATATCTTCCATCAAGGATGAAACGACTCGAGGATTGGCTTTATTGCACATCAAATCAATGGTGTCACAACATACCATCGTCGCCGCAGCGCATGTGCTGCGAAAAATTACGTCATCTCTTCCGTGAGAAAACATCGACGCAGATGCATTACGGATTTATGATGGACTTCAATTAGCTGACACGTCGTTCAATACTACTTCGCAGGTAGACATCTTATTGGGCACTGAACAATTCTTTTAGGTGACAAAAGATACGACACGCATGGCAACATTATTGCCATCTCTTCAATTTATGGATGGATCATCACATCTGTAGCGATGCCGTACTCATCAGCCGCAACCACGTTTATGAGTACGGTTGATATTAACGCCTCTCTCCAACGCTTTTGGGAGATCGAGGATAATACTGAGCATATCCAGAAGGATCCATCGCACGAGAAGGTGGAGCAGTACTTTCGAGATACACATTCCCGAGACTCAGAAGGCAGGTACACTGTTGAGTTGCCTTTCAAACAGGAAAGCCCGGACTTTGGAAATAGGCTACAAGGGGCTATTTCAAGCTTCTATGCTGTGTAGCGTCGTCTACAGCGTAATCCGGAGCTACATCTACAATATGCGAAATTCCTGAACGAGTATCTGAGTCTTGGTCACATGCGCCAGCTACGGCCAGAAGAATGCAAGCCGTCTTCCAAGGCATTCTACATGCCTTACCACCCAGTTCTACGCTATGCTGGATTGGACGCCCATACACATCAGTGCCAGAAGATGATCTTGGCCAAGTTGCAGTTAACCGTCTAGATTATTGGCAAAACGTTCAGGCGATGCTGCAAGGATTTTGGAAGAGGTGGCATCAGAAGTACCTCACAACACTTCAACAGCGCCCTAAGTGGAACACGGAGCGCAAGAACGTTGTCCCTGGAGACATAGCGATCATCAAGGAGTCGAATACAACCCCAGCAGCGTGGACTCTTGCACGCGTGATCGATGCTGCGCACTTCATTTGGAGAACTCGTTCGTCCGATCTCAAAGCTTGCCATTCTGCCTGATTCAGAAACTTAGTTTCAGGGTGGGCTGGGATGTTGAGGAACGGTAACCTTATTATTATATTTAGTATTTTTTGCAAACGGCTGTCTAGAAGTCAGTTCACAATAGACTTTACCAGCTGTTCTAGGTGGCCTACGCACGAGCTTTAGGGCTAGTCTGGCAACACCGACATCAAATAAATTAAATCTGAACTTATCTTGAGTTTCTTAATCAATCGGAAACTTAAAACTATCACAAAATATTACGCGTGATACATTTATCACCAACAGTATACATACTTGCAATTTCGTTATCAGCCCCACGGACAATTTTGCTAAGCTGCGGCCAAAAATCTAATGACGTCGCACAGTCCCCCACACACAGTCGACCAAAAGGGTGTGACAGCGAAATTTAATTGTAATTTTAGAGATTTAAAAACATCCGATTTTTTTCCAACTTCAACTAAGCTATTGTTATCATCGAAAAAAATTACAAAGTCAGCAACGCTATTATTTAAAAAAAAATTAAAAACAAATATTTTCCGAGCTTTTTTTTTTTTTGTAATTCTACATTATGTGTGCAAAGGACGAGGTTCATCGAGCCCTTGTGTGAGCGACTGGAACATTTTTGTTCTATTTCGATTTTGCATGTGAATATCTCGGGTTGAGTAAGTGATATCGTGCTGAAATTCTCTGACAGCTCGTCTTTAACTATTCTTAACAAGTTTCATTAGACAAATCTGTTGGTAATCTTGAACTTTGTTGCCTTGCGTCTCCCATGTGGTTTCTTGCTATTACAAGGTAAGTTACAATTTTCGGGGTCTCATATAGCTTTGAAACGCAGTGTATGAAAACGAAAACATGAAAATGACCCTTTAAACGACCAAAAACCACGAAAATCTGAGACGCTCTTATTTTTAATGCAATCGAAACGGGTTTAAAAATAATAAAAAGATATTTGCACTATCTAAGTGTATAGTACAGGGATGCCCACGGGCTGCTTATGGGAGAGCAATTCACCAATACGCGCACATAAATGCACAAATACAGAGACGCAACCTTTTTTTTTATTTCAACTTTCTGCACTGAAAAAAATCGGGGTGAATAAAAACATCAACCATCGTGCGTGCAAGTTTTCGTTCAACTGATTTCTTGGAGTGTAGAGTGCGCGAAAATCCAACAACAATTAACATTCGGCTTGGCGAGCTAACTGTAAAGCCTTTGAAAGTGTTGTTGCTGAATTCACCGAATGCGTGGAAAACAGAGAAACTTAAAAATTGTTTTTGTGTTTCGTGTGTTCGATGAACGAGCCATGTGTGTGCACACGCCTCGGCTCTTCCTATGCGGCGAGCAATTACAAAAACAAAGGAGCTCGGAGAGCTATGGCGTGGGCATCCCTGGTTTAAAGTGACAAAAAGTGTACAAACAAATCATTTATGTGCTACTTTTAAGATGCAGTCGCATCATTGTGGTTTGTAATTTGTGTTTGTGAGCGTGATTCGTAGAATTCGACTGTGGTGTCCCTATAATCTTGTGTAAGCTCTAACCCTAAAATTACTAAAAATTTGTAGTGTATTTTAATTTTAATATAGAGCTACAAAGTGTTCGCAGCAGTTTGCAGCTCTGAAACTAGTTACATGTTGTAGAGTAGTTATATCTTGTTTTATGTTGTTAGTATAAAAGTGCACTTTTGCGCACTTTCTCCGAAATTTAACTTTTTAGGTTCTAACCTCAAAATTCCAAACAGCGTGTTGTTCGAGAAGTGGAATGCAGAGACGACGAGAAATGCAAGGGAGAATGCTATTTTCAATTGTTTTAGAGCGCTCATAAGTGGGGTTTGTTCTAAGCACGATGAAGAAATTTTATCTGAAAAAAGTAAAGGCATTTCTTACAAAATTTCGGTGAATTGGCGGAAATCCAACAGAAATATAAAACAATTTACAAGAAACATTTCTGCTTGGCTAAGCTCTGAAACAACAATACATATAACTAAAAGTTTAAGAGCGGTTGGACGGCCTGCATTGCCATACATATCAAAAAAAATAAGAACTCAAAGAAAAGAAGCTACAGATCTTGTATCATCCAAGGCTGGCAATGTAAAATTATTAATTCAAGCTGCGAGTGCAGCTGCTCGAAAGCGGGCGCAACTTGACCTGGCTTATATATTGAAATTATTGGCTTTATGTCCTTCAAAAGCTAAATCCATAAGAAGTTTTTTAAGCCAGCCAGTTGTAAAGACCACAAAAGTGTCTGCTAACGAGGCTTTAGCTCTCTTATTGGACCAAGGGTTGACAAAACAGCAATATTGTGCAGTAAGGGATCAAACAAAAAACAATTTATATCCATCATACTGGGAGGTAGCTAATGAGAAAAAAGATTGCCGGCCGAATGACTTGCTTATATCCGAGACAAAGGCAGAGGTCCCTCTACAAAATCTGCTAGATCACACAGCAGCTCCAATTGCATGTTTACAAGAAGAGGTGATTTTGAGCGTGATGAAAGATCAAGGCACGGATTTCTTAGCTTCTGATCTTGTTTTAAGTTACGGATTCGACGGCAGCTCTGGGCAGTCCAACTATAAGCAAGGATACTCTTCAGAGCAACCGCTTAATAGGGATTCGAGTCTTTTTGCCACAACAGTAACTCCACTGAGACTGGTTGATGCATCCAGCAACATATTATGGAACAATAGGACCCCGCAGTCAATTCGTTTTTGTCGTCCTTTGAAATTAGCCTTTATGAAGGAAACGAAAGACGCAATACAACATGAACATCGATCTTTGGAAACCCAAATAACGAGCTTGAAGTCATGTAAAATTGTCATGAGCCACGGAAAAACGATCTATATTAAGTTTAGATTATATCTAACAGCAATCGACGGAAAAGTGCTCAACGTATTGACGGGAACCAACTCTTCCCAAGCTTGTCCGATTTGTGGAGCCAACCCAAAGGATTTCCTAAACAATGCGAAAAGTTCCTGCCAGTGCTAAGCAATTTAAATTACGGATTAAGTCCTCTGCACTGTTGGATTCGGCTTTTTGAATTTGTGTTACATGCAGGCTATAAATGCTAAATTAAGAAATGGAAAATATTTCATATAGATGACAAAAGGAAAGTCGATGAAAGAAAAGCCCACATTCAAGGCTTGTTTTGGAAGCAGATGTCCCTGAGGGTTGATCAACCATAATAATATTAATAGTTTTAAAAAACTAAAAGAAACGCTTTCCGGTTTAACCCTTGTGTGAGCGGAAGGAACATTTTGTTCCATTTCGATTTTGCTTGTAAATATCTCGGGTTGTGTAAAAGCTATCGATCTGAAATTTTCTGACAGCTCGTCTTCAACGATTTTAAACAAGTTTGCCGATTTTTAGATAAATCTGTTAATAATGTTGGATTTTATTAGGGAAAACTTTTTTAACTACGTTGTTGAGCGGAAGACACAAATTTGTGCATCGTGTTAAAACCGCGTATATCTTAAAAACCTTTACTCAGAAAAATTTGAAATTTTTACTGAATATTTATTAACTCAAAATCATTAAATTAAAAATTTAAATTTTTAAATTAATCCTACACTAAAAAAATTTTTAAGTTTTACCTTGAAAAAAAATTGCAGGTTAGATTAATTACGTAAAACTCGCAAACTGATCAAACAATTGAAAAACGTGATATACTACGTTATAGGGCTTTCAATAAGCTTTCCAAAATGGTCAAATGTGTTATACCCTTCTTTGGTAAAACTATAAGAAAAACAACCAATATTGTTGAAAAATTACATTTATTTGATACTAATTTGATTAATAATACCACAAATATACTAGAAAACTAGTATTATTTTTATTTCAAAATTGTTATTCTTATAAAAAATAAATTGTTTTAATCCCATAATTATTACTATAAATGTCCAAAAAGTGGTATTTGTGGTTTTAGGTACTCTTGCTAATAAAAGTAACGGTCACAAATCACCCAAATCATTTATGACCGCCAGGTGCAGCTGCCGACGGCTCCTTTTGGAATGACCCAAAAAAGGGTTGATGGTAAAACGAACTACCTGCAAACATTTTTTGCACGTTTTTAGACCTTTGAACTACTTTTATAGTGACTTCTTCTAAAGAAAGGTATGACACATTTGACATTTTTGGAAAGCTTATTAAAAGTCCTATAACGTAGTATACCACGTTTTTCAATTGTATGATCTGTTTGCGAGTTTTACGTAATTAATCTCACCTGCAATTTTTTTCCCAAGGTAAAACTTAAAAATTTTTTTAGTGTAGGCTTAATTTAAAAATTTAAATTTTAAATTGAATGATTTTGAGTTAATACATATTCAGTAAAAATTTTAAATTTTTCTGAATAAAGGTTTTTAAGATATACGCGGTTCAAACACGATGCACAAATTTGTGTCTTCCGCTCAACAACGTATAAAAAATCTTCCGCTCACACAAAGGTTAAAAGAGCGCGCTCTTTTATAGATATCGATAAATTAATCGGTAAAAAAACAAGTTGGCAGGCCTGCATGCGAACCAAAAAGTGTTACGCAGCCAGCCAGCCAGCCAGCCAGCCAGCCAGCCAGATAGCCACAAGTGAAACTTATATAAAGCGTTTAAAAAGTAGGCGGATTTGGCAGCACAAATGATGGAAGCACCGCTCGTCGTGCTTTTAGTGAACCAAAAGAATTTTCGGATATCACAGGAATAAATTATAGACTGATTACAAATCTGAGGACTATTTTAAGGGGGGACATCTGAGTAACTTTTTTAAAAATCGAAAAAATTTTTATTCGCTTAAATAATTCTTTATGGTCTTAAAAATAACATACCAAAAGATAGAGTCCGGCAAAAGTGTCTAAGTGTCGAAATTTTCCATTCTGCGGCGATGCCTCACAGGTATATCACATGGAACCTTTTGTGTTTAAGCGCGTTTTTCTCGAAACCACTTTTTTTGAGCTGGCCGAGTAGAAAACTCGCACAAATCTTAACCGATCGATCTGAAATTTTGACAGTATATTCAAAATACCTATGTATGATATATTGCTTACTTTTTTTTTTATCAATAATTTTGTGACGTTTTTTTCGTGAAAATTGTAATTTTTTTTCAATCATTCACCATTTTCCAAAAAATCAATATATCGAAAAAATCCTACGAGGCTCGATAGACATAGGTATTTTGAATATACTGTCAAAATTTCAGATCGATCGGTTAAGATTTGTGCGAGTTTTCTACTCGGCCAGCTCAAAAAGGGGTTTTGAGAAAATGCTGCACAGCCGCCATTTTGTTTTTGATTTGTTCCAAAAAAATTGTATTTTGTACTTCACATCTAATATTATAAGACCTACTTTACAAATTTTTGATTGGCTTTTTCATTTGGCCAAAAAAAATTTCAGAAAATCCGATTTTTTTTTTTCAGTTACTCAGATGTCCCCCCTTAATTTGTCTCTCGTGACAGTTGCCAATTAATGTAAGCAAATTTCAAAGATTTTGCTACGAAACAGGGGAAATTATTATCGCGAGTATCCTTGGCTGCCAATGACTGCGAGTGTACACAAAATTCTTGTACACTCTTCGGATATTATAGAGAACACGGTCCTTCCAGTTGGATACTTTGGAGAAGAGGGTGCTGAGTCGAGAAACAAATTGTACAAGTCCGATCGCCTGCACCATGCTCGGAAATGTAGCCGCAAAGATAACTTTTCTGATGTATTCAAAAGAGCAATGGATACATCAGATCCGATAATATCCTCTGTAAGCCTAAACAATCGAATAAAAAAAAGGCAGAGGCTCCCAGATGAGGTAACGAGCTTATTGACTTGCGAGTTCAATGTCGCAGACGAATTGGACGATGACGAACCTAATGATATTTTCTTCGGATATTCATGAAATATGGAGTTGGATAACGAAGAGGATGACGATGAACAATAGGTGTGCAAAATAAACATATAAATTAACATTAAATTATATTTTTTAATATTTCAGATTTTTTGGGAACATTTAGCGAATCAAAAAAACAAAAATTAAATTTTATTTAAAAAAAAAGGTAAAACGATTTCAAGAAACAAAAAAATTATTTAACAGTTACACTACAAAAAAAAAAATTTATTTAAAACAAATTAAGGGCGAGACCACGCCTTTTTTTCTTAAAATATATTGCTTTAGTGATCCTTAACTTAATTTAAAAAACAGAACCTTAATATGTTGCTTCGTTTTGAAGTTATTAATTAATGCCACAAAAAGTGGTCGTTCAGCCCATAGTGCAACGCTTCAAACGAATTGAGCTGTACGTTTTTTTATGGCATAATTTTAAAGTTAAAACTTCGTTAAATATTGCAAAAATGTTTAAAAATTCTAGCCAAAATGTTAGCCAGTTATACGAAACATTTCCAAAAGTTTAACACAAACCTAATGTAGCAAATACAAAAAAATACTCAAATTATTCCAAACACATTTGTTTTGAACTTAAAAAATCTATGAGTTTAGCTGTTTTTTTTTTTTTTTATAAAAATGTACTTTGCTTTAAATGTGCCCAAAAATACCCTCCCCGGTTTGAGTAAAACTTTTTAAATAACTATTTTAATCAGTTGTCAAGTCGACCGGCGCGGGCGCGGGCTTTGTACAAAACTTAAAATTTTTTTTTTACGAATTTTCAAAGTTGAGACTTAATTGTTTCGCTCCAAAATTTCTTTACAAAAAAAAAATTTGTTTGCAATACATCCTGGTGTTAAAATATGATTTATTTTTAATATTTTGGGGTTGCAAAAGTTAAGAAGCAACAAAGTTAGAGGTACAAAAATTTATTTCCGTTACATTTTTTATAAATTTTTACGTAGTGCCCACGGAAAGTAGGTATGCATATTTAAAGGTTGATAAAAATTTAACCACCTAATATTTTTTTAAGGATATTATTTTTTTTTTGCGGTCTTTTGTTGTTAAGTTTGTGTTAAATTGAGTTGAATATCTGCATTAGTTTTTTTTTTTTTTTTTAATTAAGATATAGGAAATATTTTTCAACTTTGGCTTAGATAATCTATATCCTACAAAAATTTCGTTAAAAAATAATTAAAATTTTGTTTTTTTTTAAGTTTAATCTTTTAAAAACATAATGGCCAAATTTCAGCATCCTAGCTACGCAGTGGAAGAAACGCCAGATTTTTGCCCAAAATTTGAACTATCTGGCATACAGTGCTATGGCCAAGAAGAGTTAAACAAAAGTTACACAATTATTGCCAATTTGTTTACGTATGTTTTCAACGATATTCGTTATTGAACTAACAAAACTTATCTTTTTCTGAACTCAAATTGTTTATCTGATAATAAAGAATTATTTTCCAGAAAATGTTGAATTTAAAGTGACATTACATTTTCAACTACCTTGGCTAAGAATGGAAGAATATAAATGGGCCTGTAGTCATTATTGGGTTATAGCAAAGGAATAATCTTAGCTTCTTTCCAAGTTGATGGAAAAGTGGAAGTGGTAATTGGATATTTGAAGACATGAGTGTGTGGGAGAAGTAAGGGTAACATATTTTGACAAATTTCGGATTAACATTGTCCAAGCCTTCAGCATTTGATTTAATTTTAAGAATCCCCTCTAAAACATCAGATTGATAGACACACACAAAGCTAAAGCTATTATCACAGTTAAGTATTCAGGTACTGGTTAGAAGTTGCTTCAGGTACATCAAGTTGCGAAAACGATCGACAGAGTTCCTCAACATCAACATTGTGATCAGTACTCTGACTACACCTCCCTACACCTATATTTCTTAAATAATTCCTTTGTTGAACATATACTGTATATTATTATTCAAGACTAACAATTGAGACTCGACACAGCGACATTGATAGATAAAAGAAATATCACACAATATATTTGGATTAAGGTACGTGTAATTAATGTTTCTGAAGTCTCTAAAACTAAACGATATTTTTAGTATAGTCAAGAGTTATAACGCAGTTTAAAACAAGATGAAACTAACCACATTTCCAAAATTTTAAGATATCTGTGTATATATTTTCAATCTAAAAAACATTTGTCAAACATTTCTCTAGCATTAAATATGTGGGCACCATAGAGTTTTATAATGTTTTGTTTAAAAACTCAATCATAAAAGTTCTATAGTTGCTATGGTTGCGATCAACACAACAATATTAACTTTTTGAACACTAGTTCGTTGTTTTTAATCAGTCAAATGAGGAGCGATAGAAAACACGACCGTTCGACTCAGTAATTGCAGGCATTGTTTAAAAGGGGTATCTGTCGTTTTAGGTACGCTTGCTAATAATAGTAACTGTCCCACGTTACCCAAATCATTTATGATCGCCAAGCGCAGGTGCCTACTTCTTTTGGAATGACCCAAAAAAGAATGGGTCATAAAACAGTATGGCGCGCACCATATTTTTGAACGTGTTAAACCTTTGAACTATTTTTTTCTTTCAAAGCAGTTTTGAAAAGGTGTACATTTTTTTAAAAGGTAATAGTAGATAAAGTTAATTTTTTTCAAAAATAACTATCCCGTTAACAAGTACAAGCAATTAATAGTGTTCACGCCAAGTAGGCGCTCCCTTTTGAGCGGCAGTGTCGAGCTGCAGTTTCTCCAGATATGCCATCTCGCTCGCTCGCACTGCCGTGAGTATCCCCGCTCTCCCGCTGGTAACGGCTTCTCCGCTCCTCCCTCTCTTCACATCTTCCGCTTCGCTCTGAAGCAATTATGTTAAGCTACGCTTAGTTAGTTCCTATTTACATGTGTATTAATAAACATACGCCGCACGTCGCGCAACCCCAAAGTATTTCGATATTCGCATTTATTTCCACGGGGGAATCTTGCCTCCACCATCTACATTTTCCCGGATTTCACCGATCTTGTGCCCAACCGGAGAAGAAGCCACCCCACTCCAACATTTGATCCATCGACCGGATAATTCGACCAGCAGCTTCGGTGGCTTTAGAACCGCACAAGATAAGTTCAATTTCCAATATTAAGTGCCGGTCACAAAGTCAGTTTTTCGAACCCCATTTCGTTAAACAGTCTTTGTGATTTTGTCATAATCCAAGTCCGATTATTTCCGACATACGGCATTTAATTCGCACATATTCCAATTCCGCTTTGTGCACTTCCATATTCTTCCAATTCCATTTTTATGCACTTACAAAAATTTACATTTCCATTTTTGTAAATATTTCTTGCATCCAAGTTCCTAAATCCAGTGCTAAAATTCCTAAAAAAGTTTGTGCATCTCCGTTTAAATAAACAAACACAAGTTTATATAATCCAAATTCCAAAAGTGTGTGTTTAAATATTTGCCACAAGCCACAGTGAAAGTTGCTCCTCTAAAATTAAAGGCCTACTTTTTTCTTTCACTGTGTTCCACAGCTTGCATTTATTTCCACATTAACATAAACTTCAAATACAGTCCGCTTCGCTAATTTCCGCAATCAAATAATTAAATACATTCCAAAATACATTATCAAATTCCCACGCCGGCAAGATAAACTGTTTGGCGAACATACATTATTTTCTGCAATTCCGCTGCTCCAAGTGCAATCATACATCTTTATACATACATATATACAGACATATATTTCTCCGCTAGTCCGAGCGAGAACAAATAAATACATACATACATACAGATAGACACCTCTGCAGCTCCTGTAATGGTCCGGTTGGGGTACAATCCGTAATTTTCTCTCCCATACTTATGTTTTGGAGAAGAAAATAATTTTTGAAATAATTAATTATAATTATTTAAATTTCGATTAAATTCCGCCTTAGGGTGACCAAATTCTTTGCCCATTTCGAAAATTCCCAGTGAATGCCAAATAGTGCCAAAATAGGGGTTTATCGAAACGTATCTCTTTAACCTTCGGATAGGCGAGATAAGGTTCGTAAGCCGAGCCTACTGTCTTTCCGTTTCAAACCGTGCCACCGAGCAGTTCTAATCGCTCCCCGTCTTCAGTCTTTGATCTATTCAAGCCGTTGCACAGAAACGTGGAAGATTTTGCAAGTCCAAAAATCCATTGGCATCCATTATTTAAAATAATAATCAGTGGTTAAAAACAACCCAGCTCAACTTAATCAGTGTTAATTGACCCTATAAGGTAAATATTCACGATTATTTTCGTAGAAAAACCAGTGAATCCTAACCTAACCCTTTTAAATAGAGGACAGACACATCTTAGCTTACAGCAAAAGCTGGCTAAAACCCCTCTGTGGGATCCCATCTATTCCTTCTAGTGGCAGAACCAAAAATTTCTCGAGTAAGTGACCTTTTTTGTGATTATCGCAGGCACCCCCATCTAATAAACTTGTCCCTTTTTACTAGCAGCGCAGTCTTCGTATGATCACCCGATCACCCTGAAATTTGTCCCCAAAGAAGCTTTGTCTTCGGGATCGGCAAACAGCGTAAGCAGGCAGCCGAGGTTTGGCAGCAAACTACATACAAATATCATATCACGTGCAGCAAAACTTGCCCCCGCACCTGCCCCCCTCGCGGCTTACCTTGCTTACTGCTGCCGAAATTCGTTTACGTGCATACGAAGCTGCACAGCCCCTCAGAAAACTGCATCGACCAAATCACTACCCTTTTTGGCCAAAGTTAAAAACTAACAATCAAGACAATCACCAACTAATCAACTATAACCTCTCACAACAACAACCAGCAAAAAGAGTGCAAAAATTGTAATCAAGCAGCATGCAAAAATCAAAGGGTTAATTTACCCAAAAATAAAAAGTGCACCTATACACCCATCATTCCTCTGGAGCAACGTGAAGGCCTTCATCAAGCAACATGAGTGGGTGAGTTTTTCACAGTGTACATAAAACTTAAAAGCAGCCAAGGTGAAGTGTTAAAATTCAAAACAATAAAATCATGCAAACCTAAAAGAACGTAAAAGAAAAACAAATGCAAACGTCATCAAAATAAATGCAAACATGTTAAAACCTAGAGTAAATTAAAATCAACGTAAAAGAATAAGTAAGAGAAAATCAAAGGCAAGCATGTAAACCCTAAATCCAAATTAAAACAAATGCAAACATGAAAAAAGAAAAGAAGACCTAATTAAGAATAAAGAAAAAAAAAACCCAAAATCATGTAACCCGTTTGCGAAAACAGTGCACAAAGATAATGTAAAACATTCATGCCGTTCTTAGATAACGACCTTGCGTTTCGGCAATGCAAAATTAGTTTTGGTTTTTGTTGTGATTCTGATTAGAATCGGAAGATCTTTTTGCACCGTTGGCTTTGCCTTGGCTGATTAGACCATTGATTTTGCTTTTTGTTTTGATTCCCATTGCTATGCACATATATATTTACATTATTTTCAGCTGGTGTTGTTAAGAGAATTATGATTGATTTTGATGAGTTGCCGAGTAAAGTAAAAATTAAAGTAAAGTAAAGTAAACAAAACTGACAATGAATTAATAACTACTTTGAAAAACTATTAAACCGAAATATAGATCTTGCTAATTTAAGTGCCCGACATACAAATTAGAAAAACAATGAATTAATAATTATTTTAACATGAATTAAAACTAAAGTTCTTTCTTTTTGCTAGAATAAGTCAAACTTTAGGGAAATAATAAAAATGAAATAGAAAGTAATTTACAATGAAGTTGTCTCTTAGTTTTAAATCCTTTAATGATTATTAATATAAAAATTTATATGAGTTTAAAAATGAATTGCTAAGCGTTTCAAAAGACATGGGGGTATAACTAAATAAAAGAGGGAGAATTAACATTTGGGTTTCCTCGTCAACGAGAAACATGGTTGGGTGGGTTAAGAAAACTTGTGGCCCATAACATCGTCGCCACCCCCTTTTTCTATTCTTTGAGGATCACACTTTTCTAGTAATTTGTTGGACCTGTATCTAGTTACTTCGCCTGATGGAAGGTTTGTTTTGTTTTTAGGGACTCTATAAAGTAAAGTTTAGTAGTGTCGTGTTTAGGCTTCGGCAAGAACCTACCCCACCCCGAAATGAGCTACCGTTTAAAGGGTCCCGCAGCCGCCGATTGTCTCTAAACACTCAAATTGTTGTCCAGCAACATCTACACGCAACACGCTACACTCCGTCAAACATACGGACATACATACATATACTTTCTGTCTCCAACCGTTTTGCATACGCAGCGCACCGTGGTTCAAGGGCGCGTGATAAATTAAATCGAGAAAAAAAACTCGTTCCGAAAATTATTTAATTATTTTATCAAATACTTCTCCTAAGATTCAAATATTAACAAAATCGAATATTTTTCCAGTGTGACCATAAATATTTTCCGGTTGACACTAAAATTAATTATTTAATTAATTTGTTTTATTTCCCGAAGAAAAGAGTTACAAAAAAAAGGATTTAAATATAACGGTATCCATCCAGAATTATTTCGCCACTTAATACCATATACTTCCCAGTGTGGCCGTATTTAATATACATAATTCAATTGGTTCCTAAATTCCAAATTCTACAAATATTAATTAATATCGGTTTTCTAATCGACAAATCCACAAATACTCCGAATTTTCAAACAAAGTGTGACCGTATTTCGTTTCTTTGACTAAACATGCCTATTGAAGACAAGAAGAGCCTTTCTGCTTCACCCGCAGGCAAATCCAAATCCGCGCTTTCACCGCTGGCAGCTAAGCACAGCAAGAGCGTTTCCAAAATTGTGGTGAAGCCAGCTACGCCGAAAACACCACGTTTAAATACCAAGTCCGATTCTTCAGCACAGAAAATGGCTTCTACTGCGCCAACTGTTGCTCTTAACAAATTCATTGCCACAACTGATCGTCTGTGCCAGTTTGTGGCCAGCGTCAGCGTTCCCGAAGCGTCAAGCTCATCTCCATACACGTGCCAAGTCCGTCGCGACCAAGTCCGGTTCCTATGGGATAAGGTCGAAAAAGAATACGAAGCTTGCTCCGAGCTAATTTCAATTGGTGTTGAGGGTGCGGCAGACACCTTGCCTACTCTCCGGGCAAAACACGACTACTGTTACTCAGTATACGAAAGGTGTGCCGCTCAGCTCGGAGAGCAAATCGAGAAGGCTTAAGTCCAGCCTGTTCCTACTCAAAATTCCATTTCGTCTGGCTGTCGGCTTCCTCCATGTGATACGGAAGTTTTCTCAGGCGATTATCTTCGCTGGCCGACTTTCCGGGACCTTTTCACAGCCGTCTATATAGACAATCCAAGGCTGACTCCGGTTGAAAAGCTGTTCCATTTAAATGCCAAGACAAGGGGCGAAGCTCATGCCATAGTTTCCAATTCGCCCCTCACCAACGACGGCTTCCGCTCAGCTTGGGACAATCTAGCTGAGCGTTTCGAAAACAAGCGATCGCTGGTAAACAGCCAACTGAAAAACTTGTTCAATTTACAATCCATAGCGCAAGAGTCTGCGTCGTCCTTAAGGGAACTTCAAAATACCATCCAAAGTTGTTTAACTTCGTTAAAAATGTCCGGCATCACAACAGAGACTTGGGACTGTCTTCTTGTATATCTATGCTCCACAAAGCTTCCAGTGCCCACTCTCTCATTATGGGAGCAATCCGTAAAAGATAAAACGGAAATTCCTAAGTGGCTCGATCTGAATGTATTTCTCACTGAACGCCACAGAACCTTAGAGGCCATAGATTCCATTCAACTTTCCAAGATATGCACCCTTCCAAGGCATCAGTCTAAAGCAGCAAGCTCCTACCTACCAGCTCCAAAAATAAATTCCTTTACTACGAAGATTATTCCAATGGTTCCTAAAAGCTGCGATTTGTGTTCCAAAGAGAACCATCCAGTACGCGTATGTCCACGCTTCCTACAGATGGACGTAAACGATCGGTCATCTTATATCCAAAAGAAACAGTTGTGCCTAAATTGCTTTGCAAAAGGCCATACACTCCAGAATTGCTCCAGCGCTAATAGCTGTTCCACGTGTCGTAGTCGACACCACACGTTGTTGCATCCAAGCAACTCTTCCTCCAGTGTACCGATCTATCCTGATCCTCCAAGGCAAACATCCGCCGTAATCCAAACCAAGATTTCCAACTTCTCGGCGCGAGTTTCCAACGCTCCCGATTCGCCCAATTATTGGGTTCCATATCCCGCCGCGCAATGCAGACGTTCCCGAGGTATTTTATCCTACCAATGCCGAGTCTGCCAGGGGAACCATCCACTTCGGAAATGCCACCGTTTTCTTCGACTAAGCGCCGAGGCACGGCTCCAGGCAGTACACCACAACAATTATTGCGCCAATTGTTTGGCCCACGAACATTCCGCAGGATCGTGTCGAAGTGGCGACCGTTGCCAGACGTGTGGACAGGACCACCACACTCTGCTGCATACCCACGAGCGCTCAGCGTATCCAACGCTTTCCGGAGCACAAATTTCCTGATGTTCTTGCTACGCTTACCTTCGCAAGGGGGGGGAGAATGTTCACGCCAAGTAGGCGCTCCCTTTTGAGCGGCAGTGTCGAGCTGCAGTTTCTCCAGATATGCCATCTCGCTCGCTCGCACTGCCGGGAGTATCCCCGCTCTCCCGCTGGTAACGGCTTCTCCGCTCCTCCCTCTCTTCACATCTTCCGCTTCGCTCTGAAGCAATTATGTTAAGCTAAGCTTAGTTAGTTCCTATTTACATGTGTATTAATAAACATACGCCGCACGTCGCGCAACCCCAAAGTATTTCGATATTCGCATTTATTTCCACGGGGGAATCTTGCCTCCACCATCTACATTTTCCCGGATTTCACCGATCTTGTGCCCAACCGGAGAAGAAGCCACCCCACTCCAACAAATAGTTTATTTTTAATTTTTTCTTAGCCCTTTCAGGACCGAATTAAATTGGGGGCACCTTAAAAATATATGACTTTATATTATTATTAATATGACAACAAGTATTAACCAAAATTGATTTCATGGTCCTGCGGATCCTGGCACGTCATAGGCAACATTGGGCCTGAATAGTATAGTTTTATAAGTAATATGCACGATTACTTTAAGTTTGTAGGAAAAATTCTATGTGCATCCGGGTATCTCCGTAATGCGTGGACCAATTTGCATGCTGAGAAAGCCAGAGAATGTGGTCTCTCTTCAACTGGGTTCCTCAGGAATCTTAAATTTGGTCCAAAAGTGTGTATCAGAGCAGCGATTCTACACCACGAAGTGCGCGATTCGTTCCGAGCCACAAGAGCATCGACACATAGGTATTCAAATATATACACTCATTAACTTTATTTAATTTTGTGTTCTTATCTGAGACAGGGGGCTCGGAGATAAGAATAGAGGAGCCCGAAGACAGAAATTTCTGTCACGAACGCCAGACACGGCGAGCTATTCCGTGCAACCCGAAAGTGGGTCATTACATAGTTTGAATTAGAAAATACCTTACTTAAAAAGACAAAAAAAAATAGCGCAATTTTGTACCACACGGCGGATGGTAACCAAAATACTTTCACTCGGAATATAGACGCGAGATAAGAAGGAAACAATTAAAAGTTCGAGGAAAACAAATTTTAAATCTGATCTAAATTTGTGCTATTCAAGTTAGTATTAGTATTACCAAGTCTGTGCTGTCAATTTCACCACGAATAAGATTATACATAAAAACGGTACCAAGCATCGTTCTACGGTTAGCTAAGGAGGGTTAATTAATCAAAAGTAATCTGCTAGAAGAGGAAGGTAAGTAAGCGTGTGCGTCCCAGTTAAGGCGCCGTAAAGCAAAAAGTAAAAAGTTTTTTTGAACTGATTCAATGAAATCTATGTGTACTCCGTATTGGAGACTCCAGACGGTCGCCCCATACTCCAAAATAGGCCGGACTAATGAAATAAATAAAGCTTTGGTGGTATAAGGATCAACAAACTCGTTCGACCACCTTTTTAATAATCCAAGCACTCCCCTGGCTTTATTCACCATGGATGAAATGTGATCTGAAAATTTTAACTGTAAATCCAAAAGTGCGTGAGCGTGTAAGTTGCTAAATTAGGATTTACTCTACAAAAAGTCATCAGCTTACATTTTGAGACGTTTAAATTCAATAAATTACCACAGCACCAGTTATGAAAGCTATTCAGATCGGATTGTAAGTCGGAATGGCTGGAAACATCCTTATACTGCAGGCATAACTTAACATCATCTGTACGCGAGGATGATTTATAATTCAGGGGAGGTCATTAACAAATAAAGTAAACAAAAGCGGACCAATGTGGCTCCCTTGTGAGACGCCGGACGTAACTCGGAGAAGACTAGGAAGATAATTTTTAAAGAGGACCTTTTGTGTCCGGAAATTCAGATAACTTAAAGTCCATCTAAGAAGATGAACTGGAAATCCTAACAAGTCAAGTTTCCGAGCTAGAAGTAAATGATTTACAGAGTTTTATGCCCTATTCCCACAGGCCACCATCCACCATCCAAATCTAAGATGGTCCGTAAGGTTTTGCCGTTCCGAAAATTTCCCGGTTATTCCACCATCCAAAACTAACCGTTCCTAACCGCACGTTCCTAGCTAGTTTTGTAGATATATTTTCCCTGAATACCCTAAATATTTGACATTCACTGTGAAAAAAGTAACATTCACAACGGAAATGTAATCAAAATTTGAAAGTGCCGCCTAAATTCGCCTGCTGTCTTATCAGTTTACAGTGGCTCACGATTATTTCGTTCAAAAGTACACCTGATATTAAAAGATATCGCAAATTTTTAAATGCTTTTTTTAAAAAGGGCTTTTATATATATTTAGACCAAACTGAAAAAAGAACAAAACTGATTGATTTCTCTTTATCACAGTTTGTTTTGTTAGTTTTTTGTTTAATATTATTATTTTTTAATGCTATTTTTTAAAAGAAATTGCATTTAAATTTATGTAATATCCCATTTGCCTTATCGGCTATACGGCATTAGGTTTCAGCTGTACGAGGGTACAACATAAGCTGTGAGACACTGTATTTGGATGGTGGATGTGGCCAGTGGGAATCAGAGTTTCACATCTTTCGAAAATTTTTTAAAATTTAGAGAAACCTCTATAACTGCTGGCATCCAGTTTGTTTCCCCTTTTGTGTAGAGAAATAACAAACGACTCCTTTCATATTTCTAAAGTTTCTAAAAATAAGGTGAACAATTTGACAAGGGGCTTGCAGAAGGCTTCCGCACAATACCTAAGCACACAGCCAGAAATTCCGTCAGTTTCTGGCGAGTGAACACGCTTAACACGTTGAATATGCAAAAACAAGGAATTTTCTGTTACAACAGGACTAAATATAAGATTCGACTAGGTCATGGTGTAAGAATAAGGCTGATCGGCTATTGCCTGATCTGTGATTGCCGTCGTGTTTTCAAAACACAGCTAGGAGGATTAACAAAATTATAAAACCGTTTAGTGAATTATTTTTTCATAGCTGCTGTTCTTTTATTGCGATTCTTACAATTACCCAAAACTTTGGCGTGCTTTTACTTTTGTATTGCTGTAAGTTTTGCTTTCCAGTTTCGGACCGCAAGTGTGAGCCGGACCCGGACGAAATTTTTGAAAGACTTAATAGCTCAGTTTTAGCAAAAAAAAAAACAAACAGAACGCGCACGAGACAGTATGATTATACGGATGACTAACAAAGTCTTATTAATGCAGGTGTAACAGCTACACTGGACCATAACAGTCGAAGGGAAATTTACCCTCCTCAGATACAAAACTATTATGTCCCATGAAGCAACATTGCACAACAATCCTATACATATGTGTAGTCGGCAGAGTTGTGGAAAAGATTGATCAAAATGGAAAAGACTTTTTTTGTTACTGAAATCGGCACTTCTGTGGTGTAACATACTCTTTACTGTACACCTCTGCGGATTATGGTTGTCTTGAAAATATTGATGCCTGAAGATTTCGCGTTTTGATTTTGATAAATTTTTGCATTAGTTACAAATTCATACTTCAAACTTTTTGGTGGTAGTCCTTCAGAACTCGCGGTCCATGGATGAAAATTTGTTTGTCACGTCTTTATTGGTTTTTGACCGCTGTACTACCCAGTTGCCGAAAAGTGTCCATTGAGGATAGTCTGTTGGCGTTCTTACATGAACATAGAAAGTTATTAATGTGCTCAGTTATTAATCTGTCAGGAGTTTATTAGTTTTATTTAGTTTTATTATTTTGTGAAGTTGTTTGCATTTGCATTTAAAAAATTTTGTTTGCTTTTAAAACAACGAGCTTTTCAAAATGGCCATCTGTCAAATTGTTGTCTTTTCTTTTCATTGACCATCCCGGCGTAGCTGGCAACCGAGTGTTATATTTGAAAAACGTCGCTTTATTAGTTTTTCGACAAGGTTAGGTTAGGTAAGAGCGGCGGCTGACACAAGGTCAGCCCACTTAGGCCATCACTGGCCCATTGTGATACCGCAATGGATCATTTGTACCCTTTAAACCACGAATTTAGAAAGAATCCCAGCCCGTTTCTCTAATGAAACCTGCTATTTTCTTCGGGGAAACAGCTGCTAAATCAGCTAGATTGTCAAGGAAATATTATCCTATATACTTTTTCCTGCGCCTGATAAGGGAGCAGAAGAAGTGCTCTACTGATTCTACTTCTTCCTCGTTTTTGCAGCTTCTGCAGAAGTCGTTGCTTAGGACGTTAAGTCGGGATGCGTGGGCTCCTACGAGCCAGTGGCCTGTAGTTGCTCTAATTACAGCCGAGCAATGTGTGCGATGTAGACTGAAAAGCCTTTTGGTACGTTTGGCGTCAACCTTAGGCCATATTTGGCGACTAATGTTGCTGTGAGTGGTATTGTCTCATGTTTCTTGTTCAAGGGATCTGAAACCCTCCCTTGTCCTGAGCTTAAAAGTGGCTAGGGGCATACGGAAGTCCTCCTTGTCTGGAAGGAGAACTGTGGTAGTGCTGCGTCTGGCCAGTTCATCAGCTATTTCGTTCCCCTCAATATTTTGGTGCCCTGGCACCCAGATTGGGGATATAACGAACTGCTGTGCCATCTCTTGAAGAGATTTGCGGCAGTTGTTCACTATCGTCGAGTTTGAGGATAGCGCACGAAGTGACTTTATTGCTGCCTGACTATCTGAGTAAATGCTATTTACACCGTTTATAAAGCTAGAGTGGCGTAGGCAACTGAGAGCCTCGCTTATGGCGAGAATCTCTGCCTGAAAAACGCTGCAGTGGTCCGGAAGATGTAAATGTATTTTGATACTAAGTTGTTCGCAGAAGACCCCTCCTCCAACTCGATTGTCGAGTTTGAAACCGTCTGTAAAGATATTTATACAGTCGTTTTGTGCAAAGGGACTTGCCGCCCAGTCCTCCCTAGAGGGGAAAACTGTTTTGAACGTTGTAGAAGTGTGTTCTACGGGTGTGCAATAGTCTGTTTATTGCATATTTGCGCCCTCTGGTAGGATGGATGAGTGTCCGTATTGATAGACTGTCCAGCAGTTTGCGTCTCTCAGACGTCGTGCTGTTATGGTGGCGATTTCTTTTGCCACCAGAAGAATTGGGGATATGCTAGTGATAGCGTTGAGCGCTTCACAAGAGGTTGTTCTAAAAGCTCCTGTCATGCATAGTTGAGCTACCCTCTGCACCTTGTTGAGTGCCCTGAGTTAAGAACTATACAGCAGCGCTGTATACCCCATACAGGAGGATGGGTCTTACTATGGCGCTATAAAACCAGCTAACTACAGACGGGGACATCCCCCATTTGAGGCCTACTGCCTTTTTGCAGGTGAAGAGTGCAATGTTGGCTTTACGCACTCTATCCGCTATAGCGAGATTCCAGTTCAGTTTCTTGTCTAGTACAAGCTCCAGGTATTTTGCACTATCGCTAAACTCTAGAACGGAATCATTTAGTTTTGGGGCAGATAACTTAGGGATCTTATTCTTATTGGAGAAGAGAATAAGATCTGTTTTACTTGGGTTTACGTTTAACCCACTTTCAGATGCCCATCTTGACAGTTTTCTTAGTTTGACTGTCATAATTTCACAGAGGGTTTGCGGAAATTTTCCCCGCAACATAACAACCACATCGTCTGCATAAGCAACAATCTTGCACCCCCCATCTTCTATGTCTCGAAGCAGCGTGTTTACTGCTAGGTTCCATAGAAGCCGAGAGAGTACCCCCCCATGAGGAGTACCTCTGCTGACATGCCTGCACAGAGTAGATGCTCCCAGTGAAGAGGTCACTTTTCTGCTCAGTAGCAGCTGTGTGACTAATCTCACCAACTGAGCATCTACTCCAAGGCTCAGCATAGCATTGGTTATTGCCCTTGAGTCGATGTTATTGAAGGCTCCTTCTATGTCCAAGAAGGCGGATAGGGTATATTCCTTGTTTTACAGGGATTTTTCTATACTGGATATGACAGAGTGAAGTGCTGTTTCTGTCGATTTGCCTTTGCGGTATGCATGCTGAGATTCAGATAGCAGAGAGGGATTGATTGATGTTCTTAGGTGTAGCCCTATCAATCTATCCAAGGTTTTCAGAAGGAAGGAGGACAGGCTTATTGGCCTGAGATCCTTCGGTGTTGTGAGTGAGGCTTTGCCGGCCTTGGGTATAAAAACTACCTTGGACGTTAGCCAAGAAGGGGGAATATGGCCTAACGCCATGATGTTCGTGAAGATGGCTTTTAGCCAAGGGACAGCAAGATCTTCCCCTTGCTGCAATTGTGCCGGGAATATCCCATCGGGACCTGGAGATTTGTAGGGAGCGAAGCTTTTTATAGCCCATTTAATGTTGAATTCAGTCATAGTGCTGTCCAATACTTTGACCGGGTGGCATGGTTGTGGGTCGCTTGTTTGCGGACCTAATGTGTTTTCTGGAAAATGCGTATCTAGTACTAGCATTAGTGTTTCTTCGCTAGAAGAAGTCCACGAGTCGTCCTGTCTCTTGAAATAGCCCAGATTTGAGGATGACTTTGAGAGTTACTTTTCGTAATCTTGCTGCTTCCGAAGAGGATTTTCTCAAATTCTCTCTTTGTGCCTGCCTAGTGAGCTTTTTGAATTGAGCTAGACTGTGTTTATTATCTGACCAGTTTTCTTCACAACTTAGTCTTTTTGCTCTGTTGAAGAGTTTCCTACATTCTACCCTCAGCTTGTCTATTTCTTGTTTCCACCAGGCTGGTTTCCATTTGCCTCTCGGCTTGCTAATTGGACAGAATGCTTTATATGCATTGTTACAGGCTTCAGTGAAGGCTGTCGTGAGGTAAGTGAGATGTTCCTCCGATGGCGGAATCTGCTCTGGAGGAGCTGGTAGGGCCTTAGCCAGTCTATTTTTGAAGGCTGGCCAGTTGGTTCTGTGGGGGTTTGAGAACGTTACTGGGTCAGGATTGGGCCACATAATTTTGTGTCGATATATTTGTGATCTGAGAAGGAGTGTTCTTTAGAAACGCTCCACCCTATAAGCTGGTCATGCATGAGGTTTGAAGTAAGGGTTAGGTCTATGACCTCCTCCCTGTCCTTGATTACTAAAGTGGGGTCGTTTCCCCTATTACAGATAAGTAGGTTGGTGGAGAGAAGGTATTCAAAAAATAACTCACTCCTCTCATTTGTGTTGGTGCTGCCCCACATCTCATGGTGGGCATTTGTGTCGCACCCAATCAGCAGGCCAGTGCCACGATCTTCGCAAACCTTTACGAGTTCCCTCAGCTTGCGACCCGGTATTGGGTCCATGATGTCGTACGCTAGGTATGCTGACACTACACATAGCGATCTGTCCTGGAGTTCCAGACTTATCGATGTAGTGTCTGCATCGCTGTAATTATAAAGCATAAATGCACTAAGGTGCCTTTCAGCTAAAATACAAGTACGGGTTTTACCTTCTCCTTGAGCTACGAGTAGCTTTTATTTTGGGGTGCTGAGTCCGCATATCCTATTGGATACAATCCGAGGGTTCCTGGATCAGCACCAGGTCGGCTTCGTCTCTCGCTAGACGAAGCATGAGGGCAGCGGAGGCTGCTTTACAATGATGGAGGTTTATCTGAACGACCACCAGAGACATCGTGCAGATTCGCCTCTATCACCGTCACGTCAACGTCCAGATCATCAGCGAAATCTTCGCTCCTGGAGTCAGTACTCCCTTGACCCAGCTTGCTGAAGCCCTGGAGAAGGGATGCATCGGATATCACCGACTCACAGTCCTCCTCCTCTCTGCCTGGCTCCTCCATCTCGGTGGCCAGCACCTCTTCAACACCAGGCTCGTCCTTCTGCTTGGTGTCCGACTTATACACCCTGATGCGCACCGAACTAAAACCGAAGTTTAGCTCTCCGTGCATTGCATCAATGGGTGCAGTGAAGTCCTTGTTCAGGATGAGTAGCACCTGACGCAATGGGCCCTGCGTCTCTTCCACCTTTGCCACCTTCCAGTCGGAGGACGGCAGGCTGGGGTTGCATCTTTGCAACATCGATAGGATCTTCTCCGCCTCCTTAAAGGAGGACGGGACCCATATAACGGCTCTTGGCCTACTCGGGATGTCCTTCCAGTCGACAGCGACCAGCTTGGCACCCGGGTAGACCTCACCCAGTCTAGATACGGCCGCTTTCAGTAGCTCTGCCGACCTAGCCCCTTCGCACGCCATCACCTTGACGGTACCCTGGCACCACCCTGCATCTTTGCAGATTGGTAGGGGTCCAGGGTCCGCTATCAGCACCTCGAAGCATTGTACAGCCAGTGCTGCCTCAACCCACTTCCACTGGTTTCTCGGGATTCTACCCTCAGTGTCGCCTTGGTCCAGGACTCTTATAAGGATCTTGTCCTTTGCCATTTCTGCGAAGCTTTTGTTTGCCACGACGGGCGCGTGTGTACGAATTTTCTTCGGGGCATTTTGATCCGCACTTTCCTGGGAGCGTTGCCGTTTAGGATTTTTAGGGTCCTCCTTCGATAGCCTCTCCGATACGAAATTGGGCAACACAGACTTAGCCCAATCCACTTTCTTTAACCACTCCGCTGAGGGGGTGGTGATGTTGCTGTGTGCCTGTCTTTTAAGGATAGCCGCGGCGGATTTCCTCTCCGCGTACCTATCCATCTTGGCCTTGCTAGTGGATGACCTTCCCTTCACCCCTGCACCCGACTGAGCTGCAGCTGCGCTTGTGGTAGCACCTTGCTGGTCGCTCGGGGTGAAAGGAGTGTCGGTTTCGGTCACCACCTTGCCTCTGACCAGGGGGCGATTGAGCCCAGTTGGCTGTTTCGCCGGGGTGGAGTTGACCTTAGCTCCAGTGAGCTCTGTCATTTCTCCTGCCGTTTGGTTGACGCTAGGTTCAGTAACCTCTGTCGTTGGACCCTCGGTCCTCGCCGGATTTATGGGAGTGCCGGTCTCCTTCTTGTTTTTGTTATTATTAGTCTGGTTCATTTAGATTCCCACGAGCTGCGGAGAAAGGGTGGTCCACCTCCCGCAGAGATCCGCGCTACGGGAGGTAAGGCTAGCTGATCCGGAGGGCGCCAGGTATCCGGATGCTCCGTTTGCGACTGGGCTATTTTTAAAAGGGCCCCCATTCAGGTTGATCATCGGCACGGGTCGCATGACACCTTGATCCAGCCCTTCACCTGAGCCATGATAAGAGATCGCAGAAACATGAGGCATGGCTATGAAGAAAGCTCCGCCCCAGTCTACGAATCCCAGATCTTAGCTGCTGCCATTACCAGTTGGCACCCTCGTGGAGGGTTCAGCTATAGGATTTTTGCCAACCAGTTTTTCGTCAAAGTAATGAAATATTTTTCAGTATCATTAGATTTGTCAAAAGTAAACCATTAAAAGCATTACGTTTTCTAATGATAATAAAAACTGATTTCACTATCATTACTAGACATCGGATTTTAGGTTTTTGCATATTACGATTGCGTTGTCCAAAAAATTTTCGTTTGCAGACAAATGCGTTTCAGATAAAAAGAATTTTTTGGCACCTAGTTTTTTTGCATATTCGACCTTTTTACATATTTTGAACCTAAAAAGCATATTTCGGAATATGTCAACCTTTTTCTACCTTTTTTACCTATTTCTACTGGAAAATATGCTCCTTAGTAGGCGTGTTCGATCCAAACTGTTTATGTCTAAAAACAGTTCTCAGTCGTGCGCTGTGTTTTCTCAAGTGATTTTTAAAATGGCGAAAGCAAACAAAAAGGACCATCGCATGAAGTGGCTGGAGGAGTTTAAAAGTGAGCCAATAAAACTTGTAGAAGAAAAATTTTTGCGCAGCATGCAACAAATATGTAAGTAAATATTCTAATATGCGTTTTTTTGTCTATCAGTTAATAAATCAATGTAATTTTTCTTAAGATGATTGTAAACAAAAAGTCACAGCTGCTGCAGCATATTATAACTAACATGCACATAAACAACAAGCAAAAACAACATCCAGAAGGTAACACAGGAAGAGGAGATGATTTTAATTTAGATTTGTGCCAAGCAATGATAGCAGCCAATATACCATTCAACACTTTAAACAACCCAACATTCAACATTTGGAAAAATACACTACCCACAATATTCCCAGCGAAAGCACAATACGAAAAACTATTTGGATAACTGCTTCTTGCATAAAATTAATGAAATCAAGGAAGCCATTGGAAAACACTGCATATGGATATCAATAGACGAAACAGCAGACAGGACAGGAAAGTTTATTGCAAATTTAATTGTTGGAACACTGGAGGAAAACACCAAAACTACGCCATACCTAATAGCTTGTAAGGAAATTGAGAAAGTGGACAGTGCTGCAATAAGTCGTTTTGTGAACAGTACACTTAATAGTATTTGGCCAAACGAAATGGAGAACAAAGTGTTGCAAAACTAACACCAACAAACATGGAAAAACTTATAATTATATATTGTAAACAAAACTATAACTAAATTATTAAACATACAAATACTTTTTTAAACTATTTTACACAATTTGTATAAAACAAATAACAAAACATAAATAAAAAATATTTGTATAAAAATATTGATTATTACGTCCGGGAAAGGTTTAAAGGTGTTTTTCGGCCCTTTGATATTGGATTTCTTGAAATCTTTGCCCAATGGAGAAGGATGAGGTCGATTTCAGAACACCGAGATCTATAAGACCAGTATTGTTCCATTATTGTTCTTTTAGGGCTGTTGCACAGAGAAATCTTTATTTTAAACAAATACAAATCTTTCGTTTGGCTGTAAGTACCAAATGCCAATTTAATTCCCTTGTGTCTTAGTTAAAAATTGTTCTTAAAACGGTAAATCATTGAACTTCTGAATAGATATTTAAACTCGGCCTTTTTTGACCTAAGTCCACCTCTTTTTTGCTAATATGCCAAAACAGTCTGAAAGCTACTAATTTTATTAATCTATTTCCAAAATTTCACGATTTTTAGATCGCAAACCTCCAAGAAACCTAAAAAACCTAAACAAAACCTTTTTTGACCTATTTTGACCTAAAAAAATAGGTCAAAATATGCTGAGCATATTCCTTAACCTTTTTTGACCTAAAAATTAGCATATTTATGATATGCCGATATACTAGCATTAAAGTAAAGTAATGATTCATTACTTTACTTTAATGCTAGTGAAATGGCTATTTTATTACAAATGTAATGCATTAGTAACAACTCTGGAAGTCGGAAAAAAAAGTTCTGAACTTTTTGGCTCACCGAACAAAAGGCTTGTCATCGATTATAAGAAGCTAAACTCCAATGCGATTGCAGACAAATACCCTTTGCCTAGCATCAGCATGATATTATCCAATCTTGGGAAGGCAAGACTTGAAATCTGATTACTACCAGATTTCGCTCTCGGAACAGGATAGAGAGAAAACTTCCTTTTCCGTGAGTGGGGGAAAATACGAAATTTTTCGAGCACGTTGCCCATTTTGAGCGGGTTATAAAAAGGATGCTTTTGAAACTGAAAAACATGTTGGCATTGGAAGACGTCGTTCTCCGGTTTTAAGATTTTAAGAACGCTCAAAGACAGGGAGGTTAACTATGCCACTAACGAAAGAGAACTTCTGGCAATAGTGTGGGCCCTTGATACCTTGCGCCACCATTTATACGGCAAAAGCGATATAAATATTTATACCGATCACCAACCCCTCATTTATGCGATTTCGGATCGAAATCCGAACTCCAAAATTAAGCGTAGAAAGCGCGGCCAGGGTTTTATACAAACCAGGTTGGGACACTCTTTCCCGGCAACCGATTAACGGGTTGCAAGACTCCGTTAAGTCAGATGCGGCCACAATTCACAGCGAGGTCTCGCTAACTTATATGATTGAGGCCACCGATAGGCCACTGAACTGCTTAAGGAATCAAGTGATCATAAAGGAGATCATGAACTTGTTTTCAATGATAGGGAGACGTTGATTGAAATGGTCAAGGACGTTATCAATCCATATGGGGCTTACGCCATATATTACGAACTACCAATTTTAGCGTTCATCCAGAAAGATCTGGTCAAACTTTTTCCAGAAACACTGACTTATTATTGTAAGAAACGCGTCACAGACGTTGTAAATAAAGAGAGCACAACAGAGCTCATAGAGCAGCAAAGGAGAACGTAAAACAGGTACTGTTGGATTACTATTTTCCCAAAATTGGAAAATTTGCGACAGAAATCGGATCCAACTGCTGGGTGTGAGGAAGAGCTAAATACGATAGGCACTCCAAGAGACATGAATTGGGGGTTACACCAATAAAAGTGTAGGATAAATGCCCTACATAGGCATTTTCTCCACGGCAGGAGAAACACTTTTGTATCGCAATTGTGAAAGAAGAAAATATGTTCACTGGCACTAAAATCATATATTGCCATAACGAACCCTCGTTCAACTCAAAAACGCTTCGATCGCTATCAAAATACCATTTGACATTGATCTAGTGAACTGACCTCCTCTGCACAGCTCCTCCAACGACCATGTAGAGAGGTTTCACAGCACGTTGTCTGAAACAACCCGTAGCCTAAAGATCGAATTGAAAATATAAGACACTGTTGAACTGTTCTTGCCGGCAGCCATTGCGTACAATAAGTAATTCTACTCGGTAACGGGAGAGAAACCTATTGAGGTTGTCCATGCAACGTCAGATATTTCTTTGGACATAGAAAGAAAGCAAGAAAAAAATTATATAAATGAACTTTTTTTTTCTTTTCGACTTTCTAAGCGAAATGAATTTTTTTTTGGTTTTCGTGTTAACCCAACGTTGGGAAAATATACAATGGGTATAAATGGGTTTTGTCCGTCCGTCCGTCCGTCTGTCCGCACAAGCATCGAGATCTCGGGAACTATAAGAGCTAGAACCACCAAATTTGGCACACAGACTTCTATAAGCAAGGCGCAGATCAAGTTTGTTTTAAAACCTGACCACGCCCCTTTTTACGCCCACAAACCGCGAAACTCTGTGGTGTCCACATTTTTAATGCCAGAGAAAAGTGGAATGTTGTTTGTATTGAAAATATCTACCCAAATATCAAAAAATTTTGAAAATCTGGCCATTTTCAAGAAATTGTGTATACAAGTGCGTTGAAAATTTGTATTGCGCTCGAAAGTAGGCTAACATTTTTTTTTGAAGAGAGCGCTAAAAATTGATTGCGCTTGAAAGTAGGCTACACTTTTTTGAAGAGGGCAATGAGTATCGCAAATCTTATAGTCGGGAAACCCGACTATAGCGTTCTTTCTTGTTTTAGTTCTATAAATGCTTAGCCCATATTATTCACCGAGCCTCGCACGTGTCATACTCTGGGGCCGGATCGGACTCTTTTACAGCAACCACTTCTGACATAAATATATTTTTATTTTTTGTAGCTTGGAACCATACAATACCGAGTTAAGACAAATATATCTGGGAGCTAGCAGTTAATTGCAAGGCTTTAACTTAATATGAAGGAGCTTGGTACGCAATTTTAATAATAGAGTTAATCAACTTAATGCAAATAACGAGTTGATATTTAAAATAAAAAGGCAAAAGAGAGAACCCCTTGAGTTTTTTGGAACTATACACATTATATTATTTGGAACCATGGATGCTGCAAACAGAAATATAATTGAATACAAAACATCTTCGATTATCAACAAGATCTGCAAGAAAAAAACAACCTTAATCGATTCGACGTTGAATATTATCACAAAAACACCAAAAGAAATGAACAAATAGTTCAAAGCGATGGAAGACGAAAAAAGGAGGTTGCCCAAGGAAGTACTTGAAAATCAAAATGTCAATCGGATGGCGCTGGCATATCAAACGATGCTTTTTTTAAATCACTCTTTTGCTGAAAAAAAGGAAATGTTAAGTAATTTACAAAAAACCTTTCGACACTACGCAACTCCCTAATTTAATAATTGGTAATAGCCCAATGAAATATGAAGAATCTGCAGGTAGCCTGGGTATCACCTCCAATAACACGTTAACATGGAGCAAACATATTTCCAAAGCAGCTGGGCGAACATATGGGCTTCCTAGACAGTTTTCAACTTCTCAGTCGTTCTTGCCAACCCAGCTACGAATGCTAGTGGCCAAAAGCATTCTAGTTCCCTCCATGTTTTACGGTGTTGAACTTTTTGGGCATTGTGACACTCAAGATACCCAAAAATTAACTGTTGCTTGTAATTCAATCGTCCGTTACGTGTTTAATCTCCCTCGTACTGACCACACTTCCCATCTAGTCAACAATATTCTTGACCTTAGCCTTAGTCAGTAGATTGACCTAAAGAAAATTGTGTGCACCCGTGAACCATCTTACTTGTTTTAGAACCTTTTTCGCAAAGAACACGAAACTTTATTATCCCTAGATAGTGCTCGAGGAGGCTATTCTTTATTTTTGTTTTAAATCAAAAATTTTATTGTTCATCCTAATCTTAAAACTTGTTTCTAATTGCAAACTCAATTTTGTCAATATTTAAGTAGTACATTTAAATTATTTATTCTATTAAAAAATTGTACTCCAACCGTTGTGATTAATGCAATAAATATAAGTCTTTACTTGTATCGTTAGGATGAAAAATGAAAAAAATTCAAGGATCAGTTACAAATTTATTAACTGATCTTAATGACGGTCTGGTTAACCCTCAATTGTTAAAACCATTACAAATAAAAACCATAAAAATTGCCCTGGCAAAACTACCACCAAACCTGCACCTACATGGATCAGCAACTGGAACAAAAGTATGGGAGATATACAATTTAATGACAGCGCAAGCGATCTTTGTGGATGAAAAACTGGTCATACACGCAGAAATACCGTTGTTCGATCAGGCAGCATCAACAGTATATAGAATGATACCAATACCATTCGGAAGCTATTGCAAAGCAATCGTTCCTCAATTAAGAGCTGACTTGTTAATACACAACCTTTAACAAAGACTTTTACGCTTTAAAAATAAATACACAGTTAAATGCCTGCTCTCGTCAAAGTAACAAGCGTTTTCTTTGTTTAGGAAACTGGGTCTGGAAATCAGACACTGAAACTGCGCAACGGATGTTCAGCCCGCTATGGACAACACCTTTATACAGCTACGCTCGAAATAATCACAGAAGACAATAAAAAGGAGTCGGTGGCACCACTAACTTCAGTAGCTTTTAATATTAAGAAAGAAAAAATAAAGCCAAGGCTTTATGTACTTTATATACTTTATATGTACTATTGTACATATGATATAATTAACATTAAAAAGCAATTAGAAGAACAAAGAACTGAAAATATTGTATAAAGAGTAATTAGTATCCATACTGCTAGTTGGCATTTGGGTCTAATAATTGTAATAATAACAACATTCATAATAAGTTTAGTTTGTTTTAGGAGTAAATGTAAGAACAAGACAGACGATACAGTCGGATCTCCCGACTATCAGATTTGCTATACTAATTGTCATTTTTAAAAAAACAAAACAGGAAAAAAATCCTATAATTGCCAGACCTTTAAAAAAAGGGTAGCCTGATTTTGAGTGCAATTCATTTTTAACGCACTTGTATACACAATTTCTTAAAACTGACCAGATTTTTAGAAATTTTTAGATGTCTGTGTAGATATTTTCAATACAAACAACACAAAGAATGTGGGCACCACAGAATTTCGCGGTTTCTGGGCGTTATAAGGGGCGTGGTCAGGCTTTGAAAAAAACTTGATCTGCGTGGGGTATGTAGAATAGAGTGTATCGAAAATCAACTTTTTTTGATTTTCGATGACGCTGGGTAAAGTTGTTAAACCATGTCAAATGGAAGCACAAAAAAGTTTCAGCCGGAAAGGATAATATTTACTACCCCGCAACGTCCTTGAAATTTCGAAATTTTCATGAAAACTCGAAAGGATAATATTTACTATTCCCGCAACGTCCTTGAAATTTCAAATGACGTTTGAGGACGGTCGAGGACGTTGCGGGGATAGTAAATATTATCCTTTCGGGCCGAAACTTTTTTGTGCTTCCATTTGACATGGTTTAACAACTTTTCCGCACCCAGCGTCATCGACAAAAAAATCAAAAAAAAATCGAGTTTCCATGAAAATTTCAAAATTTTAAGGACGAAGTGGCAATAGTAAACATTATCCTTTCGGGCTGAAATTTTTTGTGCTTCCATTTGACATGGTTTAACAACATTTTCGCACCCAGCGTCATCGAAAATCAAAAAAAATTGATTTTCGATACACTCTAATGTAGAAACCTGTGTACCAATTTTGGTGGCTATAGCTCTTATGGTTCCCAAAATCTCGACGTTCGAACGGAGGGACGGACGGACAGACAGACATTTCCAATGTTTACAGTATTTGCCTAATCTTCGAGTATCGCAAATAATGATAAAAAACATATAAATATAGAATTCGGGCTACCAATGAACACATTAAATCCAAATAAACAAAGGCAATAAAGCTCCCGCAGAATGTTCACACCTGAACATGGATAACTAGGCTGCTGGTGCAACACCACTTCAGATTACACTTTCACCTGAGAGTCAGATTGCTAAGAGAAATGTTCCCCTTCCAACATAAATAGAATGGGATAACCCAAAATATTGACGCTTGACAATTATTAACCCCTATGACACACACTTGTGCCCAAAATGTCTTACACATTAAGCCCCCTAAAATTTTGTATACATAAGAACACTGTAACTAGTACATACATAAGTGGAAAAGGGTATAAAAAACGCGATGAACGCCAAAAAAAGTTCAGTTCTTTACGCAATACTGTTGGTGTTTAGCGGTATAAGTTGCTAGTTGAACGGAGCGTTATGAGCGGTCCCCAAAACACGCGATATACGCTGCTTACAGAGTTGTTGTCACACTGGGGCTCGGGGGCCTGTGGACTCGAAAAAATGCAACACCGGAATAACGGGAATGAAATTTGATTGCTGAATATTTTTTAAAGATTGTGTACATCCCTTATACTAATTTCTGTTTTCCTTTTTGGTTTCTTGCAGTACGCTTTGCTGCAGACTGTTGTCGATGCCTGCCAGAAAAAGCGTCACTGCAAGTTTGCCGCTAATTCCAAAACGCTCTCTAGCGGAGGTCCCTGTGCGGGAGTACGGAAATTCGTCGAGATTGCCTACAAATGTCGCCCATGTAAGTATTTTCCAATCCCTACCCTACAGAAAGCCAATATTGAGCGGGACTCAGTTTGAATTGGTAGTATAACAATTTGCTGCATATTAAAACAAAGTAAATATATATAGGAAAAGGTTTCCATAATCCAATTTATTTAATTTAATAGAAGGGTCAGGCCTGTTCGAGAGTTATGAATTTTTCTCCAAAGCCTTAAAAACAAATTTTTTGAAATTTAAAGCTCTTAATATCGAAAACGGTGCGGAATTTCGAAAAACTGTTAAAAGTGTTTTAAGGTGCTGTCCTAAGCTACACATTCATATAATTTTTTTTCGAATCGAAAAAATTTTAGGTACACTTGACATGGCCTGACCCAGAAGTTCTCTTCATTTAATTTGGACATGATATAGGGGTCAGGGCATGTCAACTGTAACAAAAATTTTGGGGTGATTTTTTTGATTCGAAAAAAACCATAAGAATGTGTAGATAAGGACAGTAGGACAGTACCTAAAAACACTTTTAACAGTTTTTCGAAATTCCGCACCGTTTTCGCACCGTTGGGCTTCAAAGTTCAAAAAATATTTTTATTTAACTAACTAACTTAACTAATTTTTAAGAACATTTGTTGAAACAAATTAATTTTAAAAATGTTCTAGGGCAACTATTGAAATGAAATTTTTACACAATAATCTTCAAACTCTTATTATTGTGTTCCAAAAAGAAAAAATTTGTATATTTACCTCGGACAGTTGATATCGAATTTTGTGTCCCGCCGCGCAAGGTTCGCCCATGCAAAACGCGAGCAAGCAGCACAGGCGTCGGGGTAGACGCCGGCAGCGCAGTCGGCGCTATCGCCAATTGCATGACGTAAACGACGACGCCTGTGCTTTTAAATTAAAAAAAATTTTTTGAGGGTAAAACGATTCTTTTGCACCCTAAAAAAATTTCGTCGATATATGTCAAGCCGTTCGTGAGTTATACATTTTTCGCCAAAACCCAAAAAAAAATATTTTTTGAACTTTGTCGCCCAAAATATCGAAAACGGTGCGGAATTTCGAAAAACTGTTAAAAGTGTTCTTAGGTCCTTATCTACACACTTTTATAGTTTTTTTTTTTCAAATAAAAAAAATCGTCCCAAACTTTTTGTCACAGTTGACATGGCCTGACCCATAGGATTTTCACAGTTTTTACCAGAGCTCCCAAAACATCTCTATCAAATATTTTTAAGCTTTTTATGATCACTCAAAACAGAAAAACAAATGCAAGACACGCTCACTGTCTGAGCAAAAACATTTTTTTTGAGTTTCAGGTGTTTCCAGGGACTAGGTGAGACGACACCCGAAAGTGTCCCACTAAAACAGTTTGGTCTGGGGGTCTCACTTGTGAATGTCGACAAAAGAGCACAGCATTAAAAAAAAAAAAAAGGTGTGTCCAGCCTACGCACGACAGTGGCTATAGAGGGACAGGGGAATAGACAATTTTCGTGACGGTCATGAATCGTCCCTGAAAATCCATAACGCGCCTAAAGAAATTTCACTTCAAAAATAAAAAGTGTCGTCTTTTGCAGTAAATTGACAATAATGTGTAGTGTTAGGCATGCAATTTAAATCCTTTAAAATTTTAGAATTTAATAAGCCCCATTCCAAACATCCATGTATACTGAAGAACTCGCTATTTTATATTTACATTTTAATTGTTCTACTGGGTGCGCCATCTCGAGCTTCGGTATAAAAACACTGAAAAGATTTGACGTTTGTGAAGCGATTGGCTTGTGAACGTACGTTTTGGAAACGTCAACTCAGTACAATTTGAGCCATGAATAACTTAACACCAAAAGTGTCGAGGTGGTGACTTTGTTTATGAAAAATGGGCGTTCAATTGCGAATCGACGAAAGTACAGAGGCAAAAAAGCGCCCTCCGGTTTTGACCCCGCCGAACTTCTTTTTGGCGGGTTATCTGAAGAGCAAAGTGTACATGAGAAAGCCCAAGCCCATCGCAAAGCTCAAGGAGAGTATTCGAGCGAAACGGCCAATACATCGGCCGATATGTCCAAGAAAGTCATGAAAAATGATCGAAAACCAAAAACGACACTTTTTGCCATCAAGAACATAGTTGGCCGTTTGGTAGATATTGTATTCAAAAACTAAATCAATTTAAATGTAAAGGATCTATCTAAAGAAACATAAAACATTTTCCATGAATTTTTGTTTTTTTCCAAAGTTATTTAATATTTTCGTACCGAAGCTCGAGATGGCGCACCCTGTATACTATTGTTTTATATTATTGTTCTCATAATGCAATCGTACAGAAAATTTCGAAAAAAGGTGTCCGAAAAAGAAATAGCAGTTTTTTTTTCGTTTTTGTATAAGGCTATCCTCATCCTAAAATTTTGCGAAATTTTTGTTTGTGTCTTCGATTAAAAATAAAACGCGAAAATTAAACCACGGATTCTTTGGATAAGGATGGTGAAGAAATTGAGATTAAGTTTATTCTTTTTATACTGGCCATGCTCGTTTTTGCTCACAGGGAGCTGTTAAAAACCCTTTGAAGGTGTTTTTTGGGCTCAGTTTTCATCGCGCCCTGAGGTAAATGGTTTTTTTGAGACACTTTATGAAATGGGGATATTTTTGGGAGCTCTGGTTTTTACACGTTGTTGTTTGTGGTTTCACAAGTTAATTTATTATGTCTATAAGATCACACGACCTCTGCTGAAGCTCATTCTCTACTCCCCGCTATTTCTCATGTTTGCCTTTCTTGTGTGTGACGTTTCTCAGCTAAATCTAATGTTAATGAATCAGCTGTTCTGTTATGTATGAGCTTGTGGAGTTCTTTGAGTAGCCAATCCTACATTCGGCTGTTTTGACAATTCATTCGTCCCAAATGACGGCGACCATAATCTTATATATTAATCAGCTGGTTTTGTTTTTATAGAGCCGTCATCATCTCCATCTTTTTCAACAAGGTATTATAGCACCAGTTCAGGTCGGGAACACTCCCAAGACTGTCACTCTCTCATTTTATTCTCTCCTTTGCTAGCATTCTCTTAACAGCTAACAGAGTGCACATAAGCACATAAATAAGAGCGTTTTCGAAGCACATTTGGTTCTGTCTAAACATGGGCTCATATGTCTGAGCATATTCAGAATTAAAGTTAGAAAGAAGAAAGTAAAAACTACGCTTAAAGTAACGGAATGTGCAGATTATGCACTTATGTATGTATATCTATGTCAGAAAAGAGTCAGATCGGACTCAGAAATCTTCCTCTTAAAGTGCGACCGTTTTCAAAGAAAAAAACAGTCTTTCCGGACTCTTTTTTGCACACTTTATGACTGTAAATGCTCAGAAAAAAGTATCAAAAAACAATCAGAAAACGCTCAAATTGCTTGCTGGGGGGCAACTATAAGTATATATGTATGTGTATGTGTATTTACAGAGATGCTTAAAGCTTCTATTGGTGTATATTTACAGATTTGCTTAAGGCTACTACAATATATAATGTGTGCATAAATACTAATAGAGTTGCTTAGGGCTGGCTGATACAGTACATTCCATGTCTTAACTTGCATTTAACGGTGTGGGGTCCTAACAATTTTTTCTTCAACTTTAACTCGGCTGCAAACTGCGTACGTTTGATCTCGACTTAATCACCAATTTTTTACTCTGATTCTGGTTTTTTAGACTTGTTGTATGACTTGCGATTTTCGTCCTGAATTTATGCGACATTCTCCTGAAGAATATTATACATATAGTTTTCTTCTTGCAACGCGCTTAAATCCTTTATCCAATCACCCTGAAGTTAACCCTGCTGGATCCGATGTCTGACAGACAGCTATGAACAGCTAGGTTTTTTTGCAAAATGGCTTTGCTGTGATATAGATTGGCGAAAAGCTACTGAACCGATTTTCTTAAATGTTTTTTTTTAAATAATCGTTCTGAATTCTGTGTTTACTAGAACGGTCGATTTTTCATGCACAAATTTTTGTTTTGCCAAAATGAATTTTTTAGTAAACTGTTTATGATGTTCCTCAAGATAAAGCAATAAAAAAGTTCAATTTTTTGAAAACGAGAAAGGTATATACATATCCCATTTGAAATTAAATGGGGAAAAAATATAGTTTACATTGCATACAAAGGTGCAACTCGTTGGTGCACCCCTGGATGTCTTCACGTCCTCTCCTCTTCCTCACTCCTTCTAAGCTGATACTCTATCCTTTTCCCTCTTCAAAGTAATTGGCTCGCAGAAATTTACAGTAGTTTGCAATACTTGATGGCGGTTGCAAAACATGACAATTCTTTTTTCTTCCTCCTTTATGCTCTGCTTCTTAGCTGCTCCTTTTCTCTGCTTCGTAGTTAACAATTTCCTCTCCGTAACTTCTTGATTTTCCTTTATGTTTTTCTCATTTCACTGCGTCAATGATAGATTTTAAGCACAAAATTTAATAGTTTTTTGGCCGCATTTCACATTAAATTGCACGCAAGTTCATCCCGGACGAGCTGCCAAGTTGTAGGGAAAAGCCTTCCGTAGTCAAATTTATTTATATCTATACATACACATACTAGCGGACCCGGCGGACTTTGCCTCGCCCGTTTCTTCTTTTACATACATGTCGACACCGTATTTTTTTTTTTTTTTTTTTTTTTTTTTTTTTTTCGCGCGTAGTCCCACGGCCCTCTTACCCGCCCAACCGACCGGGGGGCGCAGCCGTGTATCGTACGGCACGATTCGCGAGAAGATAGACGCGAGTTATGAAAGTATAGGCAAAGTCCGAGGAAAAAAGTAGGATCTAATTTTGTGCTAACGAAGTTAGTATAAGTCGTTTTAAGAGCGGCAGAGAGTCAGAATTTGAGATTATAGGATAAAGTCTATTATAGTCAGAACATAATACTCTGAAAGGCTCATGCAAGTCATAGTTAGATCTACAGTGGTTTAATGTTAAGGGTATATAATTTCTAGTTAATCTACTTGGCACAGAAAAGTTAAGCCGACCAACCAAGTCGGCACTGTCAATATCACCACGAATAAGATTATAAATAAAAATAGTACCAAGCATCGTTCTACGGTTAGCTAGGGAGGGTAAATTAATTAAAAGTAATCTGCTAGAATAAGAAGGTAAGTTAAGGTTTGCATCCCAGTTGAGGCGCCGTAAAGCAAAAATTAAAAAGTTTTTTTGAACAGATTCAATGCGATCTATATGTACTCCGTATTGGGGACTCCAGACGGGAGACCCATACTCTAGAATCGGACGGACTAGCGAAGTAAATAAGGTCTTAGTGACGTAGGGATCGTCAAATTCCTTCGACCATCTTTTAATAAAACCAAGCACTCCTCTGGCTTTATTAACCATGGACGAAATGTGATCAGTAAACTTAAGTTTTGGGTCCAAAAGGACGCCAAGATCGTCAACCATAGTTATTCTATCCAAGGATTTCCCACTTAGTGAGTAAGTTGCAAGTTTTGGATTGACTCGGCAAAAAGTCATCAACTTGCACTTAGACCCGTTTAAATTTAGTAAATTATCACGGCACCAGTTTTGAAAATTGTTTAGATCGGATTGTAAGTCAGAATGGCTGGAAATATCCTTGTACTGCAGGCATAACTTAACATCATCTGCGTACATAAGTACGCGAGAATGATTTATAATTAATGGAAGGTCGTTAATAAATAAAGTAAAAAGAAGCGGACCAAGGTGACTACCTTGTGGGACGCCGGAAGTAACTCGGAGAAGAGCAGAAAGGGAATTTTTAAAAAGGACTCTTTGTGTCCTGCCATTCAGATAACTTAAAATCCATCTAAGAAGATCAATTGGAAACCCTAACAAGTCAAGTTTCCGAACTAAAAGTGAGTGATTTACAGAGTCAAATGCTTTACTAAAGTCAGTGTAAATGACATCTGTTTGAAAGCTACTTTTAAAGCCCTTTATCACGAATGAGGTGAGCTCCAAAAGGTTAGTAGTTGTTGATCTTCTTTTCATAAATCCGTGTTGACACGGAGATATGACTGACCTACAAAGGTGCTGCAAATGAGGAGTAATGATATTTTCGAAAAGTTTGGGAATAGCCGACAACTTAGAGATACCTCTATAATTGCTGGCATCCAATTTGTTACCTTTTTTGTGGAGAGGAATAACAAATGACTCCTTCCAAATAAGGGGAAATTGGGAGGTTTCTAAAGATAAGGTGAACAATTTGAGAAGGGGTTTGCACAGGGCTTCCGCGCAATTCCTAAGCACGCAGCCAGGAATTCCGTCGGGACCTGGAGAGTAAACAGGCTTAACACGTTGAAGATCCAAAAATAAAGAGCTTTCGTTTATAGTAGGACTGAATATAAGGTTCGACGTGGACATGGTGTAAGAATAAGGCTCTATTGGATGTGCTGAATTAGTATAAGTCGTTTGAAAAAACTGGGCATAAAGATCGGCTATTGCCTGATCTGTGGTAGCCGTCATGTTTTCAAAATAAAGCGAGGAAGGATAAGAAGTAGATTTACGCTTGGTGTTAACAAAGTTATAAAACTGTTTCGGGTCCTGCGAGAACTGGACCTTACAACGATTTAAATAATTTTTATAGCACTGCGCGTTAAGCACGGTAAATTTTGACCGAGCACTTAGATATTTTGAAAAAACAGATTGAGAACCGGAGTCTTTATATTTCCTGTAAAGTCTGGACTTAACATTTCTTAGGTGTGACAACTCTTTACTAAACCAAGGGGGTTTACTTGAGATTGACGGATAGTACATCGGAACACATGATTTAAAAAATGATTTAATTGCAGTATAAAAAATTTTTATGGCATCAGCCATGTTATTGCATGAGTAGAGATCGGACCAATTGAAGCCAGATATAAAGTTATTAAGCCTAGAAAAGTCTGCCTTACGAAAACAATGTATTCGTTTAGTTGACTTTTCTGATTTTTCTTCTATCACGATACCCGTGTCGACTGTCACATCGAAAGTAGGATGATATGGATCTTCAGGTTGCGTAAGTGGTGGTACCCTGGATAGAAACACGGCTTCAGGATTCGAGACAAAGCACAAATCCAGTAAGCGGCCTAGTGAGTTTCGAACATGGTTTACTTGACTCAAAGATATGTCAAGCAAGCCGTCAATAAAGTCATGTTGTGCAATAGGTAGTAAGACATTTGATTTTTCATCTGTGGACCACGTAGCTCCAGGTATGTTGAAATCACCTAGAACTAATAACTGATCCCTATCGGACAGCCTATTTGAAACGGACTGTATCGCAGAAAGATGATTTAAGTATTCTTGGAGTTCAGAAGACGGCGGAACATAGGAGCAAGTGATATATATAAACTTTCCCGGAAGGGTCAGCTTTGTACAAATAAATTCAATATTATTAAATTCCTCAACACATACCTCTTCCGACGTGAGGTTGGAGTCCACGGCAATTAAAACTCCACCTCCCCGTTTGGAAGGACGGTCAAGCCTATATATTGTGTACTTACCGGGAAAAACTTCGGAGCTAAGAATCTCCGGCTTTAACCAGGTTTCTGTAAACACAATAACATGGGATGCAAATGAAAAGCTATCAGAATACAATTTAGTTAGCTTGCTACGCAAGCCTCTTGCATTTTGATAGGAAAGAAGGAGGTTTTTAGTTAGTTTTTTGAAGAAGAAGTAGAAGAGGAAGATGGCACAATGGTCTGGCCACGACTGGGAAGTCTTATTCCCGTGGGCCCTTTCTTTTTTTTCTTAGCTTCGAACTCCTTTACCACCAAATTGTCCGGCCAAAATTTGGCAGAGCTTATGGTAGCAAAGTAATCGGGTGGGACAGTGATCTTGAAAGATGAAATATCCCTAGCATAAGAGAAGTTGAATTTTTCCACCTTAACGTTTTCGGCTTTTGTTTTGTCTTGTATATAAGACAGTACATCAGAAGATGTTTGATCAGGGGAAAGCCGAGAAACAAATATTTGTTTCTTTAGTGGAACCACTGAAAGAGCTTTAGGTGGTGCAGGTTGTGCGTCTGCAGAACCACCTATGCCCGGTAGTCCGGACTCAATATCCCCTTGTGGCGGTATGTTTACTAGGTTAGGTGGATTCACCAACTGTGAAACCACTACGGACAAATCAGAATTTTCAGGATCTCCTGTTTGCATACACTCCGCTGTGGATTGATCGGGCTCCGAATCTTTTTTGGCTGCCGATCTTAGCAACATTTGAGCGGTTGCTGAGTTCGGCTGCTGATCCACGGGAGTGCTCTGCTGGTCACCTGACGGTGGCTGCGGGGTGTTCCCCTTTGGCCTACCACCAGCGGCTTTTTTGCGCTTTGGAGACTCCTCTAATAGTTTTATACTATTAAATTGAGTGTCCAGAGCTTGGAGCAGATCATCTGCCTTGCGAAAACTATCTCTAGCTCCGGCAAAGCAGGTGATCAGCCCCTTCAAGCCGCCTTTAGTTTGGCGCATGAACAATTTCATCTCGTTCGCAACCTCGAGACAGGCGTCACAACAGAACTGCAAATTTTGACCCTTACTTAGGTCATCACTTGTACGGCCAGTAAAACCAGCGCACTTGGTGTGCACCATTTTTTCACATAGCCAACAAGTCATTTTAGACTGGTCAGCCTTGATTGCCTTCTGGCATTTTTTATCAACACAGACAAAAAATATGTGTCCATAATTTTACTTAATCGGACCACTGTACCAAATGAAAATTAAATCGAAACTTGTAAGCCAGCCGCTAAAAGTACCGTAAGAGCACAGATAAATGCCCGCTTAGGAGTTTCGAAATAGAGAGCGAGATAAAGAGCGAGAGAGTTAGCGCAGTGCAATGCAGTTGATGTGCATGCAAAACAACAACAACGATTTGCCCTGCGTGGGACGGATAAAGCACAAAAGAAAGACAAAATAGAAACGCAACAACAAAAACACAAGCGAAACTAAAAGTTTAAATTGATTAATTTATTGTTATGCACAGAATAGAATAGATTCACTCGCGAAGCGAACGGAATATTAAAGTATATTAATTAAAAAGGCGATTTATATGTTTTTATTTATTCCCACCGTTGGGTTTACACGATAAAAAGGTAAAAATCGGAGCGCAGAAAAAAACACGGCCGTTCACTTTGAAAGTACAGAGCGAAATAAACGGCGGTATCTCAACAGACGATTGCCGCATCATTAATCGATATGCATAAAAATTCATTGAGCTGACTTTCTTATTCATCATCTTTATGACCGATGAGTCTAATAAACGCGCTGCAATTGTCCACCGTCCCGACGCTTGAGAACAATATCGCGTGATACAACATTTTCGCTAACAAACACCACTGCGACTTCATTGATAGTGGGACATTGAATTGTCTTGAATGGCTTCTAGCTGGTCTTTTATCTGCTCTGATAATGATTTTGTGGTCATCAGAATGCATTGTATTAAATGCTGTTTTGAATAATCTGACCAATTCATTTCGCTCATGCAGAAGATTTTGCAATTGTTCTATTATTTCACGTTTAGTTGCAGTGGAAATTGCTCAACGCTGATTCAGTTCACTTGCGTCTGGCTTTTATCATAATCACAACGTGCATTCACGCGATTGGCAATTGCGCTTCCGGAATCCTCGCCGCTCATAAAGTAGATTTGTAAGAATTTATATGGTTCGTTTGGCATTGGCGGCAGTGAGCCCATTAAATGATAAACTTGGCCTCTGGTTTTGAATATAGAATTGTATTCTTAACCATTTGCATTAGTATTTCGAATTTTTTCTGTTGCTCCGAACGATGTCATTTGAAAGCATGAATTGAATGTTCGAATTGACTTCAGGAACACGTTAGAATCTGGATCCGTGTCGATAAGTTAGCCGTTCAATGGTTTAGGTGGTGTTTTTTCCTGACGCGTAACACATCCCAGCTGGCTCATTTTTGAATTTCAGAGCATGGCAATGCGGACATTCCTTGTCCATATCACCAATTACCACTTTTGAATGTGCATAATATTCAATAACGACTCATACTGGAATGCTAGACGCAGGCATTAGACATTGAAATAGCATTAATTCCGACAAAGCTAAATTTTGGTAGAGGCCTTTGGTTTACCACAAGGAACAAAATGTCAAAAGTCCCCACCGATTCCAGGTGTGCTAATTGAATTATTCAAGGTCACAGGTAAAAATTTTGACTTTATTGGGCAGTAAGGTTTTGTGACAATTATCCATATGATTTTTTCTGTGGCACCCACCATTTTCCAGATATCGCGCTTGTAAGAATCACGTTATACATAATATGCACACATACGCCACGTATGCACACAGTGTATGAACTTTACCTTTAGTTTTTTGTATATCTCGAGCTGTACAAATAAATCTTCAACACTGCCTAACTGATCTGGCGGATTCGATAATTAATTTTGGTGCAAGAGCTCGACAAACATAAACTTTCTGAAATTATCGGCCTTTTTACCGACTTTTGAACTCTCGAAGAAATTTCAATGAAAACAATGTTATGTAATAAAATGTTTGTATTCACATACTCAATCTATTTATTATTAACAGGACCAACGACGTGGACGTGGTGATAAGAGTGGTTCCGCTCCACTTAATTGATTTATCGCTGTTACTGTTAACTTTATAGTATATTTAGTATATTTTTAATTTAAAATGTTACACTGAAAAATTCTGGGGCCATCGATACAAGAAGTACTCTGTGCCGATCGATATTGAAACGAAAAGATCGAATGAACAACTGAGAGAGACTGCGATCTCTAATAAATATATACGAGAAAGAAATTAAGCGGAGCTGACGCCTTTTTTCTTGGAACCCATTTTAGTAGGATCAATTCGATCCTTATTGGAAAGGCTCGCTTAAGGACTTTGGCTCGTTCATTTTGGCGCCCGAACAGGGACTTCTTGGAGAAAGTTCATTCCCGGAGGGGTTCATCGTTGGAACTCAATTAATAAACCGAAAAGACGGCGACAGCGACCACATTTTCGCAATTGGAGCTCAACTAATACAGCGAGAAAAAGGCCGGCGACAGCGTCACTGACTGCGACGGCGACTGCGGCAGCATTTTTTCGGATTAAAATCATTGGTAACTGAGTATTTCTTGCAAGCAGGTTTGGATGTGTGTAAAATAAACGTATTGAAAATTACAAGTCAACTGGTGATTCGGCCCTTAACAAAGTGTGGTTAAAAGTGATCGGCTATATATATACATTTTGGATGTATACAGATGTACAGTTTGCACCGTTTTATGTGGGTAAACTCCCTAACACACGTCCAGAAACTGCTGGATTTAAGTTTTAACACCTAAAACAAACATATTCACACCACGTGGCCCAGATTGTTATCCAAGTTTCTTGTGGTGCATTTTTCGCACAGAACGTTACATACATTTATATGTGTTGCAGGCCGCTTGCGCAGCATTGTGGTTAAGTTTTCTTTGGTGCACTTTGGCACAGACCACATTTACCTGCGGTTCGGAATTTAACAGAATCTCGCACTAGAGAGAATTGAGAAAGGAATTCTATTTCTTAGTAAGCTTTTTTTAGAGTAAATAGAAAACAAATCAAATAAAATTTATTGGAATAACTACTCTTAATGGTAGCACTTGTTGTTTTTCAGAACACAATAGATTAAAGATTGGTAAACATTGATAATCAATTGCCGCTGAGTCAATTAAAACATTTATCTTAATAATCGCGAAATTAGGTTAAGTTCTGATTAAATTTAAACGTTTATTTAAAAAAGAAAAAAAAGTTGTTTTTTTTAATCTTTTAAGTTTTATATAAAAGAAAATTAAATCATGGCTCCTAAAAAACAGAAGGAGACTGAAGTTCTCTCAGCTCAAGCTGGACTAGTGAATTCCTTTACGCGAAACAAGGCCTACTTTGCCAAAAATAACGCCACAATGTCACCGGCAGATTTAGAAGCGCGGTTAAGCCTTATTAAGTCTAATTATAGCTAATTTTGCAATATTCAAGCCAAGATCGAGGAAGAGACGGAGGATGCGAGTGAATTTGAAAGCCGAATCGCTGTGGAAGAACTTTATTGCGAAATTAAAGCCACTATCCTAAACAGTTTGAGGCAGACGAGCTTCGAAGAAAGTTTAAATAGTTCTAAGGTGCCTCGTCAGTCGCGTTCGGCACCACTGCCTTCTTTAAAGGTTCCTGAATTTGCTGAAAAGTTCACCAAATGGACTAGCTGGTTTAATACTTTTACAACGCTAACAGGATCTGATAGCGAGCTAGACGAATTATCAAAAATGATTCATTTGAGATCGGCGCTCGGCCCAGTCCCGCTAAGCACCATTGATTGTTTGAAAATACCAGGTGCTAATTATCTTCGTGCCCTACGTTTGCTGCAGGATCGTTACGAAAATAAAGCAATCATTGTGCAGTCACACATTAATGAGTTGTATCTAAAACGTGTCAAGGACAGCAACTCAGAGGCCTTGAGAGTGTTAGTAGATAGTGTAAATTCACAACTAGTTTAGCGCTACACTTCCTTCTTTGGCTACGCTATCAAAGTTATTAATTTCTAGAGGAATGAATTTAGCCAATCGTGAGGCTCGGCAAACAAACATCTCTAGACAACATCTGAAAACCGACTTGAGAAAATCGAGCTTAGCTGCTGCGGTGGTCAGCAATGGAAAAATTAGTTGTTATATTTGCACAGGTACGCATCCCATAAAATTGTGCCTTAAGTTTGTCGAGCTCTCGCCAAAACAGCGTTTTCATGAGGTGAAAAGGCTTTCACTGTGCCTACTTTGTTTCAGCAAGAAGCACGCAACCAGAAGCCATATATTGTAGCACAAGCAGCAAACTGGATCATGACTTGTTGCATCGTGAGACTTTAGGAATCGCAAACAACTCCGGTTCCGCTAGCCAGGATCAAAGAGGGTCCAATGTTTTACATAGTTCATTGTTAGGGAAGCCTCCAGCAAGTTTTTTGGCAAAAGCTGTGGTTCTAATAAAGGGCAACGACGGAGTTTATCAAAATTGTAGATGCATTTTAGACTCTGGTAGCCAGTTGAATTTTTTGACAAGTAGATAAGTGTCCACTTTAAATTTGGAAATACTCGACTCAGCAGGATCGGCAATGCAACATCTCAGGTTTCAGGATTAGTAACGGCTACATTCAAGTCTAGGGTGACAAGATATGCGGCCACAGAAAGCTTTTGCCGGAAATCACACAGTACGACCCCTCAGGCACTGCTCTTTACTAAAAAGTTGCAAACACCCAAGGGAGTTTCTTTAGCAGACCCTACGTTTGAACCTGGCCAAGGGATTGATATGCTGCTGGGTGTGACTTCCTTCTTTAAATTAATCATAGCGGGTCAGATTAAGCTAGGACCAACCCTTCAATAGTCTATTTTAGGTTGGGAAGTCGTGGGGGACGTTATCAACACATCAAGCATATCCTTGGTAGTGAATGAGGAAGAAGAAAAGGCACCAGCTGAGAATAACTTAGACGAACTACTTCAACAGTTTTGGAAATGCGAGAAGGTGCTTCAGACAACTAACAAGTTTAGTCAGGAGGAAAAGGAATGTGAAAATCATTTCGTCACCAACATAAGTCACTCCAAATCTGGTCATTTAGTGGTAGCCCTGCCTTTTAAGACGCCGACCATGCCCTTGGGAGATACCAATCAAATTGCCTTAACTAGATTTTGAAATTTAGAAAGGAAATTAAATCGTAGTCCTGATCTTAAAAGACAATATACAGAATTCATTGAGGAATACAAAGATTTAGGTCATTTAGAATTGCTAGATCAGTTAGAAGTTAAAAAGATTACGTATTTTATGGCCCTGTTCTTAGGCCGGAAAGCCTTACAACGGGGTTCCTTGAATGAGACTATGCTGGTTGGACCAACCTTGCAACCTGACTTGTTTGAGATACTTATTCGATTTAGGTTTTACAAGTATGTAGTAGATACCCATTCAGTGCATACTGTGGCGTTTTGACAACGCACAGCCGGTGCAAGCGTTGCGTCTGAAAACCGTCAGAGAACATTTTCTAAGGATTTCTCAAAGCTTCAGCGAGTTTTTGGCTATATATACAAATGGAGGCTTAGAGTAACCATGAAAAAGACTGCTCAGCCAAACTTAACTGCCGGTGAAATGGCTGGATGCCTTCGCTATATAATTTATAATGTACAAGATGTTAAGCTGGCAGAGGAATTCGCGAGATTATTAATTAATAAGACAATAAACTCGGCTAAAATACAATGCTGAAATCCGTTCACAAGGGAAGAAGAGGGGATTCAAGTAATTCGTGTAGGATGACGGTTGTTAAGGGCCGCTTTGCCAAATGAAACAAAACACCCTATTTTAATTCCGAGCAATCACGTTGTTGTCGAGGCGCTAGCTATATACACACATGGAATTAATTTACATGCCGGGGCGCAATCTTTATGCGATTTCTTGGGGCAAAAGTACTGGATTATCAATTGCAGAAAGATCGCTCGCAACACAGTCCGAAGGTGCGTCGTGTGTTTTCGTTTTAGACCCGTACTGGGCAGACAGTTGATGGGCGCTTTGCCGGAAGGCCGAGTACGAAACAGTGTCCATCCTTTTGAGCGCGCCGGATTGGACTTCGCGGGACCAATATGGATGCATTTCAATGTCCGAGGAAACGCCCTGTCAAGGTGTATCTATGCCTGTTTGTGTGATTCATAATAAGGGCTTGCCACATAGAGGTTGTCTCCGATTTAAGCGCCAACGCGTTCATAGCGGCGTAAAAGCGCTTTTTCTCTCGTCGTGACTCAGTACGGATCTGTTCTGCGACAATGCTACAAAGTAGGATATTTTTTGAAGAGGGAGTTAAAAATTTATTGCGCTCGAACGTAGGCTACAAATTTTTTGAAGAGGGCTAGCGATTTTAGCGTTTTTAATTTAATTTAATTTTATTGTTTTACTATCCTAGCGCCATAAGTTTGAAACTTTTTTCTTACTGCGCTAGTCACCCGACTTTAGCGTTCTTTCTTGTTTTAGCCACTGTTCGTGCGAGATCCAACTGAGCGGTTGCAGTTGCTTCTTCTGGAATAGCAGCCACATTGTAAGAAGGATTCCGTACGGCTTAAAACTGAATGGTAGAGTTTATTGCCTTAAAGGCGGAACAGAGTTCGACAGGTCGGCTAGTTTAATATAATATAAGCTTACTTTATTTAATATGGGTATGATATATATGTATTAGATCTCCTGGGGATCCATTGAATTCTTTAATTTGGCCCAACATTTGGTTGAGGTGGGCCCCTGACAATTGTGCAACTGTCATTTTTTTTTTTTTTTTTTTCACAGAATAAATCTGACCGAATTTGATTTTTAGTTTATACTTTTTTTCACAACCCGGGGTGCCACAGAAACCGTCGACGGTTTTGGCGACGGTTTTTTCGGAAATTCGGAAAAAAACCGTCGGTGCTACAGAAACCGTCACGAACTTGTTGTTCGGACTAACGATTCGGAAAAATGACAGGGCTGACTTGCTATTTTTATTTGGCATTTATTTGCTAATTTTCAATAAATTCAAGACAAGCTTCCCTTTTTTTTGCAAGACAATACCAATAACTAAACAAAACCCCGCACTTAAAACGTAACAAACACAATAGTTCAACTTTAAATTGACCGCCAAACTAAACAACAGAAGCCACCCCTGTACTAGATGGCTTCTTACGAGAGGCTGCTAAATGAAATCAGCCCCCCCAAAGCGATTCCCTTTGCGAAATCGGCGTTTTCTATTTTAAAAATCAAGAGCACAGTGGATTGCTTTGTTTTCCTATGCTTTCCCCCAGAACTAAACAACGTTTATTCAATAATATTTAAAATTTGTTGAATTTACTTCCATTTTTAAACAAATCGTGTTCTTCTTCGTCGTTAAAAACGCAAGCCGGTATATTTTGCCACACGCGGTCACACTTTATTGCAATGCACCCTTTGTTTAAATAATTTCACAAGAAATAAAACTTATATTTATTTGAAATTTTAACACGCATTAACTAATGTTAAAAACCATATTAAAGCGTACCATAACAAATATAGGAATAAATATTTCGAATATGAAAATTACTCCGAAATTTGGTATTTTATATTTGGAGCAAGGCATTTTGGCTGTTTTGGTGGAACTTGGCCGGAACGGCACATGCAATTTTTGAGGTGACGGTTTTATAAAATGATTAATTTAAAATATAAAAAGATCAAACCATAAAAAATGTTGTATGCAAATAACACATACAATTCATGAAGGTTTTTTTTTTTTTTTTAATACACGCGCGTGTTCCCACGGCCCACATACCCGCCAAACCGACGTGGGGGTGCAGCCGTGTATCGTACGGCACGATCTGCGAGAAGATAGACGCGAGTTATAAAAAAATAGGCAAAAGTCCGAGGAAAAAAGTAGGATCTAATTTTGTGCTAACGAAGTTAGTATACGTCGTTTTAAGAGCGGCAGAGAGTCAGAATTTGAGATTATAGGATAAAGTCTATTATAGTCAGAACATAATACTCTGAAAGGCTCATGCAAGTCATAGTTACATCTACAATGGTTTAATATTAAGGGTATATAATTTCTAGTTAATCTACTTGGCACCAAAAAGTTAAGCCGGCCTATTAAGTCGGCGCTGTCAATATCACCACGAATAAGATTATAAATAAAAATAGTAGGGGAGAAGTGGGGGTTGTGGGCATAGTTTTGTTTTTGGCTTATAATTACCGAACTAGTGCATATTATTTGGACATATGGGTATCTGTGTAAAGCTAGAGACCTAAACTAACTTATTATGAAGAAAGATACTTGATTTCGTCATGCGAAAAAATTTCATATGGACTTTTGTAAAACCGTAATTTTCAGCTAAAAATTTTTTTTGGGGGGGTTGTGGGCACCGTGGAAAAAATGCTGCAAATGGAAAAATATGGAAAAAAAACCGCAACCAATATCAAACGGGTGCCCACAACCCCCCCAATTTTGGTGCCCACAACCAACTTTAGCAGACATTTTAAGAAGTAATTAAAAAATGTGTTTTCATAAATTTTTTGGTTCAAATCGATATTGTTCCATTTAGTATAATACTTTGACTAAATAAAAATGGATACACTTACCTTCTTAATCGATTCACTTTAATTAATAACCTTTTGAAAATCTTTGAAAAAAACTTCACCACCTTTTCCAAGCACAAAAAAAACCAATTCGTTAATTTCAAAAAGCAAACGCGTTCGTTTACTTTGATATTTGGCATAAATCATACATAAGGTAATTGCTTGCGAATGACATTACCAAAAAAAGTCAATCTTCATTTTGTAAAAAGATACGTAGGGGTGCCCACAACCCCCCCATGCCCACAACCCCCACTTCTCCCCTACCAAGCATCGTTCTACGGTTAGCTAGGGAAGGTAAATTAATTAATAGTAATCTGCAAGAACAAGAAGGTAAGTTAAGGTTTGCATATTAGTTGAGGCGCCGTAAAGCAAAAATTAAAAAGTTTTTTTGAACAGATTCAATGCGATCTATATGTAGTCCGTATTGGGGACTCCAGACGGGAGACCCATACTCAGGAATCGGGCGGACTAGCGAAGTAAATAAGGTCATAGTGACGTAGGGATCGTCAAATTGCTTCGACCATCTTTTATTGAAACGAAGCTTTCCCCTGGCTTTATTAACCATGGACGAAATGTTATCAGTAAACTTAAGTTTTGGGGTTCAAAAGGACGCCAAGATCGTCAACCATAGTTATTCTATCCAAAGATTTCCCACTTAGTGAGTAAGTTGCAAGTTTTGGATTGACTCGGCAAAAAGTCATCAGCTTGCACTTAGACCCGTTTAAATTTAGTAAATTATCACGGCACCAGTTTTGAAAATTATTTAGATCGGATTGTAAGTCAGAATGGCTGGAAATATCCTTATACTGCAGGCATAACTTAACATCATCTGCGTACATAAGTAAGTGAGAATGATTTATAATTAATGGAAGGTCGTTAATAAATAAAGTAAAAAGAAGCGGACCAAGGTGACTTCCTTGTGGGACGCCGGAGGTAACTCGGAGAAGACCAGAAAGAGAATTTTTAAAAAGGACTCTTTGTGTCCTGTCATTCAGATAACCTAAAATCCATCTCAGAAGATCAATTGGAAACCCTAACAAGTTTCCGAACTAAAAGTGAGTGATTTACAGAGTCAAATGCTTTACTAAAGTCAGTGTTAATGACATCTGTTTGAAACTACTTTCAAGCTGTTTATCACGAACGAGGTGAGCTCCAAAAGGTTAGTAGTTGTTGATCTTCTTTTCATAAATCCGTGTTGACACGGAGATATAACTGACCTACAAAGGTGCTGCAAATGAGGAGTAATGACATTTTCGAAAAGTTTGGGAATAGCCGATAACTTAGAGATACCTCTATAATTCATGGCATCCAATTATTATCTTTTTTGTGGAGAGGAATAACAAATGACTCCTTCCAAATAAGGGGAAATTGGGAGGTTTCTAAAGATAAGGTGAACAATTTGAGAAGGGGTTTGCACAGGGCTTCCGCGCAATTCCTAAGCACGCAGCCAGGAATTCCGTCGGGACCTGGAGAGTAAACAGGCTTAACACGTTGAAGATCCAAATATAAAGAGCTTTCGTTTATAGTAGGACTAAATATAAGGTTCGACGTGGACATGGTGTAAGAACAAGGCTCTATTGGATGTGCGGAAGTAGTATAAGTTGTTTGAAAAAATTGGGCATAAAGATCGGCTATTGCCTGATCTGTGGTTGCCGTCATGTTTTCAAAATATAGCGAGGAAGGATTAGAAGTAGATTTACGCTTGGTGTTAACAAAGTTATAAACTGTTTCGGGTCCTGCGAGAACTGGACCTTACAACGATTTAAATAATTTTTATAGCACTGCGCGTTAAGCACGGTAAATTTTGAACGAGCACTTAGATATTTTGAAAAAACTGATTGAGAACCGGAGTCTTTATATTTCCTGTAAAGTCTGGACTTAACATTTCTTAGGTGTGACATCTCTTTACTAAACCAAGGTGGTTTACTGGAGATTGACGGATAGTACATCGGAACACAAGAATTAAAAATGATTTAATTGCAGTATAAAAAATATTTATGGCATCAGCCATGTTATTGCATGAGTAGAGATCGGACCAATTGAAGCCAGATATAAAGTAATTAAGCCTAGAAAAGTCTGCCTTACGAAAACAATGTATTCGTTTAGTTGACTTTTCTGATTTTTCTTCTATCACGATACCCGTGTCGACTGTCACATCGAAAGTAGGATGATATGGATCTTCAGGTTGCGTAAGTGGTGGATCCCTGGATAGAAACACGCCTTCAGGATTTGAGACAAAGCACAAATCTAGTAAGCGGCCTAGTGAGTTTCGAACATGGTTTACTTGACTCAAAGATATGTCAAGCAAGCCGTCAATAAAGTCATGTTATGCAATAGGAAGTAAGACATTTGATTTTTCATCTGTGGACCACTTAGCTCCAGGTATGTTGAAATCACCTAGAACTAATAACTGATCCCTATCGGACAGTCTATTTGAAACGGACTGTATCACAGAAAGATGATGTAAGTACTCTTGGAGTTCAGAAGACGGCGGAACATAGGAGCAAGTGATATATATAAACTTTCCCGGAAGGGTAAAAGAGTTTTGATTATTTATAAAAAGGTGCAAGTATGCTTATTTTAGATAAAAAAGATATTGACCGAATTGGGTTTTTATGGTTCGTCTGTGGAAACTGTAGTGATATTTTTCTCACGTAGAGTCTTTTGCGGATTTCACTTTTGCGGATCTTGTATGTTAGGGATTTAACGTTGATTGGGATAAAACTAGTCTTATAGTTTTTATCCTTGAAAGTGATCAGTACCCGTAAACTTGAAAGCACTCTTTTTTATGAAATCCTACAGACTGCGCCAATTAAAAGCTTAAACTATATCAGTTTAGTTTAAAAAAATTATTTTTCTTTTTATACTTAACTAGTTACAAAGTTTTTTTTATTTTAAGAACGCCGACTTATTGGTTTCAAGTCTTGATCTAGCCTTGGTTTCCGAAACTTAGTTACAAAGTTTTTTTTTATTTTAAGAACACCGACTTATTGGTTTCAAGTATTGATCTAGCCTTGGTTTCCGAAAGCTTTCGATCTTCTGAGTGAGTTGTTCTAAATTGAGTGCGCTTTTTATTTCGATTGAGTGAGCTTTGATTTTAATTGAGTGAAAGAGAGTTCTTTGTCTTATCTTGCTAACAGGTTTTAAGGAGACGTAATTTGAATATGGAAAAAGTGTAGGAACGTGCAGTTGGAATTTATCAGCGGCACGACAATAAATTTTTATTTTTATTTAACAATGGAAATTCCCCAGTTCCCTATGAGTTTAGGAAATGTCTACAATAGTTGGGTTTCAAGTTTTGTCTCTTTTTGATAGGGGTGACACAAGAGTAAGATCTAATTTGTGGAAGGGGTGTGTGGGCATATCGTGTGTGCGTGGATATGTCACTATATGGGTTGTGTTAGGGCAGAAGCGATCTCGTTGAGTGCTTGGTACAGACTGAATTTATTCAGAGATCAGCGAGAGAATGAACAAAAGGATCGTGTGTGTGTATACAATTGTGTGCTTATAGAACGAAGGAATATAGATTAGTTTTGGAAGTGTGATGTAGCGAGAATACATTTTGGTTATACATAACACATCTCCTCCTTTAATTTAGAACTATTCATATGCTTAGATTTTCTGAAGTCCTTTGGCTTAAAACGATCGACTTCCTGGCGAGCACGGCTGCTTTGGCGTACTGGTTTGCCGGAAAGACGTCGTGTAGATTTTTTCTGCCTCGGCTGCTGGGTAGGCGCTGCTGCGCGTTCAGGAGGTCCAGACACAGGAACAGGATCAGGTTGCTGAACAACTTGCGGAGTTGGCGGTCGATCTTGTTGCTGTATTTCTTGATTGAAGGATGGCTTTGGCAGTTCAGGAATCCACCAAAACTCTGGAGGTCTCTCGATTGAGTTGTTTGCTGACAACTTTAGTTTCAGCTGGTTAAAATGGCGCTTGATGTAACCATTTGACGTGCGAACAATAAGAAGCATTTTTCCAACTGGACGGTCGATAAACCTTTAATCCACTTTTCTCCCCATTAATAACTTCGAGCGTATACCATTTGATTAGGGACGTACTTGATGATTGTCTGTTTAGCTTCGACAGGCTGCTCGAAAAGTTGACTAAGCACAAAAACCTAAATTGATGCGAACATAGGGCTACAAAATCTTGGTAAAATAAAAAATTCTACCATTTTAGGTATATTTTTAACAGGCCGGTGAATGTGACAAAAACTTGACTTATACAAGAGATTTCAACTTTGACGTCTTATTCCAACGGCATGTACAAATGTCCAAGCCGGGGACAATTTTTGTTCAGTGCAGTGGTGTTTTGAGTGTATAATCCAGCTAAAAATATCACGGTAACTTCTTTGGAATAGGCGACATAATTCAAAATGTCGTCCAACATGCTACTTTTCTATTCGTCGCTATACCGCGGAACCTATAGGTGATGGAAAATAATTTTGTATGGGACTTGGACTCAGGAGAACCCAGTTGTCATGGAAAAGTGCAAATGATCCGTGGAGTTTTTTTAGTGTTGCCCTGTGTATCATTTCCATTAAAACAGCCTAGGACTAATAATTTTATGACTTCGATGCAAACGTAGAGCATCTCCGCAGCCGCACAGAAAAAGGTGATATTAAATGATAATTGATTAGATTTGATTTACTTCATAAAATTATTAGTCCTAGGCTGTTTTAATGGAAATGATACACAGGGCAACACTAAAAAAACTCCACGGATCATTTGCACTTTTCCATGACAACTGGGTTCCCCTGAGTCCAAGTTTGCATCGAAGTCAACAACACGGAACATCGATGAAAACGTGGATACTCTTGTTTTTACAGGGGATTTTCGTAACCTGATGCGTCCAACTACAACTGTGCACCACAGCAACCAAAAATGATCCGTCTAAAAGGAAAAGACATATGCTCTAACGAGCGCGTGTCGGTCTCTGTCGAATGTATAAAGCCTGACTTTATAATTCGAAGCCCATGTCATCGTGACGTCTGACAGTGGGGATTTTTTTTTTAAATTGAGACTTAATTCGCACGCGCTTTAAAGATGCTGCCTTATAGTTTTCTTACATTCAGTTTAAAAATATAAACAAAAAAAGTAACTTTTGGATCAGCCTTAATGTAATTTTATTTGAACATTTTTATTCCGAACATATTTTATCTTGTATTTTCTGACTTTTTTTAATTAAGTACTGTAGCAGAGTAAAATACGCACCAGTTCAGGTCGGGATCACTCGCAAGACTGTCCACTCTTTCGTTTATTCTCTCCTTCGATAACATTCTCTTTACAGCAAGGAACTTTAACATAGTGTATATATATAAACTAGCGGGCCCGGATGCACTTCGTTGCAACCAACCAAAAAAAGAAATGAATTATTCTAGAATTTTTTTATGAACAGGTCGGTACGACCATAATTGCGAACGTATGACATTGCATCTTGCGTATATTCGTGCATGTGGCGCTGACTGCTAACTTACATATGTCGATAGTAATATTGTTAAACGTCCGATATCATTAACATTGCCATCATTCACTATTGCATCTCGCAAGTGTATGCATTCTTTCGATCGCAATTTGGCTTGATTGAATTAAGGCGTTCTGCTTAAATTTCCGCAAACATGTCAACAGCGTATTGGTGGAAAAGTTTGCCACATCGCATAATAAAGTTGTCTTCTTGTGGGCGAATCATGAATCTATACGAATAATAATTCATCCCACCAACCGTTTTTTCTACGTCACGACCTATGATGAATACATTATCAGAAAATTAAAAACATGTTTTATTGTTTTGAAATAAATACATATTAAATTGAATTCATATATATTTTACCAGTTTGTGGATCTATCATTTGTATATTGATATTTCCAGTACAATAATGGATTTTGAAATGCATCATAGCTGCGGTGAAGCTCTGAAACACGCCGTAATTTATAATTTCTTCGATGTAGCACAATATCGCGAGGTTAAAACTGGTCTCCAACAATTACAATGGCCACTTCATCAATTCTTGGTGCATTAAAAGGTCTCGAATGCTCTCCAAAGGGCGTTTTGTCTAATCGAGAGCGGTTTTAAACAATCAAATTATTTCATTGTGCTGATGTAAGCATGTTTGAAGATCAGAAACAATTTGACGCCTTGCACGCGCAGCAATTGTACAACGCCGATCCAATTCACGATTTGCATCTCCGATAAAATAGATTTGCAAAAATAGATGATCAGCATCAGGATATGGCAATAAATAAATCCTTAAATCTGTAATATTTGTGAAATGTAATTAGATGTTGTGTCAGAATTCTTGAACACATCAAAAAAATTAGTGCTCAGATCACTTCAGTAATCACCTTAAATAGATTATTTAGATATTTGGGTAGATATTTTCAATACGAACAACATTTGTAAGGGCCACTTTTCTCTAGCACTAAAAATGTGGACACCACAGATTTTTTTCCAGTTTGTGGGCGTAAAAAGGGGCGTGGTTAGGTTTTGAAACAAACTTGATCTGCGCTTTGCTTATAGAAGTCTGTATGCAAAATTTGGTGGTTTTAGCTCTTATAGTTCCCGAGATCTCGACGTTTGTACGGACGGACAGACAGACGGACGGACAGACAGTCATTTGCAACGTTTACAGTATTTGCTTACTCTTCGAGTATCGCAAATAAAAAGTGAAACCGCGAGTTTATTGTTTATTGTTGTATTTAAGCAATGAACTGCTCGTAACATTTACCTACTATTAAAATTCTAACACCAAACCACATTAGGGACAATTTTTACCGATATGCCCCTGCTCACATCGAGTGGTAGGCACATAGAATTACAAGTTTGAGGACAATAAAGATAATAACTTATTATAGTTAGAAACTGAAGAGACTCCATACAACGAGACATGACTTAGAACATTATAGTTATCACAAAGAACACGGAAAGGGTCATGAAGGGCAAAATTTGACCTGCACAAAGGCAGAGACAAGGACCGATAACGGCTGGAACATTTCAGTTTAGGGAACTTAGGAATAAGGAGGAGTCGACATCACCATTTATCAATTTATTTATGAACATTACACCGTGACAAACTCTTCGGTTGATCAGGGTGGGCAAGTCAAGTAAACGTAATCTTGCATTATAAGATGGCAACCGACCGTCTGCGGTGACCAAATACACGAGCAATACTTCATCGATTGACGAACAAGGGATACATATAAAAGCTTGGTTGTATAAGGGTCGTCAAACTCTTTAGACCAACGCTTCATAAGTGCTAAAAGGCTCCTAGCTTTATTTGAAATTGACGATATGTGATCATAAAAACAGAGTTTATGGTCAAATAAAACACCCAGGTCTTGTACAGAAGAAATACGTTGAAGGACATTGTTGTCAATTGAATACGAATACAATAACGGATTACTACGATTAAATGTCATGAAGTTACACTTAGAATAATTAAGATATAAATTATTGAGTTTGCACCTGTTTGTAAATTGTCAAGATCTAGTTGAAGACGAGAACAAGAATCAGGTAATGACATGGACAAACACAGTTTGATATCGTCAGCGAACATTAAAACAGTTGCGGACTTAAAAACTTGAGGCAAGTCATTAATCAACAGGCCAAATAGAAAGGGTCCTAAATGACTTCCTTGAGGTACACCAGAAGTAAGAGTTATGAATTTTTAAGTTATATCGTTGTATTTCACCTTCTGAGAGCGATTTTTGAGGTTCGAATGTAACCACAATAACAATTTTGGAGGGAATCCCATAAGAGTAAGTTTTTGAATAAGTACCCGGTGGCTTACCGAGTCAAAAGCTTTCGAAAAATCTGTAAAAATAACATCAGTTTGATGCTTATGGAGAAAACCACGGTTTACTAGTGAGGTAAACTCTAGCAAATTAGTGGTAGTAGATCGGCACCTGGTGAAGCCATGTTGACATGGCGAAATAAGACCCGACACTGATGCTGCAATTGACAAGTTATTAGTTTTTCGAACAATTTCGGAACAGCACTTAGCTTAGCAATGCCACGAACAATAAAGGATTCCTTCCAAGCAGACGGAAAATTACATTGATTAATCGACTTATTAAAAAGGATTGTTAGGGGCTTAGATAGAAAATTTGCGCAATTTTTTAGAATGCAACTTGGAACCATATCAGGTCCTCCTGAAAATGAGAGTTTGGAAGAATTTAAGCCCTGCAGAACATCAACTTCGAGAATAACTGGATTAAAAATTGAGTCAAGATGAGGTAAAGGATGTGAATAGTTGAAATCTTCACTACTATCAGACATTGTAAAAGTTGATAAAAAAAATCAGCAAATAAGTTTGAAATACCATTGTCATCGGAGGCTACGACAGTATTAAAAAACAAGGAGGGAGGAAAGCATTGAGATTTTCGCTTGTCATTCACAAATGAAAAAAATAACTTCGGATTACTTTTAAAATCACTTTTACAGCGTGCAAGGTAGTTATTGTAGCATTTAGAATTAAGTTTTAAGTTTGACTACAGAATATTTAGCAAAATCAGTTTGCATGCCGGTTTGTTTGAATCGTTTAAAGAGTCTTGATTTTTTGTTCTTTAGATAAGAAAGCTTACGAGTAAACCACGGAAAGCTATATGGAGTTTTACCACTAGAAAGGGGTACACATTTATCAAACAAACTGTAAAGGACATTATAGAAATACGAAACACCTTCTACAACAGGAAAATCTGTCAAGCATGACCAATCAATTACAGATAAAAAGTGCAAAAGCTGCGAATAATTCGTTTTCCTAATGCAAAATCTTAGCTGTGGCCTTCTAAAAGATCTCACAGATTGGAAAACCCCATTTAAAGAAAGCTGGAGGGTAGGATGACGATTATCTTCGGAGAGAGATAAAGGAGGAATACAAGACACAGCAGCGTCACAGTTATCCGATGTAAAACACAAGTCTAAAACCAAGAGACATTTGGGAGATTAAAGTCACCGAGAACAATAAGGTGATCATTATTGTCAGCCAACAAAGATACATGACGTATCGCAGACAGATGCAGTAAATAAATGTTAAATTCGGACCCTGGAGGTATGTAGGAGTAGGTAATCAATATATTGCATTTTGGAAGTGAGAGTTTAACAGAAATAAATTCAATGCTCAAGGAGTCAGGAGTGTTGATAAGCTCCGAAGTCAGGTTAGATTTAACCGCTATGAGGACCCCCTCACCACGACGACACGGACGATCATTTCTATAAATAAAGTAGTCATTAGACAAGATTTCGCTATCATTTACGGTCGAGTTAAGCCAGGTTTCAAAGAATGCAACAACATTTGCATCAAAAAAAGCACTATCTTGAAATAGTTTGGAGAGCTTACTTACTTAGATCTCTAAGAGATCTAGTTTTTTGGAGCCGCAGAAGTATTTTGCAAAGCAGTAGAGGTTCTAACTTTCGAATTGTCTTTTTTCAAGTACTCATGAACAATAGTGTTATCAGACCAAAAACTCGAACAAAAAATTTTACTAAACAACCCATCCGGAACATGAATTTTAAAAGAAGAGTAATCCCTTCTGAGTTTAAAATTAAATTTGGTGATGACGACAGCATTGGGATCAGTAAGGGAGAGTCTTGTGACAATATGATGTCCAACATCGTTCTCAGTTGCAGAAGCCAACAGTCTCGACACAAAATCAAGAAAGAACGCTATAGTCGGGTTTCCCGACTATAAGATTTGCGATACTCATTGCCCTCTTTAAAATAACAAAACGAGAAAAAACGATAGAGTCGCCACCTATCTACATTTGTAGATTTTACATTCACAAACACGTGTATGTTAAATATGTATGTAGACTAGATTTAAGGCATAGCAAAAGGTTCTAACTTCTTTATTATTTATTAGAGCACAAAACGGTTCGGAATGTAGTAAGACAGTGCACATATCATTATATTTCTTTTAAAACCGTAACGATTGCATAAAAAATGAGAGCGCCACAGATTTTCGCGGTTTGTGGGCGGTAAAAGGGGCGTGGTCAAGTTTTGAATCAAACTTGATCTGCGCTTTGTTTCTAGAAGTCTGTGCCCAAAATTTGGTGGTTCTAGCTTTTATAGTTCCCGAGATCTCGACGTTTGTACGGACGGACGGACGGACGGACGGACGGACAGACAGACATTTGATCGTTTACAGTATTTGCTTACTCTTCGAGTATCGCAAATAATAAACTTTTTAGGAGCCAAAGCCGCAAGAGAAACAGGTGCAGGAGTTGGAACAGTAGATGGACGCCTGGGAATAGCCACCAGAGCCGTCAACGGGGCAACAGCAGTTGTCGAATCAGATGTAGATGGACCTAAGTAGCCACTGCCAGTCCTTAAAATTGACGCGGCATCTTCTCTTACGCCAGCACCAGCAACATCACAAACGCCGGGATCCAAATCGTGCCGTACTTCCGTTAAGGAAGAGGGGGGAGGAACAGCGGCACGATTGAAGTCCATCAAATTCATTGAGATAGGGCTCAATTGCATATGGGTGGCAGACTCTGGAACGGTTAAATTGTTAATGGGCAAAGAGCAACAACGCGTATTTAAATTTTGGGAAACATTTAGCATTTTTAAATTTTTTAAGTGGGATTCCGCAGCATTGAACTTCTCTTTAAGGGGGGACATCTGAGAAACATTTTTTAAAAATCGAAAAAATTTTTTTTCGCTTAAATAATTCTTTATGGTCTTAAAAATAACATACCAAAAGATAGAGTCCGGCAAAAGTATCTAAGTGTCGAAATTTTCTATTCTGCGGCGATGCCTCACAGGTATATCCCATGGAACCATTTGTGTTTAAACGCGTTTTTCTCGAAACCACTTTTTTTGAGATGGCCGAAAACATAACTCGAACAAATCTTAACCGATCAATCTGAAATTTTGACTGTATATTCAGAATACCTATGTCTATCAACACACGTTTTATATTGCTTACTTTTTTTTTATGAACTATTTTGTGACGTTTTTATTCGTGAAAATTGTAATTTTTTTGTTCAATCACTCACCATTTTGCAAAAAATCAATATATCGAAAAAATCCTACGTGTGTCGATAGCTGTTGATGTAAAGAAACTAACTAACAAAACTTAACTGTTCTAAACTGTTCTACAACAAAAATTAAGGACGTTAGCTTTCTGGCCATGGACCCCCTTCAACGAAAAAGGGCCTACGAAGAAATGCTGCACAGCCGCCATTTTGTTTTCGATTTATTCGAAAAAAATTTATTTTGTACTTCAAATCTAATATTATAAGACCTACTTTACAAATTTTCGACTGGCTTTTTCATTTGGCCAAAAAAATTCCAGAAAATCCGCTTTTTTTTCCCAGTTACTCAGATGTCCCCCCCTTAAGCTCATGAAATCCAGTAGCCAAGGCTTGAAACTCCAGATAGCCGGATGAACGATTTCATATCGACTTCAATGTGCCTGCAGCTCGGACACGTCCAGTCAAGGCCAACCCGTAGCTTTAGCTTGTCGACGATTTGGCTACTTGTACGCCCTAGCTCAACACAGATAGGATGCGCCAAATTGTCACAGATCCAGCAACAAACTAACGGTTGACGAGATGGTTTTTTGTTGTCAAACGCACACGAAGCAGCACAACATAAAGTCATCTTGATCAAATAAACGTAAACAGCGGCAGCAGGGCAAAGAGCGGTCAGATGCAAAACAGTCGAAGAGCAGCGCAGCAGCAGGGCAGAGCAGCAGCAAACAGAGAGCGGTTCGAATGCAATCGATCGAAGAGTAGCACAGCAGCCGGGCAGAGAGCAATCTGATATAAGCGCTGAAGAACCGATCAAAGCAAAATGCACCGATATCAAGTTCGTGTGAATGTTCGCGGCAAACACAGAGAGACTGGTTCAAACCAACAACACAAACTTTAGGTGAAGCGGTGCTGCTGGCAACACAGAGTAGGTTCGTGTGAATGTTCGCGGCAAACACAGAGAGAGTAGTTTAACCAACAACACAAACTATGGACTTAGCGGTACTGCTGGCAAAACAGAGCAATAGAAAATGTATTCTGTTGCCAATTTAGTTTTGCAGATTATTAAGTCACTGTCTTTTTAAATTGTCCAAACGGCTCGTAATGATTAAGAATGCAGTGTAACAGGTTTTCACAATGAAATCACGATGTGAAGGAGGAGCGGCGAAAAACACGTCCGAATACTTGAACTGTTGAACTGTCTGTTCTTCAGTAGAGGATGGACTTAATGCGTTTTAGCATTCTGCAATTCGAAGCGAATTTTTTATTTTAAACCAAAATCAAATTGACAAAAATTAAATTTATTTTTAAATCGCGAATGGCTGGACCAGTTTTGGAATTTAAAATCAAATAACAATCATCATTCCTTCCTGCACCTTCCCTAAAAATTGTATGCCAATCGGTCGAGTCGTTCTGGAGCTATGGAATGACAATCAAAATGTACACTTCTTTTTATATATATAGATAATGGAGCGTGCATTAGAATTGCTCAGGATTGCTATGGGTGTATGTACAATAATTAACAAACGTGCTTAGGGCTATGTACAGGGTTGCTTAGGGCTGCTATAGTACTCATATCTTAAGAACTAATGCATGTGCTCAGACAGGGGGTGATTTTTTGTAAATTTTCAATACACATAATCACGCGTTCATACTTTGAAAACATGTAAGTGTAACTTTTAAGTATACTATTAATGATATACTATACTATTGATCCGCGGTGGCCGCGTGCGGCTCAACAATATTTCCATGCAAAGCTAAAAAATTCGTACGTTTTATAGACTACTAGCTGACCCGTCGAACTCTGTTCCGCCTCAATGGCAATAAACTTAACCAATTATTTAATGAGACCAAATTACAGAATTTATTTGGAAATGATTTCAATCCGCTCCACTCATGGACAGGTACTTGACCATTACCGATAGTCAGCAATTGCTCCGAAAAATCTTCAGCAGATTTATCAATAGGCAATGTAACTTTCATGTTTCTTGTCAGCTGCAATTTATTCACACAGCGCCATAGATTCGACGATTTGAGTCAAGCGTTTATTTCGTCGGCAGCCGTAGATGTAGGATTACGGGCAGTGTTTGACGGAAATCGCCAAACAGTAAAATCATTGCTAAGTTCGTTTTTTGATAAGACAAAATTAGAGAAATTGTTTGGAAATGATATCAATCACACGGTCCATGAAATATATTTGTTATAACAACATCATGTAGGTCTGGATCGGCTTCATGATCAGTAATCTCGGCACACATCTTAAAAAATCGCGGTCCACCAAGGGAAGCTATTTATTTTTAGCGATTCTTTGGGGGAGTAACGTTTCATTATTTTTAATTTTTAACACACATAATTGTTAAGGAGGAGGACATTTTATATCGATATGATCTTAAGATATCGCGGTTGCATAAAAAACCACAGAATTCCGTCATCCAAATTAAAGCAAAATTAAAAAATTAAATAGTTTTTCAGCTCCGGTCGAAAAACTGAGCTACTCGAGCCCATGATTCTATGACTATGATTCCATGAGCCTATGACTCCATGAGCTTATGATTCCATGAGCCCTTTATTTTCGAACAAGTCGAGTAGCTCATTGTAAAAATTTAGGAGCTGAGCTATTCGATTTGAAAGTTTTTGTGAGCTGTTTTTTGAAATAGGAGAAAAAGGGCTTTACGAGTATACTCGTGCAGGGCTGTATACCCCACGTAGATCAAATATGTTTCAAAACTCGACCACGCCCCTTTTAACGCCCACAAACCGCGAAACTCTGTGGTGCCCACGTTTTTAATGCTAGAGCAAAGTGGCCTTTATAAATGTTGTTTGCATTGAAAATATCTACACAGATATCTAACAAAAATCTGGCCAGTTTTAAGAACTTGTGTATACAAGTGCGCTAGAAATTGATTGTGCCTAAAAGCAGACTACAAATTTTTTTAAGAGGGCTAGCGACTATAGTTTTTTTTCTTGTTTTGTTTTTAAAAGAGGGCAATAAGTATCGCAAATCTGATAGTCGGGAAACCCGACTATAGCGTCCTCTCTTGTTTTTTGTTTTGCTCAGTGTAAAATCTATTAACACAAAATATTTCTACTATATAATTTTTGATACCAAAAATGTCACACAATTTAAGGTTGGTCACTTGAGCTTATTAAAGAGCTTGTTTAAAAACATACGCATTTCTATAAATATAAGAATTTCACGAGCAGCTCTCTGATGACAATGTGTAACTGATCTGGAGCCCTTAAACAATAAATGTAATTTGAATCTTAGCGAGGCACAGTGGGCCAGAAAGTTCACATTTTGGCCAAAAATCTGGCATTTCTTCCAAGGCGTAGCTAGGAAGCTGAAATTTGGCCATTATGTTCTTAAAAGATTAAACTTTTGGAAAAACAAAATTTAAATTTTGTACTATTTTTTTAAAATTTAGGTAATCTAAGCCAAAGTTGAAAAATATTTCCTATTTTTTAGTTTTTTATTTATAAAAAAAAAACTACTGCAGGGATTCAACCCAATTTAACACAAACTTAACAACAAAAGATCGCAACTAAAAAAAAATATATCCTTAAAAAAATATTAAGTGGTTAAATATTTATCAACCTTTAAATATGCCAACTTTGCGTGGGAACTACGTTAAGGTTTATGAAAAAATCGAAACCAAAACAATTTTTTAAGCACGGGCTTAGCTTAGTTAACATTTTTACATCATTAAAAATAAAAAAAAAAATTTTAATTTAATTTATTTTTAATTTTTTAGCTCTTAAAATCAACTTTTTTAAAAGACTTCAAAAGTACGCAATTTTTTTAAATAATGTATTTTAGTTACCAAACAAGAAAATTCCAAGAGTTTTGGATACTTTTAACATGTGCACAATTTCCAAAAATGGACTTTGACAGTTTTTCTTTGCTTTTGAGCATGCTCAACGCCTAACTTTAAAAATTCATAAAAAAAAAACTAAGAGAGGCGCACAAAACCCGCGCCCCCAGGCGACTTGACAACTGATTAAACTATTTATTAAAAAAGTTTTACTCAAATCGCGAAAGGTACTTTTTTGCACAAATAAAGCAAAGTACATTTTTATAAAAAAATCAGCTAAACCTATAGATTTTTTCAATTTTTAAAATTTGCTAAATAAGTTATGTGTGAAACTTTTGTAAATGTTTCGTATTGCTGTAGGCAACGACATTTTGGCTGCAATTTTCAAAAAATTGTGCAATATTTTACGAAGTTTTAACTTTAAAAATATGCCATAAAAAAACGTACCAATCAATTTGTTTGAAAAGTTGGCATAAAATAGCTTGAAGTATTCTTAACAAGATCTCATACTAGTTTTATTAAAATTCTTTAAAAAAAAATACGTATTTTTGGCCAAAATGTGAAATTTCTGGCCCATAGTGCGAGGGTTCAATGGAAAACACTTGTAATTTGAATTGCTTGTGTACCCACACGCAAAGAATCCAACCCATATATCGACTACAGTCGACTTTTAGAGCAATTCAGAAATAAACAGTTTTAATTCAGGACTCAACGAGTGTAGATGTGCTTCATTTGTATTGCAATCTAACAGAGCTTTTTGCAAGGGTTTATCAACTTCGGCTTGCCGAAGTAAGCTGTCTTTCTCCTTTAATATAAAATAATGATTTTTATTGTAATGAATTTTTTTCTTTAACAATTTTTTTGTTTTTATGCTTGTGTACATCAGTTTTTAACAAAATTTAAATTTCCAGACGAATTCCGTAGCAAAATGGCCTGCGAAAATGACAGTATGCCCCTTATGTGCAATCCCTACTCCCGGATCGCTATTTACAGTGCGTCGTTCGGTCATACAGAACGCGAAAACGTACAGTGCAGTCACGGCTTGGGAACAGTCCCTGAAAATGGGCCTGAATCCAGCTACGTTGATGGCAAACCAAGTAAGTAGCCGCTAAAACTGTATCTGCTAGTTTGTGCTCAGTTCCATTTTTTTCCGTTTTGTTGCAGCTTGCCTTGTTTCATACGCCACAGAGACGGTAATGCAGATATGTCATGGTCGTCGACGTTGTTCTGTGACTGCAGATGCAGGTACCTTTGGTCGTCCATGCAGGGCCTATGTGCGAATGTACCTTAAAGTGGTATACACATGTAGTGAGTATTAAAAGCTAATGGCACTAACCGTCAAATAAACTTTACGACAATAAGCATTCTGATATTTGTAGTACCTCGCAAGGTTTTGAAAGATCGCTACGAAACTGCTCCGGAAACTGACGAACCTCAACAGGTTGAGCTCGACCTTGATCAAGACGAACTGTACGACGAGGATCAGTTTTACAAGGAGTCGGAGTCACCCTCCCCAAATTTACAGGGTGCGATTCCAAAAGTTGGCTTCCCCTTTGCAGATGTTGCGGCAGGTGTTGGTACTTCCAGCACTCACCAGCCACCGTTTCGTATGCAGGATGAAAGTTTATTGGACGGTAAGTAATTAAGTAATCGGTTTTCGGTTCTGCTGCAAAAGGTTAATGGGAGCTTCTCATGTAACACGTCAAAAAGTAGTTGTTTTTTGGGATTTTTTTTCACTCGGAAAATAAAAACACACACAAATAATTTTTAGCATATATTTGAAGACATGTTTGAAGTATAAAAAAATGTTTTTTTGAAAGTCTTAAAAAACAAAATGGCGGACTTATTGAAGGTCGCGTGCGGCGCGATTCGGCTGAGGTGTTTATCGCGGTACAGTGTGGAGCCCAAACTTTTCATCTGAAACATACAACAAATAATTTTTGTTATTCAGCAAACATTAAGGCAGGTTCTCACCTTGTGGTTGGAAATTTTTTTTTTTTTTTTATCTTATAAATCGGATGTATAACCCTTAAAGAGTATGTTCTACAAATTGTATGTTCGAATTCCAAGTACTTTGTAAGTTACAGGAGTTCAAAGTTGCCAGTTTACACTACGCGCCCTACGTCGCCTGGGAAACAAACGCGTTTATCTCAGAACCATGTTTTCGGACCTTACGGAAGTGATTGAAGGCGCTGGGATGAACCAATCGTCACCAATTTTTTTTTAAATGTTTGTAAGGGTCTTTTCTAACAAATGAACTAGAATCAGCCAAAAATATTGAAAACTTTTTTTTTTTTAAAAAGAACAAGTGAAAAAAAACATGCAAAAACCGAATTTTTTTTTCAAAGCTTCATAACTTTTGTAATTTTTATTTTTTTTTTATGATTCTAGTTCATTTTATAGATAATACAATTCAGATTAAAAATGTGTTTCGATTTTGTGTTTCGGATCACGCGTTTTGACGGCATCACTTCCGGTAGCGGGACACCTTTTCAAAAAAATTTCGACTTTGATGGACTCCCCCTCCCCCACTTTTTTTTATTTATTCAATTTAAAACATTGTGTTGCTTAAATAAATGTGTTTTCTTATCCGTTATGAACTTTCAGCATTGTACCTTTAACCGTTTCCTCAAAAAAATTTTTTTCCAAAAGTGCCATTTTTCGGGCCTACAAGGTGAGAACCTGCCTTAAACGAGTGCGTGACATAATTTTTTTTTTCACAATTCCAGACATTCACGCACTCGTTTAATTCATAATCAGCAAAACACTTTTTGAAAATCAAAAATCGGTTCAGTAGTTTTTGCGCAATCGTGTACCGCGTTTCTAAAATCATAGTTTTGAGAAAAAACGATTTAAAGTTTTGAGTTACCGCCAAATCGCACACAAAGCGCGACCGAGCGCACTGATTCAATCAATCATATCTTTCATAATATTTAGAGTTGAGTCATAAAACTTTGGGAATATACTCCCAAGACGTTATTCTATCAATCTATGAAAAAAAAAAATTAATTTTTTGAAAATTCTACATGAGAAGCTCCCCTTAAGCGGAAGAATACCAAAGCAAAAAATTTCATAAAAACATCTCCTCAGTTTTCTTAACGTTGAGCCATAGCGCCCATAACCAACTTGCCACAGATTTCAGAAAAAATAAACAAAAAAAAACATACATAATTTTGTAAGCGGCTTAGCGAACTTGAGGTTAAGACGGTTTAGATTTAAAAAGTATAAATCCAATACTGTTTCGATTCTACCGAGACATCTCGTCAGAGCTATTGAGCTACAGAGCTAAAAACATCATTATCCAGGGTGCCACAGAAACTGCCGACGGTTTTGGGGACGGAATTTTCGGAAAATCGGAAAAAAAACCGTCGGTGCTACAGAAGCGTCTCGAACTTGTTGTTGTTGTCGAACATATAAACCGCCTCCTTAATTTATAAACTTTAATATTCCGTTCTGTTCTGTGCACAAAATTAAATTAACAATTTAAACTTTTAGTTTCTTTTGTGTTTTTTTTTGTTGTGTTCTATTTTGTCTATCTTTTGTGCTTTATCCGTCCCACGAAGGGCCAATCTTTGTTGTTGTTTTTGCATGCACATCAACTGCATTGCACTGCGCTCTTCTAAGCGTGCTGTTATTTGCTCTCTTGCGGTACTTTTAGCGGCTCGCTCACAAGTTTCGATTTCATTTCATTTGGTACAGTGGTCCGATTAGTCAAAAATCTAAATTTCATTTGGTACAGTGGTCCGATTAGTCAAAATAATGGACACATTTTTTGTCTGAGTTGATAAAAAATGCCAGAAGGCAATTAAGGCTGACCAGCCTAAAATGACTTGCTGGCTATGTGAAAAAATGGTGCACACCAAGTGCGCTGGTTTTCAGGCCGAACAAGTGATGACCTAAGTAAGGGTTAAAATTTGCAGTACTGTTGCGACGCCTGTCTCGAGAATGCGAACGAGATGAAATTGTTCATGCGCCAAACTAAAGGCGGCTTGAAGGGCTGATCACCTGTTTTGCCGGAGCTAGAGATAGTTTTCGCAAGGCAGATGACCTGCTCCAAGCTCTGGACACTCAATTTAATAGCATAAAACTATTAGAGGAGTCTCCAAAGCGCAAAAAAGCCGCTGGTGGTAGGCCAAAGAGGAACACCCCGCAGCCACCGTCAGGTGACCAGCAGAGCACTTCCGTGGATCAGCAGCCGTACTCAGCAACCGCTCAAATGTTGCTAAGATCGGCAGCAAAAAAAGATTCGGAACCCGATCAATCCACAGCGGAGTGTATGCAAATAGGCGATCCTGAAAATTCCGATTTGTCCGTAGTGGTTTCACAGTGGTTGGATCCACCTAACCTAGTTACCATACCGCCACAAGGGAATATTGAGTCCGGACTACCGGGCATAGGTGGTTCTGCAGACGCACAACCTGCACCACCTAAAGCTCTTTCAGTGGTTCCACCAAAGAAACAAATATTTGTTTCTCGGCTTTCCCCTGATCAAACATCTTCTGATGTACTGTCTTATATACAAGACAAAACAAAAGCCGAAAACGTTAAGGTGGAAAAATGTAACTTCTCTTATGCTAGGGATATTTCATCTTTCAAGATCACTGTCCTAATCGAGCACTTTGCTACCATATGCTCTGCCAAATTCTGGCCGGAAGATTTGGTGGTAAAGGAGTTCTAACTTCCACTTCTTCCTCAAAAAAATAACTAAAAACCTCTTTCTTTCCTATCAAAATGCAAAAGGCTTGAGTAGCAAGCTAACTAAATTTTATTCTGACAGCTTTTCATTTGCATCCCATGTTATTGTGTTTACAGAAACCTGGTTAAAGCCGGAGATTCTAAGCTCCGAAGTTTTTCCCGGTAAGTACACAGTATATAGGCTTGACCGTCTTTCCAAACGGGGAGGTGGAGTCTTAATTGCCGTGGACTCCAGGCCAGCGCTTCATGCGAACGTTTTGTATTGGGCAAACCTTGCGCGACGGGACAAAAAATTCTATATCAACTGTCCGAGTTAAATATAAAATTTGTTTCTTTTTGGAACACATTAATAAGATTTCGAAGATAATTGTGTAAAAATTTTATTTCAATAGTTGTCCTAAAACACTTTTGAAAACTTATTTGTTTAAACAATTCTTATTAAAAATGTAGTTAGTTTTTTAATACAATTTTTTAAATATTTTTTTTAAAGGGTAAAACAATTATCCTACACCTCAAAAAAATTTCGTCGATATTTGTCAAGCCGTTCGTGAGCTATACATTTTTCGCCAAACCCCCAAAAATCAAATATTTGAACTTTGAAGAACTGTTAAAAGTGTTTTTGGGTACTGTCCTAATGTACACGTTTTTAACGTTTTTTTTCGAATCAAAAAAATCACCCCAAAATTTTTGTCACAGTTGACATGGCCTGACCCAGATCGAAAAAACATATATTCGCTGTTGTGCATGCGCCTACAAAGTTTGTTCGGTTTTATACAACAAAATAGAAAATAGTAACGGAAAACACGTCAAGATCGCGAAGGGCTCGCCACTGGCCAATGGCCAAGTTGAACGAATCAATCGGAGTTTAGGACCTATGATTGCAAAATTGACAGAGCCAGAAAGGGGATTACATTGGAATAGGCTTATTGAAAAAATAGAGTATTCGATGAATAACACGATTCATAATAGCATCAAGCAGTGTCCTAGTGAAACATTGTTTGGAACAATTCAAAGGGGAGAAGTAAGTGATGAGCTGAGTCTGTAGATTTTGTAAAGAGGAGCAAGAGACACCTGAGCATGTCCTCTGCGAATGCCCTGCACTCTTCAACAGACGACTTCACCACCTTGGCAACATATGTGTGCCACCATTTATAATTTGGAACAAAAGGCCCAACTCAGTGCTCAACTACATAAAGAGCCTCAGCCTTTTAGGGAACCATTCATTTTCTATCTGCCTGTACAATACATCTTTGCAGGTCGCGGTACATAATAGGCTTACAAAAAAAAAAAAAAAAGTGCTGAGCTTGTGGAAAGGTTAGAAGACGAAGAAGAGGTAGACAATGTTAGAAAAACTTTAGAAGAGATAAGGAAAGAAGCAGAATAAACACAAAGAAAGGATCGAATGAAAATTGAAGAACACTACAATCCGAGAAAGAAAAGTGCGACAGAATATAAAGAAGGAGATTTTGTGATGCTTAAAAACTTTGATAGTACGGCGGGTGTCTCAAGAAAACTCATTCCAAAGAACATAGGTCCTTATGTAATTGAAATAGTTTTAAATAGTGACAGGTATTTGCTTAAAGATGTGAACGGGTTTCAGCTATCTAGCAATTCATATCATGGAGTTTGGAGTGCAAATTATATTAGACACTGGATAAAGATATAGTACCTAAATGTGATATTGTTACAAATCGATTGTAAGCAAAAGAGAACAAATTTGTATATATTCTAAGTATTGTTAATTAAATAATATCAAGACAGAGATAGATGGCTATCTCAAAGTCAGGACGGCCGAGCTGTAGCAGGCCAATGTTCACACTGTTCGATGAGTTACGCTTTTTCGAGAGAGCACGTTACTCTCTCAAGAGAGCGCCTCTCTTTGGAAACCGGGGGTTGCAAAGCACGCTTCCTGCGACAAAATAGATCAGTTGGTAACGAGAGCGTAACAGAATAAGACTAGAAAATACAAGACAGACAATCAAAACTTAATATAAACTAAGCTAAAATAAACTAAAGACACAATAAAAGAAAAAACAATTAATAAAAACGTCCTGATACACAGTGTGTAACTTCCGGGACGGAAAATTGGGTTTTTTAAATTTAACAGAATTGATCAAACCCTGAAGTCTTCTGGCGAGCTGGCTTGGATGATAAGTTAGCTTGGTGTGGTAGGACGCTTTTTGTTTTGATATTTCATCATTTACGGGTAGAATGCCAAGATCTCTGTTGATGTTGTCGTTCCGAACATACCAAGGTTCCCCAGTGATAGTTCTCAGGATTGGGAGCCATAAGTCCAGACTGGCTTAAGCGTTGAATTGTAGAGCAGGACCTTGAAGTCCAGGCAGAGGGGGGAGCGATCGTTTATAAGCCAATGGAGGCTATCGGATTTTAGTTTGAGGTGAATTTTCTTATCTAAAAACTACCTATAACTACCTACCTATACAACTAAATACTGGCAGCCAACTTACCCTAGCCCCCTTATACTGCCCCCCTCGCTTCACTGTAGCTGAAGATGAGTTTATGCAGTTTTTCAACTCACTAGGAGACTACTTCATAGCAGCAGGAGACTACAATGCCAAGCACATACACTGGGGATCTCGTCTCGTGACTCCAAAAGGAAAGTAGCTCTACAATGCAATTATAAAATCCAAGAACAAGCTCGACTATGTTTCTTTTGGCAGGCCAACATACTAGCCGGCAGACACGAAGAAACTACCAAATTTAATAGACTCTGCGATTACCAAAAACATTCCTAAAAATCTTATAAGCGCCGAATGCTATTCGGATCTTTCATCTGATCACTCGCCTGTCTTGCTTATTCTACTCCAACATTCAGGAACATTGAAACAATCGTTTAAATTGACTTCACAGAAATTCATTTGAGCTAAGTACAGGATATATACAGGAAACGTAGACAGCTTTGTTAATACACTGGAGTCAGTACTCGTTTCTGCAGATCGAGTTTCAACACCTCAAACTATAAATACACAACGCAACCAAAAGAAGACAAATCTACAAATTGAACAGCTCGTCCTCAAAAAGCGACGCTTACGTAGAGAGTGGCAATCCCACGGATGGCCATCTTCTAGGCAAAGCTTAAGAAGCATATGTCCACCGCCGCTATATAGAGCAATCTTGCACAAAACACTCACTATGAAGCGCTCACCCAACTCTAAGCTCACCGAAAGAAACTGTGATGCCTATTAAAATCCCACAGGCGGCTGGGCGCGCAGCAATGCAGACAGAGCCAGCACGTTTGCCAACCACCTTAAAAATGTCTTCCAACCAAATCCTTCCACTAGTGCGTTCACTTTGCCGTATTTACCATATGAGCCTCAGCTTCAACACGAGCCAATTGAGTATCGCCCAAATAAAATCGGCAAAATCGTCAAACTTCAGCTGAATCTGAAAAAATCCCCGGGCTGCGACCTTATAACCCCCAAAATAATCACTGAGCTCCCATATTGTGCCGTTTGCACAATGCCATCGCAAAACTTGGCCAGTGAGATGGAAATAGTCAATTATAATAATGATAGCAAAGCCGGGAAAATACCACACAATCCCCACGTCGTATAGACCTATAAGCCTACTTTCGTGCTTATCTCTATTGACTCGGAAAACACATTCCTAAGAATTCAGGAAGGAGTCCAATCACACCAATTTGGGTTTCGAGAAAAGCACGGAACAATTGAGCAGGTCAACCGGATAACATCAGAAATTCGGAACGGGTTCGAAAAACGAGGGTACTGAACTGAAATATTTTTAGATGTCTCTCAAGCATTTGATAGAGTTTAGCTAGAAGGTCTAATGTACAAGATCATGACAATGCTCCCCTACAACACCCACAAGCATTTAGAGTCTTACGACAGAAAGTTTGCTTTGAGATTTAACAATGCTATTACTATCTATTACTATCGCTATTGGAGCTGGAGTTCCTCAAGGTAGCGTGCTTGGGCCAACATTATATGTCCTCTACACAGCAGATATCCCGACAAGCACACGACTAACAACATCTACGTTTGCTGATGATACATGAACGAACAAAAATGCAAGCGCGTTATTTTCACCCTGAACAGGCAAAACTGCCCGCCGCTGACGTTAAACAACACTCCACCCCCGCAAGCAAACGAAGTGACGTATCTAGGAGTATACCTCGACAGAAGACTCACATGGCGCCGGCAAATTGAAGCCAAAAGAACACACCTAAAGCTCAAAGCCAGCAGCCTTTATTGACTTATCAACGCTCGGTCTCCCCTCAGCCTTTAATATAAAGTCCTGCTATATAACTCGGTACTAAAACCTATTTGGATGTACGGCTCCCACTTATGGAAGAATGCCAGCAATAGCAATATTGAGCTAGTCCAGCGAGCTCAAGATCTTGAGAACAATCACCGGGGCACCGTGGTACGTTCGCAACGAAAACATACATCATGGCTTTAACAAAACAAAAGACTTTAAAGACAAAAGTACTTTACCAAGATATCTTCGCACCCTAACCACATGGCGAGAAGTCTAACAAGGTTGAGCAACCAATCACGTCTCCGTCGCAATGACTTACCTACCGAGCGACCGACTTGACGGACGCGCAACCAGAATGCAGTCTTAATATTAATGTGAAGATTCGTTAACTTATTGTTAGTCTCAAAATTAAGAGAAGAGGTAATAAATAAAAGCAAAGTTAACTAAAAAAAAAAAAATTTTGTAGGCGCAGAGTCGCACAGCTCGAGGAAACTTGTCTTACTTTCCTGGATGGCTAACTTGACGGCTCTGCACGACTGATAAGCAAGCCGTCTATTGCCTATCGTGTGCAAGGGTTTCCAGCGTTAAAAAAGACGCCGTGCCCTAACGCACACCCTTCTGACATCGGCTATGTTCTGGCTCCACCAATAGACTGGTTTCCGGTGACGGTTGTTGCGTCGCCTGGCATGCATACAACTGTCGCAGGTGGCTCGGATTTGCAGCATAACAGCTTCGGCGCTTTGTTCGGCTCCTCCGGTAACCTGAAGCTGCTTTATCTGTTCCGAGAAGGCTTTGACATCAAGGGTGTCAACTCGATAGCTCCTGCGGGCTTGTTTTGTCTGCTGCTGTTTGTCAAACCTGGTGAAGATCGCTGAGTGGTCACTTGCAGTGTACACAGTGCTCGGCTTTCACGTACAGTTACTACAACTGCCTACAACTGCGCGACTGAAGACATTATGGCCACCTTCGCGATACAACTAGCAAAGCAAAGGCCTCCCCCCCCGCCTCTAGCGTTGGCCCAGGCGTTAAAGTTGCCTGCTAACAGCGTCGGAAATTTCCCTTTGCGACGAGGCGGTCGGGAATATCGCTGAACGTGCTCAGTGACAAGCTTGGGTCAAGGTATACGCTGTGCACCCTTTAGCCTCTGATATACGCTCTCACGAATCCATCTCCACCGAGGATATTGGTCATCCGAAAGGCGCTGTCATTGGTCGGCGGCCCAGAAGGAGCAGGACCCAGTCCCACTCCGGACTCTCTCACAGTTTGCAACAGCATAAATTGCGCTGCTGCACAGTGATTTAGGTTTTTTGATGGAGCTTCGCCTGCTGACAGGGGACAGCTTCGGCTGCCCCCCTGGTGGCATGCCTTCGATCCCTTGTTAATGCACCGGAAGCATTTAGCGGGGTTTTTGCACGACGCTATTTTATGGCCCTCTTCGCCGCATCTGAAGCACTCTTTGCTTCTGTGGGACGTGCTCCTGCAGTTATTGACGATGTGAGTCTCGCATCCCAATTGCGAGTGACCAGGCACAGAACTTTGCTGTAAGAAAGCTCCGACGGAGCTTCTCAGTATCGCCTTCTGCAGAATATTATGGTTCAAGTGGGGAAACTTTGCGCCAACGATACCGTATCATCGAGCTTGTGTCCGTCAGGGTCGATCGGGGAATAACTGGCACCCCTTGGTCACTGAATATCTGCAGGGTGGCAACTTCCACTCAGCTAGGTCTTTGCCCTGACAAACAGCTGATTAAGAAAAAGTGCGGGATTTGCTGCACATAAGTGAAAACAGCAATAACAAGGTGCCTGCGCTGGAAAAACTCAAGAAAGGATTTACCGCCATGAGTGGGCTTGTACCAGCACCAGTATTTAAACTTATTAGGCCCGGAACTGGACTGGGAGAGCTCCTCTAGGACTGCCTTTATAGAGACGGCTAGGTACGTAACCCGAGGCCAGCTTCGCACCTTCGGCACCGCTTCGGCCTCGAAGCACCGCTTTTTCACTTCCGTGTAAAGAGTACTGGGCACTAAACAATGACAAGTAAGACTTGCATACACCCAGCAACCGATTTAATTTTCGTTTGCGCTTCCCGAAGCACACACCAACACACAACGTGTTGGTATATTCATGAGCGGGCAAATCGACGGCAGAGAAAAATCCCTCACTCGCTAGTCAGGGCTGTGCCCAGAACTGGTGTAAAGTAACCGCACTTTTATATTTATATGTACATGTGTAAAAATTTATGTTACAATATATAGTTATATTTATGTAGATACTCTTTACAGCAGCCAACTGCTAATTTTCATTACATATATGTCGTTAAATAGTTCGCTTTGAACCGTCATTAGTCCGACAATTTCGCTCGACCTTTTGACGCTTTTTTTGGCAGGATAAGATGGTGGCTATCAAATGCCAAAATTATGGCTGCGGAATTATGTCAACAAAGAAGCAATAATTTTTGCGCTAAACAGTATTGTAACTGAAAATATTTGGCCCCACAAAGACATATAGGGTAAAATTTCGTATACCGGGTATTGGTAAGCCACTTTACTGTAGCGTGTTACTTTTTTGCTTGTTTTTAACTTAATGAGAAGCTGTTTGGATGAATCTAAGGATAAACTAATTTTTGAATCAAGAAGTGGCCATGAGCTTTTTCAATCTTAAAAAGAGTGGTTTGCTGTTTGTGCTTTTTCAACCTTTTTTGTCTTTAGACATTGTGCTTATCTATGTACTTTGACACTATTTTAGATAAACCAATATTCGCTGAAAAACTTCTGTCGTCTTTGCACCATCTAAGTCGAATAATGGCATCCCTGAACTATGATCTGATTACTAAAGGTGCAAATTCAAGCTCCTCGCTCTTGGCAAATAATGACAACATTACTAAAGTTAATGGAAATGGAAACACAACAAGTTTCCACAACAATACAATAGGCTTCAACATAAGTTACGAAGATACTCCTGAAGATAGACTTGGCGAAGGAAACTTCTTTTACAGCCGGAATTGCGTGAATCACGACGACTGGGGTACCAAAGGGTTGAATTGTACTGAAAAGAACATCGTCACAGAACGTGTGAAAGTCGTTGGTTTCCTAGTAAATTGGCTGAACACCTACATCCATATAAAAAGTGAGTGGAAAACCATCATTCCTTGGATAAACCTTATTTCGTGGATAACCCTCATTCTTCATGTGTAAATAACTTCAGCGTTAATATTTTTACATTAAAGCCTTGAAGGTGTTAGGCATTTACATCATGTTTTGTCTTATGTCTTCCAAAAGTATTAAATTAGCAACTTTAGTAAGTAAGCAGTAGATCGAGGCGAAATATGCAAAACTTTTCGAATCGAATCGTAATAGTGCGGAAAAGTGGTTATATGATAACTTGAATTCAGAGAAATTTGCTATTTGTTAAGGGGTTAGCACACAGTAGAATTTTCCAAAAACCGAAATTTTTTTTTGTTGCAAAAGGTCATCTGTGATGTAAATAATAATATTCCAAAGTATGAAAGGTGGGAAAAATTTCTAAATGTCTCAATTTTTAGTTTTTACCGCGAGACCTCTGACGTAAACTCTGAGCACCGAAAACTTTACACGCGTTTATCTCCAAACCACTTTTTTTGAGCTGGCCGGAAACATAAGTCGAGTAAATTTCTACCAATCGATTCGAAAATTTCACATTATATTTGAAATATTCATATTCACAAACGTAGGGGAGACCGGGGCTAGTTGGACCCTTTTTCACTTATGGATTTTTCTGGTTAAATGGAGAATGTTAAAAAAAAATGGAAAGCACCATTGTATTAGGTGAAGATTCAGCTACATCCATGATTTTTTTCAAACCAATCTAAGCAGTCCTTCAAGAGTGGCAGAGCATTTTGTAGGGTGTTGTCAAAAGGTCCAACTCGCCCCAGGTACGGGGTAAGTTGGAACCTTGTGCGGGCAAGTTGGGCCGTTTAAAAAAAAGAGCTTTTTCTTTGGATAAATCGTTTTTATTACTGTACTTTGGTCAGTAATAGTCATTTATACGTTGATAAGGGATAAAACCATATTTGTTTCTTTTACTAAGTTCTCATCAGCAAAACCAGTTTGGTAAGTTTGTATTCCACGAAATTTTAGTTTCAAAAATAGTAACAGAGTGTAATTATTGTAAATCGGGATAAATTTTTGTTTGTTCACACAAAATTAATTGACTGGCACACGCCAAGGAATAAATCTAGTGGTCCAACTAACCCCATTGAAAAAGGTCCAACTAGCCCCGTTGCTTTTTCCAAGCTGTATTGTACCATAACTAATATTAGAGTTAACGGGCAAATTAAAGAGTGGGCTGTTTTTATAGCTTACAGATACACGTAATAATGGTGAATTAACCTTTGAGAAAAAACAACGTTGAATGGTGGAAAAAACACAAACTTAGAGATGTGAAATAGTACAAATATCTGTCAAAAAAAGATAATCTTTTATATCCGTCGAAATAACGGTACCATTTCAATAAAACTTTGTTTGTGAGTTGGTATTCACAGTGCACATACACCATAAAAAGATGTAGAGTAATTTAAAGTAATTAAAAATGAATTTTTTCTACTTGCCCCAGGGTCCAACTAGCCCCGGTCTCCCCTACGTAGGGATTTTTTGGTATTGTGTATATATTTTTTTATAAACAATTCCATGATGACAAATTTCAGTTTTTTTTTCAAATGGTTGCCATTTTACAGAAAATTAATTTATCGAAAAACCCCTACGTACGTTTGTTACCACTGTAATATGGAATTGAAAAATGTTTTGTTTTTTGTTCCAGATCAAAAATTGCATGAGCTAGATTTCCGGCCATGGAAATGTAGCATCTACGCGGAGGTGCCGTGAAGCCGCCATTTTGTTTTAGAAATTTTCGAATCAGACATTTTTTTGTACTTGACGGTGTTTATTAAAAAGCACTTATTACAGAATTCGCATATCTCAATTTTTTTGATCACACGAAAATTCCCCGCATATGCCTGCTTTTTTTGAATCTACTGTGTGCTAACCCCTTAATACGAATTCAGAGAAAAACGAGAAGGACAGCTGACTTCGGCTTGCCGAAGTTTATATACCCTTTCAGATTAAGAAAAAAAAATGTTTTGGAAAATTTTTTATTGATAGCTTTTACAGAACAAAGAAAGTTCTAGTGCTTAAAATTCGGTAAAAATGTCAAAAATTTTACAAAGTTTGCGTTTGTAGAGCTCTTGCACAAAAATTTTTAATCCAAATGACCAGTTTGACAATGTTGTAGATTGATTTGTTGGTAGTTATAACACAGTGCAACACCTTTTTTGGTGCAGCAATATGGGCATTAAATTATGTTAAAATAGACTGTCCTAAACACAACTGCATACTAAGCTAGGTACAAAATTGTCAATATTTCAGGAGCTAGAAACCAGAAACATTAACTTTCAAGCAGTAGGCTTTATTTTTATTTATATATTTTTTTTTTTTTTAATTCGCGCGTAGTCCCCCGGCCCACTTACCCGCCCAACCGACCGGGGGCGCAGCCGTGTATCGTACGGCACGATTCGAGAGAAGATAGACGCGAGCTATAAAAAAATAGGCAAAAGTCCGAGGAAAAAAGTAGGATGCTAACGAAGTTAGTATACGTCGTTTTAAGAGCGGCAGAGAGTCAGAATTTGAGATTATAGGATAAAGTCTATTATAGTCAGAACAAAATACTCTGAAAGGCTCATGCAAGTCATAGTTAGATCTACAATGGTTTAATATTAAGGGTATATACATAGTTTCTAGTTAATCTACTTGGCACCAAAAAGTTAAGCCGACCTACCAATTCGGCGCTGTCAATATCACCACGAATAAGATTATAAATAAAAATAGTACCAAGCATCGTTCTACGGTTAGCTAGGGAGGGTAAATTAATTAAAAGTAATCTGCTAGAATAAGAAGGTAAGTTAAGGTTTGCATCTCAGTTGAGGCGCCGTAAAGCAAAATTAAAAAGTTTTTATGTACAGATTCAATGCGCTCAATATGTACTCCGTATTGGGGACTCCAGACGGGAGACCCATACTCAGGAATCGGGCGGACTAGCGAAGTAAATAAGGTCATAGTGACGTAGGGATCGTCAAATTGCTTCGACCATCTTTTATTGAAACGAAGCTTTCCCCTGGCTTTATTAACCATGGACGAAATGTGATCAGTAAACTTAAGTTTTGGGTCCAAAAGAACGCCAAGATCGTCAACGATAGTTATTCTATCCAAAGACTTCCCACTTAGTGAGTAAGTTGCAAGTTTTGGATTGACTCGGCAAAAAGTCATCAGCTTGCACTTAGACCCGTTTAAATTTAGTAAATTATCACGGCACCAGTTTTGAAAATTATTTAGATCGGATTGTAAGTCAGAATGGCTGGAAATATCCTTATACTGCAGGCATAACTTAACATCATCTGCGTACATAAGTACGCGAGAATGATTTATAATTAATGGAAGGTCGTTAATAAATAAAGTAAAAAGAAGCGGACCAAGGTGACTTCCTTGTGGGACGCCGGAGGTAACTCGGAGAAGACCAGAAAGAGAATTTTTAAAAAGGACTCTTTGTGTCCTTCCATTCAGATAACTTAAAATCCATCTAAGAAGATCAATTGGAAACCCTAACAAGTCGAGTTTCCGAACTAAAAGTGAGTGATTTACATAGTCAAATGCTTTACTAAAGTCAGTGTAAATGACATCTGTTTGAAACCTACTTTTAAAGCCTTTTATCACGAATGAGGTGATAACAAAGGGGCGTAGGTATTTAAAATAAAAAGGGGGTTAAGGGTCTGAAAATTAAAGAGGATACCCCCTTCAAAGGCATGGTAACCTAAGACGCTACTGGCGCCACCAGTATTATTTTTTTTTCGGATTTTTAAATCCACAGAAGTATTTTTGGCACCAATTTTAAATTTCTCGCTTTGTCACGAATCGCCCCGGTCTCCCTTATTGTAATTTATAGAATTTTTTTTGTAAAACCTTTAAAAGTGACTCGTTACTAAGCTAGGCAAAAATTGTCAATATTTCAGGAAATTAAAGGTCTAGGGAGCAAATGCTCTGTTAAACTGACCTTTAATTTCCTGAAATATTGACAATTTTTGCCTAGCTTAGTAACGAGTCACTTTTAAAGGTTTTACAAAAAAAAATCTATAAATTACAATAAGGGAGATCGGGGCGATTCGTGACAAAGCGAGAAATTTAAAATTGGTGCCAAAAATACTTCTGTGGATTTAAAAATCCGAAAAAAAATAATACTGGTGGCGCCAGTAGCGTCTTAGGTTACCATGAAGTTTGACGCGCCTATCTGCCATTGTTCGTTGTTATTGGCATAAAAAGTGTTTTTGTGTGTCAAGCCTAGTACTCAGATCGACGAACAGTTTCGATGTCGAAAAGAGGCCATTCTTTTTCTTTTTCTCGGAGTATGACCTTTTTTTGGAAAATTCATCGGCAATTTCTTTAAGCAGATTTCCGTTCGCGGGCTGCAAATGCTGTGTTCGGTTGGTTGAAAACCAAATTTTAAATAAGTTGTGAAAATTATAATGCAACGATGAAACCATTTCAACTTAACCCGAGGACGAAGCTCTCAAGGAGAAGAGGCCAAGAATTCGAAGGAGCATGCAGTTACCCTCAACAAGGAACAAATGGGGCACGTCATTGCAAGGCGAGTGGACTACACGGAGGTGGACTCCTTGTCCAACTGCCGGATAACAAACGGGACTTTTGTTCCCTGCCGACCATAATGTCTTCTGCACGGTCCCCGAGGAGCACTCGATAAGCAGACTCACCTGCGAGCTGCACCAATGATGGGCTAACAGCCTCCTACGCCATGCTCACCTACTAGAGTCTTGCTAAAGTGAACATATAAGTGAGAACTTATCCCTATGGTGGATCTCAAGCCGGGCGACTCGGTTCACACTATGAAGAAATTTCAAGCTAAACGGATGTTTTCCAAGCTGGTGCAGGAATTAAAGGATTTTTGTTTTAAGAACTGAATTAAACCGCCGTTTTTAAATGAATTTTAAATAAATATTTTACGAATGTAAGCGTTTAATTGCGTTTTTTATGTAAATAATAAAACAAATAATAACTTGCATACATTTCGTTGTTCAATCGAATATATTGATTTTTTGCAAAACGGTGAGTGATTGAAAAAAAATTAAAATTTTCACGAAAAAAAAAGTCAAAAAGTCTTACGTGGGTCGATAGACAAAGGTATTTTGAATATACTGTCAAAATTTCAGATCGATCGGTTAAGATTTGTGCGAGTTTTATACTCGGCCAACTCAAAAAAAGTGGTTTCGAGAAAAACGCGTTTAAACACAAAAGGTTCCATGGGATATACCTGTGAGGCATCGCCGCAGAATGGAAAATTTCGACACTTAGACACTTTTGCCGGACTCTATTTTTTGGTATGTTATTTTTAAGACCATAAAGAATTATTTAAGCGAAAATACAAATTTTCGATTTTTAAAAAAAGTTACTCAGATGTCCCCCCTTAAGAGTAAGTTGGCAACGCGATTAGTTGCCAAACTAAGTTTCTAGTATATTTTTTCTATCATCTGAGTACCGCCTGTCGAACAGCTCCCCCGAAAAGTGTTTTTATGTTATTGGCCTCTCGCTCTCTCTCACTGATTTCGAACTCTTTTCGTCGATCTGAGTACTAGGCTTCAGAAGTAAAATTTCAAAATTTCAGTTTTTTTGTTTTCACAACAATATTGTAGGTTGTACATACCATTCGGTAAGTTTTACTTGTTCTCCACATTGCTATGCATATGTTTAAAACACAAAAGTCATGCACCACCATGATATGTGTATGTTTGCAAATGTAAACATGACATATGACGCTGGGGCATTTCCTGACATGAACACCCGGGGTATTTCGTGACAAATTGATAGGAGTGTTTTCGGACCATTGAAAAAATCTTACAATCAACATTGCGCTTTTTGGATGTTAAACAATCAAGGGAAGACGATGACAATATATAACATCCCTTCGACTGAAGGAAGGAAGTCGTGACACAAGATATAGTCAGATACTCCACGTTCTACCTGGGACAAACATGTGAGAAAAGACACCTAAAAATTTTTTTTATTAACTAGAGGGTTGAACCATTGGAAACCGACAGTATTCGTTTTTTTCTCTATAACAGTCTAATCAGGAAAAATTCGCGAACTCAAAATGTCACGAATAGCCCCGGTCTCCCCTAATGTTCGCAGAAAGTCTGAAAGTCTTTAAAGGTAGAAAGCAGGCGACTCTACATAGATCCTTGTTTTTGGTATATGATATTTTTTTTACGTTTTTAAAGGTTGTTCACTACAAAACAGAGGTGAACAACACTACTAAAACACGATCTCAAGAACGTTATCAAGGCTAACTTGTATTATGCATCTCAATGAAGTGGAGCACCCACTAACTAAGATATATAAAATCAATCGATTAAATGTTGTGAATTTTTCAAAACGTGATATCGCAAATACAACGCGTTAAGAACCAAAACTAAGAATGCAGTTGTTCTTAGGATATTCTGTTTAAACATATTTTTTAACGTTTAAGCCTACACCTTTTGCTAAGTCTCATTTTGTTGACCTGTGTAATTCATTCATTCACCGGCTGATTTGATATTTGAAAAAAAGCTTGTCCAGGCAATCACTATAAAATAAATTTTTTTTCAATAAAAAATTTATTTTTATTTATTTACTAATTTATACGCTGCACTATGGGCCAGAAATGTAACATTTTGGCCAAAAATACCTTTTTTTAAAAGAATTTTAATAAAACTAGAATGGGATCTTGTTAAGAATACTTTAAGCTATTTTATGTCAACTTTTCAAACAAATTGATTTGTACGTTTTTTTATGGCATATTTTTAAAGTTACAACTTCGTAAAATATTGCACCTTTTTTTTTGAAAATTGCAGCCAAAATGTCGTTGCCCACAGCAATACGAAACATTTACAAAAGTTTCACACATAACTTATTTAGCAAATAAAAAATATAATATTGAAATTATTTCAAACAAATATTTTACAAATTGAAAAAATCTATAAGTTTAGCTGTTTTTTTTTTTTTTTTTAAATGTACTTTGCTTTAATTGTGCAAAAAAGTACTTTTCGCGGCTTAGGTTGAGACCCAATTGGAAGTCGAACATGATTTTAGTGAATTTGTGAACTTAAAAAGGCCTAAAAGTATGCTTCACTCTAAATGTAATATACAAAACAACCAAAGTTCTATACACAACAACCAAATCGACATTTTGTTCCATACTTGTACATCCAGGTGTTAAAATATAGTTTAGCAGCCAAAAAGTTAAAAAAATTTAATAAAACAAATTTTGTTTGAAGTGAAAACTTCTAATGGCGCGTTGGGCACTTTTGTGGGTGAGGATTTTTAGACGGGTTCGCGACAGATGAGATTTGACGTCACAGATGAGATTTTACACAGATATACTCCGCGCTCTTTCTGTGTGTGAGTGTGTGTGTGTGTGTGTGTGTGTATGTAAACACTTGTTTATCTACATACATTATACATATTTAACATGTTATCTACATGAATTTTACATGGTTTCTACATGAATTTTACATGGTTTCGACATGGTTTTTACATGAATTCTACGTGGTTTCTACATCAATTCTACATGGTGTGTGTGTGTGTGTGTGTGTGTGTGTGGGTGTGTGTGTGTGTGTGTGTGTGTGTGTGTGTGTGTGTGAGTGTGTGTGTGTGTGTGCGTTTGTGTCTTTGCTTTTTTTTTTTTTTTTTTGGTAACAGAAAAAGCGAAAAAAAGAAGAAAAAAACGAATATTGGTTATATGTATGTATATGTATTTCCCAATGCCATTCTAATGGACAAACAATAGCAATGGCTGCAATTTATATTCCACCAAAACAGTCTTGACAAGCAATACGAGAGTTCTTGTATTCAAATTTGTTCATTCATTCGAAAGCTCCTTACACACTATTTATCCTATGATTTTGAGTGGAGATTTCAGCATAAACTTTGCAGATGTCAAAAATCATTCATTAATTGAATTTTTACATGCGGCATACATATTCAGTTTAATCTATATTTAAATTTATTTGGACTGTAAGATAATCTATCGAAATCATAGTAGCGAAGCTGAAATTGCCCTACCGATCTTCAGGTCGCCGTGCAAAGCTACGAGCAAATTTGCATGTTTTCATGCAAATTTCGAAGTTTCAAAGTCGTTGCGCGGATAGTAAACATTATCCTTTCGGGCTGAAACATTTTTGTGCTTTCGTTTGACATTTTTTTACAATTTTTCCGCACCCAGCGTCATCGAAAAAAAAAAAAAAAAATCGAGTTTTCATGAAAATTTCAAAATTTCAAGGACGAAGTGGCAATAGTAAACATTATCCTTTCGGGCTGAAATTTTTTGTACTTTCATTTGACATGGTTTTACAACTTTTCCGCACGCGCCGTCATCGAAAATCCAAAAAAGTTGATTTTCGATACACTCTAGTGACTATGGCCTTTGCAATTAAAAGCCAGCATTTCTCTGGTAAGAAGGACTGGGTATAACTAAGAGCCCTAAGGCATCCATATATTTTTCCTACTGCCTGAGTGATATGGTCATTCCAATTCAAACTTTTATTTAAAGTTATACCTAAATTTTTTACTTTTTCCACAAACTCAATGGTTTCATTCCCTATTTTAAGTGGTGCCAAATCGCTTGTGTCTATTTCGGTTTTATGGATTACAACGCATTTTTCAGAGACCAGTTTCTTAACACAGCTAGCTCTCTATTGACTACAGAAACACATTCATCAATTTTACACAACGGACAAGATACATACATATGGACGTTACACGAAGATATTACATTAGGAATTTCATTAACATACATTTAAAAAACGAAGGACCTCACACTGATCCCTGTGGGATACCTCTTGTCAGCACAAGGAAGGATGAGCTTTCCGTTGGTGTTAAAACTGCCTGCCTTCTACCAGCCAAATAGGAAACTTATAAACATAAACTTATTCGCTAGTTTTGAACATATAACATCGTGATTCACTGTGTCAAAAGCTTTGCTATGATCCAGCAGTGTCAGTAGTGTTACGTTACCCTCGTCTAGTTTTTTTCTAATGTGTTCTAAAATTTTTAATAAAGCCGTAGTACAGCTCCTCGATTTCCTAAATCCCGAATGAGCCTTATTTAAAAAATCTTGTACTCCAATATATTTATTTATTCGATCAGCAATTAAACGTTAGTCAGTTTTAGCCAAGAAAGGTAGGACTGATATAGGCCGAAAATCATTGTTCTCTTTCGGAATAGGGATGATTCGGGCATCCTTCCATTGATCAGGGAAATGTGACATAGTGAACATGGTTTTTATTATGAACGTTATGTGGGGTAAAATTTTCGGTTACATAATTTTTATAAATTTTGGGTCTATTCCATCAAGTCTGATAGCATTCGATTGAATTTTTAAAACAGATTGCAGGACATCACATTCATTTACACAAGAAAAAATAAATCTACTATCACAGGATATACCACAGTAATCATTATTTTCAGTATGTTCAGACAAGTCAGTAAAGGAAACCTCAGGTACTTCACATTGCACGAATTTCTTGTTAAGCTCATTAACGTTTATATCCAAGTCAGCGGTAGACTTTTGTTTTCCTATTCCTAAAGCCCTAAGCTCCTTCCAGGATTTACCCCCCCCAATAGTGCATCTTTAAGCTTCCTTTAAGCAGTATCAGTTTGCTGACGTTTTTCGTAGCAGTCTTAAATTGATTGCAACAGTAACTAGTTTTATACCGCTTCCATTTCTCATGGGCCTCATCTATCTTCCTAATTGCTATTAAAATTTCTCTGTGAAACCATTCGTGCTTAAATCGTTTAGGCGTTATAGTTTTAACGGGAACACACAAGTTATACAGACGTATTACATTTTCTTGGAAAAAATCTGTTTGTTCATTTACAGAAATCAAACGATACATCACACGCACTACAGTTTAAATTTAAATTACCGTAGTCAATTGTTTTAAAGTCTCTATATGTCTTGGGTGGTTGATCAGTGTCGCCTATAAATATGACATAAGAAATGAAAATAAGATCATGTTTTGAAAAGGCAGGTACTGAGATCAGGTCATATAAAAGTGTTTTATCCAGTGTGCTTACAAAGAATACGTCCAGAAGGGTGTTACAGGTACTAGTGAAGTGTGTTGCGTAAACTGAGTTTACTAGGTACATTGCAGCAGTTTCCAATGCTTCAAATGCTTCTCCAATTTGAATTCAACAATTTCATTATACGTCAAAGATAAATCCCGAAAAAATGATATGAAGTCAGTACCAGTACCATGTCAACTGTACCTAGTCATTTTCTGGATTCAAAAAAAAACTATAAAAATGTGTAGCTTAGGACAGTACCTCAAAACATTTTTTCGAAATTCCGCACCGTTTTCAATATTTTGAGCTTCAAAGTTCGAAAAATTTGTTTTTAAGGTTTTGGAGAAAAATTCATAACTATTGAACGGTTTGACATATATCGCCGAAGTTTTTTTTAAGTGTAAGAGAATCATTTTGTCTTAAAAAAAAATATTTAAAAAATTTAATTTTTGATTTAACATAATTTGTAACAACAAAACAACAAAAGTGTTCAGTGCGCAGTCGGCGCCAGCGCCGACGTCAACGAAGACGGTTGCGAGCATTCGGATTGGATACCAGCAGTGAGAACTGCTGCCCGGGGACGGGCCAGCGGAGGAAGTGTATACGGAATCCAGAAGCAGCTTGTGAACGAAGGACACTTTACTTTTACAATCAAGGAAAACGCCGATGTCATCGAAATAAACACTAAAGAAGAAAAGCTGTACAATGTACATCCTTCTAGTATATATCATATAAACTGCAATAATTGGCAAGCAGATTTCGAAAAGATGTACGATTTCGGACTGACAGCAGGTTTTTAGTAACCTAATGATTATTGGGGATATAAATGCTCGTATCGGAAACGCACAAGCCACATCAGAACCCACAAATATAGACCTCAGAACCACTAGCACGGTTCGGAAATTTAAGGACTTAATTGCAGATAACAAGGGTGCAAAAATTGTTGAGATGTGCGAATCTCTCGGACTGACGGTACTGAACGGCAGGACACTCGGAGATCAAGAAGGAGAATACACCTTTATAAGGGGCTCGGCAAAGTCTACCATTGACTACTGCCTCATACAAGGAAAGTGGCACGATGTGGTAGCCGACATGGTGGTAAGCGTTCAACCCCTCTCTGATCATATGCCGATCGAGGTCCTTTTGAAGGTCTCTCTACATAAACCAGCCGTCAGGACCCAGCAAAAACTAAACCGAAAGCTAAAATGGAAGGACAACCACCGCCAAAGGTACGCAGATGCCTTAGTATCAAGAGTTCAGCGTTTGGAACATCTGAGTTTGTTCACACTGCTTAACAAACTGCTCAACTTAATCGTAGATGCCTCCAAACCCATGCAGCAGTCAACAAACTTCTGCAGAAAGCACCCGTTGTTCGACGTACAGTGCGAAAGGGCTCGGAAAAACTCATTTGATTGTCTTAAGCAACTAAGACGAAAGCAACTATCTACAAAACGGCAGTAACAAACTACAAACGCCTATGCAAAGAAAGGGAAAAGGAGTATTTGATAAATATGGAACGCCAACTACAAGAAGAACGCGATAGTAAACAATTTTGGGAAATCGTTAATACATTAAACGGGAACAAACAGAAAAAACCCATAAAAGCAAGCTCAACAGATTTAGCAGACATTTCAGTTGCCTACTTTCTTAAATGCAAAACGTAACAGAAATCAGTTATGCTAAGCCGCTGTACTCCTCAGACCATATGGACTCCCCTTTCAGTCTAGCAGAAATAGAAAGCTCTGTTTTATTACTAAAACTAAAAAAAGCCCCAGGTGAAGACAGAATAACTGCAGAATTTTGCAAAAACGCTCCGCTCTGTTTTATACAGCGACTTACTGATGCCTACAATAAGTTTTACAGCCATGGAATTTTCCCAGATTGCTTCAGAAAAAGTATAATCAGTCCAATTTTTAAAAAGGGTGTGGAGACCGATCCCAGCAACTATCGAGGCATTTCTGCCCAGAACACAGTCGCTAAGATTTTTGCAGGAGCACTACTAGTACGTACGACGACATGGGTAAACCGAGAAAACATTCTCAGTGAGTTTCAAACAGGTTTTCGGAAAGGTTTCTCGACAGTGGACAGTGTTTTCACGCTGACATCAATCGCCCAATCTTTTCTGCAACAAAAAAGAAGCTGTACATTTTCTTTGTAGACTTTAAAGCCGCCTTCGATACAGTCAACCGAAATAGCCTTTTTTTCAAACTAAGCCAACTCGGACTCTCAACGAAAGCCATAATGGCACTGTCTAATATCTATGAGGATAACAAAGCAAGTGTGTGGGATGGATCCGAATTTTCGGATTGGTTCGATACCAACATTGGAGTTAAACAAGGCTGCATTCTCGGTACTCTCCTCTTTTCCCTCTTTGTGGACGACATTGTCGACTTTCTACCAGGTGGAGTGACCGTGAATGGAACCCATGTTAAGACCCTTATGTATGACAGACCTAAAACGTTAAGGGACATAATTGCTAGCCTTTCCAAGTACTGTAGCTTATGGAGCCTCAACGTAAACACCAACAAATCTAAGATTATGGTAGTTAAGGGTACAGGTGGCCGCCACGCCAGAAGCGAAGACTGGCAACTAAACGGAATGCAGCTGGAATGTGTTAAATCATTTAAGTATCTCAGTGTAACGCTTACCTCAAATGTGAGTTTTTATACCCACATAAAAGACAAGCTCAAGGATGCAAAAACAGCAACGAATGCCACAGCCCCTGTCCGGAAATTTGGTATTTTTTAAACAATAAATTTTGAAAGTTGAATGATTTGTGCTTGAATCATCCTGATTTCAAAAACTAAATGACCTTCTCTTTAGAAGCTAAGTCGAGCACATTTGTGCTTATACCACTAGCCACCAAAATCATGAAAACTGTTCAAAATCATGTTATCTTATCATCTCAAAAAGTTACATCTTATTTTGCTTAAAATGTTGTTTAAAGCAATTAAATCGATCAGATATAATAATTACCAAATGCTATGAATAATGTAAATAAATAAATAAATTTTGGCTTGTTTTTGTGACCTGTTTTGGTTTAAGTACGTTTTTAAGCGGACTCGAGGTCAAAGGCGGTTTAGATTTATGAAATATAAATCTAATACCAGCTTTTTATGCCACACACACAATATTCTTGTCAAAGACAAGGAGCAAAGCTTATAGCCTACAGCGCTGTTTCGATGTTTGCTAGACATCTCATCAGGAATATTTTTGCTGACTTTACCACTCTTCGGTGTTGGGTTACCATCACCACGATACTACAACCAGTTGGGAATTGTAGTGCCGCAGCGAAGGGGAAAAAACCCTCGAAAGGTGGCAAAGAAACTTTGGTGTGTGGACTTTGGACCTGTATCAAAATTCCATCGGAATCGGTGAATACAGCTGGCAAATAAATGCCAGTTCTGCACAAAAAATTGTGCGTTTGTCTAGTAGCCCAATATAGTATATTGGCTACCGTCCGGTGTGTCTCCCGTTTTTGGTTATTTTGGCTTGTTTTTGTGACCTGTTTTGGTTTAAGTACGTTTTTAAGCGGACTCGAGGTCAAAGGCGGTTAAGCGGGAGACACACCGGACGGTAGCCAATATACTACAGTGCTGTTCATTAGTATACGAGAGTTATGAAATTTTAGTTTCGACCCTCGTAGAAGAACGGGGAAGCATAATACAACAAAATCAAGTATGCAGGATGAGAGCTTAACGAATTCTGCTCAAAAGCTGATGTTCTTATCTCTGATTGCATCTCGCGTTTTCAAGTAGCGGTAAATAAAACACAAAAGTTTCATTAGTATACGAGATATTTTTTTTTTTTTTTTTCAAACGGATGTTGGACAACAAAAATTTGTTTACAGATATGTTTTAACATATGTTAACAGTAATTTAAGATTTAATTCTTCAACCTTGTGTCTATGAATATTTTGAAATCCGACTTATAATAATTATAAAGGACTTATAAAGAACTTTTTTGAATTAGGTGAACCAGGGTCCTTTTTTGGTTTCGATTAAGGCCTTAGCACTCGACAACACCATCACACAGAAGATTAAAAAAAAAACCGATTCAAATTCCCAACTTTTTGCTGTAAAAATCTGGAAAAAGTTTTTTTTAATGCCATTTTGGTCACTGTTAACGCCATTATTAAAAGAACCATACGGTAAAAAATTCTTAACTTGTTAAAATCACTAGCCCCTAACTATTCTACGTAAGGCTGCATCATTGGATTGGTCAGAAAGCACACGACATGGAAGTTCTAGCGCAATAAAGTTCCACCCGCCATTATAATGGTGAAAACAGCTGTTTTCCATAGTATTTCAGGTAGTTGATTTCAGGTTGAACTTTGTTCCACTGCCTCGTCCATGGCACGTGCTTTCTGGCCAATCCAATGATGCAGCCTTACGAAGGATGGTCAGGGGCTAGTTGTTTAACAAATTAAGAATTTTTTAGCGTATGGTTCTTTTAATAATGGCGTTAACAGTGACCAAAATGGCATTAAAAAAAACTTTTTCCAGATTTTGACAGCAAAAAGTTGGGAATTTGAATCGGTTTTTTTTTAATCTTCTGTGTGATGGTGTTGTCGAATGCTAAGGCCTTAATCGAAACCAAAAAGGGATCCTGGTTCACCTAATTCAAAAAAGTTCTTTATAAGTCCTTTATAATTATTATAAGTCGGATTTCAAAATATTCATAGACACAAGGTTGAAGAATTAAATCTTAAATTACTGTTAACATATGTTAAAACATATCTGTAAACAAATTTTTGTTGTCCAACATCCGTTTGAAAAGAAAAAAAAAAAAAGAAAATATCTCGTATACTAATGAAACACTGAAAATCGTGACAAAATTCGGACTTTTGTGTTTTATTTACCGCTACTTGAAAACGCGAGATGCAATCAGAGATAAAAACATCAGCTTTTGATCAGAATTCGTTAAGCTTTCATCCTGCATACTTGATTTTGTTGTATTATGCTTCCTCGTTCTTCTACGAGGGTCGAAACTTAAATTTCATAACTCTCGTATACTAATGAACAGCACTGTATATTGGGCTACTAAACAAGCGCACAATTTTTTGTGCAGAAGTGGCATTTATTTGCCAGCTGTATTCAACAATTCCGATGGAATTTTGATACAGGTCCAAAGTCCCCACACCAAAGTTTCTTTGCCACCTTTCGAGGGTTTTTTCCCCTTCGCTGCGGCACTACAATTCCCAACTGGTTGTAGTATCGTGGTGATGGTAACCCAACACCGAAGAGTGGTAAAGTCAGCAAAAATAGTCCTGATGAGATGTCTAGCAAACATCGAAACAGCGCTGTAGGCTATAAGCTTTGCTCCTTGTCTTTGACAAGAACTTTGTGTGTGTGGCATAAAAAGCCGGTATTAGATTTATATTTCATAAATCTAAACCACCTTTGACCTCGAGTCCGCTTAAAAACGTACTTAGTTTTAAATAAATTAATTCATGTTGTTTTTTTTTGACAAACTTTTCTTTAAAGTATTCGAAAATTTTTTTTTTGTTTTTGACCCAAGACCCTTTAAAAACATGTACAAGATGAGCTTACTTTTAGATTGTAAATTTCATGTTATCCCTTCAAAAATGTATGTTTAATTGCAAGTTTTGAGTCCGCTAACAAATAATCATGACATATGTGAATCTGAAGTTAAAAAAAACAATAAGTTGGCCTTTTTTTTGTCCTTTTTATTTGCGATACTCGAAGAGTAAGCAAATACTGTAAACGATCAAATGTCTGTCTGTCCGTCCGTCCGTCCGTTTGTCTGTCCGCACAAACATCGAGATCTCGGGAACTATTAGAGCTAGAACCACCAAATTTTGCACACAGACTTCTATGAGCAAGGCGCACATCAAGTTTTTTTCAAAACGTGACCACGCCCCTTTTTACGCCCACAAACCGGAAAAAACTCTGTGGTGTCCACATTTTTAGTGCTAGAGAAAAGTGGCCCTTACAAATGTTGTTCGTGTTGAAAATATCTACCCAAATATCTAAATATCTAATTTTTAAAATCTGACCATTTTCAAGAAATTGTGTATACAACTGCGTTGAAAATTTTTATTGCGCTCAAAAGTAGGCAAAACAATTGTTTTTTTAAGAGAGGGCGCTTAAAACTGATTGCGCATGAAAGTAGGCTACACATTATTGAAGAGGGCTAGCTAACTGTTTTTAAAGAGGGCAATGAGTATCGCAAATTTTATAGTCGGGAAACCCGACTATAGCGTTCTTTCTTGTTTTTCACTTGTTGTCCTTTTTTTGGGCTTTTTTTTGGCTGATCTGGCTTTTTTATTGAACTGACTGCGGTCAAAACAATTATGTGCTAACTTTTTTCATAAAAAAGATATTTCGACTGCCGCAAAATACTCCCGACTATGCCATTTTTATTGAAACCGGACTGCCAAGTATATAAGTATAAGTATAAAGCGACTTAGCAATTTTTTTCGGCAATCTGCTATTTGGCATATGCATAACCTTCTCGATGTAGTTGAAATGCTGCTGAAGTGTAAATGAAAATATACTTGGCAGTCCAGTTTCAATAAAAATGGCATAGTCGGGGGTGTTTTGCGGCAGTCGAAATATCTTTTTTATGAAAAAAGTAAGCACTCGTTCTGCGTCTTCATATCTCTGATATCCCCACAGCTCTGCAGAGTAGCACATAATTGTTTTGACCGCCGCCTAGAACAGACTGTATTTGGCACTCATTTTTACGTTTTTTCTGCCTAAAAAGTTTTTCCAAGTTGCATTCATTGCTGTTTTTGCATCCTTGAGCTTTTCTTTTATGTGGGTATAGAAACTCATATTTGATGTTAGCGTTACTCCCAGATACTTGAATGATTTCACCCGTTCCAGCTGTATTCCGTTTAGTTGCCAGTCTTCGTTTCTGGCATGGCGGCCACCTGTACCCTTAACTACCAAAATCTTAGATTTGTTGGTGTTTACGATGAGGTTCCATAAGCTACAGTACTCGGAAAGGCTAGCAATCATGTCCCTTAACGTTTCAGGGCTGTCAGCCAGTAGGCACATGTCATCGGCGTACATAAGGGTCTTAACATGGGTTCCATTCACCGTCACTCCACCTGGTAGAAAGTCGACAATGTCGTCCACAAAGAGGGAAAAGAGGAGAGGACTGAGAATGCAGCCTTGTTTAACTCCAATGTTGGTATCGAACCAATCCGAAAGTTCTGATCCATCCCACACACTTGCTTTGTTATCCTCGTAGATATTAGACAGTGCCATTATGGCTTTCGTTGAGAGTCCGAGCTGGCTTAGTTTGAAAAACAGGCTGTTTCGGTTAACTGTATCGAAGGCGGCTTTAAAGTCTACAAAGAAAATGTACAGCTTCTTTTTCTGTTGCAGAAAAGATTGGGCGATTGAGGTCAGCGTGAAAACACTGTCCACTGTCGAGAAACCTTTCCGAAAACCTGTCTGAAACTCACTAAGAATGTTTTCTCGGTTTACCCATGTCGTCATACGGACTAGTAGTGCTCCTGCAAAAATCTTAGCGACTGTATTCTGGGCAGAAATGCCTCGATAGTTGCTGGGATCGGTCTCCACACCCTTTTTAAAAATTGGACTGATAAGACTTTTCTTGAAGCAATCTGGGAAAATTCCATGGCTGTAAAACTCATTGTAGGCATCAGTAAGTCGCTGTATAAAAATGAGAGGGGCGTTTTTGAAAAATTCTGCTGTTATTCTGTCTTCACCTGGGGCTTTTTTTAGTTTTAGTGTTAAAACAGCGCTTTCTATTTCTGCTAGACTGAAAGGGGAGTCCATATGGTCTGAGGAGTACAGCGGCTTAGCATAACTAATTTCTGTTAAGTTTTGCATTTGAGAGAGTAGGCCACTGAAATGTTCTGCTAAATCTGTTGAGCTTGCTTTTATGGGTTTTTTCTGTTTGTTCCCGTTTAATGTATTAACGATTTCCCAGAATTGTTTGCTGTCGCGTACTTCTTGTAGTTGGCGTTCCATATTTATCAAATACTCCTTTTCCTTTTCTTTGCATAGACGTTTGTAGTTTGTTACTGCCGTTTTGTAGATATTACCCGTTATTTCATTTCGTCTTAGTTGCTTAAGACAATCAAATGAGTGTTTCCGAGCCCTTTCACACTGTACGTCGAACCACGGGTGCTTTCTGCTGAAGTTTATTGACTGTTGCATGGGTTTGGAGGCATCTTCGATTAAGTTAAGCAGTTTGCTTAGCAGTGTAGACCCACTCTGAAGTTCCAAACGCTGAACTCCTGATACTAGGGCATCTGCGTACCTTTGGCGGTGGTTGTCCTTCCACTTTAGCTTTCGGTTTAGTATTGGCTGGGTCCTGACGGCTGGTTCATGTAGTGAGACCTTCAAAAGAACCTCGATGGGCATATGATCAGAGAGGGGTTGAACGCTTACCATCATGTCGGTTACCACATCGTGCCACTTTCCTTGTATGAGGCAGTAGTCAATGGTAGACTTTGCCGCGCCCCTTATAAAGGTATATTCTCCTTCTTGATCTCCGAGCGTCCTGCCGTTCAGTACCGTCAGTCCTAGAGATTCGCACATCTCAACAATTTTCGCACCCTTGTTATCTGCAATTAAGTCTTTAGATTTCCGAATCGTGCTAGTGGTCCTGAGGTCTATATTTGTGGGTTCTGATGTGGCTTGTGCGTTTCCGATACGAGCATTTATATCCCCAATAATCATTAGGTTATTTAAGCCTGCTGTCAGTCCGTTATTGCAGTTTATATATACTGGAAGGATGTACAGCTTTTCTTCTTTCGTGTTTATTTCGATGACATCGGCGTCTTCCTTGATTGTAAAAGTAAAGTGTCCTTCGTTCACCAGCTGCTTCCGGATTCCGTATACACTTCCTCCGCTCGCCCGTCCCCGGGCAGCAGTTCTCACGGCTGGTATCCAATGCAGCATGTGATCAGGAAAGTAATTCGCAAAACTCGTTCCGTCGGCCAGAAAAGTTTCAAATAGTAGAAAAATGTCGAACTGAGTAATAAAATTAAAGAATTGTTTAAATAATACCTTATTTGCTAAGCCAGCTATGTTATACGATACAATTTTAACATTAAGGGACGGTACTACATTAGGGACATTTAGTTTTTTGAATCTAGTTTTCCCAATATGACCTCGTAGTCTAGGGATATGTTAAAAGGACTACCGTATATGTTCTCGAGGACATTTTGTGCTAACTCTACGCCACACATCAGCTTGCCATCTTTATTCCAGTAAAACCATTTTCCTTCTATAACCATGCGATCGTTTCTGACAGTTACTTTAAGGTTTTTGTGGCTTCCAAGAATGTCACGGCGGAGGCCTAGCATGACGCGTTTTTTGAGTCTCCTTTCGATGTTTAGATCCTGTTCGATTGAGATCCGGGTTCCTTTCAGGTTTTTGGTGTGCTTAAGAATGGTCTGCACTGCGCTTACTGAGTTCAGTTCAACCAGAACAGCCATTTTTCCTTCGGCGTCGTGCAGCTTCTTAACCGAGTCTATTTCCATGCGGTCCTTTATCAACAGGTTTCTCTTTATAAGGTCAGATACAGCTGTAAATGGACTTTTGTCGGATTTTAAGCCTCTGATTATAATGTTTTTTCGCTTATTAGCATCTTCTAGTTGTAGAAGTCGTGCTTGTTTGCTGTTGCTGTCGCTTTTGATTTTAATAATCTCTGCCTGCAGTTTTTTGTTTTCCTCTGTAAGCGAGTCGACCTTTGTTGATAGACAATCTACATTTTGTTGAATGGCTTCCATTTTTGAGGCAATCAAATTGACGTCCGATTTTGTCGCTACTTCCTTAAGTTTGGAGTCGAACATACCCTCCAGCATGGATTTCAGATCTTTAAGATCTACCAGGTTGCCTGTATTTGCTGGTGTGCGAGAATTTTGCGGAGGACTGTCTGATCGGCTCCGTTTTGCGACGCTAGAAGGTGTTGCTGTGAGTGTCCCAGCATGACCGGTACCCTGAGGTTTAGTGGGAGTCCTGGCGAGTCCTGACATTTTGTGTTTGGTGTTTTTAGTTCTGTATATAACGCTGTCGAGGTGTACAGATATACCAGTATGCCTAAAACGATGCTTTAAAATTTTTCTAGAGTAAGCTTTCTAAAAAAAGGAGCAGCGCCACCTATTGGCTAAGCTGGGACTGTGGCTTAGACTGAGCTTTGTTTCGCTGGGTGTTCGATAAACAAGAGCTTTGAATACGACTCACTGTGATTGGTACTCAGCTGTTGCATTCCGTCACTAGTTTTGTTTGCGCTTAATCATTGCCGGTCAACTGAGTGTTTTTTCCTTTGGTTTTCCCTCCTTTTCCGTCGGTTTCCACCAACAAAAATGAGTTGCCTGAGTGAAAAGCCGCGCCTCCAGGCCAGCTTGGGAAAGATGATCCAAGGAATTATCGCCGGATTTGGAGGTGTTGTGCCAGAGACTTCACAATCCCGATGTAGCCCCTTCCAAGTGCCAGTGTTTAGGTATGTCCAGCAAGACCTCGGTGGACCAGGTCTATTAAATTTTGTAAATAAATCAGGAGCCACTTTATGCACGTCCGTCTCTCTCTCCGTTTACTCTCTCTGACTATAATAGACTTTATCCTATAATTTCAAATTCTGACTCTCTGCCGCTCTTAAAACGACTTATACTAACTTCGTTAGCACAACATTAGATCCTACTTTTTTCCTCGGACTTTTGCCTATACTTTCATAACTCGCGTCTATCTTCTCGCGAATTGTGCTGTACGATACACGGCTGCACCCTCCGGTCGGTGGGCCTTGGGACTATGCGAAAAAAAAAAGTCGTTCTGTTAGATAACCATCCTCAGAGACCAATTCCAATATGACTCCTCATCCGCGCTCCGTCAAGACCTTGGAATGCAGATGAACCCGAGGGAAGTGGAAGGGAAGTGCAAGCGGTTCCTGAAGCTCAGATCGAGAAGCGCGTTCGAGCAGTGTTAATCAACAAGTATTGCACCAATTGCTTGGCACATTAACACTCCGAGGGGAGCTGCCTCAGTGAAGATGTGTGTAAGAAGTGTGGACAGGATCATTACATTCTGCTGCACTTGCACGAGATGACGTCCACGCGTGCTTCTCGTCGCCAATCGGACGCTCGGGTCTTAAGGTCAACCTCCCGGTCTCCATCGCCATCTGCATCCTCGAGACGATCGCGTACTTCGGTACGAAGTTCAGCTTCAGCGGCAGCCCTAACCGTGGCGGCGTTGCTGCAGCATCGGGGCCTCCATATACTTCTGACTGCCATAGTGGTACTTGATTCTGGTACCACCACCTTCGAGACGGGCGTGATGATCGACCCGTGCACTCCCGTCAGCACCATCGACAGCTCCTTGGCGGCTGCTTTCAAGCCACCCACTACAACCGTGAGAGGCGAGAAGGTCTGCTCGACCATCCGGTCCAGAACGGGCGGCTCGACGTGCTATTGAAGATCAGTCCAAGTCTGCGGATCCGCACCCCGATCCGTGATAATGTGCGAGCCAAATTCGACGACATCCGGCTTGTCGATGAGCAGTTCCATCGCCCAGCAATAGTTTCGATAATGTTGGGTTCAGAAGTATACCCCAAAGTGATCCGACCGGGGTTCCTAAATTTACGAGATGAGCTGCCTGTCGCACAAAGCACGGGGCTTAGATGGATCGTGTCTGGAGCATGCAGACACGCCTAAGGCCTAGTCCTGAGTACTGAGGACATTTTTCGAGTCATCTTCATACTATTCATATTTATATAAATAAGAAGGGCGAAATGGTGGAAAAGCAATCTAATTTAGTAAGGTGATCTGCACTTAAAAATATTAGTGCATTTTAGCAACATTCTGCGAGCGGGGAGCAAATTTTTTGCGAAGCTGGGCAAATTATGTCTTAACGGCGAGTTCGCCTTTAACCGTAGTCTGTGGACAAAATTTTATTTTAAACCAAAATCAAACGCTAAAAATTAAACTTTTTTTAAAACTTTGATGTTCTTAGGGTTTGGGCTGTTTTCTTTGATGCGCGCAACATTCTGAATAATCTTTTAATACCATCAGCAAGAACATAAACTTCTTTCTTCAATTTTTACCATTACGTGTCTATCCAATTAAAATTAACATTTTCAATCAAAAACATCGGAAAGCATCAAGGTTTTTTTAAACAAAAATCTAAAACATCGATGTTTCTCCACCTCTAATGTTTAGTGATTTGTCTAGCGATTTATATATTTTATTTATGTGAGACTTGTATTTTAAAATGAAAGTCAATCCCAAAAGAGTACCCAGCCAACGGTGCTCTATTAGGACACCCCAAACGGTTTAAATTTTAGTAAATCTATAAATAACCTTACAAAAAACACTTACCTCGACCGTGTTTCGAACCCAGGACCACTGGAACCAAAGGCAGACGCCTTGGACCATATAAGCTTGTAACGTGATGCAGGCGCGGATCCAGGGGAGGGGGATTTGGGGGCTATCTAATTTAATGTCTTCTATATCTGAAAGACTGTTAAATGTGACGAGAAAAAGGATAACTGATAGGAAAGATCCTTGTGGAAGGCAGTTGTGAAGTGGTTGCATTTTTGATAGGCTCTAATTGTTGGGCAAGACATTTAATACATATTGGGCTACAACCCCAATCCGCTGTTTAATAATTGTATGTAGCCCTATTCTTTCAAATGCTTTTGCAAAGTCGTACTGACCATGTCTCTTTTCGGAAAGGGCTCTGTTGATAAGAGCGTCTGCATATAGCAGACAAGCCATAACAGTTTTTTCTTTTTTAAAACCGAGCTGCCAACTATTTAGTATCTTGTTATTTGTTACAAACCACCATAGCCTAAGTTTTTTGATAAGCAAGGGTGCAGTGATATATTTCTGTAAGTTTAAATTATTGTTTTGTCTGTTCCTGGTTTATGGATGGGGATTTCTGTGCTGTTTTTATAATATTGAGGGATATGTGATCTAAGAATATTGTTGAAAGAGTAGATTACTCTTGGAATCATTGGGTAGTTTACCCTCTCGTGACCTGGTGTGGGCTATTTGGAGCAGATGTAAATCTGGTCTGTGTTGGTTGGAATGGTTGAGAGTGTTTTATGTTTGTTTTATTCAATGGAGTTAGAAGAAAATTGAGTGTCTTCTGAACGGAACGACCAATGGGTTGCAAAGGCGTCGGCTATTTCTTCCGAACACATGAGCAGATTGTCCCTGTTGTTGTCTTTGATTACGTGAATTTGCGTGGCCTTTTGTAGCCCACAGAGTTATCTTTTTTTACCCCAAAATGCTTCCTATTTGGATTGTGAAGAGATTGTGGAAGTGAGTTCGAAGAGACTTTCTGATTTGCTTGACTTTGTTTCTCTTTTGTATTGGGCGTTCAGTTTTTTGTATTTAGTTAAGTCGCTCGTAGACATATCTCCATTGAAAATTCGCCAGGCTATCTTTTTTTCTTTCTTTAGTTGTTCAAGTATTGTATTATAATGATGTGGGTATATTTAATGATGTGGGTATTAAGATATTGAAGGTGTTGGTAAGTTTTTCAAATTTGTCCCAATCCGCTTTGTTTGTCACAAACCGTTGGGTGTAGTTACCTTTTTTGCTTCGGTTTGTTGGGAACATTTTTTTTTTTGTTTATACGTTTTATTTGTTTATTGAATCTTCTCTAGAAGAGACTTACAATAAGTATTCAAATCTTAACCTATACTGTATTATAATTGTTAATTGGTTAATAACCCTAAGTTGGGCAGGAGTGGACGGTCGTTGCGGTGTAACCGAGAGTGGTTACTGAGCCGCCTGATCTGCCTGGCTAGTTGGTTTGGATGTATTGATAGTCTAGCTTCGTACTTCGCAACTTTACTATCAATTTCTTCTTTAACGGGTTCCAGGTCCCTATGGGGGCCCCAGTTATTGTTCGCAGTATCTTCGATTGTACTCGTTGGATGATTTCCATGTTGCTACCGCTTGCGTTTCCCCAGAGTTCGGACCCGTACATCCAGGTAGGCTTTAAACAGGAGTTGTAAATAAGTACCTTGTGTTCCAGTGGCAGGGGTGAGCGGGAATTGATGAGCCAGTGAAAACTGTTGGCCTTGAGTTTTAGGGAAATCTTCTTTGCTTCAATGTGCTTTCTCCATGTAAGCCACCTGTCTAAGTGGATGCCCAGGTGTGTGACTTCGTCGACTTGGGGAATTTGTTTGTTGTTTGCCCGATTGAGTGTAAACGTAATATGTTTGCATTTTTGTTCGTTGACTTGTATGCGCCAGTCTGCTAGCCATTTTTCTACGCCCCCCAGGTGGTTTTTTAAATACGCTGTTGCTGTTTTTGGACATTTTGACCGACTGGTTATAGCTGTGTCATCAGCAAAGGTGGATAGAGTTGTCTGACTGCTTGTGGGAATGTCAGCTAGGTCGGTCCGAGCACACTTCCTTGGGGTACTCCAGCTTCGATTTTGTGGTTGGCGGAGAAAAAATTTTTGCATCTGACAGTAAATACTCTGTCTTTAAGGTAAGATTCAAGTAATTTATGGGTGTTTTGTGGTAGGACAGTCTTGATTTTATGAACCAGGCCGTCAATCCAAACGCGATCGAAGGCTTGAGATACGTCTAGGAACAAGGCACTGCAGTATTCCCTGCATTCAAACGCTGTGCGTCTTTCAGCTGTTATGCGATTTACCTGTTCGATAGTTCCGTGTTTTTCCCTGAAGCCGAACTGATGCAGGGGGATCGCTCTGTCGTTTTGGGTGTGTGTTTTGAGGTGGCACAAAAACAGTTTTTCAAATAGCTTTGATAGGCACGGAAGGAGGCTAATGGGCCTGTACGACGAAGGTTAGGATTTGTCTTTGCCTGGTTTTGGTATCATTGTAATAACAGACTTTTTCCATTGTGTGGGAAAATAGCCCCATTTAAGAATTGAGTTGAATATGGTGGTTATGCTTTTGACTGCGCATAGAGGCAATTCAATTATCATTTTAGGCGAAATTAAATCATGGCCAGGGGCTTTTTTTGGATTCATCTGTTCTGCAATGGCTTTTATGATTGTGCTTGTTTCAAGAATTATTGTGGAGGAAGGCTCCGCTGGTGAAATGCTTGGTAAAGTGAATTGGTTTGTCGGCGGATGAGGTTGGAAGACATTTTTTAAGTGAGAGGCGAATATGTTGGCCTTTTCCTCGTCACTACGGGCCCACCCACCTGTTGGTGATCGAATTGGAAAATCGGGTTCTATTGGTGGTTGCATGTTTGGGTGCGCTCTCCAGAGTGGAAATTTGTTGCTGGTGGGCGAAAGTTGCGCTATATAGGCACGTTGAGTCTGATTCTTTTCAATTAGTAAAGCTTTGGACAACTTCCGACAAGCTTTTTTAAACCTTTGTTTAGTGGCTGGGGAGCGGTGTGCCTGCCAGTCTCGGCGAAGTCGCCGCTTTTCTTGAAGGAGCAACTGAATCTGTGTATTTGTACGTGTAGTTTTTGGGGGGGGATGTGGCTGAAAGTTTGGGTGTAGAGTGTTTGGCAGCAGAGGACATAAAATCCGTTATATGCTTAAGTGAGTCTTCAATATCAGCTTCACAGAAGATTTTAGGTTCGATTTCAAAGTGTGAGCTTATATATTTTTTAAACTTTAGCCAGTTTGTTTTATTGGATGTCAGAAATTGTGGTCGTTTTACAAACTGTGGATGTTCAGATAGACAGAGTAAAACAGGCGAGTGGTCAGATGTCAGTTCCGCCAGGGTTTCAACATGTATCAGCCTGGACGGCACTCTCCTAGTTACAGCAAAATCGATAATGTCTGGTTTTTTGTTCGGATCTGCTGGCCAGTATGTGGGAGTACCTGGTGAAACAAAATCTAGATTATTACCGGGTTTGATAATAGCGTTATATAATTGGCGTCCTTTGGGGTTAATAAGACGAGAGCCCCAGTAGTGGTGTTTCGCATTATAGTCACCGGCAGCTATAAAACAGTTGCCCAATGAGTTATAAAAGCCTAAAAATTCATTCTCTGAAATATTAAATCGTGGGGGACAATACACAGCCGATAGGGTGACTGGACCGCTGGTTATGTTGATTCGTAGGGATGTGGCCTGTATGTGGTTGTAAGCAAACGCCTCCAGAGGATGATGCCTAATGCGCTGTTTGATAAGGATTCCGGTGCCTCCGTGAGCTTTGCCGTCTGGGTGGTTGGTTGCATAGAAGATGTAGCCAGTGAGATGGAAATTGTTTTTATTGGTTAGGTGCGTTTCTGAGAGGAGCATGATATCGATGTCCTGGGTGTTTAAGAACTGTAGAAGTTCAAGTCTGTGCTGCGAAGCACCGTTAGCGTTCCAAAAGCATATTCTTAAGGGATCCATTTAAGTTGACTTTTGTTTGATTAGAAGTTCCATAAAAATGTTTTGGTTTCGCACTAGTTCCTGGAGGGTACCTTGCATTGAAAGCATAATGTTCGTGAGTGTAGCTAAAGTAGCTTCGATGCTGTTTTGTGTTTGTGGAGTGTAAGTCTGGTTTTGTTGGTTATAAGGTTGAGTTGGTCTTTGGGCGTTTTGCTCTGGAAGCGGAGTATATTTTGGTTTTGGTATAGGCGGGTGGGGCTGTAGTGCTTCGGGCTGAGCGGTTCTTGTAGGCGACATTGCAGGGTATCGAAGTGCAGCCGCAAAAGTAACTCCAGGAGTGGTTTGCGAAGGAATGTAAAAATTTTGCTGAGCAACCTGTTGGGCGGAGGTTGGTTGTTGGCGCCTCTGGTTGAGCCGACTCTTGAACTCTTTATAGACGGGGCAGCCCCTGTAATTAGCAGTGTGGTTTCCACCACAGTTGCTACATTTTCTCAGCGCTGGGTCTTCTTTGTTACACGTGCAAGCTTCTATACAGTGCAGGTCGCCACAAGCAACACAGACTGGTCGCAAGGTGCAATAGATTTTTGTGTGCCCAAACTCTTGGCAGTTTGTACACTGTACCGGGCCGTTTCGTTTATGCGGCTCCTCTACGGTTATTCTTCGATGGAGTAGGTATTGCAGTTTGTATATGGGGTGCACTGCGTTTTTCTTCAGAGTAGTCGCGTCTGGTTTGAGTTCAATTTTGAAGAGTGGCTGAGGAATTTTTGCCCTGTTGGTTATGTTCATTACGTTTTTAACGTCAAAACCATTTTCTTTAAGTCCTTCAGCTATATCAGCTGTCGGGACGGTTGACTCGATACCTTTTATTACAACTTGAAGTCCTTTGCTACTTTTGAGTTGGTAGGTGTAATAATTAACACGCTCACTGTACAAGAAGTTTTTTACAGAGCGGTAGTTGGCTTCATTGGTGATCTGAAGCTTGGTTTCAGATATATTACCTCTTTTTAAAATAGTAATGTTAAAGTTGTTTTGCCCAATTTTTTGCTTAAGTTTGTTAATTAGAACTGAACAATTTTGATCTATAATGTACGTAGGTGGTGGCTTTACAATTTTAATGGCTTGGGGTGGTTGACCCTCATCTTTTTCGAGCTCGCCAAGTATGGCAAATTTGTTTTCAGAAGTTGCCTTAGTGGTGTAGTTTGAAGTTTTCGTAAGTTTAGGCAAATTTGCTTCTCTAGCTTTTTGCGGACTAAGTTTTCTTTTAATTTGTACATACCGATCGATCCCAGTCTGTACGAGCGTAGATTGTGAGAGCTCTGCAGCAGAAGCGAGTGTTGCTCGCGATGCCAAAATCGGCCACACGTTGGTAGATGTTGAAGTTGTTGTTGTTGTAGTCGATACGACAGTTGTTATTGAGGGCACCGTATTAGTGAGCGCACAAGCTGATGTAGTCGGTGCGTCTATAGGTGGAAGGGGGGAAGGGCATTGCGAGCTCCATGCCTGCGTTGGAGCAGCGCAGCTTAAGTTGGTAAATATTGCTGGCGAAAGAGACCGAGCTCTCTCAGTAGCGGGCGGCGATATTGCACTTGTTGTTGTGTTGTTACCTGTCTCCGATGAGACAATTGCTAGGTATGCATTATTTTTCGAAGACGAAGACAGTTGAAGCGAAGACAGTCGACGCGCGTCTTGCTGTTGTTGTTGTTGTACCCGACTTTGACTCACTGGCTTGCTGTTGGCACTTTTCAATAACTTACCCGCAGGCATTGTTATTTAGTTTAATTTATTTAAATCTTTGTGTTTGTTGTTAGATTTGTTAGGGAAGAAAGCCCTTGTTGTTTGGCATTGCTGCCAGCGTCTTTTCGCTATTTATTGGTGTATTTTTATTTTTAAATAAGTTAGTTTTCCCGTTCACTCGGCGGAGTGATCGGAAACACGTCTACCTCGGGTGAATGCTTAATCATGTCATGTTGGGAACATGTCGATGGTAACGGGAAAGTGATCGCTTCCTTGGAAAAATTACTGACCTTAAAGTCACAAAGGAACAAAATGCCAGTTCGATATGCGTAAGTGTTCTGTGTGTGGTAAAGTGATTAGGCTGTCCAATATTCAGGACAATGAAGTCGTGGTCTTGTATAAATTTGCCTAGAACTCTACCCCCTTGATTAATTGTAAATAAAGTTGGTGATTGAGACTAATGATTCTAAATCAATAAGTGTAAACTTTTTGTTCGGAGGGATGTAGGAGGAGATAATACTGAGTTTTTAACTGTATTAATTTCAAGTGCTATGGTATCGACTGTGTTTTAGGGCGGGATTGGTGTGTGTTCTATCGATTTATTTAATAAAAGTGCCGCACCTCGATCTGGACTGTGCGAAAATGTTTGATGTATTACAAAGTAAATTTGGATAGGGACTGATTGGGTGTACGTGATGTGAGTCTCTTGAAGTGAAATGATTTTTGGGTTGAATCGTTTAATAAGGATGAGGAGTTCGTTGAATTTATATCCATTCATGTTCCATTGTGGCAGCTTGATGGTCATTTATGTTTGATAAATGTAGTTGTGTATCTATAGGGTAAGCTGGGAAAAAGGTTTGTTGTGAACAGTGGTTTAAGTTTTGATCTGGTCATGACATTGCTTTGATCACTTTTGCCTTTAAGAAGCCTCTTGGATTTGTTAAAGGAATTCAAAAGTAGGATTTTAAATTTCTTTTTGGCTGTAGGGTCTAAATTGTGTATCGGAGCCGGATATGGATTTAGCCGCGGCTAAGCTAATTTCTTCCCGTAGTTTTCTCAAGTTTCTTAGGCTTTCATCTGAATCAGAATGGTATTTTACAACTCTACGTTGGTAGGATTCTTGTGTACTTGTGGATGGCTGTGATTGGTGTGCAATCACAGGGTCTTCATTGCCTGAATTTCCTTGTGTGACAGAAGAACTTGTCAGTTTCTGTCTCGTGCGTGATGTTCAGTATTGGCATGATGTTTGTCGAAGCAGTTCATGAAGTTGTGTTTTTACAAAACTTTGCGGTATGCCCGATTCGGAAGCAGGAGTTGCAGTGCAATAAAAGTGGAATGTAGGTTATATTTGTAGATTTTTTCAACTTCTTCCACCTCTTGTGATCTCAAGTTTTCTAAAATGTCTTTTTCATCGATTCCTCTCAGATCGTTTAAATAAATGAAACCTTTCACACAGTTAAGGCTTCGGTGCTCTGCAATTTTAATTGGTATTGGTATATAGCCATATCAGATCTCGGAGTTGAATTGGCGGAGGCCTGTGGCTGGATTTTCCCTCAGAATTGTAGAAAATTTAGGCTGACGAAAAGTGGTTCACTTTGTAGATTCACTTTTATTTTCCAGTTTCCAGAGCGGTGTGGAAAGCGGAGTAAAGACACTTAACAGAGCGTGAGATCTGGAAGAACTGCTCACTCGACTGTAAAGACTTCAGGTCCGCTTGAAAGGAAAACTGGAAGCACTGCTTTAGCGTGAACATTCTCCCCCCCTTGCGAGGGCGAGCGCAACAAAAAATGTCCTCAGTACTCAGGACTAGGCCTTAGGCGTGTCTGCATGCTCCAGACACGATCCATCTAAGCCCCGTGCTCTGTGGGCTGCCATCTTATAAATTTAGGAACCCCGGTCGGATCACGTCGGGGTATACTTCTGAACCCAACACTATCGAAACTATTGCTGGGCGATGGAACTGCTCATCGACAAGCCGGATGTCGTCGAATTTGGCTCGCACATTATCACGGATCGGGGTGCGGATCCGCAGACTTGGACTGATCTTCAATAGCACGTCGAGCCGCCCGTTCTGGACCGGATGGTCGAGCAGACCTTCTCGCCTCTCACGGTTGTAGTGGGTGGCTTGAAAGCAGCCGCCAAGGAGCTGTCGATGGTGCTGACGGGAGTGCACGGGTCGATCATCACGCCCGTCTCGAAGGTGGTGGTACCAGAATCAAGTACCACTATGGCAGTCAGAAGTATATGGAGGCCCCGATGCTGCAGCAACGCCGCCACGGTTAGGGCTGCCGCTGAAGCTGAACTTCGTACCGAAGTACGCGATCGTCTCGAGGATGCAGATGGCGATGGAGTCCGGGAGGTTGACCTTAAGACCCGAGCGTCCGATTGGCGACGAGAAGCACGCGTGGACGTCATCTCGTGCAAGTGCAGCAGAATGTAATGATCCTGTCCACACTTCTTACACACATCTTCACTGAGGCAGCTCCCCTCGGAGTGTTAATGTGCCAAGCAATTGGTGCAATACTTGTTGATTAACACTGCTCGAACGCGCTTCTCGATCTGAGCTTCAGGAACCGCTTGCACTTCCCTTCCACTTCCCTCGGGTTCATCTGCATTCCAAGGTCTTGACGGAGCGCGGATGAGGAGTCATATTGGAATTGGTCTCTGAGGATGGTTATCTAACAGAACGACTTGATATTTTTAAAAACTACATTAACTGTATTAAATATTATTGGAGAGGAGCTAATGCTTCCAAAGCCTCCATAGGAAGGAGTACAACTTTGTGTACCGGACGTTTAATTGTTCCACGAGAAGTAAGGATATCTACTACGCGAACTCTGGTATCGGCTCCTGGAAATGCAGCTACGATTCTGTCAAGACGTAAGTCATTTTTTGACCGTATCATCGACTTGAAGATTTTGGTATGGATTTGGCCACTTGTTGCGCTTGTGAAGTTCTTTGTGATACTCCTCTTTCCATCGCACCCTGAAAAGTTGATGCTGGGTCTTGAGATGTTGGCAATTGTTCTTAAAATTAAGTTAAATTTTTAATTAAATTTTTTAAATATTTTTTTCTTAAGGGAAAAACGATTCTCTTATACTTCAAAAAATTTCGTCAATATATGTCAAGCCGTTCGTGAGTTAAACATTTTTCGACGAACCCTAAAAAAATTTTTTGAACTTTAAAGCTCAAAATCTCGAAAACGGTGCGGAATTTTGAAAAACTGTTAAATGTGTTTATAGGAACTGCCCTTATCTACACATTTTTAAAGTTTTTTTTCAAATCAAAAAAATCACCCAAAAATTTTTGTCACAGGTGACATGGCCTGACCCAGCTAAATGCCTTGCGGACAATTTTCGTGAGGTTTCGATCGGAATCTAACAGAGATAAATATTTGAATCCATTAGGATTTGAACATTTTTAGCCCGTGAGAAATTTTTGAAAATTTTTGAAGAGACCTTTATGACTTAGTAGAATATTCTGTATAGTTACTTATCCTTTTTATAGTCAATTTCTCATCGAATTTACTTTTCCAATTTGCTTGTTCAACTTACATTCAGAGCACGAAGAGCAGTTCTACCTTTACCTTATCATATCGGTGGCAGCCGGAGTTCTTCTTTGCCTGACGCTTGTTATCGGTCGGATAACGCTAAAATTGCGGCGGAGTGATCGGAAGACCAATGAGTCAAATACTATCAGAGCCTGCAAAACGTTTGGCGATGTGCAAGCCGGCAACACTGAGTCCGCAAATAAAGACTTAAATAACTTCCACCTCACAGTAAACAATGAAACACATCTGCCGGACTCCTTTAGTGATGGCATCTCTGATATCGACGCCGACATTGACTTGGCAGGTCTCGTACCTTTGCCAAGCTTGTCATCTCGGAACGAGGTAAGCGCAAAATTTGTTTTTTAATTTTATTTAAAAGAAAGAGTTGGGACCAGTCACAGTCAAGTTTTTAACCGATAAATGGTTTACTAATTTAACGCATATAATAGAAGAAACAAGCATTGGCGGCCACAAATACAAATTTTTAAAATTTAACATTTTTAAACAAATGTTTTTTCGATCAGGCTGCCACCAGAACGGCAGTGCTGTGAAAATTTCACAAGTAGTGTTGAAGGAACAGAGTTTCCGAAGGCGATAAAAAAGATCCCAACCAAACACTTTTTGCACAATGATTACATTAAATTAAGCGTTAATAAGCACAAAAACTCTTTTAAATTTCACTAGTATAAAATACCTTTCTAAGTTAACCATAGTAACAGAAGCACAAAAGGCTTGCTTAAAATAAATCCCAAAAAAAGACTTTTTTTTCGTACCATGACAATCTATGCATTTTATCTCTCAAATTTGTTCGGAAACTAGAACAGGGGTGGGGGATTTGTCAAAATGCTGAAGATTAGGATCGAACCTATGCTGAGGTGCAGCCACAAAATAATTTTTAAAAGGTCAAATGTGTTGTTATCAACCAATTTAATTATGCAATAATGGTTTTAAAGCATCAAAGAATAAATAAAAAATTACATTTGCACGTTAACTTATCGCAAAGTATTCTTAAACAATTAATTTCTGTGCTTGCGGATCTGAATCCGTCAGCCAAACGGCTGGCGGAAAGTTTCCGTGAGGTTTCGCTCGGAAGTTAACAGAGAGTTAACGCAGGAAAATTAATTTACGTAAGGATTTTTCGGAAGTGAATATTAGAAGAGGTCTGGGAAATTCGAATCCATGTGAATCTTTCGGAAGTGAAAACTGGAACAGGGCTGCATATAAGTTAAAAATTTAAATAATTTTTTTGTTAAAAAAAATTAAACTTTATTTATTGAGTGCAATTTTACAACTGATTTTTTTTATGTTAATGATTAATAACACAGGCCGACAAAATTTTGTTGACTGAATGATGGTAGCCGATTCTTATAGGATTTTCGCCGTAGAATCCGATTCTGACCTTGAAAATATCCGATTGGCTCTAGTTTTCGAGCAACATGACGTTAAAGGTGCCAAAAACAGCTTTTTTTTACACTTTTTGAACAGGTATAAATGGAAAAAGCGATGAAAGAAAATGGCCTATATAGGAATAAAAGAAAGCTTAGACATTACTCTTTAATATCCAATATCAAAAAAGTGGATACATGATAATTTAAGCAACAGGGAACAGTTTATGTGTAGGGGAGATTGGGGTAATGTGAATATACTGTATCAAATCAAAGGTAAAATATTTCCGAATTTGTAAAAAAAGTATATCTTGAATACTTCCACTTTTTTGATATTGGATATTAAAGAGTAATGTCAAATATTTCTTTTAGTCCTATATAGGCCATTTTCTTTTATCGCTTTTTCCATTTATAGCTGTTCAAAAAGTGTAAAAAAAATCAGTTTTTGACACCTTGAACCTCATGTTGCTCGAAAACTAGAGCCAATCGGATATTTTCAAGGTCAGAATCGGATTCTACGGCGAAAATCCTATAAGAATCGGATACCATCATTTAGTCAACATGAAGTTGTCGAAATTTTGTCGGCCTGTGTAATGTAACCTATGCGTCGCTGGGTTGTTGTTGCCGCTTCTGCCGCTGCTGCTGCCTCTGCTGACGTTATCTGCTACCATCGTTAAACATCGCTTTTGTCGCTGATGCAGTCGGTCATAATTGGTCGCTGTCGCTGATCAATATATTTTATAATTTCCTCTTTTTAATTTCCTTTATCTTCTGGTGTGTTAGGGATTGTGTTTCTAAAGAATATGTCTATAGGCTTCTCTTTTGTTACTGAATGTATTGATTTGTTGCATTCCTGGACAGCTTGGAAAAGAAAATCTTCAAATACCATGCTCCCGTTGTCTTAAAATTTCGGAAAGTGTCGAGTCGAACACCATTACTTGTTGATGCGTAGGGGAGAGTGGGGATAGGTGAACCATGGGGATAGATGAACCAGTACAAATATTTTACCTTCTGACATGTTTTTGTGCACCATTTATACATATGTGTGTTGCTTACTTAGTCGTTATCCCAACCTCACACGCACGCACAATCGCGTTAAACGATTGGTGTCGTTTTTATCGCTAATCGAAGTTTGTATTCCCCGTTTGCAGCTTCAATTGTGACCTTACGTTTTCTAGGAAAAATTCTATCGTGCTTCGTCAGTGGCATTGAACTTCCTAAAATTGTATTTTATCGTAAGTAGACGCAAATTATGATATTTTCATGGATTGCTGACGCAGTTCAAATATTCCATGTTTTCTCCAAATCACTTCCAATTGGGTCATAAGACATCGGATTTTAGGTTTTTTGCATATTACGAATGCGTTGTCCAAAAAAATTTTCGTTTGCAGACAAATGCGTTTCAGATAAAAAGAATTTTTTTGGCACCTAGTTTTTTTTGCATATTCGACCTTTTTACATATTTTGAACCTAAAAAGCATATTTCGGAATATGTCAACCTTTTTCTACCTTTTTTACCTATTTCTACTGGAAAATATGCTCCTTAGTAGGCGTGTTCGATCCAAACTGTTTATTACTGGATTTATACGTAGCCCATTTCATGCAATCATTTCATGAAATGGGTGTGTATAAACACCATTGCATGTATTCGGCAACACACGAAAGTTGACTAAGAATTAGCGTCATGTAAATGGGACACGACTAGCAAAAACAGCCTGTGGGGGGGTTCTTGACCCATTCCAACTCCAACCTCAAGTTCATATTTAAAATAAATCCCATGCCTGTTGAAAACGATACACACACCACTCGATAATATAAACAAACCCATTCTAATTAATTTCGTCACCTGACCCACTCTAAGATTAACTTAGTCGAGTCAGCTGAGGCTGCATGATGTTGTTGCAGCAGCGCGTCACAACCCTCCCGACCTTTGAGCTTTTCTGCACGCATAATGTTATTGAAAAACTCCCGAACGCAAATGCTTTTTTACCCCTTCTTCTTCACATTACTTCAAGGAAACACGAAAAAATTTAGTACTCCATAATATTCAATATAATGTTTCTCATTTCAAAATAAATTTTAATACACTAGGCATTGCCATATAATTTACACTAATTTCTTTCATACTCTTCTCTTCCTTTCATATTTTCTTTTTTAATTCATTATAATTTTGCTTAATATATAGTTCGATTAATTTTCTATCAACCTAATAGCTATGTTTCTCCTAAAATATAATCTCCATAAACTTCATTAATCCTACTTAATTCATTATCGTTAACTATTTTTAATTCATGTTGTTTACGTTTCGTTTTCTTATCGTTTGACTTTTGGTTTTACATTTTTCGATTTGCTTTTGGTTTTACATTTGACCGCTTTGCTTTTGGTTTTACATTTTCAATATATTCGTTTAAATTCTCACACTATTTCAACAACAAAATTCACAACCAGCTGAAAAAGAAGTTTATATGTATGTGTATGTAAAAAGATGTAATATAATAAAGTAGTTAAAGTAATAGAGTAATATATAAAATGTGCAATCTAATAGTAGGTCAAAAATTTAGGTAATAGAAATATTTTAATCAATTTACTTATGTTTGTCTTCATGTTTTCTATTTTTAGATTTGTTTGTTCTTTCTTTTCTCAACATGTAAACTAGACTTTTAACTCAAAAACTCAAAGAAAATCAGAAGTAACGTTAAAATACGTGCATACAAAAGCTTATGCACCTGTTATCTTGTTTTTGTTTTGTTTTGCTTTTGCTTTGTAGATCTGATTTAAACTACCTCGTAACAAGAAGGTATATTAGGCTATGCGAGCCGTAAACGAAAGAGGTGCTAAGGTTTTTACTTTATGTGTGTTTGTTTGCAGTTACTTTATTTAAACCCTTTTTCTTTTACTTGTTTTCTCACTCACCCGAAGATGTTCGATGAAGGCCTTCTCGACGATCCGGTTACGGTGACACACTCTTTTTGTTCTTTATTTTTTTCCAGTATTATTTTATCTTTGTAATTTGAGTTTGGTTGAGTTAGAATTTACTAGTTTTGTGTTATTTATTATTTTTTTGTTTTTCTGTTTAATTTTAACTTTACTTCTTTTTTATGCCATTTATATTTTTCACACTTTTATAAACGTTGTTTTTCGCCAGTAGTGTTTTTGTTGTTGACTAGTGTTTCGTGTTTACTTTTACGGTGCAAATTATGTAGTAGGTACGATTTATGATAGCATAACAAATTAAAGTTATTGGTGGCTGGAACTTTGGTTTTTCCCGAGCACGTTTTCCGTGAGGTTATGTCGCCGTTTTTCCTAGGCCGGAAAAACTTGACCCTGCCGAAAACTAAGGTTTTCCTCGCCTCGTGGTTGCCGCATAAATTTTCCAACCAGGTTGATTTGTATGGTTTCTGGTTACTGCGGTAGTTTGATTTTGGGCAGCCAAAAATAATTTTCCGGCCTGCGGATGTCACCCTGCTCTGCCTCTACCACTAACAGGGTACTGATGATGGGCTTTGTGGTTTTTTTAAACAAATAAACCCTTGGATGCCCAAGAAATCACTGCAAAATGACAATACTCTAATTTTCTGCAATTTTTAAGTATTTGATTCTCACTAAATATTTACCGTGTCTCCCGGGAAAGCGTGTTAGAAACCCAGCAAGCTCGGAATTATTTATTTTTAATTAAATACTTTCTCGATGCTTGCGGATTAACAAAATATGATTTCCTCCTGCACGTGCTGAATTTTCCTTGCCTTTTATTTTTCGCGAGTGGTTAAAAATATACGTTTGGTTGTCTGCGAGGCTCAAATGGAAAAGAACAAAGCTTGCAGCTTTGGATCCGGTAAACCTTCGCGAAACTGATAAGAGATGCATTCGATACGCCGAACTGCATCGCGATAAGATCGAACAGCTGATCTAACCGAGCTTTTATGTTTGGCGCGATCTGAATATCGTAATTATTTTAAAAGCTACCCGCCCGTTTAAACTTATTCTAATAATCATATTTATTTGTCCTAACCATGCGCAGCACAAAACTGGATAATCTGCCATGTCTTACATAGGGAAGATTAGCCTGAAAATTAGTCCTACTGCCGCATATCTTTCGCGTGTACTTTTCCTATTATATTTCCCTGTAAGTCTTCGAGAATATAAGTTGAGCCTCCTACTTTTTCCCGCACCCTCGCCTTAACAAATGAAGGACACAATTTACTAGCTATATTTTTTGCGAAATTGCTCTGAACAAAATTCCTACGAAATACTTCTTGCCCAACTGCATAAGTCACTTCCTTAGATCTCAAATTATATTGCTTCGCTTGTTGCTCATATGCATTTGTTATGTGGTACTTAATATCATTTCTTAATAAAGCTAACTTATCCTCGGTACTAAGCGGACAAACTGATTCTTCTAGCATATTAAGATTGCGTAGTAACGAATATTCGGAGCCATGGGTTATCATTTCCATGCCATAAATAGCTCGATATGGTGAAACCTTAATACTCTGATGAATCGAGTTTCGCAAAGCACAACTAATAGCCGAAATATTCTTATCCCAATCCCTCTGGTCATCCTTAAGATAAGCTCTTATAGCAGATATTATAGACCTATTTACTCGCTCCGACGCATTACTCTGGGGCGAATAGATTGCTGTAAACATATGCCTAACTTGTAAAGACTTTAAAAAAACTTCAAACTCCTTGCTCTTAAATTGTACACCATTGTCACTAATTATTATTTCTGGAACCCCGTAAGCGAAAAAAATCTCGTTTTGCAAATACGTAATAATCGACGGGGCTGTAAACTTCCTAAGGGGGCATAACCAATGAAATTTAGAAAAGTGATCTAAAACAATCAATAATCCTATGAATCCATTTTTGCTTCTGGGATAAGGTCCTAACAAATCTATATACAGTCGTTGAAAGGGTCTTGTAGATTCCGCTTGCTTTCCCATTGGAGGTCGCAAAACAGAATTTGGAGCCTTTGTCATTTTACAAATGTCACACCTGCGAACATAGTCCCTAATCTGCTTAACCATCCCTGGCCAATAACATTGTCTTCTCACAAGGGCTAACGTTTTAGACATCCCTCCGTGAGCAGCAACTACACAATCGTGCGCCCTTGATATTACCTCTTCCGTTAAACTTGATGGTATCCACACCTTCCACATAGTATCTTTTGTCGCTTCCGTCCCATCGTCATGTTCCGTCCGAATGTACACACAGTTATCCGCTATTTTTATATCTGGATATTCCTCTGCCTTTGACAAAATTCGACGTTGAAGATCAAGATATTCAGGATCCTTAAAACACTCTGACTGAAAATCAATCACCGGCCCTATTCCTTCTACAATTGCTACCTCACCTTCATGCAATCGCGACAAAGCGTCGGGCACCACGTGATCCTTCCCTTTTCGATGACTAATAGTGAACCTATATCCTTGCAACTGCATTGCCCATCTAGCGAGCCTGCCTTTTAAATTAGCCTGTCTCATTAACCAAACTAAACTTGCATGATCCGTAATCACTTCGAAATCATGAAGTTCTAGATAACATCGAAATTTTTCTATGGCCATCAAAGCCGCTAAACATTCTCGTTCAGTTACACTGTAGTTCCTTTGCGCTGTATTTAACTTTTTGCTCATATATGCAATCGGCTTCTCCTCCTGTAAATCATTTTGTTGCGTAAGGACTGCTCCAATGCCGTAGTCGCTAGCATCACAATGAAGATAGAACTTTCGAGAGAAGTCTGGGTTCTGTAAAACGGGTGCTGAAGTTAAAACTATTTTAAGCTTCTGAAACGCTCTTTCTGCCTCCTCAGTCCACTGAAACTTTCGTTGTGTTGAAATTAATTGAGTAATTGGGAAAGTCAAATCAGAAAAATTTGGAATAAAGCGCCTATACCAGCCTGCTAAGCCTAAAAACCCTCTAGCTTGCCGTAATGTTTTAGGTACTGGCCAGGATAAGATCGAATCAATTTTCCCCCTATCAGTCGCAATACCTCCATCCCCAATAACATATCCTAAATACCGTGTCTGAGTTACACAAAATTGACTTTTCGAAATATTTAATGTTAAATTTGCCGACCGAAATTGCTCAGCAATTCGTTTCAAAACTACTAGATGATGATCAAATGTATCTGATACCACTACTAAATCATCCAAGTAACCAAAAGTACAATACTTTAAATCTGGTGGAATAAGACTATCCATTAATCTACACATTGTTTGGGGTGCGTTGCATAACCCAAATGGCATAACTTTAAATTGATAAAGAGGACGTCCCGGTATAGTAAACGCAGTAATTGGACGGGCCTCTTTTGCTAACTGGATTTGCCAATAGGCATCTTTTAAATCTAGTTTTGTTATTATATTAGCCTTCGGCATTCTTGAAAATATCCCCTCTATGTTTGGCAACGGGTACGCGTCTTTCATCGTAATGTTGTTGATTTTCCTAGCGTCTAAACAAAGCCTGATTTTTCCTGGTTTTATAACCATCCTCATCGGAGAACTCCACGGACTAGAAGAAGGCTCTATGACATCTAGTTCGAGCATGCGATCTACCTCCTGATATAGTAATTTTTCAACCGCCGGTGAAACTGGATAAAACCTTTGCTTTACCGGTTTTGCGTCTCCTATTTCCATTTCATGTTCAATCCAAGAAGTTCGCCCTAAGCCTTGAGTTTCAAAGTTAGGAAACATTGAAATCACCTGCTTAAGTTGCTGTTGTTGTAGGTCAGTGAGTGGGTAATCGTTACTGTCTGAAACTGTCTTGTCTCTTTTTTCCTGAAAAGTCTCAACACTTGCCACAATCTTAGGTGCTAAATTAAATGCTTTCCAAAAATCTATACCTAAAATTAGACGTTTGGCCAAAGATGGAATAATAAAAATCTTTACGGACTTACTAATGTTATTGTATGTTATATCCACATTAATATTTCCCAGAATTGAATGACCTTTTCCATCCGCAGTTTTGACCATGCCACCCATTCGCTTGAATGTCGGATACTTTTCCCAATTAATGGTCGCCAGATCCGAACCTACACAAGTAATGTTTGCTCCTGTATCCAATAATCCCAGTTCTTGAAAGTCTAAGAACGACACTGCAGCATAAAATCGCCCATCCTCCTCGCAATTAACAATAGCTGATACCAATAGTTTTTTTGTCTTTTTTACGTCTTGCCAAAATTTTCGTGCTCTAATCGCCGACTTTTTCTTAGGTTTCTCTTCCGAACTTCCAAAAATTCTTTCTCGTGCTAATTCATATTCCCGTAGTCGTACTTCATATGGTTTGTTTCTATGCCCTATCCCTGAATTTTCAGAAATAGCCTTTTCCTTAACCTCACTACTTAAATTAAAAATTTTCTTTCCCGCTGATTGTAATTTTACAGTTTGTTGATGAAGGGGCCTAACGCTATCCGATATATGATCGATCACTTCCTCCACTTCCGAGTCTTTACCCTCTACTTTGGGACCATTCGCCGGGATTGATCGTATGGGCCCTTTATCCGGTTTTCCGCAATTTTACTTAAACATTTAGGGCACTTTGGTGTATAAACATTCTTGTCCCCGCATCTATAACAGAATATAGTTTTCGGTTGCAAACACATCTTCCAAATGTGACCCTCCTCATCACAGTTCCAGCATCGTAAGATACGATTAGCCATCTGCACTGCATCGATTTCGTCTGATGTGCCACTTATCTGGTCCTGTTCCTCCTCCTCTTCTAGAGCCGAAATATTTTTTAGCTTGCCACTGTTACCAAAACCCCTCTTAGGCATTCTCGCTCCTGCTTGTTCCGCAATTAAGTTTTCTCTCATACGACACATTTTCCGTAGCTGACCAACAGATGAAATTTCTTCAAACAAAAGTTGATGCCTAATTTCCATACGAAGATTTCGAACGAGCAGTTTGATCAACCGCGGTTCTCCTAACGGTACAGTTAACCTTGATGCAATACTCATTACATTGTCATAGTATTCATCGAATGTTTCCCCTAGTTCCTGTTTCCTGCCACGCATTTCCTCTTCGATTTCGTCGTCCGTCCGATAGTCACCGTATTGTTTTTCTAACGCGATACAAAACTTATACCACTTTATATGCACTACCTCCTTTCGATATTGCCAATACCATTCTCTTGCCTTGCCTGCTAGCAATATATGCAAATTTTTACATATAGCCTTGAAATCACCTCTAAGACAGTCATGCGTAAAAGCACGAAGTCTATATAAGAACTCGTCAACTGCCAGTCCTTTTGTTGCTCCATCAAATCTTAAGTTCCAGTTTTGAATAAGATGCGTCACCTTCTCTGGACTCAATCCACAAGATACCTGGATATCTTCACTACTTTCACTATCTGATTCTCGCGCCTGTTCATTTCCCCTATTTAAATCTCTTCTGACACCGATACCTGCATTATTTGTAGATGAGGCGTTGTTTCCGTTTGAAAAAGCTACTAGCTTGGCTTCAATAAACCCTTCCAGCTGCTTTAAAATCGACGATAAATTTATATCCCCAGAGTTACCTGTATGTTGTGAAAACTGTGGTTCTAGATCCCTGGCTGCCAATACCTTTTTGTTTTGGTCGAATCGTTGGAATCCCTCCAGTTGCTCTGTCAACATTTCCCTGCTATTAAAGCTCGACCTTCGCCTACTATCATGCCCTGAGTTACTAAACCTGTCTTCATGCTGTAAAGATTCCTGTTCTCGTCCTCTAGCTCCATTTTGACCATGTTTTGAAGCGTTTCGGGGTCTGCCTGGTGGTTTTCTCTTTTCCTGTGGTTTAAAGATACTTTCGCTGCCATCTGTTTTAGTTCGATTTTCCCGTCTACCCCGCGTATTATGGATTTTCGGAATGGTGCCTGTCTTTGTTGGATTTCCACCTCCTGCACCTCCTGGAGTATTTGTATCCGCCGAACCCACATGGACTGCTCTTAAATCCTTTAAGCTGACTAACTTTTTGCACACTTGACATTCATTATGCACTTCGATATGAGGCGTAATGCATGTTTTGTGAAAAAGGTGTTCACATGGAGTAACTGCACAGTCTCCCTCCTTAGCTATGGCCTCCTTGCAAATTGTGCACCGGTATTCCGCTTCCAAAACCATGGTTCGATTCCTATCCAATTGATTGTCTCGACTGACCTTGGGACTTCGACCCACAAAAGCCATATTTCGTTAAATCAGATTTAGTTATTTAAAAAAAATATTTTACTACTTTTCTTGAATTTATTTTTTTTGTTTTGTTTTTATATTATTCAATATAATTGTTTGTTTTGATGCTTGGTTTCCTATCCATAATGTTCCAAAACAAGGGTAAAAAAAATTAGAATTTTATTGCTTCTATCCATCGAGCTAAAGAAATAAAGAAGAAAGATTAAAGTTGAAATAAAACTGCCTGCCTTTGCTGTGAACTTTCTCTATTGCGTACTATTATTGGTATATGACCACCGATCAATGTATTCGCCGTAGAGGATCATCAGCTGTCTGAGCAAGTTTAAATCACAAAGAAGAATGAAAATCATAGCCCTTTTTATGGGTTTATCCAAGGTGCCTCCCAGTTACAAACAATCGCTAAGCTCAAAACTCGAAATACTCAACTTTTGATATTCATTAGCGGAGTGCACTAGTATCCCCTTGGTATTCCCTTATTAGCTACTAACAAAAATTTCAGTACAAAAAAACAAAAGAAACTTTATGCTGCTAAAGTTGGATCTACTATCCCAAACTCTATTTCAGCAAGTTCCAAAAATCACATAACCTTTATGTTATTGTTTCAGAAGCCCTCTTGATTATTCCCTGATAAAGCAGAAACTATATTAGTACCGGATTTATAAGCTTAAGCCTCGCGGTAAAGCTCGGTCTCCGCCAATCCTCTACTTCGCTTGGTTTACACCTACCTCCGTGTACCAAATTAAGAAAAAAAAACGATGGAATTTTTAAATGAGGAAACTAAATTAAACCATAGACAGTCTAACCCAGTATTGCCCCACGTTGGGCGCCAAAATATGTAACATCCTTGAGTATCCTGTCGGCAGAGAAGAAGGTCTGTGGGACACGACTAGCAAAAACAGCCTGTGGGGGGGTTCTTGACCCATTCCAACTCCAACCTCAAGTTCATATTTAAAATAAATCCCATGCCTGTTGAAAACGATACACACACCACTCGATAATATAAACAAACCCATTCTAATTAATTTCGTCACCTGACCCACTCTAAGATTAACTTAGTCGAGTCAGCTGAGGCTGCATGATGTTGTTGCAGCAGCGCGTCACAACCCTCCCGACCTTTGAGCTTTTCTGCACGCATAATGTTATTGAAAAACTCCCGAACGCAAATGCTTTTTTTACCCCTTCTTCTTCACATTACTTCAAGGAAACACGATAAAATTTAGTATTCCATAATATTCAATATAATGTTTCTCATTTCAAAATAAATTTTAATACACTAGGCATTGCCATATAATATTACACTAATTTCTTTCATACTCTTCTCTTCCTTTCATATTTTCTTTTTTAATTCATTATAATTTTGCTTAATATATAGTTCGATTAATTTTCTATCAACCTACTAGCTATGTTTCTCCTAAAATATAATCTCCAAAAACTTCATTCTTAATCCATACTTAATTCATTATCGTTAACTAGCTTTTAATTCATGTTGTTTACGTTTCGTTTTCTTATCGTTTGACTTTTGGTTTTACATTTTTCGATTTGCTTTTGGTTTTACATTTTCAATATATTCGTTTAAATTCTCACACTATTTCAACAACAAAATTCACAACCAGCTGAAAAAGAAGTTTATATGTATGTGTATGTAAAAAGATGTAATATAATAAGGTAGTTAAAGTAATATAGTAATATATAAAATGTGCAATCTAATAGTAGGTCAAAAATTTAGGTAATAGAAATATTTTAATCATTTTACTTATGTTTGTCTTCATGTTTTCTATTTTTAGATTTGTTTGTTTCTTTTTTTTTCAACAAGTAAACTAGAACTTTCAACTCCAAAACTCAAAGAAAATCAGAAGTAACGTTAAAATACGTGCATACAAAAGCTTATGCACCTGTTATCTTGTTTTTGTTTTGTTTTGCTTTTGCTTTGTAGATCTGATTTAAACTACCTCGTAACAAGAAGGTATATTAGGCTATGCGAGCCGCAAACGAAAGAGGTGCTAGGGTTTTTACTTTATGTGTGTTTGTTTGCAGTTACTTTATTTAAACCCTTTTTCTTTTACTTGGTTTCTCACTCACCCGAAGATGTTCGATGAAGGCCTTCTCGACGATCCGGTTACGGTGACACACTCTTTTTGTTCTTTATTTTTTTTCAGTATTATTTTATCTTTGTAATTTGAGTTTGGTTGAGTTAGAATTTACTAGTTTTGTGTTATTTATTATTTTTTTGTTTTTCTGTTTAATTTTAACTTTACTTCTTTTTTATGCCATTTATATTTTTCACACTTTTATAAACGTTGTTTTTCGCCAGTAGTGTTTTTGTTGTTGACTAGTGTTTCGTGTTTACTTTTACGGTGCAAATTATGTAGTAGGTACGATTTATGATAGCATAACAAATTAAAGTTATTGGTGGCTGGAACTTTGGTTTTTATTCACACGTTTTCCGGGAGGTTATGTCGCCGTTTTCCTAGGTTGGGAAAACTTGACCCTGCCGAAAGCTAAGTTTTTCCTCGCCTCGTGGTTGCCGCATAAATTTTCCAACCAGGTTGATTTGTATGGTTTCTGGTTACTGCTGGAGTTTGATTTTGGGCAGCCAAAAATAATTTTCCGGCCTGCGGATGTCTCCCTGCCTGAAGTTAATTTATTTAATTAGTTTCAGTCTTTTTCGCCGTTTCACTAGAAATTCTCACCTGCCTCTGCCACTAACAGGGTACTGATGATGGGCTTTGTGGTTTCTTAAACAAATAAACCCTTGTATGCCCAAGAAATCACTGCAAAATGACAATACTTCTAATTTTCTGCAATTTTTTAAGTATTTGATTTTCACTAAATGTTTACCGTGTCTCCCAGGAAAGCGTGTAAGAAACCCAGCAAGCTCGGAATTATTTATTTTTAATTAAATACTTTCTCGATGCTTGCGGATTAACAAAATATGATTTCCTCCTGCACGTGCTGAATTTTCCTTGCCTTTTATTTTTCGCGAGTGGTTAAAAATATACGTTTGGTTGTCTGCGAGGCTCAAATGGAAAAGAATAAAGCTTGCAGCTTTGGATCCGGTAAACCTTCCAGAAACTGATAAGAGATGCATTCGATACGCCGAACTGCATCGCGATAAGATCGAACAGCTGACTCTAACCGAGCCAAATTCAATTTATGAAAACATTTGGATACTGCGATTTGATAACATGAATAAATCAAGTAAGCCATTGGAAAACACTGCATAAAAAAAATGGATATCAATACTTTTTTAAACTATTTTACACAATTTGTATAAAACAAATAACAAAACATAAATAAAAAATATTTGTATAAAAATATTGATTAAGTTACGTCCGGGAAAGGTTTAAAGGTGTTTTTCGGCCCTTTGATATTGGATTTCTTGAAATCTTTGCCCAATGGAGAAGGATGTGGTCGATTTCAGAACACCGAGATCTATAAGACCAGTATTGTTCCATTATTGTTCTTTTAAGGCTGTTGCACAGAGAAATCTTTATTTTAAACAAATACAAATCTTTCGTTTGGCTGTAAGTACCAAATGCCAATTTAATTCCCTTGTGTCTTAGTTAAAAATTGTTCTTAAAACGGTAAATCATTGAACTTCTGAATAGATATTTAAACTCGGCCTTTTTTGACCTAAGTCCACCTCTTTTTTGCTAATATGCCAAAACAGTCTGAAAGCTTCTATTTTTATTAATCTATTTCCAAAATTTCACGATTTTTAGATCGCAAACCTCCAAGAAACCTAAAAAACCTAAACAAAACCTTTTTTGACCTATTTTGACCTAAAAAAATAGGTCAAAATATGCTGAGCATATTCCTTAACCTTTTTTGACCTAAAAATTAGCATATTTATGATATGCCGATATATTCTGAAACCTACTATTTTTATTAGTCTATTTCCAAAATTTCACTTTTTTTGGACCGCAAACAAAAAAAAACCTAAAATCCGATGTCATAAGTTATGACTTGTGGGGATACATGAACCAGTACTTGTGGGGAAAGGCTAAACCACGAAAACAGACGACTCGAGGAAGAAAACGAGGGAGGAGTATCATTGCCACTGACTCACCGCAGAAAAATTGATCGCCAAAAAGCACAATCAAAAGACTCAAGAAAACCTTCGAAAAAATAAAGAAAAAAAAAAATAAATAAATAGCAAATTTGTAATGTTTGATTCCATGCTGTAAATGTGCAATGTTTATATTTGAACAGAAAAAAGGCATGAACAAAGAAATAAATTACACTTTTTTTATACAATTGTAGTTTTTGTGTTATCCTGAAAGGTCCACGGGTGGGGATACTTGAACCATTCGAGACAAAAATTTAAAATGCTCATAAAGTTAAAAAAACGTGATATATTATTTTCACAAAATACTTTAAATGCAAAGGAATGAATGCTCTTTTAGATTCCTATAAACAGCAGACCCTAACGTCGAATTGTTCAGACATAATAATGTTCAACAAAAAAAGTGGTTCACCTATCCCCACTCTCCCCTATGGGGCAGGGGTATGCACTAAGATTTTTTTTTTTTCTAACATTTTATAGCAGCACAACTTAAAGAACTTTCGTTATTCATTATAATTTCGGCATACCGAAAGCGATAAGCATTTCTCTTAGAGGGTTTTTTATATCTTACGCTGCCCTTTTTTACTTGAGCGAAAATTTGTCGAGACCTGTTAAAACGCTGTTCTTCTCTGTGATATAAATATCTTCATGGACTATTTCTCTTGGATATTTGGGGATAGGTGTTGGTTGGATTTCGCCCTTTGGCGGATGCCTATCGTATTTACAGCTCTGGCAGGATTGAACTATTGGTTGAATTTTCTTTTGAGCTTGCGGGAAAAAATAATTCTTAAGTATTTGTATTTTGTTTTCATTCGCATTTTTATGCGCTCTCTTGTGTTCGATGATTATTTTTTGTTTTGTTGTAGTTCCGACGTGACTTGATTTTGCGTGAACCTTACTTAATAAAAACTGATATATGTGGAATAATTATTTTGTATTTTTCCCATTAGCTCTTCGGAAGTAAAAATTTCTTTTATTAATTTGGGGTCTTGTCTGGGGCCCTAGACAGTGCGTCAGCTACCACATTAGCAACTCCTGGCTTGTATTTTATTTTGTGAAAATATATTATTTTATTTTCCCCAATAAGGTCTCTCCATCGTTTTAGTTTCGCGTTATGGATATTGACACTATTTGAAAAACTTAGGGGCTGGTGGTCTGTGAATATTACAACTTTCGAAAGATAATGTCTTAGGCTTTAAAAGCCCACACAATAGATAATATTTCTCTTTCGTTTGTTGCTTAATTTTCTTCGGTTTTTGAGAGTGTACTATGGTTTTCTTTTAAAGCAGCGCCTATCGCATTACTTGACGCGTCGGTTGTAAGCTGAAATTCTTTTCCAAAATCTGGGCATGCCAGGGTGACTTCTGGAGAAATGAGTGTATTTTTTAATTTTTCAAACGCATTTATTGCTTATTTGTCCAAGTTTATAGCTGTTCTACTTGATTTATTTTTTTCTTCTCCTCGGAGGAGAATTTTTAGAGGTTTGGCTATTTTTGCATAATCTCTTATGAACCTCTTATAATATCCTGTCATGCTCAAGAAGGTTTAACGTTTTCGGGACCGGAAAATTTCAAACTGCTTTTATTTTGTCAATATTTGTCTTAGCTCCGTCTTGTGAGATTGTATACCCTAAAAAATCTACTTCGGTTTTGAAAAAATTACATTTCTCTATTTGTACCCTCATATTTGCGTTTTGTAAGGTTGAAAATACTTTTTCGAGGTTCTGACCGTGTTCTATTTCGTTTTTGCTAAAAACGATTTTGTCTTCAACGTACACAAAGCAAATTTTCCCTATGTATTCCCTCAGGATGTCGTGAAAGGCTCTTTGGAATATAGATGGTGAGTTTTTGAGACCAAATGGAAGCCTGGTGATTTCATATTTTCCACCGTTTACTGCAAAGGTTGTTTTTTCGATATCCGTGCCTTTAAGTGGGATTTGATGAAATTGAAATTGAAAAATATTTGTTATACCCCCGACTTGGTAGGTCGGCTTAACTTTTCTGTGCCAAGTAGATTTACTAGAAATTATACACCCTTAATATTAAACCATTGTAGATCTAATTATGACTTGCGTGAGCCTTTCAGAGTATTGTGTTCTGACTATAATAGACTTTATCCTATAATCTCATATTCTGACTCTCTGCCGCTCTTAAAACGACTTATACTAACTTCGTTAGCACAAATTTAGATCCTACTTTTTTCCTCGGACTTTTATCTATATTTTCATAACTCGCGTCTATCTTCTCTCGAATCGTGCCGTACGATACACGGCTGCGCCCCCCGGTCGGTTGGGCGGGTATAAAGGCCGTGAGACTACGCGCGTAAATAAAAAAAAAAAAAAAGTCCCCTAGTTGGATTGCATTTTTTAGATATAACATTGAAAAACATTTGTTATCTCCTAGTTGTGCAAAAATTTCACCGATTTCTGGAATAGGGTACCGATCTGAGATAGTAACGCCGTTGAGTTTCCTATAATCTATTACCAATTATCTGACGGACCTGACTTTTTTGGAACTACCCAAACGGGTGCATTATACGGAGAACGTGAAGGTCTAATAATGCCATATTCGAGCATTTCATTTATCTGTTTTTCTACTTCCGGTCATAGTGAAGCTGGATATGGGTAGTGTTTTCAATAAACTAGGGAGTCTGATGAAGTTGTTTTTTCTTCTTCTACTTTAGTTGTGTATGCTTATTTCGTGTCTTTTTGTGGCGGTGAACAAGACTCGATCATGTGACTGACTTGTGGTCCTATTGTGTTACGGGGTTAGGTGGGTTTCGCAAAACTGTGTTTTCAAAGTCGCTTGTCAAAATTTCTGGAAAACTACTCAACCGATCTTGATGAAATTTTGCACAGGCCTTCGAGATACGATTATCTCGTACTTGAAGGAAGGATTTTTTTTCGTTGACAACAACTATTTTAAAAAAAATAATAATTTACAAAAATTTCACCAATTTTTGAATTTTTTTTGAAAAAAGGTCTTTTAAAAATCCAATTTTCACTTATTTGGATTTCCTTTGTTCAGATACGAGTTTTAGGTCTGTACTAAAAGAAAAAATTTGGTTTTTTAATTTCAAATGATTCTGTCAGGAATTGTGCTGACAACGCGAACGCACCTTTTTTCGAAGGGTCACCGGAAATGACGTCATAATGGCTGACCGCTGAATATATATATTTTTTTTAATTAAAAAATTCTTCTTCTAATATGTTTGTGTAAGAAACTTAAAAGTTATTATAAAATATTTCATTCTTTATATAAAAAAAAAAATTGTTGAAAATGTGTATTTTTTTGCCCAGGAAACCTACCTAACTCCTTAACGGCTTGTGCGGCTAATTGGTGAATTTAAATTTTCCGTTTATTTTTAAGAACTAATGTACCGCTTTTGACATCTATAATTGCGCCTAATAATTTCATTGTATCGTTACCTAATATGCCATTGAATGTTTTTAGTGTATCTAGTAAAAAAAATTACATTGGAGAATCTGAGATATTGGAAAGTTTAAGAATCGTGTGTTGGGTTATTTCGTAGTTGCCTCCCACTAAACTGACTGAACAGTTTTTTTCGTTTTATTTAGTGTTTGGTACCAGTTGTGCTTGGATGTAGTTCCGGTTTGAGCCTGTATCGATTAAGAATTTTAAGATTTTTCCGTTCCCCGTCGTTACTTTAAAATAAGGTAGTGAGGAACGATTTATTCTAAAAAAAAAAAGCTCGGACATGACTATGTACTCTTGCTGTTCGGTATCAGTTTGCCAAGTTAATTCTTCTTGAAGTTCGCCTATATTATTCTGTTCTGCCATTTCATAATAATCCTGCTCTACACTAGTTGTATCTTCTTGCGTTTTCTGTTGTGTAGTAGTTTCCGGCTCGGTTTGAATATGAAATTGTCTTGGCATCTTGCTAGTGTTTTGAACATTAGAAGTGCTAAGGGGTCGTTTCCCAGAATAATCGTTGTTCGCCGGCTTATTGATATAGTTAATATGACGCGAACGAATTGATTGATCAACCTTCGTAAGGTACTGCTTTTGGTTTGGCCTCCCGGTGTCGGAGAGATACTGGGTATTAAAGGTCTTGCTTGGTCTGAATTAGCTTGATTGCAAAAACTAGGCTGGGTGGTTTGCGTCAAAGGGGATTCCTCGGTTGCGATAACTACTTGCATTTGTTTAGGATTGTGGCATAAATAGGTGTTTGGTTGTTTCTAGTGGTCTGGTTCTCAAGCAAACTGCATAGATGTAGTGCATGGCCTAAGTCGTGCGGTTCTTTGATTGCTAACAGTTGAGCTAGATTTCCATTTAGGCCTCTTACAAAAGTTTCTAAAACTTTTTCCCTATACGTGGTTGTTAATGATTGCATGGTCTCCTGTGAAACATCCAGGTTACTAACTTGGTTCAGGATTAGGGATAGCTGTTGGTAGACTGTTTGGTAGAACTCAACTATAGTATTGTTTCCTTGAGCAAGAGCATAGAGCTGGTATTCTAAAGTTTTTAGGTCTCGTTGGTCGGCAAAATGCGCCGTTAGGCATTTCGAAATAGCTGTCCTGTCGAGTGGGGTGTTGTGTGATTCTAACACTGCTTCTGCCTGTCCAGTAATTTTATCGCGGATTGCCAAAATAATGACGTAATTTTTTCGCCAACCAATTGAACTTTCATAAATTTTTAAAACTCTTTCATGGAGTGCAGTGGCTTGATCTCCGTAGGGCACAAGATTGTAGAAATGGTAGGATGAGTGGTTGAGGCGGAGGCGAGTGTCATGAACAGATAGTTGAACTAGGAGTTCAATTAGCATTTTTGCTAATCACCGCCTTGTGACTTAATAACTCCAAACGATTCTCTGATGACTTTGTAACTCTAATGACTTTTGTAACTTTGTTTGGCTGCAATTGTATGTAATTGTCTCGGTCTCAGTTTTACTTCGGATTGGCGGCGACGGTAGGGCAAATTAGGTGTATGGTTTTTCTGGAGTACATTTTGAAGGTGTTAATCAAATGTACAGTATCTGTCTTTGTCGCTTCTGGCCCAGCTGCCTAAAGAGCTTCTGATAGGGACTACTGTTTCGACCGGCGCGCTTAGATTTGGATGAGCCCTTCACAACAGATGCTTTGTGCTGGTGGGTGATAGTTTCTCAATGTAGTTTCGTTCTGCTTTTTCTTTTTCATTCTTTAGAGCCCTGGTGAGGCTGCGACCAGCCTCCTCTAAACATTGTTTTGAGGATGGCGATTTGCTGGTTTGCCAAGCACGTCTCAAATGTATTTTCTCTAGGACAAGCTGTTCGATTTCAAGATTAGTTTTGTATGGTTTGGTGTGCACATCCCTGCCTTGTGGTGTAGAAATTTTGGATGCTGCGACTTGTACAGAGTCCACTGCATCAGTATATCAATTGATGTGGAATCTTACAAACTTTTTGTGTATTAAACCCTTCTGTGAGCGGAAGGTTTTAAAACGTTGTAGGGAGATCAACTTTCGGGGAATGCTCTTAAAAATATATGTAGCTACAAACAACAACAGAAAAGTTATGACGAGCACAAATTCGGGAAGTTCATTGTGCCGAGGAAGTCTTCAGATACAGATACAGATACCGAAACGGATACAGATATATTTTCGGGCTGGCAACCAAAGTTAAGGCCAAGGAATTTTGCAAGTAATTTATTGCAGTCAAATGGAAATGGTAAACAAATCGCGATAAGCTAATTTGATAAAGCAGTTTGATCGATCCGTCAACAGGCACTGGAAAGCGTCTCCGCAACAACACGGGCGCCGCTAACGAACGCCTCTCCGATGCCATCTCCCCCCAAATGTTGGAGCTGCTGAAGGTGCACCTCCAAGAGCAGACTCAGCAGATGTAAACCGTTGTACAAGAGGCGGAGCAGCGGATCATCGATGGACTTTCAAAGCGTATTGATTTGATCTCCGATAAGGTCAAACGCGTGGTTGTACGGGTCACGAGCCTGGAGCTCGAAGTGGCCGACCTGCGCTCACATAGAGAGCAGATGCAAGAACGGACAAATAATCTGGAGCGGGAGGTTGGAGAACTGCGCGCACTGCGGGACAGAGTGGGAGGAGTAGAGACCAAATTGGCCGCTCAACACATGGTAAACAACGCAAGTGAGTTACGTATGCACGGAGTACCTTACATGGAAGGAGAAAACCTTAAAACGTATTTTAACCAATTGTGCTTCTCACTTAAACTCGCGGCACCGCCTAGAATCCGAGATATTTACCGAGCACGGAAGACACAGAATACTACGGTCGACCCGATTATTCTGATAAAGCTTGATTCTGTCCGAGAAAAAATAGCTTTGTTACGCTCCATAGGGTCTTACCGGCGCGCGACAAAACAACAACTAAGCTTGCGCATGATGGGCCTCGATTCAACGGCAGCGGTGTACGTGAATGAGCAGCTCTTAAGAGAGCTCTTACCTTAATTTTAAAGAGGCGATGCGTTTGAAAAAGATCAAAACCCTCAACGCTGTTTTTACCCGCGGTGGTTTAGTCCACGTCCGATGCACTGGACGGGAGAACTATTTTCGGATTGAGCGAATGGATGAACTGTCGGCGCTTGCTCAAGAGCATGAAGTCGGCACTCTTCACTCCTCCCCTCTCTCTTCCAACTCCTCAACATTACCTACAAACGAAACTGAAAGTGGAACTGCAGCCAACGGAAATAGAGTTGGGCTTCGCTCTTAATTTTTTCTTAATTTATGTCTCTTACCGTTTATTTAAAATTAAAATTATATTTATTATTATTATGGTGTGTACGTTACGTTCTTTTTTCTATTTTAACTTAGCATTTCACTATGGCGCTCAACAGTTTGATTACTATAAAGAAAAACCAAAATGGGAGATGAATCCTATATAGGAACAGCAGGGGCAAGCAGTCATGCAATGATAAACTTTTTAAGTAGTAAACAAATGGGTCTAAAAGTATGTCACATAAATGCCCAAAGCTTAACAAAGAAAATGGATTAGTTTAATAATATGTTTGTCCGTTCTAATGTGGATGTTATTTGCGTTTCAGAAACATGGTTTGTCCCGGGTATGTCTGACCTTATTGTTGATTGTTGCGGATATAATTTATTTCGATCTGATCGTGATGGCCACGGAGGGGGTGTTGCAATTTACGTTAACCAAAGACTGAACTCAAAATATATTTGTAGCCAGCAGGATGGTAGTGCAATCGAGTACATATTTCTTCAAATCACATCTAACAAAAATTCTTCAAAACTCCTAGTTGGCTGTCTCTACAGACCAAATAGAACAGTGCCTTACTCCGATGAAATCGACATGTTGGCAAACTTAAGTTTACAGTATACCGACATCATTCTAGCAGGTGACCTTAATAGCAACATGTTAGTTGAGCATCACCTCTCGGATAACATGGCAGCACTAGGACTGCATCTGGTTAACTCAAGCTACGCGACCCATTTCGCAAGCACAACTGAAACGTTGTTGGACGTATTTTTTGTTAACAACAATTCTAAGATCCTCCTATATGACCAAATTTCAGTTCCGGTATTTTCAAAACATGACCTAATTTTTTTAACATATAATCTTGACATTCAAAATAATGATCTTCCATAGAATATAGAGACTTAAAAAACCTAGATATGAGGAAACTATCAACCGAGTTTCATTCATGTGACTGGAATTCAATCTATTCCATGACCTCGGTGGACTCACAAGTCAACAAATTACAGTCCAGTGTTGTCCAAATTTATAACAAACTAGTCCCACTACGTAAGAAGTCCTTTAAACCTAGTCAACAACCCTGGTTCGATGAAAGTATTGAAAATATAATAAAGATGAGAAACCTGGCATACAACAAGTGGAAAAGATATAGGACAAGTTATCTGTATGAAAAATTCAGGAAACTACGTGCGAAGGTCCATACGTCATTAGTTCAGGCCAAACGCTTACACTACCGCTCAAAGTTTGAAGAAGCCATAAATACCAAACAAACTTGGTCAGTCCTAAAAACCCTTGGAATTGGAAAGAAACCCATAACCCATCAATCACACATTGATGTTAACCACCTCAATAATTTATTCGTTAATGTCCCAGTACCTGATATTGTTTCTAACTCGTACCTGAACACAACTCCTTTACCCAATTGTGATAATAGGTTTAGCTTTATGTGTGTTAATCAATGTGATGTCCTTGAAGCCATACTCAAAGTAAAATCAAACGCCACAGGCTTAGACGATATAAATCCAAAATTTTTCAAAATTCTTCTCCCTCAAATTTTACCACATGTTACCTATATTTTTAACTCTGCCATCACTTTTTCGACCTTCCCTGATTTGTGGAAAGTAACAAAAATTATACCAGTACCTAAAGGCAACGATGAGTACAGGCCCATTGCCATTCTTCCCTATCTTTCCAAAGCTTTCGAGCAAATAATGGCATCCCAGATAAAAAAATTTACTTTGCACAACAATCTTATGTTTAATTTTCAGTCTGGGTTTCGTCCATTTAGAAGCTGCACAACAGCTATAATAAAGATCTATTAGGAAAGAAGTTGACAACAGTCAAGTGACACCTCTCACACTCCTCGATTTCAGCAAAGCTTTCGATACGGTAAACCATCAAATTCTGTGCAATAAACTGACGAACCTTTTTAATTTTTCCGACACCTCTATTAAACTTTTATCGTCCTATCTAGTAATCGTCATCAATGTGTTGTCGCGTCATTTTGTGCGTCTTCATTTCTGTGTACTACGCGGGGTGTACCGCAAGGATCTGTTTTGGGCCCAATCTTGTTTTCAATGTATGTAAATGATCTTCCAACTGTAGTGTCCCATAGTAAAGTCCATATGTATGCTGATGATGTGCAATTGTATGTTAGTGGAAATCTATGTCGTATTAATGACTGTATTCGTGATTGTAATTCTGACCTTCAATGTATTAGCCAATGGGCACGTGCAAATGGTCTAGCTTTAAACCCCAAAAAATTAAAATGTATGGTTATTTATAAGAAAAAAATTAAAACTGAAAGTCTACAGCCAGTCCTCATTGATAATGCAACACTATCCTATGTCGACCACGGAGTTAACCTTGGGTTCACTTTCAACAGCACCTTAACCTGGAACGACCACATAAATAGAGCAGTGGGGAAAACGTACGGACTGTTAAGACAACTTAACGTAAGTAAGCAATATCTTCCACCCGAAATCCGAATTTTACTAGCAAAGACCTATCTGACTCCATCTCTACTGCATGGCGTTGTTTTTGGGAACTGTGATGCTGCCAGTTTTAGGAAAATTAATGTAGCATTCAATAATATTGCACGATATATATTTAACTTGAAGCCCCGGGACCATATTTCTGAATACGCCAAAAAAAAATATCAATTGGATTTAAAATCTGTAATCGACCGAATAACCCTTAAAATGCTACATAAAATATTTACACTAGGGAACCGTCGTACCTGTTTTCTGAGTTAAGCTTCAGCGCATCTCTGAGAACAAATAATTTAATTGCAAATCGGACTAAATTGTCAAGTTCCTCGTACCATTTTTTTGTTAATGCTGCTCGTCTCTGGAACCAGCTCCCACACAGTTTAAAATCTATAAATAGCGCCAAAAAATTTAAACTTAGCCTAACCACACACCTTATTTCAAAATCAACCCAATTATAGTTCTTAATGTAAATTCAAATAATTATTAATCTTAAATCAAAACAATTTGTAATTTATAATAGGTATATTGTAATACCATGTTATAACACAACTTGACTAGCACATTAAATTAAGAGTTTTTTACTTGTAGTGCTACGATGCAAAATAAAGAAATAATAATAAAAAAAAAAAAAAAAAAATGCGAAAATCATTCAATTTGCAGATAACTATCGTTGACGTGACGTGTATATTACTATCTATCATTAGTACAAACGAATAATATATAAACCTGAAGACAGAGAAAAGATAAAATAGATGCATTTCGATAAGGAAATAGTTTATTATAATATTATTATAATGTTTTTTTAACACATAAATGTAAACATTTTTTTTTTTACTACATATGCATTTTATTTATTGGATCTTCTCTGAATTGAGACTAACAATAAGTATATAAAATCTTAAATTAAAAAGCAATCTGACAGTCAAGATGACTGACGCAAGATTAAAGGGCTCTAATAACTATTGCTGAGCTGGAAGGTCATTTCGTTGCAATCGGGTCCGGTTGGAAACCCTGGCTAGGCCCCTGGCGAGCTGGTTTGGATGAGAAGTTAGCTTGGTGTGTAGGACGCTTTTTGTTTTGATATTTCTTCTTTTACGGGTAGAATGCCAAGATCTCTGTGGATGTTGTCGTTCCGAACATACCAAGGTGCCCCAGTGATAGTTCTCAGGATTTTTGATTGTGCTCGCTGAATAATGTCGATGTTGCTACTGCTTGCGTTTCCCCACAACTGGGAGCCGTAAGTCCAGACTGGCTTAAGCGTTGAATTGTAGAGCAGGACCTTGAAGTCCAGGCAGAGGGGGGAGCGAGCGTTTATAAGCCAATGGAGGCTATTGGACTTTAATTTGAGATGAATTTTCTTAGCTTCGATATGTCTCCGCCATATAAGTCTCCTGTCTAGGTGAACGCCAAGGTACGTTACATCGTCAGCTTGTGGAAGTGGCGTGTTATTCAGAGTTAGCGGGGGACACGTTTGTCTGTTAAGAGTAAACGTTATGTGTTTACACTTTTGCGCATTTATTTTTATACGCCAGTCTGATAATCACCTCTCCACTACCACGAGATGATCAGCTAGTAGTGCTGTTGCCTGAATTGGGCATTTGGACCGACTTATGATCGCTGTATCGTCTGCTAATTTAGAAGTAGTTAGCCGCTCGTTCGTGGAAATATCTGCGGTGTAAAGGAGAAATAGAGTTGGACCAAGGGCGCTACCTTGGGGAACTCCAGCCTCTATAGTGTAATCGTCGGATGTTGTAGTGTTGCATCTCACGGCGAACTCTCTGTTGTAAAGGTACGATTCAAGTATCCTGTGAGTGTTTTCCGGCAGAATAGTTCTGATTTTATGCATAAGGCCATCAAGCCAGACTCGATCGAAAGCCTGTGCAACGTCGAGGAATACCGCACTGCAGTATTCCCGATATTCGAATGCAGTCCGTATATCTGTTGTTAATCTGTTGACTTGCTCTATTGTTCCATGGCTTTCTCGAAAGCCAAATTGATGTGCCGGAATAACGTTCTGCTCTTTCAGATATGGGATTATCCGTGTCAAAAGGCATTTTTCGAGCGGTTTTGGCAGACACAAGAGTAAACTTATCGGTCTGTATGAAGCTGGTATTGTGTGATCTTTTCCTGGCTTTGGGATGTAAACATAAACTTTTTTATTTGCGATACTCCAAGAGTAAGCAAATACTGTAAACGTTGAAATGTCTTTCTGTCCGTCCGTCCGTCCGTCCGCACAAACATCGAGATCTCGGGAACTATAAGAGCTAGAACCACAAAATGTTGCACAAAGACTTCTATAAGCAAAGCGCAAATCAAGTTTGTTTCAAAACCTGACCACGCCCGTTTTTACGCCCACAAACCGCGAAACTCTGTGGTGTCAACATTTTTAATGCTAGAGAAAAGTGGCTCTTATAAATGTTGTTTGTATTGAAAATATCTACCCAAATATCTAAAAATTGTCTGGAAATTTTCAAGAAATTGTGTATACAAGTGCGTTAAAAATTTGTATTGCGCTCGAAAGTAGAATACCCTTTTTTTGAAGAGGGCTACCGCCTAACGCTTATTTTTTGTTTTCTGTTTTTAAAGAGTATCGCAAATCTTATAGTCGGGAAACCCGACTATAGCGTTCTTTCTTGTTTTTTTATAAATAAGAATATTTTCTTGTGAACATTTTGTTTTTTCTAACTAGTTTAGTGAGTAAATGTGTTGTGTGTTACCAAAATGTATTTTTCTGCTCAACAAGAAAGGAAAATGACATACAAAAATTTGGCTGTTTAGCCAAGGATTTATTTAATTAAAGTAGTTTTATTAGGAACTGTTAGTTTCACAAGCGTCTTTCTTAAAGTGTATATGTATTAGTATCAAGCTGCCAACTTATTCTACTATCGCTCTGGCAACTCTTCAGGAGTTCCGATTTCTACCGGTAGGCTGTGGTTGCCACAGTATTCCCTTCTAGACGAGCCTAGGATTTCTGGTCGCTCTCGCATATGTTTTTTGCTAAGAAGCATTGGCCCGTGAAGCCTGTTCTTCAGAACAGGTCGCATCATTATTTGCTAGAAATGCTGGTTTTAGTCTATCAATTGACAAAGCTGAATTTTTCCCGTTAATACGAATAATGAAGACCCGATCTGATGGCTTGGATTTAACTTGATATGATCCTGTATATGGAGACTCCAAAGGTTGTTTTACGGATTCAGTTCTGACGAAGACATGAGAGCAGTCGTTAATTTCTTTGTGCAAAAAAAAATTTGGTTTGTTGTGATGAGATGCTGGAGCTGGTCTTGTAGCTTGCATCTGGGTCTTAAACTGACTGAAAAACGCACTTGGGTTTGACGGTTCATCCAGGTCATAAAAATATATATTTGTAAGGCGAAGGGTACAACCGTACAGCATTTCAGCAGCCGAAGATGCAAGATCCTGCTTAAAACAGGTCCGAAGTCCAAGCATCACACTTGGCAGCAACTTGATCCATTATATGCCCGGGGTGCACATTAAAGCAGGTTTTATTGATCTATGCCAACGCTCGATCATGCCGTTGGACTGAGGGTGGTACGGCGATGTGTGAAGATGTTCGCTTTCCAGTAAATTCGTTAGCGACTTGAAGAGGACGGATATAAATTGGCTTCCTTGAACAGTTACAGGACAACCATAGCGTAATATCCAGTATATCCAAAGGCCATTACAATTTGTTTCAGCAGTCATGTCTTTTAACGGAACCGCTTCCGGCCAGTATCTGTATCCATTTACCAAAGGCATGACCACGATGTCAAGGTGAATGTGTTCGAATCTATGGTCCGGCACAGTGATTTTGTTTGGCTTCATTGAGTTGTTTTGTGGATTTTTGCTCGTTGGCAAGGCAAACAATTCCTCGATCACTCTAAAATGTTTTTCCGCATCGACGGCCAAACACACTTGTGGCTGATTTGTTTAAGAGTAGACCGTCCGCTGGGGTGGGACAATCCATGAATGTTGGAAAACACGGCCAGCCTCAACGACTTTGGAACATAGGGTCGACGTTTTCCTGTTTTACCATCACAGTAGATTTCATGACAATAGTTTCAATAGTTCTTGCATCCAGAGTTGTTGGCATCATAATTGCATTGATCCTTGAAAGCGAATCGGCTACAACGTTGTCATTGCCACTCACATGCATTATAGTTGTAGAGTGTTGAGAAATGTACCCTTATTTTCGTAACTCACGATCTGACGCTTTCTCTGGTTTTTGGACAAACGCATACGTCAATGGTTTATGGTCTGATTTAATAAAGAAAATTCTTGCCTCTAGGATGTGTTTAAAAACTGAACCGATAGTAGTGTCGGAGGCATCGCAAGTCAGGCTCAGATCTGCAATGGTACTAGGATGAGCGAGGGTTGCAGCGTTAACTAAGCTTTCTTGCAGTTTTCAAATGCTTGGATTGCACTTTTTGTCCACTCCACAGGTCGATTATCGTTCTTTTCATGTTGCTTGTTAGGTCATTGATTGGAGCTTGCACCTGTGAGGAATGGAATATGCAACGGCGATAATAATTTACAATTCCCAAAAATGGGGCCAGTTCATAACGTAGTCAACTCAACGAAATAGTTGACCCATGAAGCGTTAAAAAGTCTGTGTTGCATTTTTAAGTCCGATTGGCATCTTAAGGAATTCAATTAATCCAAAAGGAGTGCATACCGCGGTCTTATCGATGTCTTCTGGTGCCATCGGTATTTGATAAAAGGCCCTTTCTAGGTCTAGTGTTGTGAACAATTTCTTGCCATGTCAGCGAAATCGTTGATATGCGGAATAGGATAGCGATCAGGGACTGTAATCGCAATCAGCTCCGTATAGTCCCCACATGCTCGCCATCCCCCACTTGTCTTTGCTACCATGTGCAAGGGGCTGGCCCAGGGGCTTTTTGAGTATCGACCGATTTTCTGATCGATTTTTGATTTGACCTTTCGCTGATAAAATATTTTCTCCCATCAGTCGTCGCGGCCGCTCAGCTACTGGATTGTTGTAGCATGCCTTTTTGAAGTTTGTCTGTCATCATACTGGGCGGTATTACGGATACCACCGATCCCGAATCGATGAGAAAGTTGCATTGAGCATGTTTGTCCTGAATGTGAAGGCGATGATCTTGGCTTGCTCTTGCTTGTGTTATAAGGTTGCTGGTTGTCAGGATGCTGCCGTTCACGAGCTGAGTCGACGACAGCAGCATTAGTTTAACTGCTTATAGTCTTGACAATCAGGCTGGCATTTGCGTGCACGCTCTCCAAATTTTCTGTGATAAAAGCATAAAGAGCTTTTGCCATTTGTCGCCACGCTTGTTGGTTTTGCTGGACGCGGTGTCTTTGATGAACTTTTTAAGTCATTGTGAAGCTAGTCGGCTTTCTGGGAAAGAGATTGTAGCGCAGTACTCACCGCGTCGACACTCAACTGGTTTTGTTCAGCAGCTGTGTGTGTCGACAAAACGAAGTTGTGGTCAGTTCCACTGTTTTCAAGCATTATATCTGCCATCTTAGCTAATTTGCTCCTCCCAGATGGAAATAAGTGGGCGAATGGACATTGGTAGCTCAGCAAGGAAGAGAGAGCGTATGACAGCTTCACAGCCATTAGTAGGTGCCAGGCGACGCATGTGTGCCAGTATCTCAGTAGGTTTTTACCCGGTCATGTCGCAGCCTTGAAGCAGCTTCTTCAGTTTTGAATCCTCTGATTCCGCGAAGGCCTCAAGTATACGTTGCTTCAGTGTGATGTACTTGTCGTCCTGAGGAGGCAGCGTGATGACATCCTCGATTGCAAGAATAACATCTTCCTTTAAGTGTACTGACGCCAAATCGAACTTGTGATCGTCCAAAACTACATTATGCAAATGAAAGAGGCGCTCCAGTTGTGCGAACCAAAGTTGTGGGTTCGATTTGTTAAATTTAGGTATGTTGATTTGTGGGCATCGTGGAAGCGCAGCTCCGAGTGTTACATTCGCAGTATGGAGTTTCTGGATCTGCTGTCTCAGCTCATGGATTTAATCCGAAAGGTCGTTTTGGTTGCCCGGCATGTTAATTGCGTCGACTTTTTGGTCGAAGAACGCAAAAAGTAGCGCACGTGCATGTGCGTTTACTTAAGTCGTATGAGTCTCCACTTTAGCTGTTTAGCCAAGGTTTTATTTAATGTAAAGTAGTTTTATTAGGAACTGTAAGTTTCACAACCGTCTTTCTTATGATATACACCTATAAGTGAGTAAGTATCAAGCTACCAACTTATTCTACTATCGCTCTGTCAACTCTTCAGGAGTTCCGATTTCTGCCGGTAGGCTGTGGTTATTGGTTGCCACAAATTGTGGCAGACCCAAAAGTCTGGCAGTGTCACCTAGCTGTGGATATGTGGCAACTCGACATTTTTCTGATGAAATAGCAAAAGCAACTATCTACGCGAAAATCTCAACGTCTGTATTCAATATTAGCTTTTACAGCTGTGTTCAATATAATAGAAGTGCCGCACCTCACCTCTTTCAAAACTGTTTTTGAAACACTATCGGTCTTCCAAGTTAAACAAGCGATGTCTTTTTGGAAAGCCCGGAATAAAAGCATTTTAAAACCGAAAAAGCTTTGTCACATTCGAAACCCTTTTTCTTGTTTTTCATGATTTAGTAAAAATACCCTTTAAAATTGCTGTTCATAAAAATAGTAGTGCTGGGAGCAGGGTCATCAAAAAAAATAAAAAACAAGAAAGAACGCTATAGTCGGGTTTCCCGAATATTAGATTTTCGATACTCATTGCCCTCTTTAAAAACCGTTAGCTAGCCCTCTTCAAAAAAGTGTTGCCTACTTTCAAGCGCAATCAATTTTTAGCGCCCCCTTCAAAAAAAAGTTAAGCCTACTTTCGAGCGCAATAAAAATGTTTAACGCACTTGTATACACAATTTTCTTGAAAATGGCCAGATTTTTAGATATTTGGGTAGATATTCTTATAACAAACAACATTTATAAGGGCCATTTTTCTCTAGCATTAAAAATGTGGACACCACAGAGTTTCGCGGTTTGTGGGCGTAAAAAGGGGCGTGGTCAGGTTTCGAAGCTTATAGAAGTCTGTGTGCAAAATTTGGTGGTTCTAGCTCTTATAGTTCCCGAGATCTCGATGTTTGCGCGGACAGACAGACGGACGGACGGACAGACAGACATTTCAACGTTTACAGTATTTGCCTACTCTTCGAGTATCACAAATAAAAATGGTAAAGTAAAATACTACTCGGTGGAGAAGAAAAACCTGATAGTCAGCCTTAGAAATCAAGGAAAAACGTATAAAAGGATTAAAAATATAGTTGAATGCAGTCCTACAGTCCTGAGGTAAAGTAAGTTGAAGCTGTTAAAATCGACTAAAATTATAAAAAAGGTTTTGAATCTGTTGATCAGTGGTGTAAAAGGTGGATGTCGACTCTCTTAACATAATCGCAATGCAAAAAATCCCAGGAAAAAATTCCTCTTCACGCATTGATCCAAGTCCAAAAATTGAAGCTTGTTTAAATCTATGTTGACTGCCCTGGGCGTCCTTTTTCGGGATCCGCACACCAAGTTATAAGAGCAAGTCATCCTGCCGCCTTTCGTACGTGGACTAGAGACCATCGAGGCCCTGGAGGTGTTTCCCGGCTTCAGCTGCGAGGAGTTCACCCTCGACTGCGAGGGCAGCGCACTGAACAGCGACGCGCCCGTGACCGCGCTCAGCTCCTTTGAGCTGGACATCAACATTCCCATGCTTGGAGGCAAGGTGCACGGCTCTCTGGTTCGTGCCAGCAAGGTCAAGGAACAGACTCAGGAGATAGAAGCAGGAGAAAAAGAAGAAGACTGGACGTTCCAAGCGCATTTTTTTACACTTTTTGAACAGCTATAAATGGAAAAAGCGATTACTCATTACATTACTCTTTAATATCCAATATCAAAAAAAAAGAAAGTATTCAAGATATACTTTTTTTACAAATCCGGAATTATTTTACCTTTGATTTGATACAGTATATTCACAATATTCACAATCCTATATAGGATTAAAAGAAAGCGTAGACATTACTCTTTAATATCCAATATCAAAAAAGTGGATACATGATAATTTAAGCAACTGGGAACAGTTTATATGTAGGGGAGATTGGGGTAATGTGAATATACTGTATCAAATCAAAGGTAAAATAATTCTTTCATCGCTTTTTCCATTTATAGCTGTTCAAAAAGTGTAAAAAAATCTGTTTTTGGCACCTTTAACCTCATGTTGCTCGAAAACTAGGGCCAAGTTCAGAATCGGATTCTACGGCGAAAATCCTATAAGAATCGGCTACCATCATTTAGTCAACAAAATGTTGTCGGCCTGTGTAATTATCCCTATGTCGTCCGCATAAGCAGTTATCTTCGGGGCTTTGTTTCTGAATTTTTTAAGTAGATCGTTGACCACAAGGTTCCACAGCAGGGGCGATAGCACTCCTCCTTGGGGTGTGCCTCTTTTAGCCTCCTTGTTTACTCTTGTGGTCCCCCATTCTGCGTGTATCCTCCTGCAGCTCAGTAGATTAAAAATCCAGGAGTCTACCGCTTCATGGATTGCCGTAGCTCTTAGGCTTTGCATTATTGCTGCGGTCGACACATTGTTGAATGCGCCCGAGATGTCTAGGAAAGCGCCTAGCGCCTATTCTTTGTAGTGCAGTGCTTTCTCTATCGTGCTTACTAGCGCATGAAGAGCTGTTTCCACTGACTTCCCTTTCGTATAGGCGTGTTGATTTGGTTCCATGTGAGAGTTGATCTTCTCTCTTATGTAGAGGTCCAGAAGTTTTTCAAGTGTTTTGAGCAGGAATGAGGTGAGGCTTATAGGCCTGTAGTCTTTCGGAAGCACATGGCTGCATTTTCCTGCCTTCGGCAGGAACACAACTCGTGCTGTCCTCCATTCTACTGGCACATATCCTTTCGCCAAGCATCCTGTGTATATAGATCTAAGCCATGGAGTGATCTCTTTTTTGACCTTCTGCAGCATGGCTGGAAATATGCCATCGAGGCCCGGGGATTTATGGCCATCGAACGAGTCGATTGCCCACATGATCCGTTCATCGGATATGATGCCCTCGGGTACGTCGTGCCTTGTGTTGTACTGAGGAGTTGGTGTGTTAGTTTTGACTTCAGTACAGCCCGGGCAGTGCGCTTTCATGAGCGCGTTTGCCGCTTCCCTGCTGTTTTCCGTCCAGCGTCCGTCTTCCGTTTTTAGTTGGCTTTGAACCATCGGCCCGCCTGCTAGCAGTTTCCTAAACCTTGCAGTATCAGAAGTCTTTTCCATGCTCGTGCAGAAGGCTTGCCATGATGCTTTTTTGGCTTTCCGTACTTGTTTTTTGAAGTTGCTGAGCCTTAGAGAATTTTCGATATCATCTGTTGATGATATCTTTGGTGGTCTCGATAGGTTCCTCCCAAACGTTTCCTGGAATAGGGCCCAGTTAGTGTTCCGGGTGTTCCTAAACACGGTTTTTCCTGTGTTGAACTCAAAGTTGATTCGAAATTCTAGGTACCTATGATCTGAGAAGGAGTTTTTACTTAGGACTCTCCATTGCGTGATAAGGGTGTTTGCATCTGATGCAAGTGTTAAGTCTAAGACATTGGATGAGGTGGGTCCTATATATGTAGGTTCCTCTCCCTCATTTGCTATCTTTAGATTAGTGTTTAATATAAAGTCTAGTAAGGACTCACCTCTATCGTTTACATCCTTACTTCCCCATACCGTGTGGTGTGCGTTTGCGTCGGTGCCGATTTTTTTTTGTGCTCCGTCTCCCTTACCAGCCGCTGTAGTTCTTGGGGGGGAGCTTCGGTGTCGTGCGCCATGTAGCAGGACGCTATCAGGACAGGCTCGTCCTTGTTGCCTTCCAGCGCCACTACTGTTAGATCGTCAGAGCTGTAATTAGACATTAAGTAAGCATAGATACCTTTCCGTACCAGGATTGCAGTTCTGGCTCTACTTACTGTTGTCGGGTAGAAGATAGTGTAGTTTGGTGACCTTAGCCCCGAGACCTTGTTCCCCGACGCGATCCAAGGCTCTTGAACTAAGGCCACATCGACAGGCCCTTTCTCTAAGGATAGCAGGAGCTCTGCCGAGGCCAACTTGCTTTTATGCAGGTTGATTTGCAGGACCCTCAGCTGCAACTGCATCGCTGCTGCTGTCGTCCTTCGCCTGGGACGGGAGGAGTACTAGCGTCCTGTCACCGTCCCCTTCTTCTTCTACTAGTTCCAGGCTGCTGGCGGCTTCCGTGACCTCGGCTATGCCAAGGTCCTTCTCCACCTCTCCTGCAGACAGAGTGTTCTGGTTGCCGTCTTCGGGGTGGCGCTTCTTGAGGCGCAAGTACACACACCCCACACCCCAGGCCATCTTCCCGAACCTGGGGTACAAAATGTCCTCCGACTCCTTGTTGATCTGGATGACCATATGTTGCCCCTTACTCTCTGGTTCGCCGACGTGAATTACTTTCCAGTCCTCGGTGGGAACATCTTTGTTCTGCCACCGGAAGAGCTGGAGCGCCTGGTCCTGCGTGACGACCCGTGGCAGGAACACCTTCGCCTTTGGCACGGACGGAAAACAAGTTCTGTCTACTACCTCCAGTTTGGCGCCCTCCCACGGAGCATCTTACGCAGCCACGACGCCAGTAACCCACTTCAGCGTGTAGTCGTCATTACAGCTGAGGATTTCACCCCGTTGAGCCACCCTGCTCCGTCGAACGAGACGGACGGGGCATTTGGCACACCCATCTGCTTCAGAAGCTCGTCGAACACTGCCGCCTCTACCTTCTTCCAGTGCTCGGGCTTCATTTGGCCGTTGGCCTTCTTCGCCGTCGCCTTCTTGGGCTGTGTTGGTCGCTGTCGAGGTCGTTTGCTCTCTGGCATCTCCGACTTCTCTGCCTCCGTGGAGCGCTGGCGTTTGCGGCCTCCACTTTGTTAGCGAACCCCTCCTTCTGGGCGTCCATGTGGGGCCTCTGGGCGTAGTGTGCCCGACCCTCCGTTATCTTTTCGTCAGCCCACTTAAGCTTGCTCCTCTCCTCGGGGGTGAGGTCGCTTGTGCTTCTGAGCCTGGCGCGTATCTTTTGCGCCGCCTTGTATTGAGCTTTTGCTTTCATCCCCTCCTTGGTCCGCTTGAGTCCTACCTTACTAGAGGTATTGGGCCTCTCCCGGACCGGAGAGCTCAGAAGCTTCTCTTCCAACTCCGAGGTGAGGCTTTCGCAGTCGGATTCTTTATCCTTGACCGCCGCCTCTCTCTCATCTTCCTCGGGTTGTGTACGTTGGCAGTAGCTGTGCCGCCTCCCAGGCCTGCTCCCGCCTGGGTGGAGGTTTGAGGGTTCGTTACTCCCTCCGGATTTTGTGGTTCCGTGCTTCCATATGCTTTTTGTGTTGGTTTTGTTTGTTTTGTGTTTATTTCCATTTTTGATCCCACGAGTGTAGGGGAAGGGGTTAGTCCGTTGGGATAGAGCCCCAATTATCCCGATAAGGCCTGTATACAACCGGAGGCAGCCAAGTGTCCGGAGGCTATCTTTTACTGCAGAATGATTTTCATGAAGTAATTTCAAACACTAAACACCCTATTTTACACAAAAAAAAAAAACTACTATCGTAGATGTTAAGCCCGATCATCGCACATACAAGCACCCCTGTCCGAGTTGCTAAGAGATGTTAAAAAGAACGACCAACGTAAAATTGAATGGACACCAGAGCTCGTCACCGCATTCGAAGCAAAAACAGTGTAGCAGATGCTGCGCTTTTGTCTTTTCCTGCCCCAAAATCTGAATTTCAGTTGGGTTGTGACGCCTCGGATTTCGCGATTGGGGCCGTGTTAGAGCAGCTCGTAGGCAAAGAGTGGCGACCGCTGGGATTTTTCTTCAAGAAGATGAGCAGCACTGATAAAAATTACTCTACCTACCACCGAGAACTGCTTGCCATATTCGAGTCCATCAAACACTTCAAACACCTCATCGATGGACGCGTTTTCATTATTAAAACTGATCATAAACCACTGATGTATGCATTTCAGCAGCGACCAGAAAAAGCACCTCCCCGACAATTACGACACTTAAGTTATATTTCACAATTCTCGACGACTATTCTGCACGTAAAAGGATCTAAGAACATAGTTGCAGACGCATTTTCAAGATTGTGTTCAATAATTGTGTTCACAAATTGAAGAGGAACCAGCATTGGATCCTGATCTAGCACGCCTTTTGCAAGGACCTACATCTTTAAAACTGCAGTCAGTTTCGATGACAACATCTCACTCTACTGCGATGTATATACAGGAAGCGTTCGTCCTTATGCACCAAAATCATTGCGCCATAATGTTTTTTCGTATATTCACAGTTTGTCACATCCAAATGGCCGAGCGACAGTCCGTCAAGTACGACAGAAGTTTGTGTGGCCTTTAATAAATAAAGACGTCCTCGAATAGTGCAGAACTGGTCTTCCTTGCCAGCGCTCATAGATTCACAAACACAACCATCTCTCTCCAGAAAAGATCGATGTTCCAAACGGAAGGTTTGACCATGTTGAAATAGATATTGTTGTAATGCCACCTGTTTCAAGGAGGACATCAAAGCATCCGCAGCAGAGATGCTATGTTAAACACCCATTAGACTGCCAATCGAATTTTTTGCTGATTTGGACGAAATAGTACACCCTAAAACTTTCTTAAGTATTTTTCGAGAACACATGCAGAAAATTCGTCCAACAGCAACAGCACATCATGTCAAACAAAAGATGTTTCTGTTAAAAGGAATTGATAGTTGTACTCACGTTTTTATACGCACTGATGCCGTGCAGCAGCCTCTGGAATCCCCCTACACAGGCCCTTATGAAATTATCAAACGCGAAAAGGACCGAGTTTTCACTCTTCGAACCAACGGCAAGGAGACTGCAGTATCAGTTGACCGCCTCAAGCCAGTTTTTTTTTCCGCAAAGGATGACCAGCATTTGCAGTCAGAAGAAGTCACCCCCAGTTCCAGTAAGACGTACGAAAGGCGAGAAAGGGTACAATTTGTAAATCCTGGTTCGTGACAGATCCAATGGAGAAGGAGTACTGTGGCAGCCCCAAAGTCTGGCAGCGTCACCTAGCTGTGGATAGGTGGGAACTCTTCATTTTTCTGATGAAATAGCACAAGCAACTATCTACGCGAAAATCTCGGCGTCTGTATTCATTTTAGGCTTTTTTGTACAATTTAACCTCAATGAACAATTTTTCACTTTGACTAGCTTAAAAATTGCAGTACAAAACAATTAGGGTAGGGTATAGAAACTAACCAACTTAGTTTCTGACTAAAAAACTGAGTTTGAGTTCATACCTATAAATTATGATTAGACAGAAAACAATGGGAACGCAAACATTGTTGGAAATGAATAACTCGTAATACCCACGATTATACATTTTTCAAAAAGCAATGTGATTAAGGTCTTAGTTTAGACCAACCTCCGCTATGTGCAGGCGTGGCTCAGAGGTTGAAGGTCGAATCTGAATCCGAAGGTCCGTGCATCGAGTCCCAGCCGAGTCAAATTGACTCTACGTTTTTTTTATATTCTATTTATGTTTAATAACTTTTTTAACTTTATAAATCCATTTTAAATGTACATTTTAATTTAATTAAAACATACTTATAGGTTTGAATTTTATCGAACTCACTTAATGAGCGTTCCCACCTCAACAAGCTCTGTCTTCATTTTTGTTCGGCATGCTCAGGGAGAAAGGCGTGGGATGTGTTAAGAGGGAACTCGAGTGTCACAGAACTAACATTAGAAAACAGAGAGACGAAAGCAATGAAACAGGCAACCAAACGGTTAACAATCGAAAGAAAGTTTACCTACCAAAAAAAAAAAGAATTTGTTGACAACAATTGGTAGTTAATAAATTTAAAATTTTATAAATTTACTATGCGGCATTTAAAAATTTACTTTTTTCTACTATTTTAATTTATTAGGAGCATCAAATCAACAATGCTCCATGGTTGATTTAAACATTCATCGTTATTAAATCAACTATGCCAATAATCAATTTAAAATAGATTTTAAAACAAATGTTATTTCACTATTTCCATGTATGGATCAATTTCGTTATGAAAAATATTTCATTTGACCCTGAAATAGTGCGATTAACTAAGTTTTTTCTGCCAGTGCAGAAACTTAATGTGCTTTTTTGAACTTAATGTCTTGATATTTTTGACGTGTTCTGTTTTTACCTTTTGCGTTTCGTTTCAATTACTATCTTAATCCCAATCACGTTCAGACAAGCACTTGTTTCGTCTAGAAAACACTACCAGACAGATGTATCTGCCTACTTACCAGCCTTACTTACCATTCTACTTTTCTCTTCTTTTTCATATCCTTTGTGGTTTCGCCATCCCAACAACAAACGCAAAATTGATATGCATGTAATGGCAACTGGTTGCCGGGATGACAAACTTAAGGGTTACATGACATACGGGCCAGCGCTCTGTAGCTACGGCGGCCTGCCAAGCGCTGAGACGCGCACTTCGTCCGTCGAGACTAATGTCCTGACTGCGCCCTGCCAGGTCAGCAACTACAGCAACATGCACCAGTCCAGTCCAGTCCAGTTGAACAGTGCCATAACAATTGGTAAGTGACCAAAACTTTATTATTTATTAATAATCTCCGATGCGTCAATGATCTCATCGTGCAAGCGGAATTTTCTATGGATAAGAGATAAGAGTCCATGGACATGGACAATGTGCACTAGGGTGGAGGGAAAAAATTTATATTTTTTTTATTTTAGCATTGCTGTATTATTAATTGATAATACATATGTAGTATTAGAAGTAATTATGCAAAATTTTAGTTTATATAGTGAAAAGATCATACTGACTATTTATTCCTTCACAATTTCTCTTAGAACCTAACTTAGCTACGGTGGCGAGAAACGGGGCGAATTCGATAAACGAAGAAAAGCTTTATTGCGCTCCCGCTCTCGCCCTACACTAAACTACAAACAAAATAAAATCAAATAAACGCCAAATGCGCAAACACCGCCCCCTCTGAAGGGACAACGTCCTTCAGGACTGCAGCGGCAAAAGGGCGAGCCGATGGATCGCGCGCCGGTAAACTCCTTCCTGGGTCCTGACATCTGCCACGCGAACTTTCCCGTCAGCGCCGACGTGAACCGCCACCACTCTTCCTGTCCTCCACTGCTGGGGCGGAAGATTGTCTTCCGCCACGACGACGAGCGCTCCCACGTCGACGTTTGGCTCCTCCTGGTGCCACTTGGAGACGTACTCCCGGGACCAACGCTGCCAGAACCTGTGCCTGAGAGACGAGACACTGCGCCATCGACGCAAGCAGGTCAGGCTGATTTGGTCCGGGAGCGCCGACGATGGTGGGGCCAGCAAGGGGCCGCCGATCAGCAGATGGCCGGGTGTTAGGGCTTCGCCGTCGTTTGGGTCGCTGCTTAGTGCTCCGAGGGGCCTGGAATTGAGCACGGCCTCCACGCTGGTGAGGAGAGTTCCGAGCTCCTCCGCGGTCAAGAGGTTTTGACCGACCGTCCGAAGGAACAGGTGCTTTGCAGACTTCACACCTGCCTCCCAAAGTCCGCCGAAGTGAGGTGCTCTGGGCGGTATGAACGCAAACTCGCATCCTTTTTTTGATGCGAATGTGCTTATACCGCCCCCCTGCTCCTCCAGACGGGCCCGGAACTCTCTCATGTGGCGATCGGCTCCTACGAAGTTGGTCGCGTTGTCGCACCACACCTTCTCCGGAATCCCGCGGCGACTCACGAACCTTTGAAAAGCCAATAAAAACGCATCAGTGGTGAGGTCAGACACTAACTCTAAGTGGACCGCTTTGGACGCAAAACACACAAATAAGGCCACGTACGATTTGTACGGCGGCTTACCACGGATACGGTACGTTGTACTAAATGGGTCACAAAAATCAACGCCACAGATGTTGAACGGGCGGAGAGCTCGAAGTCTATCTGATGGCAAGTTTCCCATTATCTGCGTCAGAAGCTGCGGTTTGCAACGAAAGCAGCGCATGCACGAACGAACAGTTCGGCGACAGACTTCCTGGGCGTTCACCAACCAGATTTTTTCGCGTAGAAGACTTACGAGGGCTCGAGGGCCAGCGTGACAATTCGTAACGTGCAGGTATGATACGTAAGTTTTAACGAACTGTGAGCTTTTTGATAGCAACAACGGGAATTTGGCTTCGTACGGGATAGGAGCATTCAATAACCGACCCCCAACTCGAAGTAACGACGAGGAACACCAATCTAATTTATTATCTTGAATAAAGGGGTTTAGTTTTTGTATATTCGACGAAACCGATTTGCCTTTCCGAATTTTACTTAAGTCGTCATTGAATTCGTGAGTTTGGATAACTTCTACTATTTTTTCGAAGGGCTGTGATACTTTCTTGCACCTTTGAATAAATCGAAAAACCCACACGAAAACTCTTATTAGCTTCAGATGCGACGAAAACGATTCTATTTTCTGAAGCACGTAATTGCATTCTGGGCTGACGACTAGAGCTAATGCCGATTTACGAAATTCCAGAGATGCGACTTCTTCCGGCAACTCGAAATGTCGATTTACAGGCCAATTACTTTCAGAGTCCAACAGAAACGACGGACCAGCGAACCAAATGGATTCGATAAGCTCCTCGACGTCACATCCTCGTGACACTGGTGGGTTTACTTTCGTGGGGACGTGCCGCCATATTGCTTTCTCCGACCACTCTTGAATCTCTGCAACTCGGTTCGACACAAAAACGGACAAAGACGAAGGATGAGTCTTGATCCAATGTAGAGTGATCTCGGAGTCCGTCCACAAGAAAACCTTCTCAATGGGACAACTTAGCAATGGTCTAACACGATTATAAAGATCTGCTAGAAGGTGAGCTGCGCACAACTCAAGACGAGGCAAAGTTTTTGTCTTGAGGGGAGCTACTTTCGATTTAGCGGTTAATAACGACACTTTTAAACCTTCCGCAGTACGAGTGCGAACGTAAATGCACGCTCCATACGCTCGCATAGAAGCGTCGGCGAAACCATGTATTTCAATCGGGACCTTGGGATCTGTGTGGACGAATCGTGATACCTTAATTTTTGGCAGTTGCTGAAGCGTTGTTTTAAATGCTTCCCATGACGATTGCAGCTGCATTGGTAAGGACTCGTCCCAATCCACTTTCCGAAGCCACAGCTCCTGCAAGAGCATTTTAGCTTTTGTGACCAGTGGACACAATAAGCCAAGGGGATCGAAAAGTCGGGCTGTCACCGACAACACATTTCGTTTTGTCGGACGAAGATCCAGGAAAGAGTCATCCAACCGAAATTGAAAGTAATCTTTAACCGGTAACCAAACCACGCCAAGGGTTTTTGTTACGTCTGAGTCTGTCGTTAGTGGCATAGCGGCGTCCTCGGATGCGGATAGCTCTGGGCAGTTCGAAAACCACTTTGCCAATTCGAAACCTGCCTCTTGCAAAACCTGAGATACTTCCTCTCGGAGGCAGTGCAGGTCCTCAACGCAACCGGCGCCTGTCAACAAATCATCGACATAGAAATCTTTCTGAATGATCTTCCCAGCATTCGGATAGGATGCTTGCGCTCTCTCTCCAAGCCGCATTAAACACCGAATAGCCAAGAAAGGCGCTGGCGAAGTTCCATATGTAACTGTGTTCAATTTGAAGACCTTCAGAGACTCAGAAGGATCTCGTCTCCACACTATGAGCTGAAAATTTCGATCTGCTTCGTCAACCATTACTTGACGGTACATCTTTTTAACGTCAGCCGCAAGGGCAAACCTATGCATCCGGAAATGAAGCAGCGTCGAGTAGAGCTCCTCTTGAATGGTTGGACCGACCATCAAGATGTCATTTAACGCGACCTGCGTCGACGTACGGCACGAAGCATCAAATACAACTCTCAACTTAGTTGAGGTGCTTTGAGGCCGTAGAACGCATTGGTGCGGAATGAAATAATGCGGACTTTCTGGAATTTTGTTATCTGTAGATGACATGTGGCCCATGGAGACGTATTCGTCCATGAATTCCAAATACATCTTTTTTAGCGAAGGGTCCTTAGACAACCTCCTTTCCAGGGACAAAAATCTACGTTTCGCAACTTCGTATGATGAGCCAAGGGTTTTCGGGTCAGATTTGAACGGTAGACGAACCGAAAATCTCCCAGACGACAATATTTGAGTATTTTTCTCAAAGTGTTGCTCACAAAGTTGCTGCTCAGGAGTATGGACTTTAACCTTAGCTGGCAAGTCCTCTACAGACCAGAATTTCTGTAGGGTTGTGTCGATTGACTCCAACGCTTCCTCCTGGCAGCCGAGATGTACCAATTTTTCTGCATTTGAATTACATTCAGAGGCACATCTTCCTGACACTATCCAGCCGAGAACTGTTTTTTGTAATATGGGGAACTCAGGCCCCTGCTTTATTTGGCCGACAGATAACAGTTCAAAGAACGTATCTGCGCCAATAAGCATGTCGATTTTTTGGGGTTTGTAGAAAAATGGGTCTGCTAACTGAATATTTTCAGGCACCCTCCACCCGCTGGTGTTCACCGTTTGATCCGGATGATAACCAGAAATATTTTTCAGAATCCAGAAATCGGACGACAACTGACTGCTTCCAGTTCGCGACTTCACAACCGTGTGTATCTTTTTTGTTGCTTGGGCATTGGTATCACCGATGCCTCGCAAGCTTAAACACACGTCCTCCCTTTTGATTTGAAGTCTCTGAGCGAGCTCATCGGTCACAAAATTAACTTGTGAACCAGAGTCGAGCAACGCTCGAGCCAAAACAAATCCGCCATTTTTGGTTTGAACGCTTACTACGGCGGTGGCAAGAATAACTCTATCCGATGCAGTCGCATGCATAACATGCGAAGTGGATGGAGTATTCTGCGAGAGCGTGGGCTGTGGAGGAAGTGGCAACGCGAGATTAGAACTTGCAGCATATATGTGCAGCAATGTATGGTGCTACGAATTACATACCCTGCACCTGTTCGATCTGCAGTTTTTAACTGTGTGGCCCTTGCGAAGACAGTTGATGCATAAGGGCGTTCTTTTTGCAAAATCGAATCTTTGCTGCACTGTAAGGGCTGCGAAGGAAGCGCAGACTTCTACTTGATATTTTGCTGAATTGCAAAACACACATAGAGCAGGTTCATTTCTGGCAGCGACTAATGAAAAACTTCTATCCCCATTCTTCTTCGGGTTAGATTGTGGCTGAACTGATTTGGGCTTGGAAGCCTCTTCGGCGACCATATGCTGGTATCGCCGGTTCAGCGCCGTCTCACATTCGCTCCAGAGGGGAAGCGAAGTATAATCTAACTGTTCTTCCCATTTTCTTTTAGTTCCTGCATCGACCTTGCTCATGACTAAATATATAAGGATGGCATTTGTTATCTTTGTGTCATCCCCAATAGATTGCAACGAGCCATACAAAGCTGTGACAGTGTCGATCAGGTTTCTCAAGGCTGTAGCTGACGGATGGGAAATTGTTTGCAAATTGAAAAGTGTCGATATATTGTCAAAAAAAATTAAGCAATTATTATCGTACACTTTCTTTAGGCTAGCCAGGGCTTTGGGATAATTTTCCGCTGTAACTTGAAACGCCCTGACTGTGCCTAAAGCGTCGCCAGCTAAACACGATATTAAATGGTTACATTTTTCAATCGCGTGCAACGTGTCATCTTTGTCAACAAATGTTTCGAAAAGGCTAATAAAATTTTTAAATTCGGAATGCTTTCCGCTGAAGGTAGGAAGGGATACGCTTGGCAAGCGACACTGGAGCGCTGGCCTGGCAGGTTTTTTATCAGGCTCGCTTTTTCCTACGCTATCACACTTTGTTTTAGCAATAAGCGATATAAGCAACGATTTTGCTAATATGGCGGTTTCTTCCAATTCTTCGCGAAAGTCATCTTTTGCATCTTTCGCTTCTATTTTATTTTGAAAAAGCGAAGCATTCTCAAAGTGCGCATTTATCATTTCTAAGCGGCATTCTAACTCAACCGTATTTAACGATAATTTACCCTGTTCTAAAGACCGCTTCGTTCGGGCTATGCTCTTCATGCATGCATCTCGTTTATTTTTTAACTCCTCGATAATTTCTTTAGTGTTAGCCATTTTTTTTTTTTTTTTTTTTTAAAGTAATATATTTATTTTATCGAAGAGTATTAAAAATTTTACTATATATAAAAAAATTTTTATTTATTTTAAAATATTAAATTAAATATTACGAGAGAAGTATGCCGAACGAACGCAGTGTAGGGGAGTGACTGTGTCGAGAGAAGTTCCTAATACCTTTGATTAATTTGTCTAATAAATAGTCCAAAGACTCTCTGACACTAATATGCCGCACGCACTGTAGGGGAGCACAAGCCTAGCTCAAGCGTACCGAGAAAACAGCCAAACGTTTGAACAACAACAACACTTGCACCGCTCTGTCGACCGAGAACGAAAACGACGAAAGAAAACTCGAAGAACGCTGTCCGTGTGTGTGTGTGTCTGTGTACGCGGCTGCTGGCTCAACCCTTGCTGGCGAAATGCAAAGCCTAACGGAGAATGATGCACTGGCCGATAACTACGGTCAACGAATATATAAGCCTTAGACGCTCCAAAGCGCGGGAATGTGGTAAAAGAGCGGGCAGAATTTTCAACCGCGAATTTTGGAAAATGCGTATGTGAAATTGCTTGACTATTTTAACCCTTAGATTGGTGTTCACTTCGACGAAAATTGGGGAAATTAAGTGTGCACTAATTGGGTCAACCACAATATTAATTTTGTTTTTTAAAAAAATGGTCCAAAGCGATGGTTAGAATGCTCACTATCTACCGAATTTTTTACACGAATGCAAAAAGTTGAAAGATGGGCCACCAAACAATTTAATATGCGCCACAGATTAACTTTCAACTTTAAACACTCTATACCTCGGGTTCCGATTCGCAACCATCTGGAACTTCCCTCTGCAACTCCATAGGCTCAGCGGGTGACTTGCAGGGTACTCCTATGTACATTGGTCAGCGACTCCAAGCGAAAATTTGGCGGGCAGCAACTCCAACAGCAACAGCGACGAAAGGGCTTGGCAATCAGCGACTTCAGCGGGCAGCAACAACAACAGGGCAGCAACAACAACGGGCAGCAGCAACAAGCGATGTGTTGGTGTCCAGCGGCGATGGTTTTTATTTTGTTATTTAATTGCACTTATGTATTTGTTGCGGAGCCGGCGCGAATAAATTAGGTTTATTTTTCATTGTTTTTTCACAGAACAAAAAGGGATCTAAATTGCTGCGATGTTAACTCGGGGGCGCCATGAAAATTCACTATTATTTTATAATGAAATATCCGAAACTGGGGTTCGAGCAGCGACAAAAAAAAGGTTGTTCGAAAACGAAAGGGAGTCGACGGAGTTCAAGATCATACTGACTATTTATTCCTTCACAATTTCTCTTAGAACCTAACTTAGCTACGGTGGCGAGAAACGGGGCGAATTCGATAAACGAAGAAAAGCTTTATTGCGCTCCCGCTCTCGCCCTACACTAAACTACAAACAAAATAAAATCAAATGACGCCAAATGCGCAAACAAAAAAATATATCTTAAGGTGGCGCATTAGGTTAAAGTTCACTTACAAATACGATGTTTGAAAACGGAATAACTTATAACTCAGTTTTATATTGAATTCCACTTTTGTACAAATTTATGCGGAATACACAAAATTTGCCCATAAATTTACGTAATCAACATAACTCATAGTTTGCGCACGCAAAAACCATTTTGCTAGCAATTGATACGTGCCTTGGCACCTTGGCATTGGCAAAATATTGTATAACAAGAAACACCGTTATGATTCAGACAATTTTGAAACCTACAAAAAATTTAAAACTTATTTTATTTGCACAAGTTACACATCAATATTTGACATTGACGTTGAGAACAATTCAGCAGAGCCACCATTCCATACAACTTTTTTTAAGGAATACAATAGATTAACAGCTGTTTGAAGACTCAAAAATCCCATGCCATATCCAAGAAACAGAGCGCTGCATACAACTTTTGAACAGTGTTTCTGGACGGTGTACAGAAAAGAATCGGGACTGCCATGAGGCAGTAGTTCAAGAAAGCCGAAGAAAAATTCTACGCATAGACAGTAAACAAAATTTAATGTAAATTAAAAGGTGAACAAAATATATTGATAAAGTATCCTTTTAACAAAAAAAAGTTCGGGGATTTAAAATATTTCAAACAGTATATGGGCTAATCCGAGAATTTTGATACCAGCCCGAAAAACAAAAAAAGCTAATAAAAAATATTTCTATATGGTTTTCTAACAAAATTTTTTTCCTAAATCATAGGAACTAAACTTGTCTAAGCAATGGACAAAAAAATTAAATATTTTTTTTGGTACAATTCATTAATATTAGCAAAAAGTATTTTTTTTGGTATTTTTGTCTGTTTTTTAGACCTGTTTTCATTTGTCATTTTCTTCTATTAGAATGACAATGTGTGATAACATTTTGTTCACAAAGTGTCGTTTACATGTTAAACTATTCTCTCAATTCAAAAAAACTATCAAATCGTTGTTAAAAGTATAGATAATCACCTTATTTAGCTTGATGGAAGAAGTGTAACGTCCGCAACGTAACGTCCGCAACAAATTTAAATTAAGATTATTTTTATTAACGGAACTAGTTATCTTTCTTTTTTAAAATATATAATCATACATTCCACTTCATTATTATTTATCTTACTTTTTTGGTTAACTATTCTTAATTCGCTAATAAATGTGGAAATGCACACTAACCTCAAATTTTACTTCCATTTTTTGTAACGTCCGCAACGGAACTTTGAGCAAGCAAAACTTTTTTCAAAAACAGTTAACCTCTTGTTTTTAAATAAGTTTAAAAGTGCACTCAAGAAACTGCATATGGCAAAAATTTTATGAAAATATATCCACATCAACGGCAGCTGTGTCAGTTCTAACAATCAAATTTGCGTACAAACGTAACGACCGCAACGCAGGATTAGCCCATATTTCTTTCGCGTTTGGGGAGGGTTAATTTTCGAACACTAGTTTCTTTGGCAGTTTTGCTAGAAATCGGTTCAAGAATAAATTACAATTCGACCCACCCTACTGTCCACTGCACAGTGGCCCAGAAAGATTATATTTTGGCCAAAAATCTGGTTTTTCTTTCACTGCGTAGCTAGGAAGCTGAAATTTGGCCATCATGATCTTAAAAGATTAGGCTTTTAAAAAAAACGTTTTAATTTTGTAGAATTTTTTAAGATAAAGATAAACTGAGCCAAAGTTGAAAAATATTTCATGTTTTTTTTAACTTTTTATTTATTAAAAAAAACTACTGCAGAGATTCAACCCAATTTAACACAAACTTAACAACAAAAGATCGCATGTAAAAAAAAATTATATCCTTTATAGGTAGTTCCATAACTGGTGCCGTTCACCTAAATGCACAAAGCTTACTTAATAAAATAGATGAGTTCAGATTCATTTTTTCCCAGTCAAATGTAGATGTGATATGTGTGTCTGAGACGTGGTTTTTGCCTGATTTATGTGATTTGTCAATTGTTTGTGATGGTTATGTTGTTTATCGTTCTGATCGTATTGGACGTGCCGGTGGTGTTGCTATATATGTGAATTCGAAATTAAAATGTAGTGTTAAATGTAAACAACCAAGTTAATGTCCGATTGAATACATCTTTTTAGAAATTATAAAAAGAGTAAATGGCAATCTTCTTCTCGGCTGCATATACAGACCCAACCGTACCATCGACTATGAGCCAATACTCAGCGTTATCGCAGATATTTCCCCGTTGTACTCAGATGTCATACTGGCAGGCGATTTTAATAGCAATCTGCTTAAAGAGAGCCATCTTTTAAATAGTTTTGAATCCCTTGGGCTGTATAGCGCTAATGAAACATTGCCTACACATTTCTCAAATACCTGTGATACACTTCTTGACTTATTTTTTGTTAATGACCATAGTAAAATTTTACTTTATGACCAGGTTTCTCTACCAGCTTTTTCCAGACATGACTTAATATTCTTGACCTATGACTTGACCTTCGACTATCAAACGACTTCTTTCAACTACAGAGACTATAAGAACATTGACGTAACAGGACTTCAGCTTGAATTTACAACTTGTGACTGGTCATCCATTTACCAAACTTCCCATGTTGATTGTCAATTGCATGTTTTAAATAGTAATGTCCAGTACTTGTTTAACAAATGTATGCCGTTAAGAACAAAAGTGATTAAGCCGATGCAAAATCCTTGGTTCAATAACGAAATTAAAAATCTAATCCATCAGCGAGATGTTGCCTACCGTAAATGGAAGCGCTACAAAACTGAGGTCTTTAGAAACAAATACAATGAGGCTCGAGCAATTGTCAATAAAATGATTTATTCTGCTATATGCTGATTTTATAAATCAAAGTTTGAGAATTGCTCTTCTGCTAAGCTCCGTTGGGCTGAAATTTACAAGTTAGGAATAGGCAAAAGCACACAGAAGACTGAACTAAACGCCGATGTTGAAAAACTTAACCAAAAATGTTCAGAAATTGATGTACCTGAAGCGATATGCAATACGTACCTGAATACTGTACCCATCTGTGATAATAGTTTTAGTTTTATGTGTGTTAATTCGTGTGATGTCCTTGCTAGTATTCTTAAGGTAAAATCCAATGCTGATTGCCTGGATAACATAAGCCCTAAATTTATAAAAATGTTACTTCCCATGCTGTTGTCTCACGTCACCCATATTTTTAATATCGCAATAACTACGTTTTCGTTCCCTACAGTATGGAAAAAAGTAAAGATTCTTCCGATTCCGAAACCAAATAATGACTTCAGACCCATATCAATACTTCCCTTCCTGTCAAACGTTTTTGAAAGCCCTATGTCCTCCCAGATACATATTTTTTTGAACGACAATTTACTGTTACACGATAAACAGTCTGGTTTCCGGAGGAAAAGAAGCTGTATTAGTGCCATTACTGATATTGTGGAAGATGTCAGGCAGCAGCTTGATAAAAATTGTGTTACTTTTTTGACGCTTCTTGACTACAGCAAAGCCTTTGACTCGGTGAATCACAACATACTGTGTGCAATACTTCAAAATATTTTTAATTTTTCGAGCACAGCGGTCAAGCTTGTTAAATCCTACTTAACTGATCGAGTACAAGCTGTAGTCTCTGGGACGAATATTTCCACCTTTAGGCAACTTACAAGGGGAGTACCTCAAGGATCTGTGTTAGGGCCATTGTTGTTTTCTATTTATGTGAATGATTTACCTAGTGTCTTGTCTGAATGTGAAGTACACCTATATGCTGATGATGTCCAAATTTATGTTAGTAACCCTGTCAAGGATATAAATGTGTGTGCCAGTATAAGTAACAAAATGTTATCCATAATTGAGAAGTGGGCTAACAATAACGGCTTGGGAATAAATCCAAAAAAATCAAAGTGTATCGTAATCGGTAAAAGGGTGATCGACACAAGTGTTCTCCCAAAATGATATATAAATAATACAGCTATTAGCTACGAATCTTGGCATAACCTTTAGCAAAACTTTAACATGGAGCAAGCATATAGCTAAAACAACTGGTCGCACATATGGTTTGTTGCGTCAGCTTTCAGCATCAAAATCCTTTTTACCTGGACAAATAAGATTATTAATCTCTAAAGTCATTCTTGTTCAAAAAGCAAGCATTCACCCGAGGTAGACGTGTTTCCGATCGCTCCGCCGAGTGAACGGGAAAACTAACTTATTTAAAAATAAAAATATACCAATAAATAGCGAAAAGACTCTTCCCCAACAAATCTAATAACAAATACAAAGATTTAAACAAGTTAAACTAAATAACAATGCCTGCGGGTACGTTATTGAAAAGTGCCAACAGCAAGCCAGTGAGTCAAAGTCGTGTACAACAACAACAACAGCAAGACGCGCGTCGACTGTCTTCGCTTCAACTGTCTTCGTCTCCGAAAAATAATGCATACCTAGCAATTGTCTCATCGAAGACAGGTAACAACACAACAACAAGTGCAATATCGCCGCCCGCTACTGAGAGAGCTCGGTCTCTTTCGCCAGCAATATTTACCAACTTAAGCTGCGCTGCTCCAACGCAGTCATGGAGCTCGCAATGCCCTTCCCCCTTCCACCTATAGACGCACCGACTCATCAGCTTGTGCAACAACTAATACGGTGCCCTTAACCCGATTTTACCCACGGTGACCATATGGTCACACAAAAGTCGTCGCTACATTTACGTTATTATTTCAATAGCTACAAAACCATATGGTAACGCTTGTTTTTCGCATTTTCCGGAAAAACTACAATGTGTATCAGAAAACTGACTTCATTTTCGTGCTCATGAGGTCGAATTACATTAATACAGAAATTTTAAAGAAAATCTATTCAAAAATAGTTCTGGGTAAATTCGGGTTAATAACAACTGTCGTATCGACTACAACAACAACAACTTCAACATCGACCAACGTGTGGCCGATTTTGGCATCGCGAGCAACACTCGCTTCTGCTGCAGAGCTCTCACAATCTACGCTCGTACAGACTGGGATCGATCGGTATGTACAAATTAAAAGAAAACTTAGTCCGCAAAAAGCTAGAGAAGCAAATTTGCCTAAACTTACGAAAACTTCAAACTACACCACTAAGGCAACTTCTGAAAACAAATTTGCCATACTTGGCGAGCTCGAAAAAGATGAGGGTCAACCACCCACCAAGCCATTAAAATTGTAAAGCCACCACCTATGTACATAAGAGATAAAAATTGTTCAGATCTTATTAATAAACTTAAGCAAAAAATTGGGCAAAACAACTTTTATGTCACTATTTTAAAAAGAGGTAATATATCTGAAACCAAGCTCCAGATCACCAATGAGGCCCGGTACAGTGTACAAACTGCCAAGAGTTTGGGCACACAAAAAGTTATTGCACTTTGCGACCAGTCTGTGTTGCCTGTGGCGACCTGCACTGTATAGAAGCTTGCACGGGTAACAAAGAAGACCCAGCACTGAGAAAATGTAGCAACTGTGGTGGAAACCACACTGCTAATTACAGGGGCTGCCCCGTCTATAAAGAGATCAAGAGTCGGCTCAAGCAGAGGCGCCAACAACCAACCTCCGCCCAACAGGTTGCTCAGCCAAATTTTTTCATTCCTTCGCAAACCACTCCTGGAGTTACTTTTGCGGCTGCACTTCGATACCCTAGAATGTCGCCTACAAGAACCGCTCAGCCCGAAGCATTACAGCCCCTCCCGCCCATACCAAAACCAAAATATACTCCGCTTCCAGAGCAAAACGCTCAAAGACCAACTCAACCTAATAACCAACAAAACCAGACTTACACTCCACAAATACAAAACAGCATCGAAGCTACTTTAGCTACACTCATGAACATCATGCTTTCAATGCAAGGTACCCTCCAGGAACTAGTGCGAAACCAGAACATCCTTATGGAACTTCTAATCAAACAAAAGTCAATTTAAATGGATCCCTTAAGAATATGCTTTTGGAACGCTAACGGTGCTTCGCAGCACAGACTTGAACTTCTACAGTTCTTAAACACCCAGGACATCGATATCATGCTCCTCTCAGAAACGCACCTAACCAATAAAAACAATTTCCATCTCACTGGCTACATCTTCTATGCAACCAACCACCCAGACGGCAAAGCTCACGGAGGCACCGGAATCCTTATCAAACAGCGCATTAGGCATCATCCTCTGGAGGCGTTTGCTTACAACCACATACAGGCCACATCCCTACGAATCAACATAACCAGCGGTCCAGTCACCCTATCGGCTGTGTATTGTCCCCCACGATTTAATATTTCAGAGAATGAATTTCTAGGCTTTTATAACTCATTGGGCAACTGTTTTATAGCTGCCGGTGACTATAATGCGAAACACCACTACTGGGGCTCTCGTCTTATTAACCCCAAAGGACGCCAATTATACAACGCTATTATCAAACCCGGTAATAAGCTAGATTTTGTTTCACCAGGTACTCCCACATACTGGCCAGCCGATCCGAACAAAAAACCAGACATTATCGATTTTGCTGTAACTAGGAGAGTGCCGTCCAGGCTGATACATGTTGAAACCCTGGCGGAACTGACATCTGACCACTCGCCTGTTTTACTCTGTCTATCTGAACATCCACAGTTTGTAAAACGACCACAATTTCTGACATCCAATAAAAAAAACTGGCTAAAGTATAAAAAATATATAAGCTCACACTTTGAAATCGAACCTAAAATCTCCTGTGAAGCTGATATTGAAGACTCACTTAAGCATATAACGGACGTTATGTCCTCTGCTGCCAAACACTCTACACCCGAACTTTCAGCCACATCCCCCCCAAAAACTAAACGTACAAATACACAGATTCAGTTACTCCTTCAAGAAAAGCGGCGACTTCGCCGAGACTGGCAGGCACACCGCTCCCCAACCACTAAACAAAGGTTTAAAGAAGCTTGTCGGAAGTTGTCTAAAGCTTTACTAACTGAAAAGAATCAGACTCAACGAGCCTATATAGCGCAACTTTCGCCCACCAGAAACAAATTTCCACTCTGGAGAGCGCACCCAAACATTCAACCACCAATAGAACCCGATTTTCCAATTCGATCACCAACAGGTGGGTGGGCCCGTAGTGACGAGGAAAAGGCCAACATATTCGCCTCTCACTTAAAAAATGTCTTCCAACCTCATCCGCCGACAAACCAATTCACTTTACCAAGCATCTCACCAGCGGAGCCTTCCTCCACAATAACCCTTGAAACAAGCACAATCATAAAAGCCATCGCAGAACAGATGAATCCAAAAAAAGCCCCTGGCCATGATTCAATTTCGCCTAAAATGATAATTTAATTGCCTCTATGCGCAGTCAAAAGCATAACCACCATATTCAACTCAATTCTTAAATGGGGCTATTTTCCCACACAATGGAAAAAGTCTGTTATTACAATGATACCAAAACCAGGCAAAGACAAATCCCAACCTTCGTCGTACAGGCCCATTAGCCTCCTTCCGTGCCTATCAAAGCTATTTGAAAAGCTGCTTTTGTGCCACCTCAGAACACACCTCCACACGACAGAGCGATCCCCCTGCATCAGTTCGGCTTCAGGGAAAAGCACGGAACTACCGAACAGGTAAATCGCATAAAAGCTGAAATACGCACAGCGTTTGAATGCAGGGAATACTGCAGTGCTCTATTCCTAGACGTTTCTCAAGCCTTCGATCGCGTTTGGATTGACGGTCTGGTTCATAAAATCAAGACTGTCCTACCACAAAACACCCACAAATTACTTGAATCTTACCTTAAAGACAGAGTATTTACTGTCAGATGCAAAAATTTCTTCTCCGCCAACCACAAAATCGAAGACCGATCTTGTATGTCCTATACACGGCCGACATTCCCACAAGCAGCCAGACAACTCTATCCACCTTTGCTGATGACACAGCTATAACCAGTCGTTCAAAATGTCCAAAAACAGCAACAGCGTATTTAAAAAACCACCTGGGGGCCGTAGAAAAATGGCTAGCAGACTGGCGCATACAAGTCAACGAACAAAAATGCAAACATATTACGTTTACACCACTGGCCCTAAACAACAAAGAAATCCCCCGAGTCGACGAAGTCACATACCTGGGCATCCACTTAGACAGGCGGCTAACCTGGAGAAAGCACATTGAAGCGAAGAAGATTGCCCTAAAACTCAAGGCCAACAGTTTCCACTGGCTCATCAATTCCCGCTCACCCCTGCCACTGGAACTCAAAGTACTTATTTACAACTCTTGTTTAAAGCCAACCTGGATGTACGGGTCCGAACTCTGGGGAAACGCAAGCAGTTGCAACATAGAAATCATCCAACGAGTACAATCGAAGATACTGCGAACAATAACTGGGGCCCCCTGGTATATTCGCAACGCAAATATCAATAGGGACCTGGATATTAAACCCGTTAAAGAAGAAAATGATAGTAAAGTTTCGAAGTACGAAGCTAGACTATCACTACACCCAAACCAACTAGCCAGGCAGCTCAGGCGGCTCAGTAACCACTCTCGGTTAGAGCGCAACGACCGTCCACTCCTGCCCAACTAAGGGCCATTAACCAATTAACAATTATAATATAGTATAGGTTAAGATTTGAACACTTATTGTAAGTCTCTTCTAGAGAAGATACAATAAATAAAAAAAATTCTTGTTCCCACTCTCTTTTATGGTATAGAAATTTTTGGTCGTAGTTGCCTTCAACGCAATTGTCCGTTATGTGTTTAGTTTAAGACGTTATGACCATGTTTCACATTTAACTTATAAAATTCTTGACCTTAACTTTACTGACTGGATAGATTTTAGAACTTTGGTATACTTTCACAAGATTGTGACGACTCGAGAACCGATTTACCTATATCGGAAACTATTTCCTGCTACATCCCAAAGAACCAATAATTACCTATGCCCTCGTACTTTAACGCTTTGTTCGAAGAGGCAGTTTTTTAATAATAGCATCCGTTTATGGAACAATCTCCCCCATCAATTTAAAACTATTATGAGCGCAAATCAATTTTCAATTAAAATTAAAGAATTCATAAGAGCACAATAAAAGTAGAAATAGGCAATATTAGGTAAAAATCATATAAACGTAAAAAAAAAAAAATAAAATAATCAAAATAAAAAAATAAAAAAATACTATATAAGAATTAAATGTTTAATAGTTCTGTAATTTAATGATTTTGAAAATTGTTAGCTTTTAAGTATTAAGCAATTTTTTGTCAAAGTGACTGGCGCAATAATAATAAGCTTACGCTTGCAGCGCTAGGATATTAAATCAATAAAATTAAATTAAATAAAAAAAGCATTAGGTGGTTACATTTTTATCAACCTTAAAATATGCCAACTTTCCGTGGGCACTACGTAAAAGTTTATGAATAAATCGAACGGAAAACAATTTTTTTACCACTAAAACCCAAAAATATAAGCAAAAAAATTTAGTTTTATTAAATTTTTGAACTTTTTTACGGCTTAATAATATTCGAACACCAGGATGTACAAGTATGCAACAACAATTTTTTCTTTTTCTTGTTTTGTATAGAAATTTTGGAGTGAAGCATACTTTTAGGCTTTTTAAGTTCACAAATTCACTCAAATCATGTTCGACTTCCAATAGGCTCTCAACTTTGAAAAACCTGCGCCCCTTTGGGACTTGACAACTGATTAAAGTATTAGTTTCAAAAGGTTTTACTCAAATCACGAAGGGTACCTTTTCGTACATTTAAAGCAAAGTACATTTTTATAAAAAAAAAACACAGCTAAACTTTTCGATTTTTATTTGCGATACTCGAAGAGTAAGCAAATACTGTAAACGAGCAAATGTCTGTCTGTCCGTCCGTCCGTCTGTCCGCACGAACATCGAGATCTCGGCAACTTTAAGAGCTAGAACCACCAACTTTTGCACGCAGACTTCCAGAAACAATGCGCAGATCAAGTTTGTTTCAAAACTTGACCACGCCTCTTTTACCGCCCACAAACCGCGAAAATCTGTGGCGCTCTCATTTTTTATGCAATCGTTACAGTTTTAAAAGAAATATAATGATATGTGCACTGTCTAACTATATACCGAACCAATTTATGCTCTAATAAATAATAAAGAAGTTATAGAACATATTGCCATGCCTTAAATCTAGTCTACATGCAAATTTTACATTCACATATGTCAACCTGGCAATAGGTGGCGCAAGTTTGATGCCTTGGGTAATATATGGGCTAATTCTGCGTTGCGGACGTTGTATTTGTACGCAAATTTGATTGTTAGAATTGACACAGCTGCCGTTGACGTGGGTATATTTTCATGAAATTTTTGCTATATGCAGTTTCTTGAGTGCCCTTTTAAACTAATTTAAGAGGTTAAATGATTTTGAAAGAAAGCTATGCTTGCTCAAAGTTCCGTTGCGGACGTTACAAGAAATGGAAGTAAAATTTGAGGTTTGTGTGCATTTCCACATTTATTAGCGAATTAAGAATAATTAACCAAAAAAGTAAGATAACTAATAATGAAGTGGAATGTATGACCATATCAGCTTAAAAAAGAAAGATAACTAGTTCCGTTACGTTACGTTACGTTGCGGACGTTACACTTCTTCCATCAAGCTAAATTAGGTGGTTATTTATACTTTAAGCCACGATTTCATAGTTTTTTTGACTTGAGAAAATAGTTTAACGTGTAAACGACACTTTGTGAACAAAATGTTATCATACATTGTCATTCTAATAGGAGAAAATTACAAATAAAAATAGGTCTAATAAACAGACAAAAATACCAAAAAAATACTTTTTGCTAATATTAATTAGTCGTACCAAAAAAAAATATTAAATTTTTTTGTCTTTTGCTTAGAAAAGTTTAGTTCCTATGATTTAGGAAAAATTTTTTTTTAAAAAACCATATGGGCTAATCCTGCGTTGCGGACGTTACATTTGTACGTAAATTTGATTGTTAGAATTGACACAGCTGCCGTTGCCGTGGGTATATTTTCATGAAATTTTTGCCATATGCAGTTTCTTGAGTGCACTTTTAAACTAATTTAAAACCAAGAGGCTAACTGTTTTTGAAAGAAAGTTATGGTTGCTCAAAGTTCCGTTGCGGACGTTACAAAAAATGGAAGTAAAAATTGAGGTTTGTGTGCATTTTCACATTTATTGGCGAATTAAGAATAGTTAACCAAAAAAGTAAGATAACTTAAAATGAAGTGGAATGAATGACCATATCAATGCAGCTTAAAAAAGCAAGGATAGCTTGTTCCGTTAATAAAAATAATCCTAATTTAAATTTGTTGCGGACGTTACGTTGCGGACGTTACACTTCTTCCATCAAGCTAAAATAGGCGTTTATCTTTACTTTCAGCCACGATTTGATAGTTTTTTTGAATTGAGAAAATAGTTTAACATGTAAACGACACTTTGTGAACAAAATGTTATCACACATTGTCATTCTAATAGGAGAAAATGACAAATGAAAACAGGTCTAAAAAACAGACAAAAATACCAAAAAAAATACTTTTTGCTAATATTAATGAGTTGTACCAAAAAAAATATTTAATTTTTTTGTCCATTGCTTAGACAAGTTTAGTTCCTATGATTTAGGAAAAAAATTTGTTAGAAAACCATATAGAAATATGTTTTTAATAGGTTTTTTTTGTTTTTCGGGCTGGTTTCAAAATTCTCGGATTAGCCCATATAGATTTATGTTTTAATTAGCTTTTTTCGTTTTTCGGGCTGGTTTCAAAATTCTCGGATTAGCCCATATGCAAATGTATACAAAGATCGAGCAGCAATGAGTATCGCAAATCTTATAGTCGGGAAACCCGACTATAGCGTTCTTTCTTGTTAAAATTTTAAACGATGTGTTTGGAATAATTTCAATATTATATTTTATTTTTGCTACATTAGGAACATATGTGTGAAACTTTTGTAAAGGTGCATGTACACTAGCACGAGTTTTCCATAGATATCGAAGATATCGATACTCTACATAAACTCGAGCTATTGCGTTTGTCGGTTTTGACAGTTGTGCTTTTGTTTTGTCAACAAACAACTGTTTTCAGAAATTAACAGTGAAATAACCGACGAAGACTTGCTGATATTATCTGCAGTAGAGAAAAATACATACGTTAAACATGTTAAGGTTCATGTGCGTTTGTCTAGTAGCCCAATATAGTATATTGGCTACCGTCCGGTGTGTCTCCCGCTAAACCGCCTTTGACCTCGAGTCCGCTTAAAAACGAACTTAACCAAAACAGGTCACAAAACAAGCCAAAATAACCAAAAACGGGAGACACACCGGACGGTAGCCAATATACTATATTGGGCTACTAGACAAACGCACAATTTTTTTGTGCAGAACTAGCATTTATTTGCCAGCTGTATTCACCAATTCCGATGGAATTTTGATACAGGTCCAAAGTCCACACACCGAAGTTTCTTTGCCACCTTTCGAGGGTTTTTTCCCCTTCGCTGTGACAATACAATTCCCAACTGGTTGTAGTATCGTGGTGATGGTAACCCAACACCGAAGAGTGGTAAAGTCAGCAAAAATAGTCCTGATGAGATGTCTAGCAAACATCGAAACAGCGCTGTAGGCTATAAGCTTTGCTCCTTGTCTTTGACAAGAACTTTGTGTGTGTGGCATAAAAAGCCGGTATTAGATTTATATTTTATAAATCTAAGCCGCCTTTGACCTCGAGTCCGCTTAAAAACGAACTTAACCAAAACAGGTCACAAAAACAAGCCAAAATGATAATAAATAATAATAAATACATTTTTGTTTATAACTTCTGTGTAATTTATTTATTTACCCTTCTTAAAAATTATATTTCTATTATTTTCGGAAAAATATTTAATTTTTGTTATTATTAACATTAATTTTTTCGGCTCTGTAAATGCTCGAGGATTCGGTTTTAAAAATTGGCCGAGACTTCAGCAATTTTTTCCATCACTGCCAATGTTTTCTTCTCCACCTCAACCAGTTCATCGAGCCTGTCCCTGCGTCGCTTTTTGTTTGGTGGAACCGATGGTTCCCCCACAGAAAGATCGGCGCTAAAAGTGGAGTTGCTGGAGATGCGCTCAATCTCAGAGGCAAAGTCTGCAATTAACAAGTTTAATTAGAATTGGTTTATGTTATTTATGTTAATACGCTATTGCCTGTGCTATCAACCGCGCTAACATCCAAGTTTGTGCCTGAATTAAGGATGTAGGAAACCCTGTCGAAGTGCTCCCAGCACGAAGGACTTCCACCCGACAGCCCCACCTTGGCCAGCTCGCTCCTTAACATTGAAGTTGTGTTTATATTAAACTAAAAGTGCATGTTATTTGTATCTTACCTGTACTTCTTGGTCAGGCTATCAATTTTGTTTTTCACCTCAGCGTGAGTCGGCCCAAACTCCTTTAGCTTCTCTGCTATCTCCTTATAAATGTGAGAGTTTTTGCGAACTTCATGAAAACCTGTCCTCCCAAAGCTCGAAAAGAGAGCAAAGAGCTATGTTGATCCAAAAAAACCTGTTTCCTGGGTTGGGGTCGTTTATAATTATTTTATTTTTATAAACATATTACGCTAATATGTACCGTATTTGTCGCTCATTTTTTAAATGACAGTTGGCTCGTGGTGATATTGTCGTGCGATAGCCCAAACATCGAGTAGATATCGGTAAAAAAGCACTAAACGCCAAGTAAACGCAACTATGCCCTTATGATAAACCCCTATGATAAACGCAAATCGCCAACCTAGTGTAAACGCACCCTTAATGTTTCTTATAGCTGTAGGCAACGACATTTTGGCTAGAATTTTTAAAATTTTTTTCAATATTTTACAAAGTTTTAACTTTAAAATCAATTCGTTTGAAACTTTGGCATAAACTAGCTTAAAGTATTTCAATGAAGACCCCATTGTAGTTTTATTATATTTCTTTAAAAAAAAAAACATATTTTTAGCCAAAATGTGAAATTTTTGACCCACAGTGCACTGTAGAAAAACCTTTTTTTCTCGGTTTACCCATGTCGTCATACGTTTTAGAAGTGCTCCTGCAAAAATCTAAGCGACTGTGTTTTGAGAAGAAATGCCTTTTTAGATGCTGGGATCGGGCTACCAAACACCCTTCTTAAAAATTGGACGGATCAGACTTTTTTTGAAGCAACCTGGAAAAATTCCGTGGGTGTAAAATTCATTGTAGACATAAGTAAGTAGCTGTGTTAATCTGAGCAGAGCGTTTTTGAAAAATTCTGCCGTTATTCTGTCTTCACCAGTAGCTTATTTTAGTTTTAGTGTTATGACAGCGCTTTCTTTATCTGATAGGCTGAAAGGGAAGTCCATATGGTCTGAGGAACAAAGCGGCTTAGCATAGCTGATTTCTGTTCCGTTTTGCATTCCGGAAAGTAGGTGTCTGAGCAGATCATTGTATATTTACTTTATTATTTGGAGCGTTCATACTTCTATTCTAATACCCCGAATTGTACCCTTTTGCTATTGCTATTTTCTCTTGTTAACATCATAACTGTAAGAACCCATGAAATGTAAAACATGTACACACATAAGAGAAAAAGAAAAAGTGAAACAGTGCGAAATAAACCATCGATCAAGGCAGACGTTCTGGAGTTTCCTTTGCTCGGTACCATATTATCATAATCATTTAAAATACTCAGACGGGAGTATTCATTGGCGACCGTGACAGGACATGTGATCTTTGAAACAATCATCATCGGAGGAATCGCTCACCGGGAGCATCCACACATCGGACCAAAGACTCGCTATTGGAGTGGGTACTCAAAACCGTAAGCTTGACTCGCAGTGCATTCTACGGACATATAACCACGTGATTGTATGTATGTATGTATAAATCAATTTTATGCATACCAAACCCCTAACTGTTTGCCTATTGCCATTGCCCTACATGATAGAGTGCAATTCTCTCAGCACAAGAGTCGGTTTCAATTGAGTGAAAAAATAACAACTGTGCTTCCACTCAAATCCACGATCAGAAAACGAAAGCTCGTTTTCGCTTATTCGTTATCCACTATTTGCTACTCGTCGTACAGTACATGAAATGCTGCCATCCTGCCATCATGACTAAATTACCAACTGAAGAACAATTGATTTTACATCGGAAAAAACGAATATTATTAGAACGCAACTTTGAAAACACCATCAAGCGCATTGAACTTGAACCTGATGCTGACCTTGGAATGCTAGAGTGTCGGGTTCAAATTTTGGAGTCACATTTCAGGCAACTTTGCCAAATTCAAGCCCAAATAGAGGAGTTGGATTCGACCGATGACTGCCGCAATGAGTATGAAGAGAAGTTTGTGACCATAAAGGCAGCAGTGATGAAACGATTTGGGCCAAATAGAGTTCCAAGGACAGAGGAAACAAGCTCCATAAACTCAACCTGCTCGCCCAATGTGCATCATAGTCGTCTTCCAGCTTAATAGCTACCAAAATTTGATGGCAAGTACGGCGATTACAAGCGTTTTACTACTGCGTTTACCAATATGGTGCACGATGACATCACACTAACGGATGTGGATAAATTCAATTACCTACTCAGTTGCCTTTGAGCGTAGTATCTCCTTTCCAAATCTCAGAAGCCAACTATCCTAAGGCTCTGCAGCAATTAAAAGAGCGTTATGATAAGAAGGCTTTGATTCTTTTGGAGCATGTCTCCAGTCTGTTTGGTATAGTGGATATGAAAAAATCTGATCCGGTATCATTGCGGAATATTTTAGACACGGTAGCCGCACTACTTTCTCTGGGTACAAAGAAAGACATTAAGAATGCCATTCTGATTCATCTTGTATTGTTAAAAGTCGATTCTGGCGCCAAGCAAGCATATGACCGGATTCAGGATTTCGAAAAGCTTCCTGCATGGGACGACTGCTACAACATGTTGAGTCGCCATTGCCAATTTCTGGAATGTAACGCAAAGCCAGGTTCCGACAGCAAGCAGACAAACGAAAGGCGCCAAGAGAAAGCTACCTCCAGTAAAAGGGCATTTGTTACAGCCCAAGGAACTTGTCTAAAATGTAATTCACCTGACCATAGCCTCGGCTATTGTCCTATATTTACATCGCTTGATTTAACGAACGATTTAACTGGGTTAAGCAGGCATCACTCTGCTTAAATTGCATGCATAAGGGACATATCGCTTCTAAGTGTTCTTCAAAATTTAGGTGCCGTTCATGCCAAGGCCTACATCATACGACCTTGCATCGGGGAACTGAGCCCGGTCAACAGCAATCAATAAACACACAACCAACTGAAGGCGAACTTCGATCGCCAACACAGGCAGTTGCGCTTTTAGAGCGACATTCAAAACGATCACTTATTCCAACAGCAATTGTATTAATCCAAGACAAATATTGTATTTTTCAGCATGCGCGCGCCTTGTTGGATTCTGGGTCGGAAATTAATTTTATTACAGAAAACTTGGCCAAACAATTACAGCTTCAATTTAATCGCCAAAAGTTCGATATTTCTGGCATAGCAGACGTGCGCGCACAGCTGAAGTTTTCGGTATCGACAACTTTTCGATCACAATTGTCAGTCGATGAATGGCCATTACATTTTGCGAACACAAAATCAATGTCTTTAAGCCAGCCAGAACGCTGTGTAGATACTGTAACGACCCTGTTTCGGGTTGCACGGGATAGCTCGTCGTGTCCGGGGTTCGTGACAGAAATTTCTATCTTCGGGCCCCTCTTTCCTATATTTCCGAATCCCCTGCCCAAATAAGAACGCTAATATGGGTAAAGTAAGTAAATTGTGTTTATTTTATTCTCTGTTGAGGCTCCTGCGTGGATTCCGTGGCTCGTGTGGTCGTCGAATGGCTGTGCTGGACTCTCTGTAGGGGCTCGTAATCTTCGTGGTTCCAAATCGATGTTCTGAATAGCGCCGATGTTTATGATCGCGCTCTTGCTTTGTAGTCTCAGTTAGGTAAAGGTGACGCCGTTGGTCATGCTGTGATACCCTGTAATCTGTCCCTAAATATCGCCGATGTCTGTTACCGCGCTCTGTCTCTGTTGTCTTGGTTAGGTCAAGGTGACGCCGTTGGTCATGCTGTGATACCCTGTAGCCTGTCCCTAAATATCGCCGATGTTTGTTACCGCGCTCTGTCTCTGTTGTCTTGGTTAGGTCAAGGTGACGCCGCTGGTCATGCTGTGATATCCTGTAATCTGTCCCTAAATATCGCCGATGTCTGTTATCGCGCTCTGTCTCTGTTGTCTTGGTTAGGTCAGGGTGACGCTGTTGGTCATGCTGTGATACCCTGTAATCTGTCCCTAAATATCGCCGATGTCTGTTATCGCGCTCTGTCTCTGTTGTCTTGGTTAGGTCAGGGTGACGCTGTTGGTCATGCTGTGATACCCTGTAATCTGTCCCTAAATATCGCCGATGTCTGTTATCGCGCTCTGTCTATTTTGTCTTGGTTAGGTCAAGGTGACGCCGTTGGTCATGCTGTGATACCCTGTGTTACTTATTTACTACTGGTTGTTTGGATCGATCATGCTTGGATGCGTCATGCTGTTGGTTAGCCAAGAGGGTCGATTAGACCCCACTCGGGTACTCTACGGTAGAGCTGCAAAACCATCGATGGTCAGACCATCGATGGTTTCCCCATCGATGGTTTCAACCATCGATTATTTAGCGATAATCGAAAATAAATGCACTATTTTTTTTTTTATATTTATATTTTAGTTTATTTAAAATAAAACAATATTTTCGCTTCTCCATACTCCCAAACAGAGGAACCACCAATTTGAAAGTGAACTAATTGAAAACTACAAAATTAATAAAAAATTTTTTCACAAAATACTTATAACTTTTAAGCGCGTCAGCCTCGATGTGATGGTACAACGATATATCGATGGTGAAATAAAATCATCGATGTATCGTCAAAAACTAAACCATCGATAATATCGTTTTAACCATCGATGGTTTTGCAGCTCTACTCTACGGTTATTGGAGTCGACTGAATGAGCCGAGTCCTACTACAGGTAGGCAGAGGAGATCGAATAGACCCGGCTCTGGTACCCTCTAATATGGTTATTGGAGTCGACTGAATAAGCCTAGCCCTGCTGCAGGTAGTCAGAGGAGATCGATTAGACCCGGCTCTGGTACCCTCTAATATGGTTATTGGAGTCGACTGAATAAGCCGAGCCCTGCTACAGGTAGTCAGAGGAGATCGAATAGACTCGGCTCTGGTACCCTTTAATATGGTTATTGGAGTTGACTGAATAAGCCGAGCCCTGCTACAGGTAGTCAGAGGAGATCGAATAGACCCAGCTCTGGTACCCTCTACTAGTTATTCAGTAGAGCTGCAAAACCATCGATGGTCAGACCATCGATGGTTTCCCCATCGATGGTTTCAACCATCGATTATTTAGCGATAATCGAAAATAAATGCACTATTTTTTTTTTTTATATTTATATTTTAGTTTATTTAAAATAAAACAATATTTTCGCTTCTCCATACTCCCAAACAGAGGAACCACCAATTTGAAAGTGAACTAATTGAAAACTACAAAATTAATAAAAATTTTTTCACAAAATACTTATAACTTTTAAGCGCGTCAGCCTCGATGTGATGGTACAACGATATATCGATGGTGAAATAAAACCATCGATGTATCGTCAAAAACTAAACCATCGATAATATCGTTTTAACCATCGATGGTTTTGCAGCTCTACTCTACGGTTATTGGAGTCGACTGAATGAGCCGAGTCCTACTACAGGTAGGCAGAGGAGATCGAATAGACCCGGCTCTGGTACCCTCTAATATGGTTATTGGAGTCGACTGAATAAGCCTAGCCCTGCTACAGGTAGTCAGAGGAGATCGAATAGACCCGGCTCTGGTACCCTCTAATATGGTTATTGGAGTCGACTGAATAAGCCGAGCCCTGCTACAGGTAGTCAGAGGAGATCGAATAGACTCGGCTCTGGTACCCTTTAATATGGTTATTGGAGTTGACTGAATAAGCCGAGCCCTGCTACAGGTAGTCAGAGGAGATCGAATAGACCCAGCTCTGGTACCCTCTACTAGTTATTCAGTAGAGCTGCAAAACCATCGATGGTCAGACCATCGATGGTTTCCCATCGATGGTTTCAACCATCGATTATTTAGCGATAATCGAAAATAAATGCACTATTTTTTTTTTTATATTTATATTTTAGTTTATTTAAAATAAAACAATATTTTCGCTTCTCCATACTCCCAAACAGAGGAACCACCAATTTGAAAGTGAACTAATTGAAAACTACAAAATTAATAAAAATTTTTTCACAAAATACTTATAACTTTTAAGCGCGTCAGCCTCGATGTGATGGTACAACGATATATCGATGGTGAAATAAAACCATCGATGTATCGTCAAAAACTAAACCATCGATAATATCGTTTTAACCATCGATGGTTTTGCAGCTCTATTATTCAGAGTCGGCTGTATAAGCCGTGCTCTGCTAGAGCTACTTTTACTTTTAGTTCAAGGCTACATTTCTTACCACTGGTCCGGTCGGTTCGGCTGCTCGGCCCGGACCACTGGATCTGACCGCCTCTTATATCCGTGGATCTCAATGCTCGATATTCGATAATAATCGTACCATTCTTATCGATACGGCCCAGTGTTGATTTTGGTCTATCGGCTCCTGCCGATAGTTCGGGATGAGTCTTTTTCCCAGGGCTGCCCGCTGTAGGGTTGGAACGTGGGGCGCTCTATTTGAATTGCGCGCCCCGTTTATTTAATTCAAGTTTCCCGCACTTTGTGTGCCTTACTTATAGAATATTAAAGATAACAAGATAATTCAGAAATTAATACTAAGACTTCAGTTTGGCTTAATACCTACTAATATTATGTCTATATGATTATTTATATATGTTTGCGACGGGGGGCTTCGCACTCCCCCCTCGTTTCCTAGAAGAAGCGTCGCCAGTGGGGTTCTCTGTGCCTGGGTCCAGTTAGGTCATCTGCCGTTTTGGATCGTTTGCGGTTAGGGTCTTCTGGTTCAATGGGTCTCGATTAAAATGGCCAAAAACAACCAGTTTAATTGCCGAAGCAGACAAGCCTGGAAAAGCCGGTGGGTCCATGTGGAACAGCTGTTGGCCCGTTGACATTTTGTCTTTCTGTTTCTGCGCCTGAGCTGGAGTCAATGATGAGTGCGGGGCTGATCGCCTTGTCCGTGTAGGATTTCGTGGTCATCTGTGATGGTGCTTCGTTATGTACCGTTCTCCGTTTCTTATCTCTGACTCAGTTTGATTTCCTTTGACTTCTGCTGTTTTGGGGCATTTTTGGGTGTTTGAGGATTCGGATGAGGAGGCCCTTACTAATCTGTTCGGGCACCACTGTAACGACCCTGTTTCGGGTAGCACGGGATAGCTCGCCGTGTCCGGGGTTCGTGACAGAAATTTCTATCTTCGTGCCCCTCTTTCCTATATTTCCGAATCCCCTGCCCAAATAAGAACGCTAATATGGGTAAAGTAAGTAAATTATGTTTATTTTATTCTCTGTTGAGGCTCCTGCGTGGATTCCGTGGCTCGTGTGGTCGTCGAATGGCTGTGCTGGACTCTCTGTAGGGGCTCGTAATCTTTGTGGTTCCGAATCGATGTTCTGAATAGCGCCGATGTTTATGATCGCGCTCTTGCTTTGTAGTCTCAGTTAGGTAAAGGTGACGCCGTTGGTCATGCTGTGATACCCTGTAATCTGTCCCTAAATATCGCCGATGTCTGTTATCGCGCTCTGTCTCTGTTGTGTTGGTTAGGTCAAGGTGACGCCGTTGGTCATGCTGTGATACCCTGTAATCTGTCCCTAAATATCGCCGATATTTGTTATCGCGCTCTGTCTCTGTTGTCTTGGTTAGGTCAAGGTGACGCCGCTGGTCATGCTGTGATATCCTGTAATCTGTCCCTAAATATCGCCGATGTCTGTTATCGCGCTCTGTCTCTGTTGTCTTGGTTAGGTCAAGGTGACGCTGTTGGTCATGCTGTGATACCCTGTAATCTGTCCCTAAATATCGCCGATGTCTGTTATCGCGCTCTGTCTATTTTGTCTTGGTTAGGTCAAGGTGACGCCGTTGGTCATGCTGTGATACCCTGTGTTACTTATTTACTACTGGTTGTTTGGACCGATCATGCTTGGATGCGTCATGCTGTTGGTTAGCCAAGAGGGTCGATTAGACCCCACTCGGGTACTATACGGTTATTGGAGTCGACTGAATGAGCCGAGTCCTACTACAGGTAGGCAGAGGAGATCGAATAGACCCGGCTCTGGTACCCTCTAATATGGTTATTGGAGTCGACTGAATAAGCCGAGCCCTGCTACAGGTAGTCAGAGGAGATCGAATAGACCCGGCTCTGGTACCCTCTACTAGTTATTCAGAGTCGGCTGAATAAGCCGTGCTCTGCTAGAGCTACTTCTACTTTTAGTTAATTTCTTACCACTGGTCCGGTCGGTTCGGCTGCTCGGCCCGGACCACTGGATCTGACCGCCTTTTATATCCGTGAATCTCAATGCTCGATATTCGATAATAATCGTACCATTCTTATCGATACGGCCCAGTGTTGATTTTGGTCTATCGGCTCCTGCCGATAGTTAGGGATGAGTATTTTTCCCAGGGCTGCCTGGCTGTAGGGTTGGAACGTGGGGCGCTCTATTTGAATTGCGCGCCCCGTTTATTTAATTCAAATTTCCCGCACTTTGTGTGCCTTACTTATAGAATAATAAAGATAACAAGATAATTCAGAAATTAATACTAAGACTTCAGTTTGCCTTAATAACTACTAATATTATGTCTATGTGATTATTTATATAAGTTTGCGACGTGGGGCGTCGCATTACATCTAATTGGACTATCCCAGAAGGAGTCGATTAAGCTGACCATTTAAAACTTCACCTAAAAAACTAGGAGACTCGTTGGAAAATGCTAAACGCCGACTCTTTCAAATAGAACGCCGTCTGGAACGTCGGCCCTCGCTAAAAATTAAGTACACAGAATTTATGAAAGAGTATGCAGAACTTGGCCATATGCACCCGCTTAATAGCGTTGATGCGATTAAACCGCATTATGCCATTCCACATCACGGAGTATTGCGACCACAAAGTTCAACAACTAAACTACGCGTAGTTTTCGACGCCTCGGCCAAGTCAACATCAGACTTATCGTTGAACGACATCGTCATGGACCCACGATCCAGCAAAACCTGCTGAACACCGTTACCTATGGCCTAGCATGCGACCCCTTTTTGGCCATCAGAAGTCTTAACTTTATTGCCGATCACTACGAAAAGGAATTTCCTATCGGAGCTAAAGTTCTCAAAACCGATATGTATGTCGACGATCTCCTTACCTGACGGACTGCCCGAAATGCAAAATAAAATATCTGAGGTCCAAACGATTTTAGGAAAAGCTGGCTTGGAGCTCGCTAAGTGGAACTTAAGTGGCACTTCCGAAAAGTCAAATGAGTTTTGATTTAAACCAGACGACAAGGAGCCAAAGCTCTCGGTACGTCGTGGAAACCCCAGCGCGATTTATTTTGCTTCCGGTATGATCTCCCTATGTCTCAAGCAACTACCAAACGAAATATCGTCTCGATTGTGGCACGGATGTATGATCTAATCGGGTTGCTGAGTCCAGTGGTCATAAGATGCAAAATATTTGTGCAGGAGCTTTGGATGAGACGCCTTGAATGGGATGACCCAATTCCTGGGGAATTGCTGACTCTGTGGCAACAGGTAGAACAAGATTTATACAAGCTGAATGAAATCGAAATACCAAGATATGTCAACTCATCATTCGAGCACACATGCGAGATCCGCGGCTTTTCAGACGCCTCCCAAAGAGCATTTGGATGTTGTATCTATATGCGCTCTCATACTAAGAAAGGATTTCAAACCCATCTACTGAACGCAAAATCAAAGGTTGCGCCTTTAAAAACGATCACTTTGCCACGTCTGGAGTTGTGCGCAGCGTCTTTGCTGTGCGATACTTGGATGAAAATAAAACACAAGCTGGATGTATATGCCAATAGTGTTGTCTTTTGGACAGACTCCGAGCTCGTTTTATATTGGTTAAAACGACACTCGTCAACCCTTAATTGCTTTGTGGCCAATCGTATATCTGACATGCAAACCAAGTCAGCAAACGTTATTTGGCGACACCTACCTGGAAAGGATAACACAGCTGATATCGTTACACGCGGATGCTCAGTATCTGAGCTTTCAAAATCTATGTAGTTTGGTGGACCTGAATTTCTCAAAGCGGAGGAATCAAAATGGCCTGAGACATCGTTGACTAAAAAATTCAATACAGCTGAATTGGAGCAGCGCAAAGCAGTTGTTTTAACATGTAACAATAGTGGCACCGAGGGAAACATAATCAATCAAATTATAAACAAGTGTTCGTCGTATCGTAGAATCCTGCGGGTCACAGCTTACGTGTTAAGAGTTTTCAACAAATTTCCAGTTGATAAAACGTTAGTTGTTGAAAGAGCATTGGATATTCCAGCCGAGGAATTGCGAAACGTTTTTATTTACATTGTCTCGGTTATTCAACAATCATATTTTGGCAAAGAAATCTTGCAGCTTAAAAGGCACCAAATTCTCAGCCCTGAGTTTCAAAAGCTGACACCATTCCTAGCTGAAGTCTCAATCGGAATTCGTAGTCTCACTGTGGTTCGCGTTGGTGGACGGCTCACCAACGCTCCAATGGCCTTTGACGCCAAATTTCCCTATTTGCTACCAAGAGATAATAGATTTACGTATCTATTTGCTGAACACACGCATCGGATAAACATGCACGCTGGTCCACAGGCACTTGTTAGCTTGCTCCGGCTACAAGTATGGATTATAAACGTTCGCCGGCTGGCCACTAAAGTGGTCAGATCTTGCACTCACTGCTACCACTACAAACCTCGCTTGACGGAACAAATCATGGGCTCGCTTCCAGCAGATCGGCTTTTGCCTAGCAAGCCGTTCAATGTCTCTGGAGTGGATCTTTGCGGACCCTTTCTGACATCCTATCGAGTTCGTAGCAAGGTGCCATTTAAGACGTATCTCGCAGTATTCGTATGCTTTACTACTAAAGCAATCCATGTAGAACTACTTTCAGATCTGTCAAGTAACACATTTATTCTTTGTTTAAAGCGCTTCATTGGTCGCAGAGGTTTGCCGAGTCGCATATATTGCGATAACGCGACCAATTTTGTTGGTGCGCGCTCTCAACTAGATGACTTCAAACGGCAGCTGTTCAGTCAAGAAGCTGCGGATGACCTAAAGATGTTCACCTCTACCACAGGCGTTCAGTTTCACTTTATCCCTCCTCGTGCCCCACACTTTGGTGGGCTCTGGGAAGCAGAGGTAAAGTCCATGAAGTCTCTGCTCGTGAAAAACATGGGCAATACTGGGCTCACATATGAAGAATTGCAGACCATCGCCATTGATGCCGAAGCCGTATTAAATTCCAGACGTATAGCAGCTGTGTCAGAAGATCCGAATGACGGAGAACCTCTCACGCCGGGCCACTTCCTGGTTGGCTCATCTTTGAAGGCTCTACCAGAGCCAATGGTCGAGAACAGTATTTTTTTTTTTTTTTTTTTTTTGTAAGCCTATTATGTACCGCGACCAGAAGAGATCTATTGTACAGGCAAATAGAAAATGGATGGTTCCCTAAATGTTTAGGCTCTTTATATAATTGAGCACTAAGTTGGGCCTTATGTTCCAAATTCTAAAAGGTGGCACACATGTGTTGCCAAGATGTTGCAGTCGTCTGTTGAAAAGTGCAGGGCATTCGCAGAGGACATGCTCAGATGTCTCTTGCTCCTCTTCACAAAATCTACAGACGTCCGTGTCACTAGTCTCAGTTTCTTAAGATGATACCTGAGCTTGCAGTGACCCGTGAGGTATCCTGTGAGAATACGTAGGTCTCCCCTATTCAATTCTAGGAGTTTTAGGGACTTGTTTTTGTCCGGAATGAGGAATCTTTTTGCCTGTCTTTGGCCTACGCTGTTTGTCCAGTGTTTTTCTATTTCCCTCTTTTCCTAATTTCTGATCTCCTCCATAGTGTGTCCTTTTGAGAGTCCACAGAAGGGTTCAGGGCCGATGAATGGCATGCTTGCCCCAGATTTGGCAAGATCATCGGCCATTTCGTTTCCTGCGTGTCCCTCATGACCCGGCACCCACCATAGCTTGACGGTGTTATGGGTTCCGAGTTCATTGAGAAGCTGGAAACAGTCCTCGACTAGCCTAGATGCGATTGAGTATGATTTCAAAGCTCGAAGAGCTGCTTGGCTATCGGACAGTATGTAAATCTGTGCCCCTCGCATGTTCCTGCGAAGACATTCTCTGGCACAGATTTCAATGGCGTGTACTTCCGCTTGGAAGATGGTGGGATGTTTTCCCATAGGTATGGATCTTTTAAGCCGTGGCCCGTAGATTCCTGCACCCGTACCAGATTTGAGAACCGTTTGGTACGCTGGGTGTTTCTGTTCTCCAGATATCTCTGCCGTGGATTTCCACGATGAAGTTTCTGTCGAACTGAACGAGTTGTTCCTGTGTGTCGGAAAGGTTTAAGGTTGGGCTGTTTCTTTGAGAACTGAGTATCTCTAGGTGCCCCGTAAGATCTCCAGGTTTGAAGCTGTATATCTTGTTGAGGCGAATAGCTCCAAGGTAAGCTTCCCTTCTAATTAAGATGGGAAGTGGCGATACGCCGGTGATAATCCCTAACGCGTCGGTCGGACAAGTGCGCATGGCTCCTGTTATACCGACGCATATTAGGCGCTGTAGTTTGCTTAGTTCTCTTACTGCAGTTCTCTGAGAGACCTTAGGCCACCAAGCGATGGCTGCATACGTGAGTATGGGTTTTATGACAGTAGAGAAGGACCAGTACACCATCTTGGGATTCAGACCCCAAGTCTTGCCAAAAAGCCTGTTACAAGCAAAGTGTGCTCTTGTGGCTTTATTTATGGCGTAGTGTAGGTGAGAGTTCCACGTCAGCTTGGAGTCAAAAATGACTCCAAGATATTTGGCTTCAGTGGAGAATTCTAAAGTGGTTCCTATCAGAGTTGGTCTTTCTAGACTTAGACATCTTTTCCTCGTGAATGGAACTACTATAGTTTTCGTTGGGTTTAAACTGAGTCCCTTGTCAAGACACCAGTCGTATGTAATGTTTAGGGCACTTTGCATTCGTTCACTGATTGTGGATTCATGCGAGCCCGAGATGCAGATGACAATGTCATCAGCATAGCCCTGAGTGGAAAAGCCCTGATCGTTGAGCCTGTAGATAAGCTCATCAATTACTAAGGTCCACAGAAGGGGAGAGAGTACACCCCCTTGGGGGCAACCCCTTGTGGCTGTTATGGACTTGGTGTTTCCCCCCAGGTCTAGGGAGATCGTTCTTGATTTCAGCATCAAGAGGATCCAATTGATAATCGGTTTATTGATCCCTTTACGGATCAGTGCATTTGAAATGGCCTCGTAGGAGGTGTTATCGAAGGCACCTGAAATGTCCATAAAGACACAGAGAGCTATTTGTTGGCTGCTAAGTGCCTTTTCTATTTTGGTAGTGAAGCAATGAATTGCTGTCTCAGTGGACTTGCCTGATTGATAGGCAAATTGGAGTTTATGTAAGGGATGTAGCTTGAGATGATTATCCCGAATAAATTGGTCCAATACTTTTTCCATTGTTTTAAGAAGGAATGAACTGAGGCTAATTGGTCTGTATGATTTAGGCATTTGTGAGTCTTTTCTCCCTGCCTTTGGTATAAATACAACCCTGACATCAGTCCACTTGGTTGGCAAGTGGCCAAGTGAGAGACTAGCTCTGAATATGCGGACCATGGCTCGCGTAATAAGCGAAGCGCCTTGTTGAAGAAGGCAAGGGTAAATCCCATCAGGTCCGGGGGATTTGTAGGGGCTCATGTTATTGATAGCCCAAAGTACACTGTTTTGATGGAATACTTTGTACGGCGTACTTCTTTCTGCTGCGGTTAAGTTGGTTGTGTCCAACTCATCCGAGCTGAAATTGTCCGCAATCGTACATCCCGGGAAGTGGGTATCTAGCAGAAGGGAGCTAGTTTCCTCGGGAGTGTTTGTGTATGTACCATCTGGTTTCTTGAGAGTGCAGATACCGTTTGAGTGGTCTTTTGCAAGTGCCTTTTGCAGTCGAATCGCTTCAGGGAGAGTAGAAATCTCCCCGCAGTGATTTCTCCACGTGGCTCTTTTGGCCTTTCTCAGCTCCTTGTTGTAGAGTGTAAGGGCGCTTTTGTATGAGGCCCATGTGACTTGGCCTCTTTTTGCCCTGTTGAACAGATTTCTTGCCTCTCTTTGCCGTTTTGCAACAGATTCGTTCCACCAAGGAACGTTTCTGTTGAGCTTTCGGATCTTTTGAGGGCAGCTGGCGTGAAATGCTGTTTCAACTGCTTGGTGAAGCTCATTTGCTTCAAATTCCAGCTCTTCTTTGTTAGTTATTTGAAGAGTGGAGTGGTTTACATTGTTCTCAAGCGTACTTCTGTAAAGATCCCAGTTTGTCTTGCGTGGGTTCCTGTTTACAAAAGAACACGTCTCGATAGACCCCACGTCAAATCTTATGTGTTGATGATCTGACATGGAGACTTCGTCTGAGACGTGCCAGTTTGAAACGAAGTCAAGCATATTAAGACTGCAAAGAGTTAGGTCAAGAACTTCCCCTCTGATTGCATTCCTAAATGTTGGTTCGTTTCCCCTGTTTAGTACTGAAATATGATTTTTATAAATGTATTCAAGAAGGCACTCACCTCTTGTGTTGATGTCCGTACTTCCCCATACAGTGTGGTGGGCATTCGCATCACAGGCTATAATCCAGCGCAGGTTGCAGCGTTTGCAGTGGTCGATGAGGTCGTTGACGGCCTCAGTTGGTGCTGCTTCGCTGTCCCCTGGTAGATAGGCGGAAGCCAGAATGATTTCCACCGAGCCTTTTGATGTGGGCATTCTTGCCCAAATTGCCACTAGGTCCTCACTGATAAACTGCGAGAGAGGGACGAAATTAATGTTATTGTTAACCATCAGCGCCGCTCTGGGGCGTTGTTGGTTATTGGCGTAAATTACTTTACCGTGGGTTGCGTTGAGCCCGAGAATTTGTCCTGAACGCTGCCATGGCTCTTGAATGAAGGCAACGTCCAGGAGTTCTTTGGTGAATCTCCTGCTGAGCACGTCCGAGGCAGCTTTTGCATGGTGGAGATTCGCTTGTAGGCATTTCAGCTGCCTACGGCTGTTGGCTACGGGGGGGGGACATTGTTAATTGTCTCTCCGGCCCCTAGCGGCCCTCTTCTTTCCCCTGTTGCTGTTTAGGACAGCAGCCTCTTCCGCAGATCGCCTCTCACCTTTTCCCTGCCGTCCTGCGGGTCTCGGGAGTCGTCCGAACAGAGGTGGCCTCATGCGCGGCTGCTGTGGCGCCACTGTGTAGGGCCTTGACATGGAGGGCTGGTCGTTGGTGGCTGCCTGTCTGCTGTTGGCAGGTTGCGCGCTTGTCGCATTTGCAGTGGCGGTTGGTGGGACGCTTGTCTTACCTGCGTCGGTTTGCTGGTCGGTTACTGCTGGTTTGGCTTTTGGCCGAAGACTAACAGTCCCCCAGGCAAAGTCCACCTTGTTGCTGTTCGCTTTAAGCCTATTCGCCGACACCGGATCCACAGACAGCGTTAGGCTCACTATGTTGCCTTTCAGCTTCCTGCGTAGGACTCTCCAGTCCGACACTCTGAGGCCTTCGTTCTGGCTCTCAAGAAGTGCCAGGATCTCTTCCGACTTGATATCCTTCTTGGTCTCCGGGAAGAATCCAACGAATATCTGCGGGCGCGGCATCTCAGACTCTATAACTACTTTGGGTCTTGCCCCAAGTTGCACCTTGATCTTGGGCAATGTAGTCCTGAGCCAGTCCGCAGTGCTCGAGTCCCTGCAAGACACCGCCAGCCATCCTGGGCGGAAAGAGCAGCCTGAGAAGTGGGGCTTTGTGGTCCCCTTTCTATCTTCAATCACCGCGTCCAGAATCGCGCTTTGTAGCGCTCTTAGCTGCTCCACCGAGTACAGGGTGCTCGGATAGCCTTCCGGGAAGACTGCTAGCTTTGTGTTGCTGACAGCGTCCCGGTAAGAGGGACCAACACCATTCGCCGTCGGCTGGGCAACATCCACCTCACTGCTCACTGGTTCCTTGGCTGAGGCATTTGTGGTTGTCGTGGCCACTGGGGCCATAGTGACTTCCACTTTGCTCTCAGGAGCCTTGGGCGCAGGGATCAGTGGGGCGGGCGCCGCCATACCACTGGAGACATCGGAGATGGTATCCGACTGTGTCATAACCCTCTTCGGAGATTGAGAAGAGGGAGTCGTATTTACCGATCTCATCCTCTTGCTCGCAGTCTGAGGCGTCTCCTTCTTCTGCATCGGTGGTGCAGCTAGCCGTCTGGCCTCTTCAATAGGGTGTCCTTTGCTGAGGTAGAAGCGGAGTCTTTTTCTAGCAGCTCCCGAAAGGGCGACCTTGGGTGGTGCGCTAGCCTTGGGTGGAGTGGCCAGTAATTCCTCTTCTTCTTCTGCCGTCAGAGGAACTGATGTGGGACTTCTTGGATCGACTTCCATGTCCACACTCTCAGTTTGCGCCGTGGGCGCCGGTGTTGCCAGAGGCAGGGGTTGGTTATCCAGATTTAAAGGCTCTGGTGCCTTGTTTATGTTTGCTGCTTGATTCGGTTCCATAAAGTTCCCACGAGTAGAGGGGAAGGGGTGGTCCATCTGGATAGAGCCCCTATATCCAGATAAGGCTGAGATACAACCGGAGGTAGCCAGGTATCCGGAGGACACCGTAGAAAGACACTCTGACGTAGTGCCATTCATCCCATAGGCACGGTACGAATTACACCTGAGATTACGGGTTTTATCGAGTTGTCCTCTCTAGATCCGCCATATTCAGTTAGTAGCAGAGGCACCTCGAGCAGGGTGTGACTCTTCGCCACGTATGGACGGTCTTCACCTCGGGGAAAAACAGTTTCCCCTTGTCGCTGGGCTACAGAGCCCTTGCCTCCTCGAGAACAGTAACCCGTCATACTTGAGTCGTTGGCAACGAGTCACTCATTTAAAGCAACAATTTTGGGACCGCTTGCAGCTGAGGAGCAAGTGGCTTACTCCACAGGCCAACATCCATGTTGGACAGATAGTCATCACCCATGATGATTCAACAACTTTTATTTTAAATTAAAAAATAATATTTTTTTAAAGTATTTTTTAAAACGTTGAAATTAACACTGGGGGTAGTCCTGAGGTCCCATACCAAGGATTAAAAATAATATTGGCGAAAAGTTCAACACAGAAGCTGTAATATTCAGCGGCCTTTTATTTTGAGTGGATTGAAATAAAAAGCCATAATAATCATTAGTTTTTGATTTATTTTTTTAATCAAAAAAAATGATTAAATTTTATTTTTTATTTTTTTTTTGCTTAAATAAAATGATTATTGTTGAAGAGAAACGTAAAAAAGCTGAATTTTAAAAATCATAGCGGAAATGCAAAGAGTGAACAATAATGATGATTTTGGTGCCAACCATTTTTATCTAGGTCGGTTGTAAGTGGATGATTTTTTTGTTTAAAAAATTTTAAATAACCATTATTTACGGTCCCTGGTTTCCTTAGCTCGGTACCATATTATCATAATCATTTAAAACACTCAGACGGGAGTGTTCAGTAGGCCACTAAAATATTCCGACGTATCTGTTGAGTTTGCTTTTGTGGGTTTTTTCTTATAGTTTCCGTTTAATGTATTAACTGTTTGCGGTCGCGTTTTTCGTGTTGTTGGCGTTTCATATTTATGCAGAACTGTTTTTCTTTTTCTTCGCATATATGTACGTTTGTAGTTTGTTATTGCCGTTATGTAGGTATTGTCCGTTATTTCGTTTCGTTAAGGCAGGTTATCACCTTGTGGGGTCAAAAAAATATATATTTTTTTTGTCTTTTCGTGTAGATATATGTTCTAAAAATGTGCTGTAAAAGTTTCAGATCGAAATCTGAAAAATTTCGAAAGTTATAGCCCGTTACATAGAGCACTGTCGGGCACCGGCCGAACCAAAGCCAAAACTTTAAACGCGTTTTTCTCAGAACCATGTTTTCGGACCTTACGTGCAGGATCAAATTTTTTTTTTAAATGTGTCTTAGGGTTTTCTCTAATGAATGATCCCCGATCAGCCATAAATATTGAAAATTGTTTATTTAAAAAAATAATTAGTGAAGAAAAAAATGCGAAAATTGACATTTTTTTTTGAAAACCTCATAGCTTTTGAAATTTTTTTTTTTTTACATGATCGTAGGTACGTTCAATAGATAATACGATACAAATTAAGAATGTGTTCGGTTTTTGTGTTTCAGATCACGGGTTTTGAGCCAATCGTGCACGGAAGCGAAATGCATGCCGCCACCAATGGGCGCCCCTCCCCCTTCCTTTTTGGATTTTTTCAAGTTCGAAAATTGTATTCTTTGAATAAATATATGTTCATATTCAGACGAAAATTTCAGCGCTGTATCTTAAACCGTTTTCTCAAACAAAAATCCTAAAAAAAGGGCACTTTTTGACCCCACAAGGTGACAACCTGCCTTAAGTTGTTTAAGGAAATCAAATGAGTGTTTTTGAGCGCTTTCGCATTGTACGTCGAACCACGGGTGCTTTCTGCTGAAGTTTAATAACTGCTGCGTGGGCTTGGATAAAGTTTCTAAAAGTTGAGAAGTTTTTTTTAACAGTGCGAACCAACTCAGATGTTTCAGACTCTGAACTCCTGACACTAATGCATCCCGGTTGTCCTAGTGATTCGCACATCTCAACAATTTTTGAATCCTTGCTATCTGCAATTACGTCCTTAGATTCTGATGTGGATTGTGCGTTTCCAATACGAGCATTTATATCTTCAATAATCATTAGGTTATTACAACCTGCTGGCAGTCCGATATCGAACACCTTTACGAAATCTGCTTGCCAGTTATTGCAATTTATATATACTGGGAGGATGTACAGTTTTTCGTCTTTCGTGTTTATTTCGATGACTTCGGCGTTTTCCTTGTTTGTAAAGGTAATGCTTCCGGATGCCGAATACACTTCCTCCGCTGGCCCGTCCACGGGCAGTTCTCACTGCTAGTATTCAATGCAGCAAGTGATCAGGAATGTAATTTGCAAAACTCGTTTCATCGTTGGTCAGAAAAGTTAAAAAAAGTAAAACAATTTTGAAAACATTAGGGACATTTAGTTTTTTGAAATTAGTTTGCTTAATATGACTTCGTAGTCTAGGGAAATGTTAAGTGGGGTACCGTTTATGGTCTCCAGGACGTTTTGTGGTAACTCTAATCCACACATCTGCTTGCCGTCTTTATTTCAGTAGAACCATTTACTTTCTATAACCATGCGATCGTTTCTGACAGTGGCTTTAAAGTTTTTGTAGCTTCTAAGAATGCCCCGGCGGAGGCCTAGAACCAAGCGTTTTTTAAGTCTCCTTCCGATGCTGAGATTCCCTTCGATTGAGAAACTGGTTCTGTTCGTAACCAATGTTGCCAATGCTAGCGTCCGCAACATTGATGCGAACAGCAACACCGACTTCCCAGGCACCCTCATATACCCAGTCAGCTCAACTAAGCTGACCTTGGACACTCACCAACCAAGCGGCCGACTCACCAAGTGGCCGTCTCACCGACTTACGTCAGCACAACTGAAGAACCAACATACACTGGCCACAGCAGAACTGCGCTGACCCACTGAACTGGCCTCAAACTCGATGTAATCAGCAAAATCCACACACCACACTTTACACCATTGTATCAATAAAGTTAGTTGTTGTCTAAGATTTCAACCTCGGTTTTGATATTTCCTTCAGCCGCGGGAACGGCTTAGCTCCCAATACTCTCGTTGGTTAGTGCAACATATGGACGGCCCCAGGAGCAATCAGACTTCTGTGCGGACAATCATAATAAAGTGTGAAAACAAACATTGGTGACCCAACGTGATCTCACTACAAGAGATCGTACTCCGAACACACACCGCAGTATCCAGCATACAAGGATCCCTCCTCGCCGAGGCAACTTATCACTCGCAGGACCGCTTAATCCAGCGTTACAGAACCCTCCCTCGCTGAGACAAGCAGATTTCACAGAAGCGCAGACACCACCGTTATAGGACCATCTCCTTGTTGGGACAACCAGATCTCACAGGAGCGCAGACACCAGCGCTATAGGACCATCTCCTTGTTAAGACAACCAAATCTGACAGGAGCGCAGACAACAGCGTTATAGGCAGGGACCGAAAATAACTCTTATGAAGTTGAAAAAAATCATAGGCTTAAAAGTACATAAAAGAGGAGGTCACAGAATATTTTTGTTTTGGTTTAGCTACCCATTAACAGCATTTTTCTTGATTTTTATAATAAAAATTTTAAATAACTCTTATTATTTGTTTTTTATAAATAAGTAATAGTAATTCCCAATTTTTAATTAAAAATCAGAAATAATTGTTGTGCTTTGATTTTTATTTTGACATAAGAGTTATTCATTGTTTTTATTATAAAAATCAAAATACAAATCAAAATGGAATAACTTTCGAACCATGTAAAATATAAAAAAACGGGAAGTGCACTTTTAGTCTACAGATCATAACCTTTCATCTGATTTATCATTTGTCTCAATGTGACCAACATGATAACACTGTTCATAGTTGTAATGATTTTGTTCTCAAAAGGGATTATTTTTATTGTTACTGAAATCGCCACCTTTGTGGTGTACCCTTTACTGTACACCTCTGCGGATTAGGAGTTGTTTTCATCCATAGAGACCTGAAGATTTCGCGATTTGATTTTTATCATTTTTTTGCGTTCATTTTTAAGATACAAAACTTCTTGGTGATAGTTCTTCAAAATTCGCGGCCCATGGAGGGAAAATAGTTTTTAACTTTTTTTGGGGGTATTGACCGCTGGACGATTGAAATCGTCTTGAACCTAAAGATTTCGCGGATTGATATTAATTGTTTTTTGGTATACGAGCTCATGCTTTTCATGTTTAACATACAAAACTTCTTGGTGTTAATTCTAAAGAAGTCGCGGTCCATGGAGGAACATTAGTTTTAACGTTTTTTGAGTAACGGACCGCTGTACTACCCAGTTACCTGTATTTTGGGGCTTTCAAAATTTGTATCATAGCTCTAACTTTTCGGCTAAGAGCGTCGCGAACATCATCTTTTAAGAACTCTTTGACTGCCAACTGCAGTGAATTGGCGGCACATTTAATGGAAGTGATCGAATGATAACTGGATAGTACTGTACTACCCATTACTCAAAAAACGTTAAAAACTAATTTTTTTAAACAATAAAAATCAATCCGAGAACAGTATCTAAAGGAAAAGTTAAGAATGACAGACTTAAACAAAATACGTCACTTTTTAGGGATTAGATTAGAAATTAGTGCAAATACATAAAAAGAGTTTTAAGTAAACGTAAAATGAACGATTGCAATGCAGTCAGTACCCCTTTGCGAAGCAAAATAAATTTCGAATTACCTCACTCTGATGAAAATGGCAAAGCCCCCTGCCGTAACCTTAATATCTCAAGTAGATTTGTGAGAACATGTGGAATTTCTTGCGTGAATTTCCCTCAGTAGCTCCTTTCTGAAAAATGACACTACGACTGAACGTTTAGTTCTTAAAAACTATTAATGTATTTGCGATTATTCGCTTATGCCGTGTCTCTTCTTTATCTGTTAACTGCAATATCGGTGTGATTATGTGTGAAGGGTGTGACCAGTTTGATACTTTGCAAATAAAACTACAAATTACAACACGCGCCCTCAAAGTAGAAATACTTAAATTAATTGATACATGTAATGCCTAGCCATGATATTCAATTAGAATGCTTTACACTACCTTGGCATCTTCTCGGTTTGCTTGTACTCTATATCAATGTCACCACTATTGTGCATATCCTGTATAAAATGATGACGTAAATCGATGTGTTTCGTGCGTGGATGGAAACCAAAGCCTTTTATCAACCTCTGTGCGCTCTAGTTGTCGTTGAATATCTTGACAGTCTCGCAGGTCCAGCCTATATTATTTAAGAGTGCATTTAAACAGCCGCTCCTGCTGGGAAGAACGCCTAGCCTGAGAATGAGCGCCGATCGGTTAAGTTTGCGCCATAACGCAAAGTTGAAAAGTTGCCAATACTAGCGTCCGCAACATTGCTGCGAACAGCAATGCCGATTTACCTGGGAACAATACCAACTTCCCAGTCACCCACATATACCCAGTCAGCTCAGCTTGGCTGACCTTGGACTGGGTACCAGGCGCTAAGCTAGTAACTGCTTATCAGCAGATTTTTCTACTAGCCAAAAGAATAACTCACCAACCAAGCGGCCGACTCACCAACGTACGTCAGCACAGCTGAAAAACCAACAAACACTGGCCACAGCAGAATTGCGCTGACCCACTGAATTGGCCTCAACTTGATGTAATCTAGATTATCATTAAAATCCCCACATCACACTTTACACTATGTTTCCGCATATAAAGTAGTATAAAGCTAGTATTGATACAAATAAAGTCAGTTGTTGTCTCAGAATTCAACCTCGGTCGTGATCAGTTCCTCAGCCGCAGAAACAGGCTTGACTCCCGATACTCTCGTCGGTCAGAGCAACATATGAAAAGCCTATCGAGAAAAATTTATCACTCGCAGGATCGCTCGATCAAGCGTTACAGGACATCTCCTCGCTGAGACAACCAGATCTCACAGGACCGCAGACTACAGCGTTACAGGATTCCTTCTCGTAGAGACAACTAACGCTCGCAGGACAGCTCATTCCAGGGTCACAGGATACACCACCCATATTGGGACACAAAAGCTTGCGCCGTCTATACAGCACACACCACCCACACTGAGACGCTACAGTTATTTCCAGCTTGACAGGATTTTACAAAGAACCTGAACACAATTTCATGAAACAGTCATGAAAGCATCAAAATATTAAGCAGGTAAGAATTACCGTACCACCGCAACTGGTCAAATGTCCACGACATTAATAACGAAGACAAGCCCAACCAGGGCTGAACTTCAGAATCAGTTATTGGACGAGCAACTCGATTTGAATAAACAGGTTCAACAGTTAATTAAAAACTATGGAAAGAATTCCAGCACCAGAAAGACTCGAGAAGGATATTATGCTATCAAATTAACCAAACTGACCGAACTCTGGACTCAATATCGTGAGACAGATCAGATATTACGAGATGCAGCTCTTCCTCCTGACAATGAGTACTTCACACTAGAGCTGCAAAACCATCGATGATTAAAACGACATTATCGATGGTTTAGTTTTTGGCGATATATCGATGGTTTTATTTCACCATCGATATATCGCTGTACCATCACTTCAAGACTGACGCGCTAAAAAGTTGTAAGTTTTTTGTGAAAAAAAGTGTTTACATATTTTATTAATTTTGTAGTTTTGAATTAGTTTAGTTTAAAATTGGTGGTTCCTCTATTTAGGAGTATGAAGAAGCGAATGGCCACGATTTTATGGATTATTTCTGAAACTCAGGGAAGATCCAGAAAAATAATTCGGGGGGGGGGGGGGTTTAACAATACTTCGGGGGAGTTTTCAATATTTTTATGTACAACGCACTGCTTTTCATATGAAAAAAAAAAAAGTTCGGGGAGGGTTGAACCCCAAAATCCCCCCCCCGGATCCACGCGTGGTGAAACTGGTTTACAATAAACCATATTCCGGTACTGAAAAGTTGCGCTTGATCCAGAGTGCCTTGCGCGGAGAAGCATGAAACATACTAATAGACATTGACTTCTCGCAAGGCGGCTATGATGACACATGGTATAAAAATGATACATGATATAAAAACGCGAAGATTCTGGTGTATTCAGCCAAAGCCAATATCGTGGACCACAAACCAATAGATGGATTAGCTCGACAGATGCGATGCAATTTACGATAATGTGCAAAAACCAATTGGCACACTTAAAAATCTGGAAGTTTGCACGAAAACTTGGGATCCAATTGTTGGATTCCTGATTTGAAGAAAGATACCCCCACTGACATTATCAGCATTAGAAGACTCCAACAGTAGTGCCAACACTCGACAGTATGTTGTCATTTCTAGAGAAGCGTTCATGCGTCATAATCAACCCACAGTTTCGGTCCCCAAACAGTCACAGAAGATGACAAACCGCGACAGAAGTTGCGGGATCTGTTACTAAGGGGAACATCGCAGAATATCTTGCAGCCGGTTTCCGGAAATGGATCCCAAAACGCGTCGCCAAGTTATTTTGGAAATAGGACTGTCTTTCCACCTCTCATATGGTAGAGAACTGTTCATCTTCACAAACCTGTCACCATTGTCGGCAAAAACATCATGCAATGTTGCATAATTTTGGAGCAACAAACCATCAGGTATCTGGAATACTAACCTTCACTTTTAACTCGAGAGGCTACCTACAACGTACCAACCGCAAGGGTAGTACTTGAGGGACCAACCGGCAAAGTCCAATCTTGTCGCACTATCTTAGATTAAGGATCGCAAGTGAATCTAATCTCTAGGAAAATGGCAAAAATGCTATCCCTACAGAAAAAAACAACATTGAAAATCTCAGGAATTGGAGGAAGACGTACAACAGCAACGCGACCGATATTAAGGCTGTCATCATGCACATCAGATTTTGAATCACAGGTGGAGGTTCTCATTGTCCCCACTATAACTTTAGATCAGCCGTCGGTGCCAAGAAAAAACACTCTCACGTTTCCCAAGGAGTTGAAATCGTTGGCAATCACCAAATATGAATTGCCTCAGCAAACTGAAAAGCCAACGACACCTACCTTCTGTTTTGTGTTTATAATAGCGTAAGTAAACAATGCTTAAATATTTTTCTACAGTAAGCTGTGACTGTGGCTAAGATTGTGCTTTGTTTTGCTGTGCGTTCTGTATAAAACTATATCATGTGTGCCGGTTTAGAAGAGGCTACAAACATTTTTCTTTAAACTGCAAAAAAAAAATAAAACAAATTTAGAACTTCAGTTTTTTTGTAATTATCTGTGAATAACATTTTGACCAACATTTTTGTGTTGAATTTGATAATGTCTGATATAAATACGCCTAAATTGATCAAAACAAAAGTGAAGTTATTTTCTTTATTTACTTTTTTTTGGCGACCAGTGTAACCAATCGTAAGCTAGACAAACCGAAAAGGGTCGTGGCTAGTTTCAATGGCTAAAGTCAAAACTGAGTGCACATTTTCCGTACTGCACTCTGTTACAAAAGAACCAATCAAAGCAAGCTTTGCAATAATAATGGCTTTGAAAATGGAAACATGCACGTATTTTTATCAGTTATTACAATTTTTGTTAAAAGTTGTTTTTAACAGGGGTTGTTTTCTTAGGAAAAATCGTAGTCGTAGAGTAAAAGAATATATATTACTCGTTGGAAAGGCCGTAGCAGGGAAAACGAAGCTTTTCGGAACAAATATATATGTACGTTTCTGACCGACAGCTATGCCACGCATGTACATACATCTTTTTGTCAGTCAGTCTAATGTTCAGACTCTGAACGAACGTCAAGGTCTCAACAACAACAAAAGCTAGAACCACAGACTTTTATAAACTCCACGCGCATAAAATTTTTTACAAAATTTGAACACGCATCTTTTAACGCACACAAGCCGCGAAACTCTGAGACGACCACATTTTTTGGGCTAGAAAAATGTTAAGCGATCAAAGTTGTTTGAATGCAAAATATGTATATGTATTGTGCCTACGAGCAGACAACATTTTTTTAAACAGGGGAGTGGGTCATAGGTTTATGATTGGCGGGATTCCGACTATAGCATTTTTTCTTGTTAGTTCTTTCCATTTCTAAAAATTATTTAAATTTTTCAGGTACCCGCGTTCTTGGTCCCTCAGAACTGAGCACTGTTTCGCCCTCGTGTTTAAGCACAGTCATGGTGCCTGGTCATCACCAAACACTGCGGCGCACCTTTATACCCACCACCATGGGGCTTATGCCCCCACCAATGCCACCTCTAACATCCATGGACTCCGAGGTGCCCCTGCCGCCACCCAATTCTCTGGTTGTAATGCCCTCGACCTCAAATAGCGGAGGCGGAGTCTATTATGACAGCACCATTCCACGAAACCTGGCCCGAGCCAATCCCGCAAATAGCAGCGCACAATATTTTTATGGGTGACACTCGCTTAACCGCAAGGCTTCCCTGCCGATTGCAATTGCGGTGCGCACCCCCCACTTCGGCTTCAACATGTTTCCAGTAACGGCAACAATGGGCTCCGCAGAAATCGCAGGCACCCTGAGAGAAATACGGACCTCCACGGGAACTTCCTTTGACCGGAACATACCGCATATACCAGCAATATCAGTGACGGCCTCACCGGATACACCGGTTAAGCGGGGGCTGGAACAGCAAGGTTTTATAAACCCTGTCAACAGTGAAGAAAGTGACTTAAAAATAGTCGCCTCCGAACGCAATCAATACTTTTAAGCAGGGAGCGTAATCATTATAAGTTATTATTATAAATCATTACGGTGTGCAAAATTTTTAAGGTCATTGATTCTGAACAGATTGTCGAGAATCGCTGCTGAAAGTTCTCGCCAATACTTTAAATTCTGCATCGTTACTTTTACCAAATTTGTTCTGGTTTGGTTGTAATAGTAACTTAAAGATTTGTATTTTGTATGGCTATGTATATCTCGGAAGCGGACTGAATTTTTACTTCGGCGGTTTTTGTAGGTATATCAAAGAAGAACAAAGCTGCAAAAAAAATATTTCTGAACTGCACCGAATGCCAGACTTAACAAAGTTGAAAATTTCAGATGGTTTCATTTCAAATATTTAAAAACCGAAACGTATTAGTTTTTGACAAATTTAACGCTGCATTACGAAATTCACATTTAAATTCTTTATTTTTTTTTCCAATTGAGTTGTTTATATTCTTACCTTCAGTAAAGCTGAAGACAATTACGTAACATTTTAAACTGCTTACCAAATATAGGTGTTCCAAATATAACTTTGCTCCAGAACTTTAAGTTGCATTAAAAACCACACGCGAACAAAATCAGTGAAATTAAATGGGGTTTAGCTAATTACGATAAGTACTTTCAAAATCCAAAGTCAAAACTGAGATCAAAATGTTGTGTTACACTGTGTTATTCAATAATAATTACACCATTTTTATTTCCAATACTCAAAAAGAGTATCGTAAATACTGTGAACGTTGCAAATGTCTGTCTGTCCGTCCGTCCCTCCGTACGAAAATCGAGATCTCAGGAACTAAAAGAGCTACAACCACCAAATATCTCGACTAGTGGGTATCTGTGGCTATTCTGACAACATTAATTTTAACAAGAATTAAGTTCTCTAAAAATTACAATAGGTTTTAGCCTAAGACTTGGCGGGACTCACTTTGTTAGTCTAATTGAAATTTAGTTTCTAAACAATAACTGGTGGAGTTATAAGTGTCAGTGTCAAGATCGGACGCTGTGTCATCCATCCCTGAAGACGGACCCCGAAGGGATTTGAAAAATATTGGAGAAAAAAGGAGGAGATAAAAGTGTCTTTTATTATAAAAACGAAAAGGCACTAAAAATACATCGACCTTAAGCCGGCCAAACACACCAGTTACAACAAACAGGTCACCAAAACACCACAATTAGTTTCTAAACAATGTTATATAAATTAAATAGCTTACTTTGACACAGAATTTTGGGGACATCTCGAAAGATTTCTAAAAAGTACACTCACAAACACTTAGTACAAACCACAGTTATTAAGGCAGGCTTGCACCTTGTGCGATCAAATAAATCAATTTTTTTTTTTTTGCAGTTCCTAAAATTTTAAGTCGAAATCTCTTGAATTGCGAAAGTTATCGGCCGTTTGGTGGACCGGTGTCAAGCGCGTGGGCTAGCGTGGTCAAATTTTCAAACGCGTGTTTCTCGAAACCATGTTTTCCGAGTTTGCGGAAGTCCTACAGGTCGCAAAAATTGAGCAATCGTCATGAAATTTTTTATACATGTTCCTCAGAAGTATGTGCATGGTTTAGACTAGGATCTTTTGAAAATATAAAAAATTTTTTTAAAAAAAAAAAAAATAACAACAAAAAAATGAGGAAAAACCCATTTTTTTTCAAAAGCTCATAATTTTTGCATTTTTCATGTTTTTTCAATTATCCTAGTTCCAGCTATGCGTAAAAGTGTACAGATTAAGAATATATTCGTTTCTTGCGTTTCAGATTTTTTCTAAAAACTCTAAAAAATCCGCAGTGAGGACGATTTTTTCGCGGATATGACGCCATTGTTGGGTACTCCCCCACCCCCCTTCACTTGGATCGCCCCCAAAAAAATTTTGTAGCTTCAATAAACTGTACCCTACAACTAGCTAAAATTTTATTCCCATACCTATTATACTTTCCAAGAAATAAATTCCAGAAAAATAATCAGGTTTTGGGCGCCAACAAGGTGCAAGCCTGCCTTAATATTCTTTGCAAAAGTTTCACTCAAAACGCCTTTAAAATATACTTTTTTCCTTTTTTAAATTGGCACGAAAACTTTAAATTTTAGAGTCACGCCAATTGCTTTTGCAACTGCTGTTTCAACAGCTGTTATCTTAACAGTAGTGCCCTCTATCGGAATCTTTGAAACGTCACATTGAACATTGGTCTTTTGATAATGCAACGCGCTAAAAAAATTTATGTTTTAACAATTTTGAAAAAAAAAGGGTTTTGGCCAAAAAATGTGGTCAAACGACTATAGTGCAATTCAATTCTGAAAGAAAATTGATGGATCTTTCAGAAGACATTAACTTATTATGACCAAGTTGTTATTCAAAGAGCTATTAAAGCTGAAAGTACAAAAATATTCCCAAATTTAGTTTTTTTTAACACAACATTATAATGTTTATTAATTATTTTGACTTAGCAATTCTAAAATAATTTTTTTTCGGTCGCTTGTTAAGTAAGAACAATTTTCTGACCGCTACCATAGAGTAATTACTTAGTTACTCTATGCCGCTACCGAGCGTAGCGAATAAACAGACCTGCAAGGAAAACAGTTTCTTTATACGAGAAGGTAAGCGCTGCCACTAAAATCAAATCAAACATTTTTTTAATCACTTTATAAATAAAAACTAAACAATTTATTTTTGTTTTATTATTTTAACCACGTAGTTTTACCTATTACACCTTAATTTGACAGTTGTTAGATATTTAAATTAAGGAAAATACTAATATTTCGCAATGTTTTTATATTTCGCACGAACATTATATTTCAAAGTTTCAAAAAATCAGAAGACCAGTTGCAAACCCAGCGCCCCCAAATTAGTCTAAATAATGGCTTTAAAAGCATAATTTTTTTTGCTGTAAACTAGTGCTGTTTATTGATACTGTTTTAGTTTTCCTTAATCACACAAGAGCGAAAAAAATATTGTTTATTGATACTGTTTTAGTTTTCCTTAATCACACAAGAGCGAAAAAAAAAAATTATTTATTGCTTCAAGTCAGAGTACTCCCTTAACAGAGGATCCTATTTAATGAAACTATAAGTAGTTTTCAAAGTTAAAAAATTTTAAAATATTTATCAAAATGTATCTATTTATTATACTAGTTAATTAAAGTTTCGGCCGCTCTTAATATTTATTAAGGCCGAGTACTCTTTTCGCAAAAGGATTTTACGCCAAAAATTACAAATAACCATTTAAATTATAATGTTTAAAACAATTTTAAGGTTAAAAAACAAGAAGGAAAGCTAATTTCAGCAAGCAGAAGTCGATATACACTTGCAGAAACTAAGAGAAATGTATAAACAACAGGCGCGGATTCAGGGTACTAATGTCTTATTAAAATAAACTTATGAGAAACTAGTCCATTGTACATAAATGTTTTGAAATCCCCCATGAATAAACTTATTTCAGACGAGAAATAAGCCGCTGACCTTTCGTCTAATAGACGGCTTGAGATGTTATTTATTTTTTAGTTTTATTTGCGATACATGAAAAGTAAGCAAATTACTGTAAACGTTGAAAATGTCTGTCTGTCCGTCCGTCCGTACAAACATCGATATCTCCGGAACTATAAGAGCTTGAACCACCAAATTTTGCACACAGACTTCTATAAGCAAAGCGCAGATCAAAACCTAGCCAAGCCCCTTTTTACGCCCACAAGCCGCGAAACTCTGTGGTGACCACATTTTTAATGCTAGAGAAAAGTGGCCCTAATAAATGTTGTTTGTATTGAAAATATCTACACAGATATCTAAAAATTTTGAAAATCTGGCCATTTTTAAGAAATTGTGTATACAAGTGCGTTAAAAACGTATTGCGATTAAAAGTAGGCTACACTTTTTTTAATAGCGACTCTAGTGTTTTTTCTTGTTTTAATTTTTTTTAAGAGGGCATTGAGTATCGCAAATCTGATAGCCGAGAAACCCGACTATAGCGTTCTTTCTTGTTTTTCAATGTTTTCAATGAAAGATACAGTTTTTTATAAATCTAAACAAATTAAAACACTAATGATGGGGTAATTTAACTAGTTTCTCTCATTGTTATTATAGCTCGGTAAAATTAACGATCTTGATTTAAAATTCGGTACGCTTTAAATTATTTTTTAGCCATTGGGAAAGTAGTTCCGATACCGAAAAGCGAAAATAAAAAATTATTTTTCAGAAAATGATCTTTTTTGTCTTGTGCATACAATTTTATTCGTTCGTCTCGAAATGGTAAATGTAAGATTTTTAAAAGGATAATCAGCTTCTTTGGTGTTAATTATTTTTCAATGCTACTTATGCGCTGAATTGAATCCATGATTGAAGATCACCTTAAACTGGAATGGAATTGCGATCTTAAAGAGACATAGGTATTTCCAATAGCTTGGTTTATGTGGTCACTCCAAGTATTATAACTGTATCTGTATCCTGTGTGACTCTCTCTCGTTCTCGCGATAAACAGATCGGTTCCACAAATGGAAAATAGCCTAAGTATACATAAAATGAGAAATTAAGATCACTTTTGCTGCAACCACTGAACCGTTCAACTGAAGCGTCAGTTAGAACGCCATCGTCAAAGAAATGCTTCCAGTTTTTGACGACTGAACGCCATTTCAAAAATGTACAAGTTAAGTGACACTGTTATGCGTATTTTATTGATGAAGGAAGTTGAAGGATCGTGCTCAAGTTTGGTTGCACTCCGCGGAAACTTTATTGTCTTTGCCGGCTCCAGAACTTCTAAATCAGTTTGCTGAGACTTTCCAGTCCAAGGAATGCAAGATAATGAAGCGCAGCCAGATTCAGCAGCACAAATGGCAACCATCAGAAGACTTTGCGACGTACTTAAAAAAAAAAAACACTTTTGGCTACGCACGTTCGGATGGATGATGAGGAACTAATCGACAACATCATCGAAGGAATTCCGGATACCATGGTGATACAGCAAGCACACATGCATTGTTTCAATTTGTCTTCACAACTGTTCCATGCCTTTGGAAAAGTGGTTTTACGTAAAGCGTTGTTTGGAACTGGACGCCCCAAAGTTGCTATTGGGAATGGAACTGGTTTAGTTCCCGTATAAAGATGATTCAATTGTAACTCCGTTGGACATTTCGCGGCTGAATGCCGCAAGCCTAAGCGCGAGAACGACGCCTGCTATGAGTGTGGAAGCATGGAACACCTGGTGTCCCAGTGTCCCAACAAGAAGAACGCACAAGCACACTACAACGAATATGTGAGACCGTTCAAAATTTATTTTAGTTCAAAAGCTGATAAATTTCTGTTTTAAGAATGCCCATTCGATTCTGGGAATCCAATCAGCTTTATTAAAATATCTTGCGAACGAACTTTTAATAAATAATAAAATGATTGCCCAAATTATAAGACATGCGAAACTGATTGTGCGAATAATACCGGATTTCAAACTTGTTTTATAAATAACAGTAAAACTTAAATTAGTTCTGTAAAAAGTAAAAGGATCGAAGAAACAAATAAGTTCATAAAAACTGTTAGTCAAGATAATTCTAATCCCCATTATGACAAGCAATGTTATGTGGGATAGAGGTGTAGCGGGGTAATTAGCAGACCAGATAACTTCAGTATGGGAACACACTGGTTGTTATTTCACAATATAATCATGATTGCATCAGCCAGTTTTGCGTGTCCATCCATCCCGCTCAAGCATAAGATAACTCTTGCCATCACTGTTTCTCTCATTATCGCCATACAGTTAGAGTTTCAAATTAAAGTCAGTCGCTGCGAGAATTTGGCCGAAGAAGACGTGTGTTCATTGAGTGCGAAAGTCGAAGTTATAAAATCTCTGTTCTTTTTAATTCTTTAATTCGAATAAATTAGTTGCAGCGTTTGGCTGAAAAACATTTCGAAGGTGTAAAGCAGATGTACAAGCTCTGTCTTTGTCGCTTCTGGCCCAGCTGCCTGAAGAGTCTCTTATGGAAATTCCTTTTTCGGCCGGCGCACTTAGATTTGGGTGGGCCCTCCACAAGGGATGCTTGGTGCTGGTGGGGTTCTCAATGTACTGGCGTTGTGCTTTTTCTTCTTTGTGCCTAAGAGCCCTGGTAAGTCTGCGACCAGCTTCCTTAAGACTTTGTTTTGAGGTTGGCGATCTGCTGGTTTGCCAAGTACGTCTCAAACGTCTTTTCTCCAAAACAAGCTGCGACAAGTACAGACTCCAGTGCATCGGCATAGCAGTCGATGTCCTCCTTGATGTTGAGCTGTGGAGTTAGTTCAATGTGGGAACTTATGTACTTTTTGAACTTAAGCCAGTTGGTTCGATGCGACGTCAGCCTACGAGGGTGCTCGAATTATTCCGGGCTTGAGGAAGAGTTATTAGCACTGGTGAGTGGTCCGATGATAGATCCAAAAGCGATTTTGCAGTTATTAGATTGCGAGAAATATTTTTTGTCACAGCAAAATCAATTAAATCAGGAAGTTTTCTAGGATCTGTAGGCCAGTATGTAGGGCTGCATGGTGAAACATAGTCCAGTTTGTTTTATGTTTTGATGAGCGCATAATATAGTTGCCTTCCTTTAAGGGTCACAAGGCGGGATCCCCAGTGCGAGTGCTTGGCGTTGTAATTTCCTGCTGCTATGAATCGCTTTCCAAGTGAATTGTAGAAGTCCATGAATTATTCTTCGGAGACTGTAAAGCGGGGCGTAAGAAATGCCGTTGGTGGTAATTGAAGGGCCAAATGATGATCTAGCTGCTTTTGCGAAGAAAACTTCCGGTGTCGTTTGTGATCTCATGTAAGCTTTCTGTGTGTTCTGGACTGGACAGCCTCTGTAGTTTTGTGTGGTTTTCTTGGCAGTTTACACACTTTAAAGTGAGAGAGTCTTCCTTGTTGGCAGGGCAGGGTTCGGAGCTGTGGCAGTTTCCACAAGCTACACATACTAACCTAAGGGTGCAGTAAGCCCTGGTGTGACCGTATTCCTGGCAATTTGTGCATTGCATAGCCCGTTCCGTTTGTGCGGTTCTTCTACTGTGATCCTAGGATGCAGGAGGTACTGCAACTTGTAGATCGGGTGCACTGCGTTTTTTTTTCAAAATTCTGCTGTCTGGCTCCAAATTATTTTTTTTTATTTAAATCCTCTGTAATTTTGGAGGGGTCACATCGGGTTCTACTCCCTTGAGCACAACTTGCAAGCCTTTGCAACTTTTCAGCTGGTACGTGTAGTAATTCTTTTTGGAATCGTTTAATTACTTCGACACTGATCGGAAATCATCTTCGGTTTTGGTTTGAAGTTTAGTTTCGCTTATATTCCCTTTCAAAAGCGGAATAACATGAAAGTTATCTTTTCCGACAAGCTCAACTATTTTGTTGACTAGGGCATTCGAGATCTTCTCCCGAATAAATATAACGGGGGGGCTTTAGTTTCCTTGGGGCTAATGGTTCAAACTCCGACTGGTTTGTTTTAGGCTCCGCCAGAATGGAAAATCCATTTTCATCTAATGGCCCGGGATTTTCAGGACCTTTGTTGGAACGGTTTATTTTGGGCTTATTGCCATCAGATTTTTTTGGGGGTGTTAGCTTGCGCTTGGAAATATTAAAGTAGCGATCCATGCATGTCTGCATGGCCGAACCCGCTTGCGGAATTGTCATTTCTTCTTTCGTAGCTTTGTTGTTGCCGTTTGACCCGATTTTTGCACTTGGTTGTGTTGTTGCTTTACCCGCTGCAGAAGAAGAGAGTGAAGCCGTTATTGCATTGTTGGCTAGAGAGACCGTTGTAGTTGACGTGGTAGTTGCTGTTGTTGTTGCACTAGGTGGCAGAAGCTCGGTTGGAGTTTTGCATTGCTCACAGGCGTTGTTTCGGGCCAAAGAGAGACGACGTTTGTTTTGCTCTCTATGAATTTTATCACGGGCTTCATTGGTCTGACCATCGATGGTTTTGCAGTTCTACTCGCTATCTACGGCATGCACCCGCTGAGGAAATATCGGCAAGAATACCCCTTTAATATTTTGGATGATGATCTTTGGGATGATGATGTCATCCTGTCAATACGTAGTCGTACGGAAACACTGCGCAGTGTTCTAAGCGGATCCTATGGCTGTGCAGTGCAGACGATTGTTATTGCTGCTGCTGATTTCACTCTACCTGATTACCGCCAGGCAGCTATGGCCAGTTCCAGTAAATTCATCTAGCCGGAGAATTGGAAACAAATTTCTTAAATATTCTTCAAAATATATCTGGAACGAGAACCAAAACCCAAACCGTCTTCATGAACACATCCAATATTGATTATGGCGTCATAATATTGGTTGAATCCAGGCTCAGCCCTAACTTTAGCTCCAGCGAGTTCTTCGATCTTAATCTGCTCAACGTCTATCGTAAGGACTGAGACTTCAGCAGAATGCAAGAGAATGCGAGGGAGTTGGAGTAGTCAATGTGGCTGTACGCCTTACTATCTGCTGCATAAGAGTTAAACTTGCAAACGAGGACTCACTTCTGGACCAGTTGGCTGTCGAGGTACCTGGCTCGTCTGGGAAGACTATAATATTTGCTACCTACACTCCCACTGGTAGTGATTTTTCGCTTTATTAGGCACATATTAGCAATATTTCCATATTTTAATTTAGGTTCTGTTGTATGGACATGTGATCTGCAATCGCTCTTTATGGTGCCTGGCAACTTACACCAGCCACATGAAATTATTGTCATTGATTATTGTTATAGTATGGGCCTCACCCAAATAAATAATATCTTTAATGATTTGCATAGGTTACTAGATTTAAATTTCAACAATTCCATTATTCATTCCTTTGTATTTGCCTTGCTGAATTTTCTAATTTTAATTGTGATTCTCATCATAAGCTTTTAAGCTGAAACATTGAATTTTATAATTTTTTTACGAGCAGTTAATGTGTTCCAATGTATAACTTTGATGATTCCAGCCTGGCTGCCGTAAGTGATTGCCTCATATCTATTCATTGGGTTTCTGTACAATCGAATGCTTGCATTGAGACCAATTACAATAACTTTCTGGTTGCACACAAAAATACTCTGGGTAGCATTGTTCCAACCAAGGTACGGGGATCCTATAGGCTTCCGTGGTACAGTAAGGGCCTCCAGAAGTATACAAATTTAAGGAATAAGTTCTATGAAAGGTCTATTAGATGGAGTAATCCTGTGGATGGCGATAGATACAGGCAACACAAGCGAGAATTTGAGTTTCTTAATAAATTTCGATATAATCAATACATTTCTGATATTGAAAATAGCATAAAGTCCAATTTTACTTCGTACTGGCGCTTCGTTAATTCTAAAAAGTCATCCACACTTTAAACCATGACATGCAAAAATATTTTCGTTAACTCTGGGGCTAATATTGCCTACTTATTTGCTTATTTTTTTTCTTTTCGAACCCGCTTCTAGCTGGAATGACCAGGAAGTTTTAAACAATATTCCAGAAAATTGTTATATCGGCTCCCTTGATATAACTGATGAGGACATTTCTGGGGCTGTAGCTTACTTCGACGATTCCAAAAAGCCTGATACTGATGGAGTCTCTTCGTTCTTTTTGAAAAAATGCTATTCTGGTCTTCTTGAACCTCTTAAAATCCTTTTTTCTGCCTCCCTATCTCGGGGTTATTTTATATCTAGATGGAAAATTGCTAAAATTCTACCGGTTCATAAATGCGGAAATAAGTCTGAGATTTCCAACTACAGGCCTATTGCTAAATAAGCAATATCGCTAAGCTGTTTTAGAGAATAGAAGTAAAAAAGTTATCATTCCATTTAAATGCCTATATTGACAAATCAGCATGGGGGGACGTTTTATGACCACGAACCTAGCTATTTTCACAAAGCATTAAAATCATTTACAATATTTTGAGTCCCATTTGCAGGTTAATGCTGACTTTGCCAAGGCTTTTGACAAGGTCTGTCACTCTGCCCTATAAGCAAAGCTTTCCAAGCTTGGCATTCACTCTTCCTTTCTAAAATGGATTTAATCTTTTTTGGTAAACCGAACCTATCAGGTTGAAGTCAGTGGATCTGTTTCAAACTCCTATGAAGCGTCTTCTGGTCTTCCTCAGGAAAGTTCTCTTGGCCCCTTGCTTTTTATAATTTTTATTTATGACATTTGCTGTGGCATTTAAGCAGCCAAATATCTCCTCTATGCAGACGACTTTAAGCTTTACCTATCGGTGAATTTGTGATTGTGAATTTGTGAATTATGTGATACTTATTTACTGCATACTTTTCTTGAATGACATAATTATTGGTTATATTGATAGTCCTTTCCTATTGAGTTTAGTTCATTTTAATGCCCCAGACAGGAATCTCCGTACCATGGTTCCTTTTTTTTGAAAGTGCTGCTAGGACCAATTATGCTCGAAGTGAGCCAGTTTTAAGGGCTTCGCGGCTGTTTAATTCCCTGCCAGCTAGCATTTGATTCAGTTAAGGATCCAAGAAGGATGTGCTTAGGCAATCGCTTAGGTAATATTTTTTATGTAGTTCTTAGTCTAAGAGTTAAGTTTATAACCTAATAGCCAGATAAAAATGCACTATTATTTTATAATGAAATATAAAAACTGGGGTTCGAGCAGCGAAAAAAAGGTTGTTCGAGAACGAAAGGGAGTCGACGGAGTTCAAGATTAGACTGACTATTTATTACTTCACAATTTCTCTTAGAACCTAACTTAATTACGGTGGCGAGAAACGGGGCGAATTCGATAAACGAAGAAAAGCTTTATTACGCTCCCGCTCTCGCCCTACACTAAACTAAAAACAAAATAAAAATAAAATAAAACGCCAAATGCGCAAACACCGCCCCCTCTGAAGGGACAACGTCCTTCAGGACTGCAGCGGCAAAAGGGCGAGCCGATGGATCGCGCGCCGGTAAACTCCTTCCTGGGTCCTGACATCTGCCACGCGAACTTTCCCGTCAGCGCCGACGTGAACCGCCACCACTCTTCCTGTCCTCCACTGCTGGGGCGGAAGATTGTCTTCCGCCACGACGACGAGCGCTCCCACGTCGACGTTTGGCTCCTCCTGGTGCCACTTGGACCTCGCTTGCAGGCTGGAGACGTACTCCCGGGACCAACGCTGCTAGAACCTGTGCCTGAGAGACGAGACACTGCGCCATCGACGCAAGCAGGTCAGGCTGATTTGGTCCGGGAGCGCCGACGATGGTGGGGCCAGCAAGGGGCCGCCGATCAGCAGATGGCCGGGTGTTAGGGCTTCGCCGTCGTTTGGGTCGCTGCTTAGTGCTCCGAGGGGCCTGGAATTGAGCACGGCCTCCACGCTGGTGAGGAGAGTTCCGAGCTCCTCCGCGGTCAAGAGGTTTTGGCCGACCGTCCGAAGGAACAGGTGCTTTGCAGACTTCACACCTGCCTCCCAAAGTCCGCCGAAGTGAGGTGCTCTGGGCGGTATGAACGCAAACTCGCATCCTTTTTTTGATGCGAATGTGCTTATACCGCCCCCCTGCTCCTCCAGACGGGCCCGGAACTCTCTCATGTGGCGATCGGCTCCTACGAAGTTGGTCGCGTTGTCGCACCACACCTTCTCCGGAATCCCGCGGCGACTCACGAACCTTTGAAAAGCCAATAAAAACGCATCAGTGGTGAGGTCAGACACCAACTCTAAGTGGACCGCTTTGGACGCAAAACACACAAATAAGGCCACATACGACTTGTACGGCGGCTTACCACGGATACGGTACGTTGTACTAAATGGGCCACAAAAATCAACGCCACAGATGTTGAACGGGCGGAGAGCTCGAAGTCTATCTGATGGCAAGTTTCCCATTATCTGCGTCAGAAGCTGCGCAATGCACGAACGAACAGTTCGGCGACAGACTTCCTGGGCGTTCACCAACCAGATTTTTTCGCGTAGAAGACTTACGAGAGCTCGAGGGCCAGCGTGACAATTCGTAACGTGCAGGTATGATACGTAAGTTTTATCGAACTGTGAGCTTTTCGATAGCAACAACGGGAATTTGGCTTCGTACGGGATAGGAGCATTCAATAACCGACCCCCAACTCGAAGTAACGACGAGAGGTTAAGTTTTTGTATATTCGACGAAACCGATTTGCCTTTCCGAATTTTACTTAAGTCGTCATTGAATTCGTGAGTTTGGATAACTTCTACTATTTTTTCGAACGCAAAATTCAGCTCCCTTGGCGTTATTATTTTATGAAAGGGCTGTGATACTTTCTTGCACCTTTGAATAAATCGAAAAACCCACACGAAAACTCTTATTAGCTTCAGATGCGACGAAAACGATTCTATTTTCTGAAGCACACAATTGCATTCTGGGCTGACGACTAGAGCTAATGCCGATTTACGAAATTCCAGAGATGCGACTTCTTCCGGCAACTCGAAATGTCGATTTACAGGCCAATTACTTTCAGAGTCCAACAGAAACGACGGACCAGCGAACCAAATGGATTCGATAAGCTCCTCGACGTCACATCATCGTGACACTATGTCTGCTGGGTTTACTTTCGTGGGGACGTGCCGCCATATTGCTTTCTCCGACCACTCTTGAATCTCTGCAACTCTGTTCGACACAAAAACGGACAAAGACGAAGGATGAGTCTTGATCCAATGTAGAGTGATCTCGGAGTCCGTCCACAAGAAAACCTTCTCAATGGGACAACTTAGCAATGGTCTAACACGATTATAAAGATCTGCTAGAAGGTGAGCTGCGCACAACTCAAGACGAGGCAAAGTTTTTGTCTTGAGGGGAGCTACTTTCGATTTAGCGGTTAATAACGACACTTTTAAACCTTCCGCAGTACGAGTGCGAACGTAAATGCACGCTCCATACGCTCGCATAGAAGCGTCGGCGAAACCATGTATTTCAATCGGGACCTTGGGATCTGTGTGGACGAATCGTGATACCTTAATTTTTGGCAGTTGCTGAAGCGTTGTTTTAAATGCTTCCCATGACGATTGCAGCTGCATTGGTAAGGACTCGTCCCAATCCACTTTCCGAAGCCACAGCTCCTGCAAGAGCATTTTAGCTTTTGTGACCAGTGGACACAATAAGCCAAGGGGATCGAAAAGTCGGGCTGTCACCGACAACACATTTCGTTTTGTCGGACGAAGATCCAGGAAAGAGTCATCCAACCGAAATTGAAAGTAATCTTTAACCGGTAACCAAACCACGCCAAGGGTTTTTGTTACGTCTGAGTCTGTCGTTAGTGGCATAGCGGCGTCCTCGGATGCGGATAGCTCTGGGCAGTTCGAAAACCACTTTGCCAATTCGAATCCTGCCTCTTGCAAAACCTGAGATACTTCCTCTCGGAGGCAGTGCAGGTCCTCAACGCAACCGGCGCCTGTCAACAAATCATCGACATAGAAATCTTTCTGAATGATCTTCCCAGCATTCGGATAGGAGGCTTGCGCTCTCTCTCCAAGCCGCATTAAACACCGAATAGCCAAGAAAGGCGCTGGCGAAGTTCCATATGTAACTGTGTTCAATTTGAAGACCTTCAGAGACTCAGAAGGATCTCGTCTCCACACTATGAGCTGAGAATTTCGATCTGCTTCGTCAACCATTACTTGACGGTACATCTTTTTAACGTCAGCCGCAAGGGCAAACCTATGCATCCGGAAATGAAGCAGCGTCGAGTAGAGCTCCTCTTGAATGGTTGGACCGACCATCAAGATGTCATTTAACGCGACCTGCGTCGACGTACGGCACGAAGCATCAAATACAACTCTCAACTTAGTTGAGGTGCTTTGAGGCCGTAGAACGCATTGGTGCGGAATGAAATAATGCGGACTTTCTGGAATTTTGTTATCTGTAGATGACATGTGGCCCATGGAGACGTATTCGTCCATGAATTCCAAATACATCTTTTTTAGCGAAGGGTCCTTAGACAACCTCCTTTCCAGGGACAAAAATCTACGTTTCGCAACTTCGTATGATGAGCCAAGGGTTTTCGGGTCAGATTTGAACGGTAGACGAACCGAAAATCTCCCAGACGACAATATTTGAGTATTTTTCTCAAAGTGTTGCTCACAAAGTTGCTGCTCAGGAGTATGGACTTTAACCTTAGCTGGCAAGTCCTCTACAGACCAGAATTTCTGTAGGGTTGTGTCGATTGACTCCAACGCTTCCTCCTGGCAGCCGAGATGTACCAATTTTTCTGCATTTGAATTACATTCAGAGGCACATCTTCCTGACACTATCCAGCCGAGAACTGTTTTTTGTAATATGGGGAACTCAGGCCCCTGCTTTATTTGGCCGACAGATAACAGTTCAAAGAACGTATCTGCGCCAATAAGCATGTCGATTTTTTGGGGTTTGTAGAAAAATGGGTCTGCTAACTGAATATTTTCAGGCACCCTCCACCCGCTGGTGTTCACCGTTTGATCCGGATGATAACCAAAAATATTTTTCAGAATCCAGAAATCGGACGACAACTGACTGCTTCCAGTTCGCGACTTCACAACCGTGTGTATCTTTTTTGTTGCTTGGGCATTGGTATCACCGATGCCTCGCAAGCTTAAACACACGTCCTCCCTTTTGATTTGAAGTCTCTGAGCGAGCTCATCGGTCACAAAATTAACTTGTGAACCAGAGTCGAGCAACGCTCGAGCCAAAACAAATCCGCCATTTTTGGTTTGAACGCTTACTACGGCGGTGGCAAGAATAACTCTATCCGATGCAGTCGCATGCATAACATGCGAAGTGGATGGAGTATTCTGCGAGAGCGTGGGCTGTGGAGGAAGTGGCAACGCGAGATTAGAACTTGCAGCATATATGTGCAGCAATGTATGGCGCGACGAATTACATACCCTGCACCTGTTCGATCTGCAGTTTTTAACTGTGTGGCCCTTGCGAAGACAGTTGATGCATAAGGGCGTTCTTTTTGCAAAATCGAATCTTTGCTGCACTGTAAGGGCTGCGAAGGAAGCGCAGACTTCTACTTGATGTTCTGCTGAATTGCAAAACACACATAGAGCAGGTTCATTTCTGGCAGCGACTAATGAAAAACTTCTATCCCAATTCTTCTTCGGGTTAGATTGTGGCTGAACTGATTTGGGCTTGGAAGCCTCTTCGGCGACCATATGCTGGTATCGCCGGTTCAGTGCCGTCTCACATTCGCTCCAGAGGGGAAGCAAAGTATATTCTAACTGTTCTTCCCATTTTCTTTTAGTTCCTGCATCGACCTTGCTCATGACTAAATATATAAGGATGGCATTTGTTATCTTTGTGTCATCCCCAATAGATTGCATCGAGCCATACAAAGCTGTGACAGTGTCGATCAGGTTTCTCAAGGCTGTAGCTGACGGATGGGAAATTTTTTGCAAATTGAAAAGTGTCGATATATTGTCAAAAAAAATTAAACAATTATTATCGTACACTTTCTTTAGGCTAGCCAGGGTGGATGTCCAAAGAGGGAACGTCCTTCTAAAGTGGTCCTGTGCCACAAGCAACTAAAGGTCCAAGTCGAATTACAAATGGTAGGCTAACTCGCGTAGACGGACGGGACAGACAATAACTTGGTGCGCTTTGGTTCAGTTCTCATTCTCAAGTGATCTTTTAATTTTCAATTCGTTGGTCTTAAACCTAATGCGCTGGCATAAATGCGCGTGTATGTGTAAGCATGCAAATTTCAATATGTGTGACAAAGTGAGCGTAACAATTAAAGAGCTCAATATGTATGTACCTTAAGAGTAGCAATTCAAGAGTAACAAGAGTAAAGTTAAGCTTAAGCGTACTAATAACAATGTATGCAACTATAAGAGCAATTATTTAAGTTATAATCTGGCTATATCTAAACAGTAGGAATTGAAATTAATTGAAATGACTAAACATCGGCCGCGTTGAACGACTGCAGGGCTTCAAGATTCCTCAATTGGTAAAGGAGCTAACCGATGAATAGAACGCTTATAAACGCCAGATTTAGTTCTGACGACTGCCACTCGAACTTTTCCATCCGCGCCTTTGATCACCTCCTCGATGATTCCTAGCAGCCACTGCTGCGGCGGACTGTTGTCCTCGTGGACCACGACGATAGTTCCGGTTTCGATGTTGTGGCTCTCGCTCAGCCACTTCTGCCGCTGCTGCAGACTCAGGACGTAATCGCGTTGCCAATCTACCCAAAACCGTTGCTTGATGGCGGATATCAGTTGCCATCTCTTTAAGTAGCTCAGATTGTCGTCTGTTACTGGCTGACTGAACACGAATGGCAGCGCAACGAGCGTTGTCCCGACCAACAGATGGGCTGGGGTTACTGCTTCGCCATCGTTGGGGTTGGAGCTGTCCACGACCATGGGCCTCGAATTTAGAATGGCTTCTACCTCCACCAGCACGGTGTTCAGTTCGTCCTGCCGGAGCACTGCACTGCCCACGGCCTTGATCATTAATCCTTTGGCCGATTTCACGGCCGCCTCCCAGAGGCCGCCGAAATGCGGCGCTCGGGGCGGGATGAACGAAAAAGTGATTCCCCGCGTAGCAGCGAATTCCATTATGGCATCCTTGTTGGCAACGAAGTGATCCTTGAACTCTTGAAGCATCCGAGAGGCACCGACAAAATTGGTGGCATTGTCGCAGTAAATCTTCTGGACCCGCCCACGCCGGCCAACAAACCTAGATAAACACATAATAAATGATTTAGAAGTGAGGTCTGAAACAAGTTCTATGTGAACAGCCTTAGAGGCAAAGCAAACAAATATGGCAATATACATCTTTACAGCTGACTTTCCTCTAATTCCTAAGGTTACCAAAATTGGACCACAAAAGTCCACTCCACTGATCTCAAACGGTCTATTGCCATGAAGACGATCAGCAGGTAAATTTCCCATTATTTGGGTTGCCAAAACTGGCTTATAACGAAAACAATGTACACACTTCCGTACAATGCTATTACAAGCTTGACGAGCGTTCACCAACCAAATTTGATGCCGAAGAATAGCCATCAAGGCACGTGGACCTGCATGACAATTTGAATGATGCAAATATTGTAGGTATAATTTGACGAAACGGCAATCTTTTGGCATGAGTAAAGGGAACTTTGCATTGTGTGGCACAGGCGCTTTCAGCAAACGACCGCCAACTCTGAGCAGCCACCACATATGCTTGCCAGCTTGATGAGGATACAAAAATGGATTAAGTTTCTGATAAGATGGTTGTAAAATCAAGGATTTTTGTAGCTTTGCAATTTCAGTTGCAAATTCGATTCGCTGCAATGCAGACACCACTGCTAAAAACGCCGAACGAAGTTCTTCTGCTGATGGTACGAGTGAAGTCTGCTTGTGCGATTTTCCATTAATAAATCGAAGCATATACGACACGATGCGCAGAATTTTCAAATATGATGAGGATTTGTTAACCAGGTCCACAAATGGATTCTTCGGTGCATCGGCCGCGATCAAGACTGTGGCATCCTTCCGCATCTCTAACACAGAGAGATCTTTGGGGGGTTCCAGGTGGTGATTTACTGGCCAATAGGCTCGGTTTTCCTTTAAGAAGTTTGGGCCCGTAAACCAAATTGATTCCAAGAGCTCACTAGTTGAGCAGCCACGTGAAAGGATGTCCGCTGGATTCGCGCTGGTAGGCACATGACGCCAGACAGCTTGCGAAGTCAATTCTTGAATCTCTGATACACGATTCGCAACAAATGTATTCAGGTGTGACGGGTGCTTCTTAATCCAATACAGCACCACCTCAGAGTCCGACCACAAAAAAATGTCGTCCACTGGTGAGTTCAACATATCCCTGATTTCACTCCATAACTTTGCCAGTAAGTGAGCAGCGCAGAGCTCCAAACGAGGCACCGACTTAGTTTTGAGAGGTGCTACTCTCGATTTTGCTGTGAGCAATCGTGTAAACGTTCTTTCCTGATGCTCCACTCTGACATAAATGCAGCAGCCGTATGCTCTCTTTGACGCATCGGCGAATCCGTGAATTTGGTATTTCATATTTTTTGCAATTCCAATATGACGAGGTATGTTGAGTGAATCTAGATTTGAGAAGCAATTAGTCACCGATTTTAATTGCTCAAGTAAATCTGTGGGCAATGCTTCATCCCAATCTATCTTATGCAGCCAGATTTCTTGAATAAGAATTTTAGCACGAGTGACAATTGGACACAATAATCCAAGTGGGTCATACAAGCGTGCTACAAACGATAAAATAGACCTTTTAGTCGGCACGAAATCGAGTGAAAGATGGTCTGCGGAATATTTGAATACATCACTTTTGGGATTCCAAATTAAACCCAAAGTTTTGGTGTCATCTTGCGACCCAATTGTAATAGACGCATCAGAAACTTGAAATTGCTGGCAGTTTGATGACCACTTGGCTAAACCAAATCCAAATGGTTTTAATACAGAGTTCAACTCCTGCTGCAACAATCCTAATTCCTCTGGCGTTTCTGCTCCAGCTAATAAATCATCGACATAAAAATCATTAGCAAGCGATTTCGATGCTAATTTATGCGATGTTGCGTGTATGTCACTCAAATATTTCAGACACCGGATAGCCAAAAAAGGTGCTGACGCAGTGCCGTATGTAACTGTATTTAATTGATAAATTTGCAATTGATCTTTCGGGTTCTCTCTCCAGATGATTAATTGAAAACATCTCTGGGTCTCGTCAATTTCCACTTGACGGTACATCTTAGTGATGTCAGCAGTAATTGCGTACGGATGTAAACGGAAACGGAGCAAAGTTGCATAGAGAGATGGTTGTATCGTTGGACCAACCATAAGAGTATCATTAAGCGACATTTGTGATGACGTTTTGCTTGACGCATCGAAAACGACTCGCAACTTTGTTGAAGAGCTTTGCGGTCTGGCACACACTGGTATGGGATAAAATAATGTGGCTCACTCGGGATTGTGTTATTGATTGCACTCATATGACCAAGTGAAATGTATTCCTTCATAAAGGAGATATACATGTCACGGACTTCCGCTTGTTTTCCCATTCGCCTCTCCAAGCTAAGAAATCGTCTCTTAGCTGTCTCAAAAGACGAGCCAAGACAAGTCGGACTAGATTTAAATGGCAATTGAACACTCAGCCTGCCCGAGGGTAATCTGTTTACAGATTCAGTAAACGATTGCTCGCAAAGAAGCTGTTCTGGGGTATGTAAATTTGGATTCGAGGTATTTGGAGCTTGCTCTAACTCCCAGAATTTTTTAACAATTGAGTCTAACGACGATTCATCAGTTATACTTAATAACGATGTTGAGCAAGCATTCTCATTTGGTGGGGTTTTACAACGACCAGACACAATCCAACCAAAAACTGTTTCACGTAAAGTTAAAGAATCTTGTTTACACCTCAGACGCCCATCTTTAAGAAGATCGAAGAAAGCGTCTGCCCCAAGCAGCAAGTCTACACGTTGCGGCTTATGGAAAAGGGGGTCAGCGAGATCAATATGACTTGGAATGTTAACATTTTCCACAAGCCTTTCGGGTTGATAGGACGTGATAGATTTTAAAATGCTTAATTCAGTCATTGTTTCAAAGGAATTCAAACGAGAGGCAATATCAGTTTGAACTGCATGCCGAATGGCAGATTTTGTCTTGCCTATGCCTACTAAATTTATGTCTTTGCGAGATTTGGGTAATTTTAAAATATTAGCAAGGTTTTCGGTAATAAAATTGACCTGAGACCCAGAGTCTAAGAGCGCTCTGGCCATATGGTAAGATCCCAACTGATCCTTTATTTTTACTATTGCCGTAGCTAAAATGACTTGATCAGAATCACTAGCAGCGAGATTAGCGGATGATAATTGACTAGATGTCGAAGTTTGTGCTGGTAGAGCTTGTCTAGTGGATTCCACTGGAGTTTCTGTTGCGTACCTATGCAATATAGTATGATGCGGCTTTGAACAGACTCTGCAAGTGCTCGACTTGCAGGTTGTAACTGTGTGATCTTTTCGTAGGCAATTTATACACAGAGGAAATGATTTAACGAACTTAAAACGATTATTGAATGGGATAGCAGCAAAAGAGGAACAAGATTGTATATAGTGGTCATCCGATTTGCAAAACGAGCATTTTGGAGTATGCTGTTCATTTGGCTTAGCCACTGTTAGCGAAGTTTTTCCTCCCTTTTTTTCCACCATAACGCTCATATTTTTGAGCTCTAAGAGCTCCCCCTCCTGAAGAATTTTCTTCAGCAGAGAGGTGCTGATACCTTTTATTAAGGGCTTTTTCGCAATCATCCCAAAGTGGCAGTTTTGTATAATCTAAATTCTCCTCCCACTTTGACCGTGTCGTAAAATCCACCTTGCTCATAACTAAGTGAATGAGCATAGCGTTGGAAATCTGTTTGTCATTTCCCAAAGACAACAATGACTCATACACGGCTCTTACTGTGTCTATCAAAGAACGCAGTGAGGATGAAGAAGGGCCTTGCATTTTCGGAAGTTCAAATAACTTCGAAACGCTTTCAAAAACAATAAGACAACTATTATCATAAACGTTTTTTAAGGCAGCTAACGCTTTTGGGTAATTAGCATCGGTTACTTGATACGATTTCACCGTGCCTAAAGCCTCTTTCTCTAAGCAAGACAATAAATAGTTGAATTTTTCAACATTTGAAAGAGAAAGGTCATTTTCAACGAGGTTTTCGAAAAGTCCAATGAAGTTTTTATATTCAGAATACTCCCCACTAAACTTTGGCAATTTCATGTGAGGAAGTTTTTTGCCTTGAGCAGAAGTTGAGCCTATCATGGTTGAATTTGCTTGATTGTCCTTGATGATGTGGTGACTAGTACCTTTGCTTTTTAATAAAGCTTTTGTTGTGGCACATAAGTCTTCTAAATCAGCTCGAGACACAAGATCTGTATTAATGTCATCCAAATCTTGGTGGACCTTAAAGGCTTTCTCTACATATTGGTTTAGTATTTCCAAACGGCAATCAATTTCAATTGGGTCGACGTACCCTGAGTATTTTTGAACTGTAGTTTTAATACGTTCTATATCAGCAATAACATTTTTATACTGCATTAATAATGTATCGATGTGATTCAAAGTGGTTTCACCTAGCGATCTGTTTTGACCTTTTACCTTTTTTCCCGTCATAATTGTACAACTCTGCTCCAATAGCAGCCAACAATTATCCAAACGAAATTAAAGGAATTGATGCAACAAGTGTGGTCAAATACCAAGAAGCGACGCACATGCACTATGTAAATATGTGTATGTGTGTGTTTTAACCTTTCAAGTTTCGAATAAGAGTGGCCTAACACCACTATGCAATACACGCACTGTATGTGTATATGTGTGTGAAGAAAGGTTAAATCTCGAACAAGAGTGGCCGAATACCACTAAGCAGTACACGCACTGTATATGTATGTGTGTGTGTGTGTGTGTGAGATGAGCGTTAAAGTTCACTGCCCAAGCAGCAATACAAATAACGCAAAGTCAAAGCACAAAATTCACTGCCCAAGCAGCAATAATGCAAAGACAAAGAAATAAAATTCACTGTCCAAACAGCAAACAAAGTCAAAGCAACAACAAACGAAAGTTCGCTGCCGACGCAGCATCAGCAACCAAAGGGCCAGCAAACTAATGCAAACGGGGGTGGGTAATTTTGCTTTGCACAAATGACGAAAGAGAGATCTGATAAATTGTACAGTAAATTTGTCAACTGTACCGACAACGATGCGCACTTCCAACGCAAGTCCAACGGCACGTTTGGCGGAATTAGGCACAAAGAAGAGCAAAATTATGCGAGCTGTAACGGCTTCTCCAAATGCAAATCAATTAGGGTGGTCCCAAATAGTTACCACACACAATTTATATTGAACTATTTTTCAATATCTATATATTGCCAAATTTATTTTTTATATTCCAGAGGCCGTAAATTTTTGGTTTTGAAATTTTATTTTATTTTTACACCGAGTGATAAAATGAATTACGGTCCACTCTAATGCCTTAGTGCATGTATGTGTATATGTGCGTAGGCTTGAAAATTTTTATTTTTTGCTGCACAATGTTTTTCACAAATTTATTAAAGTTTGTTAAACAAACAAGCACTTTATTACTCGTAATTCACTCTCACTCGTTACCTGTGCACTCCTGGCCAGGGTAAAATCCATATGTTCCAAGTCGTCAAAATCCAAATCGATCCAATAATCCAAAACCAATAAAATGCCGAAGTTAAACCAAGATGTTGTTATCCCAAAGAAACGTCTAGAAAAAGTCCACCTGGGGGCGCCGGGGCGCCAAAAATGGATGTCCAAAGAAGAGATCTATTGTACAGGCAAATAGAAAATGGATGGTTCCCTAAATGTTTAGGCTCTTTATATAATTGAGCACTAAGTTGGGCCTTATGTTCCAAATTCTAAAAGGTGGCACACATGTGTTGCCAAGGTGTTGCAGTCGTCTGTTGAAAAGTGCAGGGCATTCGCAGAGGACATGCTCAGATGTCTCTTGCTCCTCTTCACAAAATCTACAGACGTCCGTGTCGACTAGTCTCAGTTTCTTAAGATGATACCTGAGCTTGCAGTGACCCGTGAGGTATCCTGTGAGAATACGTAGGTCTCCCCTATTCAATTCTAGGAGTTTTAGGGACTTGTTTTTGTCCGGAATGAGGAATCTTTTTGCCTGTCTTTGGCCTACGCTGTTTGTCCAGTGTTTTTCTATTTCCCTCTTTTCCCAATTTCTGATCTCCTCCATAGTGTGTCCTTTTGAGAGTCCACAGAAGGGTTCAGGGCCGATGAATGGCATGCTTGCCCCAGATTTGGCAAGATCATCGGCCATTTCGTTTCCTGCGTGTCCCTCATGACCCGGTACCCACCATAGCTTGACGGTGTTATGGGTTCCGAGTTCATTGAGAAGCTGGAAACAGTCCTCGACTAGCCTAGATGCGATTGAGTATGATTTCAAAGCTCGAAGAGCTGCTTGGCTATCGGACAGTATGTAAATCTGTGCCCCTCGCATGTTCCTGCGAAGACATTCTCTGGCACAGATTTCAATGGCGTGTACTTCCGCTTGGAAGATGGTGGGATGTTTTCCCATAGGTATGGATCTTTTAAGCCGTGGCCCGTAGATTCCTGCACCCGTGCTGCCATCTTCCAATTTGGATCCATCAGTGTACCAGATTTGAGAACCGTTTGGTACGCTGGGTGTTTCTGTTCTCCAGATATCTCTGCCGTGGATTTCCACGATGAAGTTTCTGTCGAACTGAACGAGTTGTTCCTGTGTGTCGGAAAGGTTTAAGGTTGGGCTGTTTCTTTGAGAACTGAGTATCTCTAGGTGCCCCGTAAGATCTCCAGATTTGAAGCTGTATATCTTGTTGAGGCGAATAGCTCCAAGGTAAGCTTCCCTTCTAATTAAGATGGGAAGTGGCGATACGCCGGTGATAATCCCTAACGCGTCGGTCGGACAAGTGCGCATGGCTCCTGTTATACCGACGCATATTAGGCGCTGTAGTTTGCTTAGTTCTCTTACTGCAGTTCTCTGAGAGACCTTAGGCCACCAAGCGATGGCTGCATACGTGAGTATGGGTTTTATGACAGTAGAGAAGGACCAGTACACCATCTTGGGATTCAGACCCCAAGTCTTGCCAAAAAGCCTGTTACAAGCAAAGTGTGCTCTTGTGGCTTTATTTATGGCGTAGTGTAGGTGAGAGTTCCACGTCAGCTTGGAGTCAAAAATGACTCCAAGATATTTGGCTTCAGTGGAGAATTCTAAAGTGGTTCCTATCAGAGTTGGTCTTTCTAGACTTAGACATCTTTTCCTCGTGAATGGAACTACTATAGTTTTCGTTGGGTTTAAACTGAGTCCCTTGTCAAGACACCAGTCGTATGTAATGTTTAGGGCACTTTGCATTCGTTCACTGATTGTGGATTCATGCGAGCCCGAGATGCAGATGACAATGTCATCAGCATAGCCCTGAGTGGAAAAGCCCTGATCGTTGAGCCTGTAGATAAGCTCATCAATTACTAAGGTCCACAGAAGGGGAGAGAGTACACCCCCTTGGGGGCAACCCCTTGTGGCTGTTATGGACTTGGTGTTTCCCCCCAGGTCTAGGGAGATCGTTCTTGATTTCAGCATCAAGAGGATCCAATTGATAATCGGTTTATTGATCCCTTTACGGATCAGTGCATTTGAAATGGCCTCGTAGGAGGTGTTATCGAAGGCACCTGAAATGTCCATAAAGACACAGAGAGCTATTTGTTGGCTGCTAAGTGCCTTTTCTATTTTGGTAGTGAGGCAATGAATAGCTGTCTCAGTGGACTTGCCTGATTGATAGGCAAATTGGAGTTTATGTAAGGGATGTAGCTTGAGATGATTATCCCGAATAAATTGGTCCAATACTTTTTCCATTGTTTTAAGAAGGAATGAACTGAGGCTAATTGGTCTGTATGATTTAGGCATTTGTGAGTCTTTTCTCCCTGCCTTTGGTATAAATACAACCCTGACATCAGTCCACTTGGTTGGCAAGTGGCCAAGTGAGAGACTAGCTCTGAATATGCGGACCATGGCTCGCGTAATAAGCGAAGCGCCTTGTTGAAGAAGGCAAGGGTAAATCCCATCAGGTCCGGGGGATTTGTAGGGGCTCATGTTATTGATAGCCCAAAGTACACTGTTTTGATGGAATACTTTGTACGGCGTACTTCTTTCTGCTGCGGTTAAGTTGGTTGTGTCCAACTCATCCGAGCTGAAATTGTCCGCAATCGTACATCCCGGGAAGTGGGTATCTAGCAGAAGGGAGCTAGTTTCCTCGGGAGTGTTTGTGTATGTACCATCTGGTTTCTTGAGAGTGCAGATACCGTTTGAGTGGTCTTTTGCAAGTGCCTTTTGCAGTCGAATCGCTTCAGGGAGAGTAGAAATCTCCCCGCAGTGATTTCTCCACGTGGCTCTTTTGGCCTTTCTCAGCTCCTTGTTGTAGAGTGTAAGGGCGCTTTTGTATGAGGCCCATGTGACTTGGCCTCTTTTTGCCCTGTTGAACAGATTTCTTGCCTCTCTTTGCCGTTTTGCAACAGATTCGTTCCACCAAGGAACGTTTCTGTTGAGCTTTCGGATCTTTTGAGGGCAGCTGGCGTGAAATGCTGTTTCAACTGCTTGGTGAAGCTCATTTGCTTCAAATTCCAGCTCTTCTTTGTTAGTTATTTGAAGAGTGGAGTGGTTTACATTGTTCTCAAGCGTACTTCTGTAAAGATCCCAGTTTGTCTTGCGTGGGTTCCTGTTTACTAAAGAACACGTCTCGATAGACCCCACGTCAAATCTTATGTGTTGATGATCTGACATGGAGACTTCGTCTGAGACGTGCCAGTTTGAAACGAAGTCAAGCATATTAAGACTGCAAAGAGTTAGGTCAAGAACTTCCCCTCTGATTGCATTCCTAAATGTTGGTTCGTTTCCCCTGTTTAGTACTGAAATATGATTTTTATAAATGTATTCAAGAAGGCACTCACCTCTTGTGTTGATGTCCGTACTTCCCCATACAGTGTGGTGGGCATTCGCATCACAGGCTATAATCCAGCGCAGGTTGCAGCGTTTGCAGTGGTCGATGAGGTCGTTGACGGCCTCAGTTGGTGCTGCTTCGCTGTCCCCTGGTAGATAGGCGGAAGCCAGAATGATTTCCACCGAGCCTTTTGATGTGGGCATTCTTGCCCAAATTGCCACTAGGTCCTCACTGATAAACTGCGAGAGAGGGACGAAATTAATGTTATTGTTAACCATCAGCGCCGCTCTGGGGCGTTGTTGGTTATTGGCGTAAATTACTTTACCGTGGGTTGCGTTGAGCCCGAGAATTTGTCCTGAACGCTGCCATGGCTCTTGAATGAAGGCAACGTCCAGGAGTTCTTTGGTGAATCTCCTGCTGAGCACGTCCGAGGCAGCTTTTGCATGGTGGAGATTCGCTTGTAGGCATTTCAGCTGCCTACGGCTGTTGGCTACGGGGGGGAGGACATTGTTAATTGTCTCTCCGGCCCCTAGCGGCCCTCTTCTTTCCCCTGTTGCTGTTTAGGACAGCAGCCTCTTCCGCAGATCGCCTCTCACCTTTTCCCTGCCGTCCTGCGGGTCTCGGGAGTCGTCCGAACAGAGGTGGCCTCATGCGCGGCTGCTGTGGCGCCACTGTGGAGGGCCTTGACATGGAGGGCTGGTCGTTGGTGGCTGCCTGTCTGCTGTTGGCAGGTTGCGCGCTTGTCGCATTTGCAGTGGCGGTTGGTGGGACGCTTGTCTTACCTGCGTCGGTTTGCTGGTCGGTTACTGCTGGTTTGGCTTTTGGCCGAAGACTAACAGTCCCCCAGGCAAAGTCCACCTTGTTCGCTGTTCGCTTTAAGCCTATTCGCCGACACCGGATCCACAGACAGCGTTAGGCTCACTATGTTGCCTTTCAGCTCCCTGCGTAGGACTCTCCAGTCCGACACTCTGAGGCCTTCGTTCTGGCTCTCAAGAAGTGCCAGGATCTCTTCCGACTTGATATCCTTCTTGGTCTCCGGGAAGTATCCAACGAATATCTGGGGGCGCGGCATCTCAGACTCTATGACTACTTTGGGTCTTGCCCCAAGTTGCACCTTGATCTTGGGCAATGTAGTCCTGAGCCAGTCCGCAGTGCTCGAGTCTCTGCAAGACACCGCCAGCCATCCTGGGCGGAAAGAGCAGCCTGAGAAGTGGGGCTTTGTGGTCCCCTTTCTGTCTTCAATCACCGCGTCCAGAATCGCGCTTTGTAGCGCTCTTAGCTGCTCCACCGAGTACAGGGTGCTCGGATAGCCTTCCGGGAAGACTGCCAGCTTTGTGTTGCTGACAGCGTCCCGGTAAGAGGGACCAACACCATTCTCCGTCGGCTGGGCAACATGCACCTCACTGCTCACTGGTTCCTTGGCTGAGGCATTTGTGGTTGTCGTGGCCACTGGGGCCATAGTGACTTCCACTTTGCTCTCAGGAGCCTTGGGCGCAGGGATCAGTGGGGCGGGCGCCGCCATACCACTGGAGACATCGGAGATGGTATCCGACTGTGTCATAACCCTCTTCGGAGATTGAGAAGAGGGAGTCGTATTTACCGATCTCATCCTCTTGCTCGCAGTCTGAGGCGTCTCCTTCTTCTGCATCGGTGGTGCAGCTAGCCGTCTGGCCTCTTCAATAGGGTGTCCTTTGCTGAGGTAGAAGCGGAGTCTTTTCCTAGCAGCTCCCGAAAGGGCGACCTTGGGTGGTGCGCTAGCCTTGGGTGGAGTGGCCAGTAATTCCTCTTCTTCTTCTGCCGTCAGAGGAACTGATGTGGGACTTCTTGGATCGACTTCCATGTCCACACTCTCAGTTTGCGCCGTGGGCGCCGGTGTTGCCAGAGGCAGGGGTTGGTTATCCAGATTTAAAGGCTCTGGTGCCTTGTTTATGTTTGCTGCTTGATTCGGTTCCATAAAGTTCCCACGAGTAGAGGGGAAGGGGTGGTCCATCTGGATAGAGCCCCTATATCCAGATAAGGCTGAGATACAACCGGAGGTAGCCAGGTATCCGGAGGACACCGTAGAAAGACACACTGACGTAGTGCCATTCATCCCATAGGCACGGTACGAATTACACCTGAGATTACGGGTTTTATCGAGTTGTCCTCTCTAGATCCGCCATATTCAGTTAGTAGCAGAGGCACCTCGAGCAGGGTGTGACTCTTCGCCACGTATGGACGGTCTTCACCTCGGGGAAAAACAGTTTCCCCTTGTCGCTGGGCTACAGAGCCCTTGCCTCCTATGTATGTACCTTAAGAGTAGCAATTCAAGAGTAACAAGAGTAAAGTTAAGCTTAAGCGTACTAATAACAATGTATGCAACTATAAGAGCAATTATTTAAGTTATAATCTGGCTATATCTAAACAGTAGGAATTGAAATTAATTGAAATGACTAAACACCAGGGCTTTGGGATAATTTTCCGCTGTAACTTGAAACGCCCTGACTGTGCCTAACGCGTCGCCAGCTAAACACGATATTAAATGGTTACATTTTTCAATCGCGTGCAACGTGTCATCTTTGTCAACAAATGTTTCGAAAAGGCTAATAAAATTTTTAAATTCGGAATGCTTTCCGCTGAAGGTAGGAAGAGATACGCTTGGCAAGCGACACTGTAGCGCTGGCCTGGCAGGTTTTTTATCAGGGCCGCTTTTTCCTACGCTATCACGCTTTGTTTTAGCAATAAGCGATATAAGCAACGATTTTGCTAGTATGGCGGTTTCTTCCAATTCTTCGCGAAAGTCATCTTATGCATCTTTCGCTTCTATTTTATTTTGAAAAAGCGAAGCATTCTCAAAGTGCGCATTTATCATTTCTAAGCGGCATTCTAACTCAACCGTATTTAACGATAATTTACCCTGTTCTAAAGACCGCTTCGTTCGGGCTATGCTCTTCATGCATGCATCTCGTTTATTTTTTAACTCCTCGATAATTTCTTTAGTATTAGCCATTTTTTTTTTTTTTTTTAATATATTTATTTTATCGAAGAGTATTAAAATTTTTACTATAAATAAATAAAAATTTTTATTTATTTTAAATATTAAATTAAATATTACGAGAGAAGTATGCCGAACGAACGCAGCGTAGGGGAGTGACTGTGTCGAGAGAAGTTCCTAATACCTTTGATTAATTTGTTTAATAAATAGTCCAAAGACTCTCTGACACTAATATGCCGCACGCACTGTAGGGGAGCACAAGCCTAGCTCAAGCGTACCGAAAAAACGGCCAAACGTTTGAACAACAACAACACTTGCACCGCTCTGTCGACCGAGAACGAAAACGACGAAAGAAAACTCGAAGAACGGTGTCCGTGTGTGTGTGTGTCTGTGTACGCGGCTGCTGGCTCAACCCTTGCTGGCGAAATGCAAGCCTAACGGAGAATGATGCACTGGCCGATAACTACGGTCAACGAATATATAAGCCTTAGACGCTCCAAAGCGCGGGAATGTGGTAAAAGAGCGGGCAGAATTTTCGACCGCGAATTTTGGAAAACAATTGTTGTTTGTATTTATTTGCGTATGTGAAATTGCTTGACTATTTTAACCCCTTAGATTGGTGTTCACTTCGACGAAAATTGGGGAAATTAAGTGTGCACTAATTGGGTCAACAACAATATTAATTTTGTTTTATTTAAAAATGGTCCAAAGCGATTCACTTAAATTTTGAAATATATTTATATGTATATGTGTGTTAGTTGAAGTGCAGGCAATTTGTATTTTCTTATTTTTGGTTAGAAAGCTCACTATCTACCGAATTTTTTACACGAATGCAAAAAGTTGAAAGATGGGCCAACAAACAATTTAATATACGCCACAGATTAACTTTCAACTTTAAACACTCTATACCTCGGGTTCCGATTCGCAACCATCTGGAACTTCCCTCTGCAACTCCATAGGCTCAGCGGGTGACTTGCAGGGTACTCCTATGTACATTGGCTGCGACACAAGCGAAAATTTGGCGGGCAGCACTCCAACAGCAACAGCGACGAAAGGGCAGCAACAACAACAGGGCAGCAACAACAACGGGCAGCAGCAACAAGCGATGTGTTGGTGTCCAGCGGCGATGGTTTCTTTTTTTGTTTAAATTGCACTTGTTTTTGCGGAGCCGGCGCGAAGAAATGTTTGCTTTGGTTTATTGTTTTTGCACAGAACAAAAAAGGAATATCTTGCTGCGATGTCCACCCGGGGGCGCCATGAAAATTCACTATTATTTTATAATGAAATATAAAAACTGGGGTTCGAGCAGCGAAAAAAAGGTTGTTCGAAAACGAAAGGGAGTCGACGGAGTTCAAGATTAGACTGACTATTTATTACTTCACAATTTCTCTTAGAACCTAACTTAACTACGGTGGCGAGAAACGGGGCGAATTCGATAAACGAAGAAAAGCTTTATTACGCTCCCGCTCTCGCCCTACACTAAACTACAAACAAAATAAAAATAAAATAAAACGCCAAATGCGCAAACACCAGATAAGGATTGAAACTATTGGCGGAATAAATAAATAAATAAAAACAAGAAAGAACGCTATAGTCGGGTTTCCCGACTATAAGATTTGCGATACCCTCTTGCCCTGATTGCCCTCTTCAAAAACAGCTAGCTAGCCCTCTTCAAAAAAGTGCAGCCTATTTTCGAGCGCAATCAATTTTTAGCGCCCTCTTCAAAAAAAAGTTTTGCCTACTTTCGAGCGCAATACAAATTGTTAACGCACTTGTATACACAATTTCTTTAAAATGACCAGGTTTTTAGATATTTGGGTAGATATTTTCAATACAAACAACATTTATAAGGGCCACTTTTCTCTAGCATTAAAAATGTGGACACCACAGAGTTTCGCGGTTTGTGGGCGTAAAAAGGGGCTGGGTCAGGTTGTAAGGAATCGCTAAGATCCCTTACAAAACGCAGTATAAGAGATTGAACAAAGAGTCTGAGTGTAAGGGTAAGCGGGCAGTCAGCATGTATAAGTATAAGGATTGAACAAAGAGTGGGAGTGTAAGTGTAAGCAGGCAGTCAGCACGTAGAGGGATGGGCTGAACAAAGAGTGGTGAGCGAAAGAGCGGGCTGCTGAATGTAAACAGAGCCGCTGTAGGCGGACAGATTAGAGCGCAGCAGGACGCGGACGCGCTTAACAAGGTGTTTTGGCGGAAGAGAGGACTTGCTGAGTGCAAAGAGGGCTGCTGAATAGGGTAAGCAGCAATGTTAAGGGGGTATAAAAGGGCGGGGTAGAACTAGAGTCGGGGCTGTTAAGTTGATAGTGTAGTGAGAAGTGATCGGGGTGTGAGAGTCAAGTGCGAGTTAAAGGAACAAGTGTCGGCAGCAGTCGCGCTAACACTGCTGCCGACAGTTGAATAGTGAATTGTTGGGAAACGAGCCAAGGATCACTACAGCAGAACACAGGACAGAGCAGTTCTTAGCAGCACAAGCACAGTAAGTCAGTCGGGAGGATTCCCTTTGACCAGAAACCCAGTCCAGTCTCAGCAGGCGTACTTACGCTAAGTAATTTAAGTGCCCAGGCGACGGTGAAGTGCCAGCGCGTTAGCTAGCGGGAGTTTTCCGAGTGCGTGTAGCCCAGAGTGTAAATCTAGCGGAGCGTCAGCTTAGCGGGAGTATCCGTATGCGTGTAGCGCTGTAGTATCTAGCGGAGCGTGAGCTTAGCGGGAGTTTTCCGAGTGCGTGTAGCCCGGAGTGTATATCTAGCGGACCGTGAGCTTAGCGGGAGTTTTCCGAGTGCGGGTAGACCGGAGTGTTTAGCGAAGCGTGAGCGCGGCGTGTAAAGATTGTTAGAGAGAGGGCGTATTCTGCCCCGTATAAGTTAGGTGTGGTGTGAAGGAAGGTGAAAGACCCGGACGCAGTATAATATATATAGTTATGTTGCTAAAACTATAACCCCTGGTGTTCTTATTCGGCTCAGCGCCAACAAATATAAATTTGTTGCAGCGGATCCTGACTAGGCTAAGCTACCCCGGCAAGATCGTTACAACTGGCGCCCGATACAGGTAGCTGTGCCTATAAGAACCACCTGAGCTTTGTATATTATATTTATTGCCCCATCAAAAATATCCATCGTGGCGAGTACCAGCTGGATATACCACTAAAACGGGAAGAATTACTGGCGTGTAGCCAGGAATTTGGACTAACATTGACAGGGAATGTAGACGAGTTGCGAACGAGTTTGTTACATGGGCACGAGAACAGCTCGTAAACCCAGTGCTGAGGATCAGGTTCAAGGAATTGGCAGAGTTGCACGCTAGGCCGTCACCAGCCAAGTCACTGACAGGCAGTGGTGAACAAGAAAAGCACCCTGCTCCTAAGCCTCGGGTGAATATGCCGGAAGACGATACAACTCACAAGGAGACACGGTTTGAGTTCCCGCCGCTTTACAGAACAGAAACACAGGAACCCATACAAATACAAAACCACGAATCTAGAGTACCGCAGGAGATATGTGCGAGACCACAGAACACGGACTATTCAAGGATAGCAACAAGGGTGAGGGAATGGAGTTTCCGCTTTGACGGAACAGCGAAACCTCTGGAATTTCTGGAGCAAGTGCAGTGGTCAGCGGAGACATACGGTCTCGAGTTAGACCACCTACCATAGCGATGCCCCAATTGCTGCAGGGGCTAGCGTTAAAATGGTACGTGGCTAACAATAACCACTGGACGACATGCCGACATGGGCGGCATTTACGACCAGTTTTCAGGCATATTTTCTTCCAAGGGGTTTCTTTAACCGCTTTCGGGAGGAGGTGTTGCAGCGAAAACAACGGCTTGGTGAACCGTTTAAAGAATATATGGTAGAAATGCAGACGCTCATGAGGCCGTTAAAATTATCAACAACGGAACAGTTAGAAAGGATTTTTGAGAACAGCGTTCCGGATCTGCGAGCGTTCGCCAGGCCATCCCAATTCACCACCTTGGATGGATTAATGGGTTTAGCGGATGAGCTAGAGGAGTTAGACCGGGACAGGGAACGATTACGGTCCAGGTCGGTCCAGGCCCGACTCCCGTCTCCTCCAATGTACCATAACGACCCTCCGCAGCCTAGAAACGCCCGACTCCAGTCTCCTCCAATTTACCATAACGACCCCCCGCAGCCTAGAAACGCAAACCCATTCAGCCGGCCACATGAGACACAACACGGATGGAGGCCTAACAGGCAGGCAAACACAGGACCCCCACAAAGAATAACGGATCCCTTAAATGCATGCGGGAATTGCGGACAAACAGGACACTGGAAACGAGTGTCGGAACCACACCGTATTCCGTATTTTCTGCTGGAGATGTGGGATTGTTGGACCCAGGACGCCAAACTGTTGCGGATCCATGGGAAACGGTCCCCGACTCCCGCTACCCGGAGCGCAGCAGGAGTCGCGAAATCCAGCTCGGCATTAAACCAAAAGGGATTTAGAGATGAGGGTTCCTATTTGTCAGCGGCAGTCACAATAGGAGGTAAATCCTATAAGGCAGTGATCGACACAGGAGCCACCAGCAGTTTTATCAGTGAAACGCTGGCAGCGATTTTGGCCGCTGGGGGAAAACTGACTCCAACTTGGAGACCCGTGAGATTTGCTGATGGGCGAGCGGGCAAGATAAGCCGCCAGCTCGAGGTGAATCTGTAGTTTGGGAGCCGACAGATCACAACAGTATTGTTTGTAATGCCAGGGATCATCGATGATACAAGGATATAGAGGCAGAATTGAACTGCGCAGGACAGACAATTCAGTTTAAAGCGAATAGACCCATAGAAAAGAACAGCTGTAAGGAAACGCAGATCAAGGAACCCAACAGAAATAGAAAATATAACCGTAACAAAGCCCCAGAGTAACGGTTAAAAATGGCAACTGAAACGCCATTAACCGACAAGGTGATGGATGCATTTTTAAAACGAGAACTAGAAATGTTCGAGGAAATCAGGGGGGTTTCAAACATTGCTGAGCACAAGATAGTGATGAAGGACCCGCGACCCCTGAAACAAAGATATTCCCCTAGAAATCCAGCGATGAGGGCCACCATTGACGAGGAGATTGATGAACTACTCAAACAAGGCTGTATAGAGCCTTCGAGTAGCCCTCATAGTCGTGGTGCAGAAGAAGACGGGCAAGTGGAGGTTATGCGTGGATTTTAGGCAGTAAAATGCAAAATCGATCCCAGACGCATACCCCTTGCCGAGGATTCACCACATCCTGGATCTGTTAAAGCAGGCTAAATACATCAGTAGCTTAGACCTACAAAACGGATACTGGCAAATACTGATGGAGGAGTCAAGCAAACCATTAACGGCGTTTACAGTCCCAGGACGGGGTCTGTATCAGTGAAAAGTTATGCCTTTCGGATCTCACTCAGCACCGGCTACTTTTCAACGAGCACTAGATAGTGTTATCGGACCTGATATGGAGCCATATGCCTTTGCATATTTGGATGACATTATCATCATAGGACGCACGCTCGAAGAACACCGAAACAACCTCCAAGAGGTATTTCGGCGGCTGAGAAAAGCCAATTTAAAGATCAACGTCGAAAAGTGCGAGCTCTTCAAAAAGGAGCTAAAGTACCTAGGGCATCTTGTGACGGATCAAGGGATCCGTACGGATCCTGATAAGGTAGCAGCTATTGGAGAACTGACAGCGCCAGTGGACGTCAAAGGCTTGCGTAGGTTTATAGGTGTTGCATCATGGTACCGGCGTTTCTTTCCGGATTTTGCAACCAAAATCAACCCATTAACAGGACTGTGAAGAAGGGCATTAAATGGCAGTGGAATAAAAAGCAGCAACAAGCATTTAAGGATATAAAGAAAAGCCTGATCGCAGCACCAGTTCTGACTTGTCCGGATTTTGTCCAGCAATGTGGGAATAGGAGTGGTCCTAACACAACACTAGGATAACCAAGAACGGGTTATATCATACGCTAGTCGAACATTAAATGGGGCAGAACAAAACTATTCAGCAACAGAAAAAGAGTGCCTGGCCATTGTTTGGGCAATCCAACAGTTTAGACCAGGGATGCCCACGCCATAGCTCTCCGAGCTCCTTTGTTTTTGTAATTGCTCGCCGCATAGGAAGAGCCGAGGCGTGTGCACACACATGGCTCATTCATCGAACACACGAAACACAAAAACAATTTTTCAGTTTCTCTGTTCTCCACGCATTCGGTGAATTCAGCAACAACACTTTCAAAGGCTTTACAGTTAGCTCGCTAAGCCGAATGTTAATTGTTAATGGATTTTCGCGCACTCTACACTCCAAGAAGTCAGTTGAACGAAAACTTGCAGGCACGATGGTCGACGTTTTTATTCACCCCGATTTTTTTCAGTGCAGAAAGTTGAAATAAAAAAAACGGTTGCGTCTATGTATTGGTGCATTTATGTGCGCGTATTGGTGAATTGCTCTCCCATAAGCAGCCCGTGGGCATCCCTGGCTTAGACCATACTTGGAGGGATATCATTTCCAAGTAATTACGGACCACATGGCATTGAAATGGCTCAACTCTATCAAGAGCCCGACTGGAAGGATCGCAAGATGGGCATTGGAGTTGCAGCAATATGAGTTCGACATCGTTTATCGGCGGGGAAAGCTGAACACGGTGGCAGATGCACTTTCACGACAGCCTTTGGAAGCGGAAGCCTGCCTCATGATTGGGAGCGGAGAACATTTCAGCCTGGAGGAGTACAAAACCTGTGCATGGACCCAGAAAAAACTGAAGGAGATGAAGGCGCAACCTTTAGAAGTTTCCAGATTGTTTATGGGAAGCGGGTGGTTTGTACCGAAACATCCCTCATAGGGCTGGAAATGAGGACGTAGCCGCATGGAATCGTCGTACCGTCAGGGCTTAAAGAAAGGATATTGAAGGAAAACCATGATGCACCGACAGCAGGACACACAGGTAGCCGAAAGACCATCGCCAGGGTTGCGGCAAGATACTTCTTACATGGATACATGGATTTTGTATCTCCAGTAATTGTCAGATTAAAGGACATTAAAACTGGACAAGAGCGGCGAGCCCACATAAGTGCCCTGAAAGCAGTAGGAGAGGCAAAAGCACAAGAAAATGTGGATAATTCCAAAGATTCAGATCGGCAGCCGGGACAGAGGAGGGTAAACAACAAAAATAACAAAAAATAAAATCAAGTATTGTAGCAGAGTAAAACACGCACCAGTTCAGGTCGGGATCACTCGCAAGACTCCCCTCTCTTTCCTTTATTCTCTCCTTCGATAACATTCTCTTAACAGCTAGGAACTTAAACAGAGTGTATATATATAAATAACAGCGTACATTAGAGATGCTTAGGGCTGCTATATAATATGTACAAGAAGTAACAAATATGCTTAGGGCTACTATGAGTTTATCTACAGGAATTAACAAATATGCTTAGGGCTACTATATAATATGTACAGGGTTGCTTAGGGCTGCTACAGTATATTATAAAATACGATATATATATAATATAATAAATAATAGGGGAGAAGTGGGGGTTGTGGGCATGGGGGGGTTGTGGGCACCCCTACGTATCTTTTCACAAAATGAAGATTGACTTTTTTTGGTAATGTCATTCGCAAGCAATTACCTTATGTATGATTTATGCCAAATATCAAAGTAAACGAACGCGTTTGCTTTTTGAAATGAACGAATTAGTTTTTTTTGTGCTTGGAAAAGGTGGTGAAGTTTTGTGAAGTAAAGTGAATCGATTAAGAAGGTAAGTGTAATGCATTTTTATTTAGTCAAAGTATTATACTAAATGGAACAATATCGATTTGAACCAAAAAATTTATGCAAACACAGTTTTTATTTACTTCTAAAAATGTCTGCTAAAGTTGGTTGTGGGCACCAAAATTGGGTGGGTCGTGGGCACCCGTTTTTTTTTTGGCAAATTTTTTTATTACCTACAATTTCTTGTAAAATTGTTTTCAAAATTTGTTTGGAACCCTCTAGAACATTCTTGTAGAAATCTTAGGCACTTTGAAAAGGATCCTCTCCCGCTGAGAGGGATTATCACCAAGATTTGTAATTTTGCGATCGAGCTTTTCGTCTGAAATGTATTGACATGCGGGCCAGTTATTACACATGTCAAAATTGTGTTTCCGACGATGAATAACGCCTATGTAGTCTTTGAAATAAATAAATTGTCGTTATGTTGATATTATTTGCGGTTTTTTTCCATATTTTTCCATTTGCAGCATTTATTCCCAGGGTGCCCACAACCCCCCAAAAAAAAATTTTAGCTGAAAATTCCGGTTTTACAAAAGTCCATATGAAATTTTTTTCGCATGACGAAATCAAGTATGTTTCTTCATAATTAGTTAGTTTAGGTCTCTAGTTTTACACAGATACCCATATGTCCAAATAATATGCACTAGTTCGGTAATTATAAGCCAAAAACAAAACTATGCCCACAACCCCCACTTCTCCCCTAATAAATATAAAATAAAAACAAAAGGTTAGGTTAGGTTAGACCGGCTGGCTCCTGTTGGGGAGCCGCACATAGACCAGTTTGGTCCTAAGTGGTACCGGGGAGTTGTGAGATCTCTGGACCGAGTTAACTATTGACGTCCTGCGGTATGCGAGTTTGTTTGGCAAAGGCCAAGAGCGTTTTGTATCCGAGTTGACTCGCTTCCTCAAGCGATGTCAGCCATGGTTTTTCGAAGTAACGCTGTCTTTGTGCTGCAAGTGCCGGGCAGCTGCAAAGAAGGTGCTCCAGCGTTTCTTTGGCACCAGGTTCACTGCATTTCCTACATCTGTCGTCTGTCAGCACACCCAGCTTTTTCGCGTGAGCCGCAACTAGGCAGTGGCCTGTTAAGAGGCCAACTAGTAGCCTGCAGTCCGGTCTCCGAAGCTGGAGTAGGTGCTGGGTAAGTTTTATGTTGTATTTCGTGCACATCTTCCTTGAGAACTTGCAGTCGGTGGTGTTCCTCCACCGTTGATCTGCAGTATATTGTGCATCCATCTCCATTTGGAGGTGTATTGGTCGCAGAGGGGGTGGTATGTCTTCAAGGATCATATTTACTCCTCTTGCTCCCTCTTTGGCTAGGTCGTCTGCCATCTCATTGCCTTCATGGCCTTGATGGCTAGGTATCCAAAAGATTTGAACTCTTCTCGAGATGCTCAGTGAATCCAGTGCTTCCCTGCTCGATAGAACGCTTTTTGAGCTTATCGTGCGAGCTTGCAGAGCTTTTATTGCTGCTTGACTGTCGACGAATATGTTGATGTCTTTACTTGATCCCGACTGCTGTGCCGCTTCTGCGGCTTTCCTTATGGCAACTATTTCTGCCTGGAAGATGCTGCAGTTGTCTGGGAGTTTGTAAGAGAGCTCCAGTTGAGGATTAGGGCAGTACACCGCTGCCCCAACTCCTTCTTCCATTTTTGATCCGTCTGTATAGATGTTCATCGTATCCTGATCTGTCCCCGAACGCCACTCGTCGGGCTTCAGGAACGTCGGAGTTTGATTGAAGTTGTTTTTTGGGGTGATGTAGTCTGTGCTGACTAGCATATTCCTTGCAATTCTACTGTGTCCGTAGGTTCTTGCATCTATGTTGCCTGTTGAGCAAAGACGTTGTGCTGTCTTTTGCGCTACAAGGCGTGCCTGAATGTCCAAAGGGTTGACACTCAGTATTGTTTGTAGAGCTTTAGTTGGAGTTGATCTTACCGCTCCAGTGATGCACATGAGTGCATGCCTCTGCGGTTTCTCCATCAACTTTAGGTAGGTGGATTTTTCGGTCGCTTGCCACCATACCAGCACGCCGTAGAGCAGTATGGGTCGCACAACTGAGATGAAGATCCAGTGCATCAGTCTGGGTGATAGGCCCCATGTGCAACTCAGCATCTTTTGAGATGCATAGAGAGCATTGGTGGCCTTTTTCACCCTTTCCTCAACATTGGGCTTCCAACTCAGCTTGCTGTCCAATACTGTTCCTAGATATTTGATACTTCCTTTTGGTATCAGCGGTGTTGTTTTGATTTTTGGCGGAGTCCATCGAGGCACCTTGTACCTCTTTGTGAAGAGGATGAGGTCCGTCTTGTCCGCATTGATACTTAGTCCGGCGTCCGTGGCCCACATAAGTATCTCATTTAGAGTGTTTTCCATGACAGAGCTGATTGTCGATGGACATTTGCCTACGATAATTATCCCTATGTCGTCCGCATAGGCAGTTATCTTCGGGGCTTTGTTTCTGAATTTTTTAAGTAGGTCGTTGACCACAAGGTTCCACAGCAGAGGCGATAGCACTCCTCCTTGGGGTGTGCCTCTTTTAGCCTCCTTGTTTACTCTTGTGGTCCCCCATTCTGCGTGTATCCTCCTGCAGCTCAGTAGATTAAAAATCCAGGAGTCTACCGCTTCATGGATTGCCGTAGCTCTTAGGCTTTGCATTATTGCTGCGGTCGACACATTGTTAAATGCGCCCGAGATGTCTAGGAAGGCGCCTAGCGCATATTCTTTGTAGTGCAGTGCTTTCTCTATCGTGCTTACTAGCGCATGAAGAGCTGTTTCCACTGACTTCCCTTTCGTATAGGCGTGTTGATTTGGTTCCATGTGAGAGTTGATCTTCTCTCTTATGTGGAGGTCCAAAAGTTTTTCAAGTGTTTTGAGCAGGAATGAGGTGAGGCTTATAGGCCTGTAGTCTTTTGGAAGCACATGGCTGCATTTTCCTGCCTTCGGCAGGAACACAACTCGTGCTGTCCTCCATTTTACTGGCACATATCCTTCCGCCAAGCATCCTGTGTATATAGATCTAAGCCATGGAGTGATCTCTTTTTTGACCTTCTGCAGCATGGCTGGAAATATGCCATCGAGGCCCGGGGATTTATGGCCCTCGAACGAGTCGATTGCCCACATGATCCGTTCATCGGATATGATGCCCTCGGGTGCGTCGTGCCTTGTGTTGTACTGAGGCGTTGGTGTGTTAGTGTTGACTTCAGTACAGCCCGGGAAGTGCGCCTCCATGAGCGCGTTTGCCGCTTCCCTGCTGTTTTCCGTCCATCGTCCGTCTTCCGTTTTTAGTTGACTTTGAACCATCGGCCTGCCTGCTAAAAGTTTCCTCAACCTTGCAGTATCAGAAGTCTTTTCCAGGCTCGTGCAGAAGGCTTGCCATGATGCTTTTTTGGCTTTCCGTACTTGTTTTTTGAAGTTGCTGAGCTCTAGCTTGTATTCTTCCCATACAATTCCTTCGTCTGCTAGTTTTGCTAGCTTGAAGAGTTCTTGTACTTCGTTTCTTTCCTTCTTGAGCTCTGAGGTCCACCAGGGGTCCCGGTGTCTTCTTTTGCTGTGTGATGGCTTGCAGGCTTTATGAAATGCCTGTATGAGGTTGGTGTTGAGTGTCCTTAGAGACTTTTCGATATCATCTGTTGATGATATCTTTGGTGGTCTCGATAGGTTCCTCTTAATCGTTTCCTGGAATAGGGCCCAGTTAGTGTTCCGGGTGTTCCTAAACACGGTTTTTCCTTTGTTGAACTCAAAGTTGATTCGAAATTCTAGGTACCTGTGGTCTGAGAAGGAGTGTCTACTTAGGACTCTCCATTGCGTGATAAGGGTGTTTGCATCTGATGCGAGTTTTAGGTCTAAGACATTGGATGAGGTGGGTCCTATATATGTAGGTTCCTCTCCCTCATTTGCTATCTTAAGATTAGTGTTTAATATAAAGTCTAGTAAGGACTCACCTCTATCGTTTACATCCTTACTTCCCCATACCGTGTGGTGTGCGTTTGCGTCGGTGCCGATTATCAGGGGCTGCTTTTTGAGCTCCGTCTCCCTCACCAGCCGCTGTAGTTCTTGGGGGGGCGCTTCGGTGTCATGCGCCATGTAGCAGGACGCTATCAGGACAGGCTCGTCCTTGTTGCCTTCCAGCGCCACTACTGTTGGATCGTCAGTGCTGTAATTAGACATTAAGTAAGCATAGATACCCTTCCGTACCAGGATTGCAGTTCTGGCTCTACTTACTGTTGTCGGGTAGAAGATAGTGTAGTTTTGTGACCTTAGCCCCGAGACCTTGTTCCCCGACGCGATCCAAGGCTCTTGAACTAAGGCCACATCGACAGGCCCTTCCTCTAAGGACAGCAGGAGCTCTGCCGAGGCCAACTTGCTTTTATGCAAGTTGATTTGCAGGACCCTCAACTGCACCTGCATCGCTGCTGCTGTCGTCCTTCGTCTGGGACGGGAGGAGTACTAGCGTCCGGTCACCGTCCCCGTCTTCTTCTACTAATTCCAGGCTGCTGGCGGCTTCAGTGACCTCGGCTATGCCAAGGTCCTTCTCCACCTCTCCCGCAGACAGAGTGTTCTGGTTGCCGTCTTCGGGGTGGCGCTTCTTGAGGCGCAGGTACACACTCCCCACGCCCCAGGCCATCTTCCCGAACCTGGGGTACAAGATGTCCTCCGACTCCTTGCTGATCTGAATGACCATCTGTTGCCCCTTGCTCTCTGGTTTGCCGACGTGAATCACCTTCCAGTCCTCGGTGGGAACATCTTTGTTCTGCCACCGGAAGAGCTGGAGCGCCTGATCCTGCGTGACGACCCGTGGCAGGAACACCTTCGCCTTTGGCACGGACGGAATGCAAGTTCTATCCACTACCTCCAGCTTGGCGCCCTCCCACGGAGCGTCTAACGCGGCCACTACGCCAGTAACCCACTTCAACGTGTAGTCGTCCTTACAGCTTAGGATTTTCACCCCGTTGAGCCACCCTGCTCCGTCGAACGAGACGGACGGGGCGTTTGGCACACACATCTGCTTCAGAAGCTCGTCGAACACTGCCGCCTCTACCTTCTTCCAGTGCTCGGGCTTCATTTGGCCGTTGGGGTCGCCGCGGTCGATGAGCGCCACGATTAGGTGCTGCTTCACCACATCGCTCGCCGTCGCCTTCTTGGGCTGTGTTGGTCGCTGCCGAGGTCGTTTGCTCTCTGGCATCTCCGACTTCTCTGCCTCCTTGGAGCGCTGGCGTTTGGCGGCCAGCTGTTCCTCCACTTTGTTCGCGAACCCCTCCTTCTGGGCGTCCATGTGGGGCCTCTGGGCGTAGTGTGCCCGGCCCTCCTTGATCTTTTCGTCAGCCCACTTAAGCTTGTTCCTCTCCTCGGGGGTGAGGGCGCTTGTGCTGCTGAGCCGGGCGCGTATCTTCCGCCGCCTTGTACTGAGCCTTAGCCTTCATACCCTCCTTGGTCCGCTTGAGTCCTACCTTACTAGATGTATTGGGCCTCTCCCGGACCGGAGAGCTCAGAAGCTTCTCTTCCAACTTCGAGGTGAGGCTTTCGCAGTCGGATTCTTTATCCTTGACCGCCGCCTCTCTCCACATCTTCCTCGGGTTGTGTGCGTTGGCAGTAGCTGTGCCGCCTCCCAGGCCTGCTCCCGCCTGGGTGGAGGTTTGAGGGTTCGTTACTCCCTCCGGATTTTTTGGTTCCGTAACCGTGCTTTCGAGTGCTTTTTTGGTTGGTTTTGTTTGATTTTTGTAAGTTTCCATTTTTGATCCCACGAGTGTAGGGGAAGGGGTTAGTCCGTCGAGCTAGAGCCCCAATTATCCCGATAAGGCCTGTATACAACCGGAGGCAGCCAAGTGTCCGGAGGCCACCGTTAGACGACACACTTACGTAGTGCCATTCGTCACTAGGCACGGTACAGATAACACCTGCGATTACGGGTGTTATCGAGTTGTCCTCTCTAGATCCGCCATATTTAGTTAGTAGCAGAGGCACCTCGAGCAGGGTGTGACTCTTCGCCACGTATGGACGGTCTACAAACGCGGGGAAGCAAGTTCCCTTTGCCGCTGGGCAACTGTGCCCTTGCCTCCAATAAAAACAAAAACAAATGGAAATAAAATAAGGCGGTAACAAAATATTTATACCTATTATAAATATTAATTATATTAATTAAAAATAATAACACAAAATAATAAGTACCGAATTTTTCCAAACCAAAACAATGGGTTAAAGGTAAACATAAGCATAACAGCGGACAAGAGAGAACTGCAATAGTTGACACTGCAAGTGGGAAAGAGAGGGAAGATAGAAGATTCGAAAAGTTCGGTGAGGACCCGTTAGAAAGTAAAACAGCGATTCAGGGCAGCCAAAAGTGGGGGTAAAGGAGAGAGTGAGTAATAAGCTCAACTCACTTAGAATTCAGAACACAAGATGGACAGTACCACTAGCCAAGCAGAGGTAAGGGGCGAGCAGCCCAGAGTGGCAGGCGAGAAGCCTGCCAGGGGCGTGAAGCCCGGAAGAAGTGGGGGAAGGCCAAAAAGGGGCGAGAAGCCCAGGCGGTCACGGCGGGGCGAGAAGCCCAAGGCTGGCAAGGGCGAGGAGCCCAGCCAGCCAAGTGCCGACATGGCGGAACCAAAGGCCGAACAGGCGGCGGACAGCGGCGAGGGGGTGCCGCTTTACAAGCGGCGGCCCAGGCCACCAACTCCACCACGGCTGGCGGCCACTGAAGTGCCGATGGAGGAGGAGGTGGTGGTGATAAGCGACGAGGAGTCGGTGGCGGCGGAGGAGGAGCCGGAGGACGAGACGCACCATGTCGAGTCCCGCCAGACCAGAGAGTACTGGGATGGGTTCTGGCGGCACACCATGGTGTACACGATCACCTGGAAGGAGAAGGTGATCATGCCCGGTGATGCCTCCGGATGCCTGGTGGAGGAAATCCCGGACCCCGAGGCCGAAAGGACGGCCGCCAGGAGGGCAGCCGAAAGGGCGGCGGCAGCAGAGGCAGCGGCAAGGGCGTTGGCAGCAGCAAAATCGGCGGCAGAGGCAGCATCGGCCGAAGCAGCAGCCGCAAAGGCGGCCAAGGAAGCTGACCAGGTGTATCGCAAATAAAAAAAGCAAAGCCATTGTACTGGTTAGAAAGGACAGCAAAATCGACTTCGGAGGAACAGAACTATGTTTAAAAAAAAATCTCTAGAAGCCCCTATTTTGGGCACACACTCGCTGTGGTACACTCTTTGCAACGATTTAGAATTTATCTGCAAGGAATAGAGTCTAAAATAGACTGCAGTGCTTTCACTCTTCCTTTAAACAAAAAATAGCTATGTCCAAGGATAGCTAGGTGGGCGCTTTTTCTTTAGAGCATTGAGCAGGCAAGCGAATGCAACACATTGATGAACTAAGTAGGAACACACACATACTCACAATTGATTCCAATTCATTTGAAGAAAACTTAGCTATTTGCCAAAATAGAGATGAGAAAATCAAAAGCATTTTTGAAAAGTTGCAACAGACAGAACTTAAGGATTATGAAATGCGTAATGAAATAGTTTACCGTAAGAAAAATAAAGAAACTCTTTGGTTTTCAGTGCCAAGAGAATTGGAAAACCATATTTTAATTTTTTGGTTAGAAGTGATTTCAAGAAGATACTGGTTTCCTAAGGTTAGAGAAAAGTGCAAGCAAAAAAAAAATGTATCGCTTATTCTGAAAAGTCTGAAAAATAAATATGGACCGGTAGATAAAAGTAGAGCTAACAAGCATGTTTTAGTACTTAGTACGTTCACAAAATTCGGAAGACTATATCCAGCAAAAACTTCAAAGTCTTCAACTTCAAATCAGCGTTTAAAGACTATTTTAGGTCATACAGTAAGCCAAGATGTGTGATTTTCTGAAAACTAAGCGAAGATAGGAAAAGTAGGAATTTAGAGAAAATAAGAGACAGAGTAAAAACATAGAAAAATGTATGTATGCAGTTAGTAATCAAGACCTTGTTTAGAACTAAACTTGTAATACATTTCTTTATAACTACGTCCGTAGCTCAGGTAATCTTCATCCGATTTTAATGACTTATGACTTTTTTGGTTAGCCATTTAGCCAGCAATCATGGATGCATAAAAAGGTTTGAAAAAATTTAAGTTATAGTATAAAAAACATTAAATATGTTACATAACCTCAAAAACGCACCCAAGTAATTGAAGATTTTCGCTGTATTCGTCATAGCTTGAGCACATTTTTTAGTGCTAAAAATCATCAAAAATGATAAGATTGATTAAAAACAAAGCCTTTTTGTTAAGTTTTGAGCTCCGTAGTGGTTTCACAGTTGGTGAACCCACCTAACCTAGTTAACATACCGCCACAAGGGGATATTGAGTCCGGACTACCGGGCATAGGTGGTTCTGCAGACGCACAACCTGCACCACCTAAAACTCTTTCAGTGGTTCCATTAAAGAAACAAATATTTGTTTCTCGGCTTTCCCCTGATCAAACATCTTCTGATGTACTGTCTTATATACAAGACAAAACAAAAGCCGAAAACATTAAGGTGGAAAAATTTAACTTCTCTTATGCTAGGGATATTTCATCTTTCAAGATCACTGTCCCTCCCGAGTACTTTGCTACCATAAGCTCTGCCAAATTCTGGCCGGACAATTTGGTGGTAAAGGAGTTCGAAGCTAAGAAAAAAAAGAAAGGGCCCACGGGAATTATACTTCCCAGTCGTGGCCAGACTATTGTGCCATCTTCCTCTTCTACTTCTTCTTCAAAAAACTAACCAAAAACCTCCTTCTTTCCTATCAAAATGCAAGAGGCTTGCGTAGCAAGCTAACTAAATTGTATTCTGATAGCTTTTCATTTGCATCCCATGTTATTGTGTTTACAGAAACCTGGTTAAAGCCGGAGATTCTTAGCTCCGAAGTTTTTCCCGGTAAGTACACAATATATAGGCTTGACCGTCCTTCCAAACGGGGAGGTGGAGTTTTAATTGCCGTGGACTCCAACCTCACGTCGGAAGAGGTATGTGTTGACGATTTTCTTATGTCTTACTACCTATTGCACAACATGACTTTATTGACGGCTTGCTTGACATATCTTTGAGTCAAGTAAACCATGTTCAAAACTTACTAGGCCGCTTACTGGACTTGTGCTTTGTCTCGAATCCTGAAGCCGTGTTTCTTTCCAGGGTACCACCACTTACGCAACCTGAAGATCCATATCATCCTGCTTTCGATGTGACAGTCGACACGGGTATCGTGATAGAAGAAAAATCAGAAAAATCAACTAAACGAATACATTGTTTTCGTAAGGCAGACTTTTCTAGGCTTAATTACTTTATATCTGGCTTCAATTGGTCCGATCTCTACTCATGCAATAACATGGCTGATGCCATAAATATTTTTTAATATTAAGTTTAAGTTTAAGTCTAGACTTTACAGGAAATATAAAGACTCCGGTTCTCAATCTGTTTTTTCAAAATATCTAAGTGCTCGGTCAAAATTTACCGTGCTTAACGCGCAGTGCTATAAAAATTATTTAAATCGTTGTAAGGTCCAGTTCTCGCAGGACCCGAAACAGTTTTATAACTTTGTTACCACCAAGCGTAAATCTACTTCTTATCCTTCCTCGCTATATTTTGAAAACATGACGGCAACCACAGATTAGGCAATAGCCGATCTTTATGCCCAGTTTTTTCAAACGACTTATACTACTTCAGCACATCCAATAGAGCCTTATTCTTACACCATGTCCACGTCGAACCTTATATTCAGTCCTACTATAAACGAAAGCTCTTTATTTTTGGATCTTCAACGTGTTAAGCCTGTTTGCTCTCCAGGTCCCGACGGAATTCCTGGCTGCGTGCTTAGGAATTGCGCGGAAGCCCTGTGCAAACCCCTTCTCAAATTGTTCACCTTATCTTTAGAAACCTCCCAATTTCCCCTTATCTGAAAGGAGTCATTTGTCATTCCTCTCCACAAAAAAGGTAACAAATTGGATGCCAGCAATTATAGAGGTATCTCTAAGTTGTCGGCTATCCCCAAACTGTTCGAAAATGTCATTACTCCTCATTTGCAGCACCTTTGTAGGTCAGTAATACCTCCGTGCCAACACGGATTTATGAAAAGAAGATCAACAACTACTAACCTTGTGGAGCTCACCTCATTCGTGATAAAGGGCTTTAAAAGTAGCTTTCAAACAGATGTCATTTACACTGACTTTAGTAAAGCATTTGACTCTGTAAATCACTCACTTTTAGTTCGGAAACTTGACTTGTTAGGGTTTCCAATTGATCTTCTTAGATGGATTTTAAGTTATCTGAATGGCAGGACACAAAGAGTCCTTTTTAAAAATTCTCTTTCTGGTCTTCTCAGAGTTACCTCCGGCGTCCCACAAGGAAGTCACCTTGGTCCGCTTCTTTTTACTTTATTTATTAACGACCTTCCATTAATTATAAATCATTCTCGCGTTCTTATGTACGCAGATGATGTTAAGTTATGCCTGCAGTATACGGATATTTCCAGCCATTCTGACTTACAATCCGATCTAAATAATTTTCAAAACTGGTGCCGTGATAATTTACTTAATTTAAACGGGTCTAAGTGCAAGCTGATGACTTTTTGCCGAGTCAATCCAAAACTTGCAACTTACTCACTAAGTGGGAAATCTTTGGATAGAATAACTATGGTTGACGATCTTGGCGTCCTTTTGGACGCAAAACTTAAGCTTACTGATCACATTTCGTCCATGGTTAATAAAGCCAGGGGAGTGCTTGGTTTTATTAAAAGATGGTCGAAGGAATATTATGAATCATTTATTGCCATCAATTCATTTAAACGTCATCAGCATACATGTAGAGTTTGTATTATTATGCTGAGATGAGATACCGAAATATGGTAAAACAAGGGATACAATCTGCGGATCTGTTTACAGTAACATATAACTTCGATTAACAACTTAAGGCAACTTTAGCAACTGCGATAACTATTTACAACTTTAGGCGACTTTAATTAACGACTTTAGGAACTGATCTCCGCTTGATGAAATAATAGCGACCGCTTCCGACGACTTCTCTCTGCGACTGCCTCTTTCTGCTCGCTGCTTCTCAGCTTGCTCCCGCTGCTCTTTCGATCGGAGAGAGCACAAGTGTGTACTCGCTGCCCCGTTCTGCCTTAACACCTTACAGTCGGCCACCCTGGTAATCTACATCTGACCCAGATCATGCGAATTTGTCGTCGTTATCAGCTATGAACCTCCATAGCTTTATGTTATTGCAGCTGGTGCTTGAAGAACTGGGTTCTTCCACTTGGGCTGCTTTGCAGACGTTGTACCGCCCTTTTCGCTTCACTTGGACGACTTCGTACGGTCCTAGATATACACGCCAGCTTTCTTCCTGCGACAAATTGAGTCCTCTTGGTCGCAACGAAATCACCCAACCTGTATATGTGAGCGCGCTTGCACCGTTTGTCGTAGTTCCGTTTGTATATTTGCTGAGCTGCTTCACTGTTTTTTTTGGCTATGCAGTGTAAGAGCCTGTTGGGCCAGTGAGCTTTTCACTAACGGTTACCTTTGGTGGTGCCCAAATAAAATAAAACCTCACAAAATATTCAATTTATTATGCACTAAGTTTATTCTAATTGGCACCAAGGCCTTCTTTACAAAGTTAAATGTTTATGATTGCGCAGGCAGACCGAGAAAAGAGATGCAAAAGGAGAAACATTTACAGCAAATGAAAGAATTGCCGAGTAAAGCACATATAAAAGGCAAAGCAACCATCGAGATTATATTTACAAATCAAAGTAATTCTAAAAATGTTCTAATTGGAATTACGTTATTGTATGTCGATTATATATAGTAAAATGTTTATGTTTTATTAATTGTTGAGTCGAATTAATGTCCCATCAATTGACTTAGGACAACGCTGGAGTACAAACACACGAAAGATTAAGTTAACGTATTTATTTGATGGCTCTCAGCTTAAGACTAAAGATTGGTGACAAAAATATTTCTTGGGCTGGGATATTGGTTGTACATAAGTTTGGGAGCGAGAGCGCTCGTTTGGGATATTGGTTGTACATAAGTTTGAGAGCGAGAGTGACACTCAGGGAGCGGGACTTAATCATTGCAAGAATTGTTTATGTTATTGAAGAGCAGCGTCGCCTGCTTCGGATGTGGATTGTTTACATTGATTCATATCTTATTTCTTGGTATGTGAATATGTGAATATGTCACTTCCCTCCCCTTAAAAAGGGATACCTATGCTTGGGCTAGCATTTCAGGGTACAATGCAGGCAACTCGTTTTGTGCCGATTATATTTCTTGTTGTGGTTCTTGATTATTTTTTGCTTGTTTTCTAAATTTTGTATATAAAAAGGTAAGTGGATTTAGTGTAAAAACTTTTTAATAGGACTAGAAAAATAATAAGAACAATAACTACTAATGTTATAATTACGTAAAGTGTGGCAATATTTTCTGAAATTAGTTGTAAAACGTCATTATGTTCTATCTTTATCTTAGTTACATTAAACGGTGAATACAATGCTGTTAAATCGAATTTTGGACTTAACGAATTTTCGCTTAAAATAACATTTCCAATTTCAATTCTACATTGTTTTATTCTGATAATTTTGCTTCCATTTATTTTTATATCGCCATTTAATTCTTGACAATTTTGTTCGATTGTAGTTTTAGGTAGATTCCATGTAAGTATAATTTTTGGTTCAAATTACAAATTGGATATTTGCGCCAAATTATATTTTTAATGCATTCATTATTAACTTCTTTATTGTATTGATTATAAATTTTAATCTCATCTTCAAAATACGATTGTTGATCTGAGTAGTTTAACTGATACCCATTATGGTCGGGATAAGGAATTATTTTAATGGTGGTAATGATTTTGTGGTTAATAGGGATATGTGAAATAAGTAGTCATTCGTTATTTTTGTGGTCAATCCAAGTTGATGTTTTGATTAAAAGTATATTTTGGCTGTTAATGCATTCTAGTTTGTCGTAATTGAGTAACTTTGGGTTAAAAAGTCCAAGACGTGAAAGTTGCATGCCCATTTCTATGTCTTCAATGTACTCAATAAATTGCATGAGTTCATAAACAAGTGTGTCAATACTATTGCGGTTATTTTCGTAGTTAGTAAGTTTCTCCAGTCCTTCATTCACAAACGACATCATTTAGCTTATGCAGTTGAATTGCATTTTCTGCAATTATATCTATTTTTTTGTTAATTTTTACCCTATTATTTTCATCAAGTGTGCCAAAAAGAAATTTAAAAGATGTACCTATTATGTCAAATAGTCCACGTTTCTGCCTATTTTGCTGATGAATAGTTATACCATTTAATTCTTTCAGTAGTTTGTTGTACAAATATTTCATTCTGGGCATGTTTGTGATTTTGTTGCCAAAAGATTCAGTGATAATATTGATTTCCGTTAAACTAATTCTTAAACAGTGATGTTCATACACTACCGGTATTTGAATTGGAATGCTTGAGAAGAGTAAATAGCCAAGGTCGGAATCTGGGTTGGTTATTTGAATTTGTTGAGTGTGGCCCGTGGTGAATAATAGAAACAACATCATTGTACGGAAGGTTTTTGTGTAAGTTTGACGGCATTAGTTTTCTTTTGTTTCTTAAATTGTGTTTTGTAGTATTGGGTTTCCCCATTTCGATTAGTAATTTTGTAATGGTCTTCGTCTATTTTTTCTACATTTTTATTTGCCTTAAATGGATTTTCTAATTTTCCCTTTTAAAGTGTTAAATTCCTGTCGATCTTCATTTATTTTATCTGTTTGCCTTTCTTTAATATTTTGAGTGTCTAATATTGGGTGCCCAGCGTATAAGAATATTTGAGCAGGTGTTTGTCCAGTGGTGTCATGTTTTATTTTGTGGTTGTATGTGTAAAGAATTGTCTCTATCTTGCTTAATTTTACTTCTTCATGAGTTGATAAGTCGGATTTTTTCATTTATACGTCTTTCGACGTCTGCTACACCGTTTTTTGCCGTGTTGAGTTGTAATTCAATTTCTTCTGCTTCAAGCCACCTCTTTATAGTCAAGCTGGTGAAAGCTCCGTCTTTGTCTGCCTTTAGTAATTTGGGTTTACCTAACTGATTAAAAATGCGCATAAGCGCGTTCCTGCATTCTGGCCAATCTTTTGTTTTAATATGTTCAAGTGTAGCGAATTTAAAATAAATGTCAATGCAACTGATGTAATGTTTTCCCTCAGATGAATAAATATCTACTACAAATCTGTCTCGACAATGTTCAGGGTTGGGTGTGATTTTAAAAGGCATTTTGGTATTTCTGTGTTCTGTTTTTGCCAAATTGCATATGTTGCATTCATTTATTATATTTTGAATTAATAGTTGGCTATTTGGAAAGAAGTGATTTTCTTTGAATAATTTAGTCATTTTCTGTATACCTGGATGTAAAAGTTTTTCATGTGATTGAAGTATAATTTCTTTAAATTCGGCGTATGAACAAACATTCTTTTATTTATTTATTGGGTTTATAGTTAACAATGAACTGCTAACTTTTCTTAACATAACTATTTACTAAAATAAATATAACTTAAATAAGAGTTTAACAAAGCAAGATTATTAGTACAGACTACTCGAAGACTCAAGAAAGGAGTAAATTTTAGCTGATAAACATTCTATTGAATTTTCCAAAGATATTGCAGTATACAATAAATTATAATTTGAATATAGAACCCTAAAGGGCTCGTGAACTTCAAAGTTTGATCTACAGGTGGCAGGTGAATTGGGCGAAAAGTTCTGGTGAATCCTAAAGGGACAGCGATGTCAATGTAGCTGAGGAGAAGGGAGGAGTTTACCTCACCTATAAGAAGTTTATGTAAAAAAATGACTCCCCCACACATTCTGCGATGTTTTAGGGATTGTAAATCAAATAACTTTAACCTTTCTGTGAGCGGAAGGAACATTTTTGTTCCATTTCGATTTTGCTTGTAAATATCTCGAGTTGTGTGAAAGCTATCGATCTGAAATTTTCTGACAACTCGTCTTCAACGATTCTAAACAAGTTTGCCGATTTTTAAATAAATCTGTTTGTAATCTTGGATTTTATTAGGGAAAACTTTTTTTAACTACGTTGTTGAGCGGAAGACACAAATTTGTGCATCGTGTTTGAACCGCGAATATCTTAAAAACCTTTATTCAGAAAAATTTGAAATTTTTACTGAATATGTATTAACTCAAAATCGTTCAATTTAAAAATTAAATTTTTAAATTAAGCCTACACTTAAAAAATTTTTAAGTATTACCTTGAAAAAAAAATTGCAGGTTAGATTAATTACGTAAAACTCGCAAACTGATCAAACAATTGAAAAACGTGATATACTACGTTATAGGGCTTTCAATAAGCTTTCCAAAATGGTCAAATGTGTCATACCCTTCTTTGGTGAAACTATAAGAAAAACAACCAATAGTGTTGAAAAATTACATTTATATTATACAAAATTGATAAATAATACCACAAATATACTAGAAAACTAGTATTATTTTTATTTCAAAATTATTATTCTTATAAAAATAAATTGTTTTAATCCCATAATTATTACTATAAATGTCTGAAAAGGGTTATTTGTGGTTTTAGGTACTCTTGCTAATAAAAGTAACGGTCACAAATCACCCAAATCATTTATGACCACCAGGTGCAGCTGCCTACAGCTCCTTTTGGAATGACCCAAAAAAGGGTTGATGGTAAAACAAACTACCTGCACACATTTTTTGCACATTTTTAGACCTTTGAACTACTTTTATAGTGACTTCTTCTAAAGAAAGGTATGGCACATTTGACCTTTTTGGAAAGCTTATTAAAAGTCCTATAACGTAGTATACGTTTTTCAATTGTTTGATCAGTTTGCGAGTTTTACGTAATTAATCTAACCTGCAATTTTTTTTTTCAAGGTAAAACTTAAAAATTTTTTTAAGTGTAGGCTTAATTTAAAAATTTAATTTTTAAATTGAACGATTTTGAGTTAATACATATTCAGTAAAAATTTCAAATTTTTCTGAATAAAGGTTTTTAAGATATACGCGGTTCAAACACGATGCACAAATTTGTGTCTTCCGCTCAACAACGTATAAAAAATCTTCCGCTCACAGAAGGGTTAATCTAGATTCATAGGGTGGCAAGTGTCTAGTCGGATCCCAGTTCAGCTGACGTAGAGCGAATAATAGAAACTGCTTTTGAACTGACTCAATTAATATTTGTTGTTCATTGCATTGAGGGCTCCATACAATCGAGAAATATTCCAAAATACGGCGAACCATGGAAACATACAAAGTCTTTGTTGTGTATGGATCGTCGAACTCCTTGGCCCAACGTTTAATGAAGGCTAGAACCCCCCTAGCTTTACCAATAGTAACAGAAATGTGGCTTTTAAAACATAATTTGCTATCGAATAAAACACCTAGATCATTTACTTCGGAAATACGTTCCAAAATAAAATTACCAAGAACGTAAGGTTGAATATGAGCTGCAGTTCGATAAAAGGACATAGATTTGCATTTTGCATAGTTTAGGTGTAACAAATTGATGGAGCACCAAGACTGTAATTCATTTAGATCCGATTGCAGGCGATGATGAGAGATTTGATCGGAGTATGATAGGCAAATATTTACGTCATCAGCATACATTAAAGTAGTGGCAAAAGATATGACGTTGGGAAGCTCGTTTATGAAAAGTACAAAAAGTAGTGGACCTAAGTGACTGCCTTGGGGGACACCAGATAACACATTTACAACAGAAGACAATTGATTGTTAAAGAGAACACGTTGAGTTCTATTCGAGAGATATGCCGAAATCCAGTTTAGTAAAATTGGTGGAAATCCTAGAAGAGACAATTTGTGAAGTTTATTAAGGAAACTTCGATGAATAAGACAAAAGAATTCAAGGAGATTAGTAGTAGTTGACCGATGCTTAACAAAGCCATGCTGAGCTGGAGAGATTATGGAAGTACACATATGTTGAATTTGGCAGGTGACCAACTGTTCGAAAAGCTAAGGTAAAGCAGAGAGTTTAGCTGTACCGCGATAGTTTTCAACATCGGATCTTGAACCTTTTTTATGCAGAGGAATGATAAAAGATTCGCTCCAAATTCTCGGGAATTCTGAACGAAACAGAGATTGATTGAATAAAATAGTGATTGGCCAGGACAAAGCTTCGGCACAGTTTCTAAGGACACAGCTTGGTATCTTTTCAGGACCCGTTGAAAACGATATTTCAAAGGACAGAAGGGCTTTGAGAACGCCATTGACTTCAAAATTCGGAACATAGATATTATTAATGTGGGGTAGAGGGTAAGGAGAAGGAGTAGAGGAGCTATAGGACTGTAAAGAGTAGGTTGACTGAAAAAATTTGGCAAAAAGATTAGATATGTTTGAAGAAGAGGATTCAGTAGAGCTTTTATAATGAAGAGATGAGGGATAACAATTACACTTTCTTTTAAAATTAACAAAGGAATAAAAATGTTTAGGATCCGTGCGAATGTTCTCTCTGCATTGAGCAATGTAGCGAGCGTAGCTCTGGTTAGCGGCAAGTGTAAACTCTGAGCGGATCGAGACGTACTTCGCCAGGTCTACTGAGAGGTTGGTTTTTAAATATTTTTTGTATAGCCTCGATTTTTGTTTTTAAGGTACGCTAAGTTCTTATTAAACCATGGGGCTTGGACGAGTCAATAACGGGTACATCTGGGACGAAAATTGATCGACGAGTGCAAGGACTCATAGAACATTGACACTGCAGTCTCTAGATCATAACACGATTTTAAAGGTGACCAATCAATGGCACCCAAGTGTTGGCTCAAACCGTTAAAATTGGCTCTACGGAAACATTTGACTCGTGTGGCCGATGTACTACGAGTTTCTGCATTAATCTCAACTTTCAATAACAAAGTTGGGTGATATGAATCTTCTGGTGTGGAAAAGGGTGAGCATCTGAGCACACTTGTAAGGGTTTCATTATTTACAAAGATTAAATCAAGGAGCCTGTCTTTATTGTTCTCAACAAAGTTAATCTGACATAAAGACAAATCAGATAGGCCGTCGATGAAATCATGTTGACTCTCAGTAAAAAGGAAATTGGAGTCCGGTGATGTCACCCAAAGCAGGTTAGGCAAGTTAAAGTCACCCATTACAATTAAAAGATCTTCATCACCTATTGCAGATGAAACTAAGTCAATTGTAGAAAGGTGCATTAAATACAGAGATACGTCAGATTTAGGTGGAACTTAAGAGCAAGTTAAATAAATGCTAGTACCTACTATTTATAGATATTTTGACTGCTATAAATTCTATGGAATGAACATTTTCAATAGTAAAAAGCTCTGAAGACAGTGAATTGTGAACTGCAATTAAAACGACTCCACCCAGGGTGGGCGGTCAACTCTATAAACAACAATATTATCAGCAAATATTTCTTGATCAGAGACGGAAGAATTAAGCCAAGTTTCAGTTAAATCTATTACGTCTGCATCGGTGGAAAGACTGTAAACAAACACCTTACTCAGTTTTCCCAGTAGACTTCGCACATTTTGGTAGAGTATTGACAAGTTATTTAGTTTTTTGAAGCAGCTGAACTCGAGCCCCGAATCTTGTCCTTTTGGAGATACTCGTGAACTAACGTATTCACTGGCCAAATTGTAGAATCAAGTGCTTTAGGGAACAAATGGTCTGTAAGAAGAATTTTAAATGAAGATATGTTACGCTTCTGCTTAAAATTAAATTTGTAGACCGAAATAGCGTTATCCGGAGAAAGAAGTTTTTCGCATAGGTAGATTCTCACATCCTCGGCAGTGGCTTCTGGGTTGAGTCTGGATACAAATAGGGATTTTTGAATGACCCCGCTGGCCACTTTTTTTCTGGCCAGTTCCACTTGGAACACCACTCAAAGGGATGTTAGAGCGACCAGGAGCCACCTGGCTTGGGCCTGGCAGATCATTGCTAACAGAAACTGCACTTGATGCAGAGACTGAGTCAACTGGAACCAGCTGCAGTCCAGGAGTGGCGAGGTTTTGTATCGGTGGAATATTATCAGGGGATGCCGCAGCCAATGCCGCATGCGACTGCATTGGTAAATTGTCTGAAGATCCAGATGGAGTAGTTTGAGCAGGTGGAAGAGACGGTGTTAGATAGTTTGGAGAATGTTCCATGTTGTTAGCGCCAGTAGGAGTAGAGTTGAAGAGTTTTCGAACCTCCATAAATCCGGTCCTAGTTTGCCTCATGAAGGTACGCATTTCATCCGTCATCTCACGGCATGACGTGCAAGACCAGGTAAAGCCGACTTTTTTGGAGATTAAATCCCCAACACGGCTATTAAAACCGTCCCGGCACGCTTAACGTGCGAGCAGTTGTCGCACAGCCAGCATGAAAGATATGTTTCTCCGCTGATAATGTTTTTATACTCGCATTTATTAGCAGTGCAAATGATAGTCATTTTGGCTGAGTATCAGGTCACTGTGCAGCAGACAAGCGTAGGTGTATAAGCGGCAACAGCGGCAGGGCAGAGCGGCAGCAGGGCAAAAGGCAGTTGGATGTTAACGTCGAAGAGCAGAGCAGCAGCAGGGCAGAGAGCAGTCGGATGTAAGCGTCGAAGAGCAGAGCAGCAGCAGGGCAGAGAGCAGTCGGATGTAAGCGTCGAAGAGCAGAGCAGCAGCAGGCCAGAGAGACGAAGTTAGCGCTGAAGAATCGATCGAAGCGAAGTGCAGTGATTGCGAGTTCGTGTAATTGTTCGTGGCAAACACAAAGAGAGCAATTTCACCAACAACAAACTTTATGTTTAGCGGTAGCGCTTGCAAAACAGAGCACGATCGTGTGAATGTTCGCGACAAACAGACAGAGCAATTTTTTTTTTTTTTTTTTTTTTAAACGCGCGTAGTCCCACGGCCCACTTACCCGCCCAACCGACCGGGGGGCGCAGCCGTGTATCGTACGGCACGATTCGCGAGAAGATAGACGCGAGTTATGAAAATATAGGCAAAAGTCCGCGGAAAAAGTAGGATCTAATTTTGTGCTAACGATATTAGTATAAGTCGTTTTAAGAGCGGCAGAGAGTCAGAATTTGAGATTATAGGATAAAGTCTATTATAGTCAGAACATAATACTCTGAAAGGCTCATGCAAGTCATAGTTAGATCTACAATGGTTTAATATTAAGGGTATATAATTTCTAGTTAATCTACTTGGCACAGAAAAGCTAAGCCGACCTACCAAGTCGGCGATGTCAATATCACCACGAATAAGATTATAAATAAAAATAGTACCAAGCATCGTTCTACGGTTAGCTAGGGAGGGTAAATTAATTAAAAGTAATCTGCTAGAATAAGAAGGTAAGTTAAGGTTTGCATCCCAGTTGAGGCGCCGTAAAGCAAAAATTAAAAAGTTTTTCTGTACAGATTCAATGCGATCTATATGTACTCCGTATTGGGGACTCCAGACGGGAGACCCATACTCTAGAATCGGACGGACTAGCGAAGTAAATAAGGTCTTTGTGACGTAGGGATCGTCAAATTCCTTCGACCATCTTTTAATGAAACCAAGCACTCCCCTGGCTTTATTAACCATGGACGAAATGTGATCAGTAAACTTAAGTTTTGGGTCCAAAAGGACGCCAAGATCGTCAACCATAGTTATTCTATCCACAGATTTCCCACTTAGTGAGTAAGTTGCAAGTTTTGGATTGACTCGGCAAAAAGTCATCAGCTTGCACTAAGACCCGTTTAAATTTAGTAAATTATCACGGCACCAGTTTTGAAAATTATTTAGATCGGATTGTAAGTCAGAATGGGTGGAAATATCCTTATACTGCAGGCATAACTTAACATCATCTGCGTACATAAGAAAGCGAGAATGATTTATAATTAATGGAAGGTCGTTAATAAATAAAGTAAAAAGAAGCGGACCAAGGTGACTTCCTTGTGGGACGCCGGAGGTAACTCTGAGAAGACCAGAAAGAGAATTTTTAAAAAGGATTCTTTGTGTCCTGCCATTCAGATAACTTAAAATCCATCTAAGAAGATCAATTGGAAACCCTAACAAGTCAAGTTTCCGAACTAAAAGTGAGTGATTTACAGAGTCAAATGCTTTACTAAAGTCAGTGTAAATGACATCTGTTTGAAAGCTACTTTTAAAGCCCTTTATCACGAATGAGGTGAGCTCCAAAAGGTTAGTAGTTGTTGATCTTCTTTTCATAAATCCGTGTTGGCACGGAGATATTACTGACCTACAAAGGTGCTGCAAATGAGGAGTAATGACATTTTCGAACAGTTTGGGGATAGCCGACAACTTAGAGATACCTCTATAATTGCTGGCATCCAATTTGTTACCTTTTTTGTAGAGAGGAATGACAAATGACTCCTTCCAGATAAGGGGAAATTGGGAGGTTTCTAAAGATAAGGTGAACAATTTGAGAAGGGGTTTGCACAGGGCTTCCGCGCAATTCCTAAGCACGCAGCCAGGAATTCCGTCGGGACCTGGAGAGTAAACAGGCTTAACACGTTGAAGATCCAAAAATAAAGAGCTTTCGTTTATAGTAGGACTGAATATAAGGCTCGACGTGGACATGGTGTAAGAATAAGGCTCTGTTGGATGTGCGGAGGTAGTAAAATTTGTTTGAAAAAATTGGGCATAAAGATCGGCTATTGCCTGATCTGTGGTTGCCGTCATGTTTTCAAAATATAGCGAGGAAGCAACTATGTTAAGCTAAGCTTAGTTAGTTCCAATTTACAAGTGTCCAAATAAACATACGCCGCCCGTCGCGCAACCCCCAAAGTTTTCTATATTCGTACTTATTTCCCCACACATCCGACCATCTACAATCTTGTGCACCAGGAGATCAAGCCACCCCACTACAACATTTGGTCCTTCGAACCGGATAATTCGACCAGCAGCTTCGGTGGCTTTAAAACCGCGCAAGATAAGTTCCATCAATTACATTATTAAGTGCCGGTCACAAAGTCAGTTTTTCGAACCCCATTTCGTTAAATAATCTTTGTGATTTTGTCATAATCCAAGTCCGATTATTTCCGACATACGGCATTTAATTCGCACATATTCCAGTTCCTCTTTGTGCGCTTCCATATTCTTCCAATTTCTTTTTTGTGCACTTACAAAAATTTACATTTCCATTTTTGTAAACATTTCTTTCCGAAATCCAGTGCTTAGATTCCTAAAAAAGTTTGTGCATATCCGTTTAAAAAAAAAACAAACACAAATTTATATATTTCCAAATTCCAAAAGTGTGTGTTTAAATATTTGCCACAAGCCACAGTGAAAGTTACTCCGCTACAATTAAAGGCCTACTTTTTTCTTTCACTGTGTTCCACCGCTTGCATTTATTTACACATAAAAACTTCAAATACAGTCCGCTTCGCTAATTTCCGCAAACAAATAGTTAAATATATTCCAAAGCTAAACATAAATACTTTTTCAAATTCCTACGCCTACTGTTTGACAAACATACATACGTTATTCTCTGCAATTCCGCTGCTCCAAGTGCAATCACACACCTTCATACATACATACATACAGACAGATAAACACCGCTGCAGCTCCGTCAAACATACGGACATATGTACATATATTTTCTGTCTCCAAACGTTATGCATACACAGCGCACCGTGGTTCATGGGCGCATGATAATTCCATTTGAAAAAAAACTGGTTCCAAAATATTTTCAATTAATTTATTTAATTTGGCTCCTATATTCGAAAAAGTAAAAAAAATTCAATATTCTTTCCAGTGTGGCCATATATAATATACGAGATTCAAATTGGTTCCTAAATTCCAAATTATTTAAAAATCCATTTGCTTTTTCTAATTCAACGTTTCCAAAGCTGCACTTGGCCTGTGACAATTCTGGATAATATTCTACAACTTTACGTGTTCCATTCCGACTGTTCCAAAAACCGAAGAAAATATTTTGAAGTAGAAATTTACAAATCCAAGCCACGAGTATTATTAAATATCGTTCCGAAAAATATTCGGTTACTCAAACAAAGTGTGACCGTATTTTCAAGAGCTTATATTTTCGGTTCCTTGTTTAAACATGCCTACTGATAATAAGAAGAGCCTTTCTGCTTCACCCGCAAGCAAATCCACGCTTTCACCGCTGACATCTAAGACCAAGAGCGGTTCCAAAATTGTTGTGAAGTCAGCTACTCCAAAAATTCCAAATTTAAATCCCAAGTCCGCTTCTTCCGCACAGAAAATGGCTTCTACTGCGCCAACTGTTGCTCTAAACAAATTCATTGCCACAACTGACCGTCTGTGCCAATTTGTGACTAGCATCACCGTTCCAGAAGCGTCAAATCCATCCGTGTGCACGTGCAAAGTCCGTCGCGACCAAGTCCGGTTCCTATGGGATAAGGTCGAAAAAGAATACGAAGCTTGCTCCGAGCTAATTTCAATTGGTGTTGAGGGTGCGGCAGACACCTTGCCTACTCTCCGGGAAAAACACGACTACTGTTACTCAGTTTACGAAAGGTGTGCCGCTCTGCTCGGAGAGCAAATCGAGAAGGCTCAAGTCCAGCCTGTTCCTACTCAGAACTCCATTTCGTCTTGCTGTCGGCTTCCTCCATGCGACACGGAAGTTTTCTCGGGCGATTATCTTCGCTGGCCGACTTTCCGGGACCTTTTCACAGCCGTCTATATAGACAATCCAAGGCTGACTCCTGTTGAAAAGCTGTTCCATTTAAATGCCAAGACAAGGGGCGAAGCTCATGCTATAGTTTCCAATTCGCCTCTCACCAACGACGGCTTCCGCTCAGCTTGGGACAATTTAGCTGAGCGTTTCGAAAACAAGCGATCGCTGGTAAACAGCCAACTAAAAAACTTGTTCAATTTAAAATCCATAGCGCAAGAGTCTGCGTCGTCCTTGAAGGAGCTTCAGAATACCATCCACAGTTGTTTAACTTCGTTGAAAATGTCCGGCATCACAACAGAGACTTGGGACTGTCTTCTTGTTTATCTATGCTCCACAAAGCTTCCAATGCTAACACTCTCACTATGGGAGCAATCCGTAAAAAATAAGACTGAAATTCCAAAGTGGCTCGATCTGAATGCATTTCTAACTGAACGCCACAGAACCTTAGAGGCCATAGATTCTATTCAAACTTCCAAGATGTGTACCCTTCCAAGGATTCAGTCAAAAGCAACAAGCTCCTACTTGCCAGCGCCAAGAATAAATTCCTTTACTACGAAGATTATTCCAATGGTTCCTAAAAGCTGCGATTTGTGTTCTAAAGGGAACCATCCAGTACGCATATGTCCACGCTTCCTACAGATGAATGTAAATGATCGGTCATCTTATATCAAAAAGAAACAGTTGTGCCTAAATTGCTTTTCAAAAGGCCATACACTCCAGAATTGCTCCACCACACGTTGTTGCATCCAAGCAACTCGTCCTCCAGTGTACCGATGATCTATCCTGATCCTCCAAGGCAAACATCCGCCACAATCCAAACCAAGATTTCCAACTTCTCGGCGCGAGTTTCCAACGCTCCCGATTCGCCCAATTATTGGGTTCCATATCCCGCCGCGCAAAGCAGACGTTCCCGAGGTATTTTATCCTACCAATGCCGAGTCTGCCAGGGGAACCATCCACTTCGGAAATGCCACCGTTTTCTTCGACTAAGCGCCGAGGCACGGCTCCAGGCAGTACACCACAACAATTATTGCGCCAATTGTTTGGCCCACGAACATTCCGCAGGATCGTGTCGAAGTGGCGACCGTTGCCAGACGTGTGGACAGGACCACCACACTCTGCTGCATACCCACGAGCGCTCAGCGTATCCAACGCTTTCCGGAGCACAAATTTCCTGATGTTCTTGCTACGCTTACCATCGCAAGGGGGGGGAGAATGTTCACGCCATGTAGGCGCTCCCTTTTGAGCGGCAGTGTCGAGCTGCAGTTTCTCCAGATATTCCATCTCGCTCGCTCGCACTGCGGGGAGTATCCCCGCTCTCCCGCTGGTAACGGCTTCTCCGCTCCTCCCTCTCTCCACATCTTCCGCTTCGCTCTGAAGCAATTATGTTAAGCTAAGCTTAGTTAGTTCCAATTTACAAGTGTCCAAATAAACATACGCCGCCCGTCGCGCAACCCCCAAAGTTTTCTATATTCGTACTTATTTCCACCGGGGGAATCTTGCCCCACACATCCGACCATCTACAATCTTGTGCACCAGGAGATCAAGCCACCCCACTACAACAACTGGCCGAATTGTAGAATCAAGTGCTTTAGGGAACAAATGGTCTGTAAGAAGAATTTTAAATGAAGATATGTTACGCTTCTGCTTAAAATTAAATTTGTAGACCGAAATAGCTTTATCCGGAGAAAGAAGTTTTTCGCATAGGTAGATTCTCACATCCTCGGCAGTGGCTTCTGGGTTGAGTCTGGATACAAATAGGGATTTTTGAATGACCCCGCTGGCCACTTTTTCTCTGGCCAGTTCCACTTGGAACACCACTCAAAGGGATGTTAGAGCGACCAGGAGCCACCTGGCTTGGGCCTGGCAGATCATTGGTAACAGAAACTGCACTTGATGCAGAGACTGAGTCAACTGGAACCAGCTGCAGTCCAGGAGTGGCGAGGTTTTGTATCGGTGGAATATTATCAGGGGATGCCGCAGCCAATGCCGCATGCGACTGCATTGGTAAATTGTCTGAAGATCCAGATGGAGTAGTTTGAGCAGGTGGAAGAGACGGTGTTAGATAGTTTGGAGAATGTTCCATGTTGTTAGCGCCAGTAGGAGTAGAGTTGAAGAGTTTTCGAACCTCCATAAATCCGGTCCTAGTTTGCCTCATGAAGGTACGCATTTCATCCGTCATCTCACGGCATGACGTGCAAGACCAGGTAAAGCCGACTTTTTTGGAGATTAAATCCCCAACACGGCTATTAAAACCGTCCCGGCACGCTTAACGTGCGAGCAGTTGTCGCACAGCCAGCATGAAAGATATGTTTCTCCGCTGATAATGTTTTTATACTCGCATTTATTAGCAGTGCAAATGATAGTCATTTTGGCTGAGTATCAGGTCACTGTGCAGCAGACAAGCGTAGGTGTATAAGCGGCAACAGCGGCTGGGCAGAGCGGCAGCAGGGCAAAAGGCAGTTGGATGTTAACGTCGAAGAGCAGAGCAGCAGCAGGGCAGAGAGCAGTCGGATGTAAGCGTCGAAGAGCAGAGCAGCAGCAGGGCAGAGAGCAGTCGGATGTAAGCGTCGAAGAGCAGAGCAGCAGCAGGCCAGAGAGACGAAGTTAGCGCTGAAGAATCGATCGAAGCGAAGTGCAGTGATTGCGAGTTCGTGTAATTGTTCGTGGCAAACACAAAGAGAGCAATTTCACCAACAACAAACTTTATGTTTAGCGGTAGCGCTTGCAAAACAGAGCACGATCGTGTGAATGTTCGCGACAAACAGAGAGAGCAATTTTTTTTTTTTTTTTTTTTTTTAACGCGCGTAGTCCCACGGCTTACTTACCCGCCCAACCGACCGGGGGGCGCAGCCGTGTATCGTACGGCACGATTCGCGAGAAGATAGACGCGAGTTATGAAAATATAGGCAAAAGTCCGAGGAAAAAGTAGGATCTAATTTTGTGCTAACGATATTAGTATAAGTCGTTTTAAGAGCGGCAGAGAGTCAGAATTTGAGATTATAGGATAAAGTCTATTATAGTCAGAACATAATACTCTGAAAGGCTCATGCAAGTCATAGTTAGATCTACAATGGTTTAATATTAAGGGTATATAATTTCTAGTTAATCTACTTGGCACAGAAAAGCTAAGCCGACCTACCAAGTCGGCGCTGTCAATATCACCACGAATAAGATTATAAATAAAAATAGTACCAAGCATCGTTCTACGGTTAGCTAGGGAGGGTAAATTAATTAAAAGTAATCTGCTAGAATAAGAAGGTAAGTTAAGGTTTGCATCCCAGTTGAGGCGCCGTAAAGCAAAAATTAAAAAGTTTTTCTGTACAGATTCAATGCGATCTATATGTACTCCGTATTGGGGACTCCAAACGGGAGACCCATACTCTAGAATCGGACGGACTAGCGAAGTAAATAAGGTCTTAGTGACGTAGGGATCGTCAAATTCCTTCGACCATCTTTTAATGAAACCAAGCACTCCCCTGGCTTTATTAACCATGGACGAAATGTGATCAGTAAACTTAAGTTTTGGGTCCAAAAGGACGCCAAGATCGTCAACCATAGTTATTCTATCCAAAGATTTCCCACTTAGTGAGTAAGTTGCAAGTTTTGGATTGACTCGGCAAAAAGTCATCAGCTTGCACTTAGACCCGTTTAAATTTAGTAAATTATCACGGCACCAGTTTTGAAAATTATTTAGATCGGATTGTAAGTCAGAATGGCTGGAAATATCCGTATACTGCAGGCATAACTTAACATCATCTGCGTACATAAGAACGCGAGAATGATTTATAATTAATGGAAGGTCGTTAATAAATAAAGTAAAAGAAGCGGACCAAGGTGACTTCCTTGTGGGACGCCGGAGGTAACTCTGAGAAGACCAGAAAGAGAATTTTTAAAAAGGACTCTTTGTGTCCTGCCATTCAGATAACTTAAAATCCATCTAAGAAGATCAATTGGAAACCCTAACAAGTCAAGTTTCCGAACTAAAAGTGAGTGATTTACAGAGTCAAATGCTTTACTAAAGTCAGTGTAAATTACATCTGTTTGAAAGCTACTTTTAAAGCCCTTTATCACGAATGAGGTGAGCTCCAAAAGGTTAGTAGTTGTTGATCTTCTTTTCATAAATCCATGTTGGCACGGAGATATTACTGACCTACAAAGGTGCTGCAAATGAGGAGTAATGACATTTTCGAACAGTTTGGGGATAGCCGACAACTTAGAGATACCTCTATAATTGCTGGCATCCAATTTGTTACCTTTTTTGTGGAGAGGAATGACAAATGACTCCTTCCAGATAAGGGGAAATTGGGAGGTTTCTAAAGATAAGGTGAACAATTTGAGAAGGGGTTTGCACAGGGCTTCCGCGCAATTCCTAAGCACGCAGCCAGGAATTCCGTCGGGACCTGGAGAGTAAACAGGCTTAACACGTTGAAGATCCAAAAATAAAGAGCTTTCGTTTATAGTAGGACTGAATATAAGGTTCGACGTGGACATGGTGTAAGAATAAGGCTCTGTTGGATGTGCGGAGGTAGTATAAGTTGTTTGAAAAAATTGGGCATAAAGATCGGCTATTGCCTGATCTGTGGTTGCCGTCATGTTTTCAAAATATAGCGAGGAAGGATAAGAAGTATACTTACGCTTGGTGTTAACAAAGTTATAAAACTGTTTCGGGTCCTGCGAGAATTGGACCTTACAACGATTTAAATAATTTTTATAGCACTGCGCGTTAAGCACGGTACATTTTGACCGAGCACTTAGATATTTTGAAAAACAGATTGAGAACCGGAGTCTTTATATTTCCTGTAAAGTCTGGACTTAACATTTCTTAGGTGTTACAACTCTTTACTAAACCAAGGTGGTTTACTGGAGATTGACGGATAGTACATCGGAACACAAGAATTAAAAAATGATTTAATTGCAGTATAAAAAATATTTATGGCATCAGCCATGTTATTGCATGAGTAGAGATCGGACCAACTGAAGCCAGATATAAAGTAATTAAGCCTAGAAAAGTCTGCCTTACGAAAACAATGTATTCGTTTAGTTGACTTTTCTGATTTTTCTTCTATCACGATACCCGTGTCGACTGTCACATCGAAAGTAGGATGATATGGATCTTCAGGTTGCGTAAGTGGTGGTACCCTGGATAGAAACACGGCTTCAGGATTCGAGACAAAGCACAAGTCCAGTAAGCGGCCTAGTGAGTTTCGAACATGGTTTACTTGACTCAAAGATATGTCAAGCAAGCCGTCAATAAAGTCATGTTGTGCAATAGGTAATAAGACATTTGATTTTTCATCTGTGGACCACGTAGCTCCAGGTATGTTAAAATCACCTAGAACTAATAACTGATCCCTATCGGACAGCCTATTTGAAACGGACTGTATCACAGAAAGATTATTTAAGTATTCTTGGAGTTCAGAAGACGGCGGAACATAGGAGCAAGTGATATATATAAACTTTCCCGGAAAGGTTAGCTTTATACAAATAAATTCAATATTATTTGATTCCTCAACACATACCTCTTCCGACGTGAGGTTGGAGTCCACGGCAATTAAAACTCCACCTCCCCGTTTGGAAGGACGGTCAAGCCTATATATTGTGTACTTACCGGGAAAAACTTCGGAGCTGAGAATCTCCGGCTTTAACCAGGTTTCTGTAAACACAATAACATGGGATGCAAATGAAAAGCTATCAGAATACAATTTAGTTAGCTTGCTACGCAAGCCTCTTGCATTTTGATAGGAAAGAAGGAGGTTTTTGGTTAGTTTTTTTAAAAAGAAGAAGAAGAGGAAGATGGCACAATGGTCTGGCCACGACTGGGAAGTCTTATTCCCGTGGGCCCTTTCTTTTTTTTCTTAGCTTCGAACTCCTTTACCACCAAATTATCCGGCCAGAATTTGGCAGAACATATGGTAGCAAAGTGCTCGATTGGGACAGTGATCTTGAAAGATGAAATATCCCTAGCATAAGAGAACTTAAATTTTTCCACCTTGACGTTTGCGGCTTTTATTTTGTCTTGTATATGAGACAGTACATCAGAAGATGTTTGATCAGGGGAAAGCCGAGAAACAAATATTTGTTTCTTTGGTGGAACCACTGAAAGAGCTTTAGGTGATGCAGATTGTGCGTCTGCAGAACCACCTATGCCCGGTAGTCCGGACTCAATATTTCCTTGTGGCGGTGTGTTAACTAGGTTTGGTGGTTTAACCAACTGTGAAACCACTACGGACAAATCGGAATTTTCAGGATCGCCTATTTGCATACACTCCGCTGTGGATTGATCGGGTTCCGAATCTTTTTTTTGCTGCCGATCTTAGCAACATTTGAGCGGTTGCTGAGTTCGGCTGCTGATCCACGGGAGTGCTCTGCTGGTCACCTGACGAGGGCTGCGGGGTGTTCCCCTTTGGCCTACCACCAGCGGCTTTTTTGCGCTTTGGAGACTCCTCTAATAGTTTTATACTATTAAATTGAGTGTCCAGAGCTTGGAGCAGATCATCTGCCTTGCGAAAACTATCTCTAGCTCCGGCAAAACAGGTGATTAGCCCCTTCAAGCCGCCTTTAGTTTGGCGCATGAACAATAAACAAAACTTTAGGTTAAGCGGTAACGCTGGCAAAACAGAGAATTAGAAAATATATTCTGTTGCCAATTTAGTTTTGCAAGTTATTATGTTACTGTCTATTTAAATTATCCAAACGGCACGTATTGTATAAGATTGCAGTGTTACTGACAATATGTTCAAAAACTGAGATGAACCGAATATGTTTTCACAGGGAAATCACGATGTGAAGGAGGAGCGTAGGAAAACACGTCCGAATACTTGTAACTGCGACTGACTTTAATAGGTAGAGGTTGCGAATTACTTTATTGTAAGTGGTATTAATAATTTCTCTGTATGCTCTTTGAATGATTTCAAAATCTACATCGTTTTCGATATAAATGGTAATTTTGGCTTGTTTTTGTGACCTATTTTGTGGTTAAGTACGTTTTTAGCGGACTCGAGGTCTAAGGCGGTATAGGTAAATCTAATACCGGCTTTTTATGCCACACACCAAAGTTCTTGTCAAAGACAAGGAGCAAAGCTTATAGCCTACAGCGCTGTTTCGATGTTTGCTAGACATCTCATCAGGACTATTTTTGCTGACTTTACCAACTTCGGTGTTGGGTTACCATCACCACGATACTACAACCGGTTGGGAATTGTAGTGTCGCAGCGAAGGGAAAAAACCCTCAAAGCTGGCAAAGAAAACTTTGGTGTGTGGACTTTGGACCTGTATCAAAATTCCATCGGAATTTGTGAAATACAGCTGGCAAATAAATGCCAGTTTTGCACAAAAGATTTGTGCGTTTGTCTAGTAGTCCAATAAAGTATATTGGCTACCGTCCGGATGTGTCTTCCGTATTTGGTTATTTTGGCTTGTTTTTGTGACCTATTTTGTGGTTAAGTACGTTTTTAGCGGACTCGAGGTCTAAGGCGGTATAGGTAAATCTAATACCGGCTTTTTATGCCACACACCAAAGTTCTTGTCAAAGACAAGGAGCAAAGCTTATAGCCTACAGCGCTGTTTCGATGTTTGCTAGACATCTCATCAGGACTATTTTTGCTGACTTTACCAACTTCGGTGTTGGGTTACCATCACCACGATACTACAACCGGTTGGGAATTGTAGTGTCGCAGCGAAGGAAAAAACCCTCAAAGCTGGCAAAGAAAACTTTGGTGTGTGGACTTTGGACCTGTATCAAAATTCCATCGGAATTTGTGAAATACAACTGGCAAATAAATGCCAGTTTTGCACAAAAGATTTGTGCGTTTGTCTAGTAGTCCAATAAAGTATATTGGCTACCGTCCGGATGTGTCTTCCGTATTTGGTTATTTTGGCTTGTTTTTGTGACCTATTTTGTGGTTAAGTACGTTTTTAGCGGACTCGAGGTCTAAGGCGGTATAGGTAAATCTAATACCGGCTTTTTATGCCACACACCAAAGTTCTTGTCAAAGACAAGGAGCAAAGCTTATAGCCTACAGCGCTGTTTCGATGTTTGCTAGACATCTCATCAGGACTATTTTTGCTGACTTTACCAACTTCGGTGTTGGGTTACCATCACCACGATACTACAACCGGTTGGGAATTGTAGTGTCGCAGCGAAGGGAAAAAACCCTCAAAGCTGGCAAAGAAAACTTTGGTGTGTGGACTTTGGACCTGTATCAAAATTCCATCGGAATTTGTGAAATACAGCTGGCAAATAAATGCCAGTTTTGCACAAAAGATTTGTGCGTTTGTCTAGTAGTCCAATAAAGTATATTGGCTACCGTCCGGATGTGTCTTCCGTATTTGGTTATTTTGGCTTGTTTTTGTGACCTATTTTGTGGTTAAGTACGTTTTTAGCGGACTCGAGGTCTAAGGCGGTATATACATATATACATACATATATATATATGTCTAGCAAACATCGAAACAGCGCTGTAGGCTATAAGCTTTGCTCCTTGTCTTTGACAAGAACTTTGGTGTGTGGCATAAAAAGCCGGTATTAGATTTACCTATACCGCCTTAGACCTCGAGTCCGCTAAAAACGTACTTAACCACAAAATAGGTCACAAAAACAAGCCAAAATAACCAAATACGGAAGACACATCCGACGGTAGCCAATATACTTTATTGGACTACTAGACAAACGCACAAATCTTTTGTGCAAAACTGGCATTTATTTGCCAGCTGTATTTCACAAATTCCGATGGAATTTTGATACAGGTCCAAAGTCCACACACCAAAGTTTTCTTTGCCAGCTTTGAGGGTTTTTTCCCCTTCGCTGCGACACTACAATTCCCAACCGGTTGTAGTATCGAGGTGATGGTAACCCAACACCGAAGTTGGTAAAGTCAGCAAAAATAGTCCTGATGAGATGTCTAGCAAACATCGAAACAGCGCTGTAGGCTATAAGCTTTGCTCCTTGTCTTTGACAAGAACTTTGGTGTGTGGCATAAAAAGCCGGTATTAGATTTACCTATACCGCCTTAGACCTCGAGTCCGCTAAAAACGTACTTAACCACAAAATAGGTCACAAAAACAAGCCAAAATAACCAAATACGGAAGACACATCCGGACGGTAGCCAATATACTTTATTGGACTACTAGACAAACGCACAAATCTTTTGTGCAAAACTGGCATTTATTTGCCAGCTGTATTTCACAAATTCCGATGGAATTTTGATACAGGTCCAAAGTCCACACACCAAAGTTTTCTTTGCCAGCTTTGAGGGTTTTTTCCCCTTCGCTGCGACACTACAATTCCCAACCGGTTGTAGTATCGTGGTGATGGTAACCCAACACCGAAGTTGGTAAAGTCAGCAAAAATAGTCCTGATGAGATGTCTAGCAAACATCGAAACAGCGCTGTAGGCTATAAGCTTTGCTCCTTGTCTTTGACAAGAACTTTGGTGTGTGGCATAAAAAGCCGGTATTAGATTTACCTATACCGCCTTAGACCTCGAGTCCGCTAAAAACGTACTTAACCACAAAATAGGTCACAAAAACAAGCCAAAATAACCAAATACGGAAGACACATCCGGACGGTAGCCAATATACTTTATTGGACTACTAGACAAACGCACAAATCTTTTGTGCAAAACTGGCATTTATTTGCCAGCTGTATTTCACAAATTCCGATGGAATTTTGATACAGGTCCAAAGTCCACACACCAAAGTTTTCTTTGCCAGCTTTGAGGGTTTTTTCCCCTTCGCTGCGACACTACAATTCCCAACCGGTTGTAGTATCGTGGTGATGGTAACCCAACACCGAAGTTGGTAAAGTCAGCAAAAATAGTCCTGATGAGATGTCTAGCAAACATCGAAACAGCGCTGTAGGCTATAAGCTTTGCTCCTTGTCTTTGACAAGAACTTTGGTGTGTGGCATAAAAAGCCGGTATTAGATTTACCTATACCGCCTTAGACCTCGAGTCCGCTAAAAACGTACTTAACCACAAAATAGGTCACAAAAACAAGCCAAAATAACCAAATACGGAAGACACATCCGGACGGTAGCCAATATACTTTATTGGACTACTAGACAAACGCACAAATCTTTTGTGCAAAGCTGGCATTTATATGCCAGCTGTATTTCACAAATTCCGATGGAATTTTGATACAGGTCCAAAGTCCACACACCAAAGTTTTCTTTGCCAGCTTTGAGGGTTTTTTCCCCTTCGCTGCGACACTACAATTCCCAACCGGTTGTAGTATCGTGGTGATGGTAACCCAACACCGAAGTTGGTAAAGTCAGCAAAATAGTCCTGATGAGATGTCTAGCAAACATCGAAACAGCGCTGTAGGCTATAAGCTTTGCTCCTTGTCTTTGACAAGAACTTTGGTGTGTGGCATAAAAAGCCGGTATTAGATTTACCTATACCGCCTTAGACCTCGAGTCCGCTAAAAACGTACTTAACCACAAAATAGGTCACAAAAACAAGCCAAAATAACCAAATACGGAAGACACATCCGGACGGTAGCCAATATACTTTATTGGACTACTAGACAAACGCACAAATCTTTTGTGCAAAACTGGCATTTATTTGCCAGCTGTATTTCACAAATTCCGATGGAATTTTGATACAGGTCCAAAGTCCACACACCAAAGTTTTCTTTGCCAGCTTTGAGGGTTTTTTCCCCTTCGCTGCGACACTACAATTCCCAACCGGTTGTAGTATCGTGGTGATGGTAACCCAACACCGAAGTTGGTAAAGTCAGCAAAAATAGTCCTGATGAGATGTCTAGCAAACATCGAAACAGCGCTGTAGGCTATAAGCTTTGCTCCTTGTCATTGACAAGAACTTTGGTGTGTGGCATAAAAAGCCGGTATTAGATTTACCTATACCGCCTTAGACCTCGAGTCCGCTAAAAACGTACTTAACCACAAAATAGGTCACAAAAACAAGCCAAAATAACCAAATACGGAAGACACATCCGGACGGTAGCCAATATACTTTATTGGACTACTAGACAAACGCACAAATCTTTTGTGCAAAACTGGCATTTATTTGCCAGCTGTATTTCACAAATTCCGATGGAATTTTGATACAGGTCCAAAGTCCACACACCAAAGTTTTCTTTGCCAGCTTTGAGGGTTTTTTCCCCTTCGCTGCGACACTACAATTCCCAACCGGTTGTAGTATCGTGGTGATGGTAACCCAACACCGAAAATGGTAATGTTTCTACGAATAAAATGATAAAGTAAAATTTGTTTGGCCTTTTCGAGTGTCATTACATTATATTGGATTGTGGTAATGGAGTTACCGAATATTGTTAATAGCTCTACTTTATTTGTATCGGATTTAATGAAAATTATTTGTTTTTTGAATTAGTTTATTGGTTTTTAAATAAATTAAGTTACTATTATCTTCTTCTGCACTATGTTGAGTAACTTCACTGTGATGATTTTCTTCAATTTTTATTCCTGATAATGCATCGGCAACTGAATTTTCTTTTCCTTTAATATAGTCGATTTTAAATTGGTATTCGTTTAACTTGGCTCTCTATCTTTGTAACTTGGCATTCGGTTCTTTTAAGGTATGCAGCCATCTAAGAGGTTGATGGTCACTAGCAACGAGAAAATGTCGTCCAAGTAAATAATGTCGAAAAGTTTTAGTGGCCTTAACTATGGCGAGTAATTCTTTTTCGGTAGCACTGTAATTTAATTCATGTTCATTAAGTGTTCTGCAAATAAAGGATATAGGATGACAATTTTGAGAAAGTACTGTGTTGGAATTCTTCTATGTAGTCGAGATTTGTTGTAGGGGAGAAGTGGGGGTTGTGGGCATAGTTTTGTTTTTGGCTTATAATTACCGAACTAGTGCATATTATTTGGACATATGGGTATCTGTGTAAAACTAGAGACCTAAACTAACTAATTATGAAGAAACATACTTGATTTCGTCATGCGAAAAAATTTCATATGGACTTTTGTAAAACCGGAATTTTCAGCTAAAATTTTTTTTTGGGGGGGTTGTGGGCACCCTGGGAATAAATGCTGCAAATGGAAAAATATGGAAAAAAACCGCAAATAATATCAACATAACGACAATTTATTTATTTCAAAGACTACATAGGCGTTATTCATCGTCGGAAACACAATTTTGACATGTGTAATAACTGGCCCGCATGTCAATACATTTCAGACGAAAAGCTCGATCGCAAAATTACAAATCTTGGTGATAATCCCTCTCAGCGGGAGAGGATCCTTTTCAAAGTGCCTAAGATTTCTACAAGAATGTTCTAGAGGGTTCCAAACAAATTTTGAAAACAATTTTACAAGAAATTGTAGGTAATAAAAAAATTTGCCAAAAAAAAAACGGGTGCCCACAACCCACCCAATTTTGGTGCCCACAACCAACTTTAGCAGACATTTTTAGAAGTAAATAAAAACTGTGTTTGCATAAATTTTTTGGTTCAAATCGATATTGTTCCATTTAGTATAATACTTTGACTAAATAAAAATGCATTACACTTACCTTCTTAATCGATTCACTTTAATTAATACACTATTGAAAATCTTTGAAAAAAACTTCACCACCTTTTCCAAGCACAAAAAAAACCAATTCGTTCATTTCAAAAAGCAAACGCGTTCGTTTACTTTGATATTTGGCATAAATCATACATAAGGTAATTGCTTGCGAATGACATTACCAAAAAAAGTCAATCTTCATTTTGTGAAAAGATACGTAGGGGTGCCCACAACCCCCCCATGCCCACAACCCCCACTTCTCCCCTATCTATCTTTGCTCCTTTTTTTAAACATATGGTCATTGGTTGTGCTATGTCTGCGTAGTTTGGGATAAAATTACGATAATAACCGGTTTATCCAAGGAAAGCTCTGATCTCTTTTACTTTTGTTGGAATTGGATATGAAACTATGTCTTTAACTTTAAGGGGGTTTGGTTTTATGCCATTAGGGGTTACGATGTGACCAAGAAAGCTAGCTTCTTTTTTTAAGAATTCACATTTGTCTAACTGCAATTTGAAAATTGCTTCTGCAAGTTTGGAAAAAACTAATTATAATGTATTTAAATGTTCGGTAAGGGATGTGGAAAAAATTATAATATCGTCTAAATACACTAAACAGTGTTTATTGAGCAACGGTCGAAGGATATTATTCATGCACCTTTGAAAAGTAGCGGGTGCATTTCTAAGGCCAAATGGCATTCGAAGGTATTCGTAATGACACGCTTTTAGTGGAAAATGCAGTTTTAGATTTTGATTCTGGGTCCATTTCTATTTGATGAAATCCCTTTGCCAAATCGATAGTTGTAAAATATTGGCATTTTCCTAGCTTACCAAGGATTTCGTCCATGTTTGGTATTGGATATCTGTCGGGAATAGTTATTTCATTGAGCTTCCTATAATCAATTACTTCTCTATACTTAATTTTACCAGAAGCATCCGTTTTTTTGGGTACTACCCAGGTAGGACTATTGTATGGTGAATTACTTTCCCTAATTAATCCTTGATTAAGCATTTCCCGCACTTGGTTATCGACTTCAATTTCGTGCGCTTGAGCAAGTGGGTACTGTTTTGAACAAATTGGGGAGCTATGTGTTGTATTAAGTACGTGTTCAATGGTATTTGTAAATGTTAGATTGTCTCCTTCTTCATTTTGAAGATTTTTGAATTTATTTAATAAATCTTTCAACCTTAAAGTTTCCTCCTGATTTAGGTGACCTAATCGAAACAATCCAAACTCTAATTTTTTTATTAATTCCTGAGGTGATTTTTAATTGGTTCTAGTTCCGTTTGGATATAAATATTTTGGTTTTTTTCTGATTTTGATGTTTTTAATTTGTATGTTTTATCAAAAAGGGTAACTGTGCTATTTTTGTAATTTATAATTGATTGTGCGTTTTTCAACAATTTTCTGCCAATTCGTAAATCATAATTATTAGAAAAACTGTGTAGGTATATAAAATGGTTCATTTGTTTTAAAACTACTATTGCTGGGTAACATAATTAAGTTTTTCAATGTAATAGGACCATTTGATGTCAAAACTTCTCATTTAGTATTTTGAATAGGAAGACAAAATACATTTTTATTGACCATATTTATTGTGGATCCTGTGTCTATAAGGCAATTGTATGTGCAACCTTTGTATGCTATTTCTATGTATTGGTGTTGTCCGGGGCTGTTAACCGAGAATTTTCGTTTGTTTCTGAGCTATTTTGATTTTGTTCATCTTTATTTTGGGTGGATTGTACCTGTTGTTGCCCTTCATTAATCAACCCATGGTATTGATTTTGGTCATAATACTGTTGTTCATAATAATTAGGTTGTATTTCTTCGTATTCGTGCGCGTCTTGAAATCTCAATTCGTCAAAAGACATTTTGATTTGCTCACTGTCCGATGGTCTTAGTCGTTTGGTAACCGGGAAGTTAGTATTTTTAGATGTGGAGGGTTGTTGATGTTGAGGATATGTATTTCCTTTAAAATATGCTGTTTGAGGATTTTGAATTATATTATTTTTGTTAGGCATCTGCTGTGTATAGGTGGGTCTAAATGATTGCGTGTATTGATTAAAATTAGGTTGGAATGGTTGAGAATAGTGTGGGTAACTTGGTCGATATTGGTTTTGGGTATTTGTATTGAATTTTTGTGGTTTAAAATTCTGATTAAGGTTTGAGTTTTTATTACGATTTTCTGGATTTTTATTCAATTCAAAATTAATATGTTCTTCATATATTCCCTCATTTTGTGCAATAGTAATTAACGATCTTAAGTCTGCAATATCATGATGAACCAAAATAGTGAATAATTGCATTGGTAATTTTCTGATCAATATTTTAACAGAATCTTTAATCGCCTGAACATAAATAAGAAAATCTGGTTGGTTACCTTCCAGATGCAATTTCGAAATCAGCACTTGACGTCGTCTTTCTGCTTCTTCGCAGAATGCTCTCAGATTTCCTTTGTAAGGTGTCTCCCTGAAGTTCTCCAGTAGTTTGTAGTTCGGTGTTTGGGGTTTAAATTCTGCAACTAGTCTCGATCTAAGGGTAGGCCTATCTTCAATGTTCGGAAGGCCCAATGATCGTGTTACGTGTCCGTCCAAGTTTCTTTCGATGGCTCCAAGAAGAATCCTCTGTTGTCGCACATCATTAGTTGGGTAGAGTGAAGTTACATAGTCCACTCTGCTGACGATGGTGTAGAGAGTTTCTGGACCACCCTTAAATGGCATGATGTCTTTTAGCTGTCGACGAGCTTCAGCAAGGTTGTTGTCGCTTAGCGCAACGATTTGGGGTGCGGCGATAATTGGTTGTGCCATTGTTATAGTAAAAATTTTTTTGTTATGGTAAATTAAAAATTTTGTTTTAGTTTATTTTTGGTCTCACTAATTAAAGTTTAAGTTTACTTTAAATAACTTTAATTTTAATTTTTCTTAAAATCACTGGTGTGTTTAGCCGGCTCAAGGTCGATGTATTTTTAGTGGCTTTTTGTTTTATAATAAAAGACACTTTTTGTTTCCTCCTTTCTTTTCTCCAAATCCACAATTATTTTCTTAAAATGTACATGTTGTTATTAACTGTAAGGTGCCTTTGGACTTATTGTTTTTTGTGTTATGGTAAAATAAAAATTTTGTTTTAGTTTATTTTTGATTTCACTTATTAAAGTTTAAGTGTTTGTTTAATTTTAATTTTTCTTAAAATTTATATGTTGTTATTAACTGTTAGCTGCCTTTGGACTTATTCTTTTTTTGTATTTCTATTTTTCCACTTTTTGTTGGACAACCGAATTGGAATTATAATCCAAGTTGAAGGGGTTTGAAATGTGTTGCGTAATTATTATTCGAGAACTGAATTATAAAATTTAATTTATTTTCCACTCGAGGTTCTTTTTTCGGATACTTTTTGTATCCTACCGACTGCGCCAGTAAAATGTTTATGTTTTATTAATTGTTGAGTCGAATTAATGTCCCGTCAATTGACTTAGGAAAACGATGGACAACAAACACTCGAAAGATTAAGTTAACGTATTTTTTTTTTTTTTTTTTTTATTTGTAGGGGAGAAGTGGGGGCTGTGGGCATAGTTTTGTTTTTGGCTTATAATTACCGAACTAGTGCATATTATTTGGACATATGGGTATCTGTGTAAAACTAGAGACCTAAACTAACTAATTATGAAGAAACATACTTGACTTCGTCATGCGAAAAAATTTCATATGGACTTTTGTAAAACCGGAATTTTCAGCTAAAATTTTTTTTTGGGGGGGTTGTGGGCACCCTGGAAATAAATGCTGCAAATGAAAAAATATGAAAAAAAAACCGCAAATAATATCAACATAACGACAATTTATTTATTTCAAAGACTACATAGGCGTTATTCATCGTCGGAAACACAATTTTGACATGTGTAATAACTGGCCCGCATGTCAATACATTTCAGACGAAAAGCTCGATCGCAAAATTACAAATCTTGGTGATAATCCCTCTCAGCGGGAGAGGATCCTTTTCAAAGTGCCTAAGATTTCTACAAGAATGTTCTAGAGGGTTCCAAACAAATTTTGAAAACAATTTTACAAGAAATTGTAGGTAATAAAAAAATTTGCCAAAAAAAAAAACGGGTGCCCACAACCCACCCAATTTTGGTGCCCACAACCAACTTTAGCAGACATTTTTAGAAGTAAATAAAAACTGTGTTTGCATAAATTTTTTGGTTCAAATCGATATTGTTCCATTTAGTAGGGGAGAAGTGGGGGTTGTGGGCATAGTTTTGTTTTTGGCTTATAATTACCGAACTAGTGCATAATATTTGGACATATGGGTATCTGTGTAAAGCTAGTGACCTAAACTAACTAATTATGAAGAAACATACTTGATTTCGTCATGCGAAAAAATTTCATATGGACTTTTGCAAAACCGTAATTTTCAGCTAAAATTTTTTTTGGGGGGGTTGTGGACACCCTGGAAAAAAATGCTGCAAATGGAAAAATATTGAAAAAAACCGCAACCAATATCAACATAACGACAATTTATTTATTTCAAAGACTACATAGGCGTTATTTATCGTCGGAAACACAATTTTGACATGTGTAATAACTGGCCCGCATGTCAACACATTTCAGACGAAAAGCTCGATCGCAAAATTACAAATCTTGGTGATAATCCCTCACAGCCTGAGAGGATCCTTTTGCAAGAGCCTAAGATTTCTACAAGAATGTTCTAGAGGGTTCCAAACAAATTTTGAAAACAATTTTACAAGAAATTGTAGGTAATAAAAAAATTTGCCAAAAAAAAAAACGGGTGCCCACAACCCACCCAATTTTGGTGCCCACAACCAACTTTAGCAGACATTTTTAGAAGTAAATAAAAACTGTGTTTGCATAAATTTTTTGGTTCAAATCGATATTGTTCCATTTAGTATAATACTTTGACTAAATAAAAATGCATTACACTTACCTTCTTAATCGATTCACTTTAATTAATACACTATTGAAAATCTTTGAAAAAAACTTCACCACCTATTCCAAGCACAAAAAAAAACCAATTCGTTCATTTCAAAAAGCAAACGCGTTCGTTTACTTTGATATTTGGCATAAATCATACTTAAGGTAATTGCTTGCGAATGACATTACCAAAAAAAGTCAATCTTCATTTTGTGAAAAGATACGTAGGGGTGCCCACAACCCCCCAATGCCCACAACCCCCACTTCTCCCCTATAATACTTTGACTAAATAAAAATGCATTACACTTACCTTCTTAAATCTCCAGGTCCCGATGGGATATTTCCGGCACAATTGCAGCAAGGGGAAGACCTTGCTGTCCCTTGGCTAAAAGCCATCTTCACGAACATCATGGCGTTAGGCCATATTCCCCCTTCTTGGCTAACGTCCAAGGTAGTATTTATACCCAAGGCCGGCAAAGCCTCACACACAACACCGAAGGATCTCAGGCCAATAAGCCTGTCCTCCTTCCTTCTGAAAACCTTGGAAAGATTGATAGGGCTATACCTAAGAACATCAATCAATCCCTCTCTGCTATCTGAATCTCAGCATGCATACCGTAAAGGCAAATCGACAGAAACAGCACTTCACTCTGTCATATCCAGTATAGAAAAATCCCTGCAAGACAAGGAATATACCCTAGCCGCCTTCTTGGACATAGAAGGAGCCTTCAATAACATCGACTCAAGGGCAATAACCAATGCTATGCTGAGCCTTGGAGTAGATGCTCAGTTGGTGAGATTAGTCACACAGCTGCTACTGAGCAGAAAAGTGACCTCTTCACTGGGAGCATCTACTCTGTGCAGGCATGTCAGCAAAGGTACGCCTCAAGGGGGGGTACTCTCTCCGCTTCTATGGAACCTAGCAGTTAACACGCTGCTTCGAGACATAGAAGATGGGGGGTGCAAGATTGTTGCTTATGCAGACGATGTGGTTGTTATGTTGCGGGGAAAATTTCCGCAAACCCTCTGTGACATTATGACAGTCAAACTAAGAAAACTGTCAAGATGGGCATCTGAAAGTGGGTTAAACGTAAACCCAAGTAAAACCGATCTTATTCTCTTCTCCAGGAAGTATAAGATCCCCAAGTTATCTGCCCCAAAACTAAATGATTCCGTTCTAGAGTTTAGCGACAGTGCAAAATACCTGGGGCTTGTATTAGACAAGAAACTGAACTGGAATCTCACTATAGCGGATAGAGTGCGTAAAGCCAACATTGCACTCTTCACCTGCAAAAAGGCAATAGGCCTCAAATGGGGTATGTCCCCGTCTGTAGTTAGCTGGTTATACAGCGCCATAGTAAGACCCATCCTCCTGTATGGGGTATCCATTTGGTGGCCAGCGCTGCTGTATAGTTCCAAACTCAAGGCACTCAACAAGGTGCAAAGGGTAGCGCAACTATGCATGACAGGAGCTCTTAGAACAACCTCTAGTGAAGCGCTCAACGCTATTACTAGCATATCCCCAATTCTTCTGGTGGCAAAAGAAATCGCCACCATCACAGCACGACGTCTGAGAGACGCAAACTGCTGGACAGTCCGTAAATACGGACACTCATCCATCCTACCAGAAGGCGCAAACATACAATTAACAGACTATTGCACACCCGTAGAACACACCTCTACAACGTTCAAAACAGACTTCCCCTCTAGGGAGGACTGGGCGGCAAGCCCCTTTGGACAAAATGAATGTATAAATTTCTTCACAGACGGCTCCAAACTCGACAATCGAGTTGGAGGAGGAGTCTTCTGTGAACAACTTAGTATCAAAATACACTTCCGTCTTCCGGACCACTGCAGCGTTTTTCAGGCAGAGATTCTCGCCATAAGCGAGGCTCTCAGCTGCCTACGCCACTCTAGCCTTACAAACGGAGTAATTAACATTTACTCAGACAGTCAGGCAGCAATAAAGTCAATTCGTGCGCTATCTTCAAACTCGACGATAGTGAACAACTGCCGCAAATCTCTTCAAGAGATGGCACAGCAGTTCGTTATATCCCTAATCTGGGTGCCAGGGCACCAAAATATTGAGGGGAACGAAATAGCGGATGAACTGGCCAGACGCGGCACAACCACAGTTCTCCTTCCAGACAAGGAGGACTTCCGTATGCCACTAGCCACTTTTAAGCTCAGGACAAGGGAGGGTTTCAGATCCCTTGTACAAGAAACATGGGATAATACCACTCACAGCAACATTAGTCGCCAAACATGGCCTAAGGTTGACGCCAAACGCACCAAAAGGCTTTTCAGTCTACATCGCACACAGTGCACAGCTGTAATTAGAGCAATTACAGGCCACTGGCTCGTAGGAGCCCACGCATCCCGACTTAACGTCCTAAACAATGACTTCTGCAGAAGCTGCAAAATCGAGGAAGAAGTAGAATCAGTAGAGCACTTCTTCTGTTCCTGTGTCGCCCTTATCAGGCGCAGGAAAAAGTATATAGGAGAATATTTCCTTGACAATCTAGCTGAATTAGCAGCTGTTCCCCCGAAGAAAATAGCAGGTTTCATTAGAGAAACGGGCTGGGATTCTTTATAAATTCATGGTTTAAAGGGTACAAAAGATCCATGCGGTATCACAATGGGCCAGTGATGGCTCAAGTGGGCTGACCTTGTGTCAGCCGCCGCTCTAACCTAACCTAACCTAACCTTCTTAATCGATTCACTTTAATTAATACACTATTGAAAATCTTTGAAAAAAAATGCACCACCTTTTCCAAGCACAAAAAAACCAATTCGTTCATTTCATAAAGCAAACGCGTTCGTTTACTTTGATATTTGGCATAAATCATACATAAGGTAATTGCTTGCGAATGACATTACCAAAAAAAGTCAATCTTCATTTTGTGAAAAGATACGTAGGGGTGCCCACAACCCCCCCATGCCCACAACCCCCACTTCTCCCCTACGTTTTATTTGTTTATTGAATCTTCTCTAGAAGAGACTTACAATAAGTGTTCAAATCTTAACCTATACTAAATTATAAATGTTAATTGGTTAATGGCCCTAAGTTGGGCAGGAGTGGACGGTCGTTGCGGTGTAACCGAGAGTGGTTACTGAGCCGCCTGAGCTGCCTGGCTAGTTGGTTTGGATGTATTGATAGTCTAGCTTCGTACTTCGCAACTTTACTATCAATTTCTTCTTTAACGGGTTTTATATCCAGGTCCCTATGGATATTTGCGTTGCGAATATACCAGGGGGCCCCAGTTATTGTTCGCAGTATCTTCGATTGTACTCGTTGGATGATTTCTATGTTGCTGCTGCTTGCGTTTCCCCAGAGTTCGGACCCGTACATCCAGGTTGGCTTTAAACAGGAGTTGTAAATAAGTACCTTGTGTTCCAGTGGCAGGGGTGAGCGGGAATTGATGAGCCAGTGGAAACTGTTGGCCTTGAGTTTTAGGGAAATCTTCTTTGCTTCAATGTGCTTTCTCCAGGTAAGCCGCCTGTCTAAGTGGATGCCCAGGTATGTGACTTCGTCGACTCGGGGGATTTCTTTGTTGTTTAGGGCCAGTGGTGGGCAGGTTGCCCGATTTAGTGTAAACGTAATATGTTTGCATTTTTGTTCGTTGACTTGTATGCGCCAATCTGCTAGCCATTTTTCTACGGCCCCCAGGTGATTTTTTAAATACGCTGTTGCGGTTTTTGGACATTTTGAACGACTGGTTATAGCTGTGTCATCAGCAAAGGTGGATAGAGTTGTCTGGCTGCTTGTGGGAATGTCGGCCGTGTATAGGACATACAAGATCGGTCCGAGCACACTTCCTTGGGGTACTCCAGCTTCGATTTTGTGGTTGGCGGAGAAGAAATTTTTGCATCTGACAGTAAATACTCTGTCTTTAAGGTAAGATTCAAGTAATTTGTGGGTGTTTTGTGGTAGGACAGTCTTGATTTTATGAACCAGACCGTCAATCCAAACGCGATCGAAGGCTTGAGAAACGTCTAGGAATAGAGCACTGCAGTATTCCCTACATTCAAACGCTGTGCGTATTTCAGCTGTTATGCGATTTACCTGTTCGGTAGTTCCGTGCTTTTCCCTGAAGCCGAACTGGTGCAGGGGGATCGCTCTGTCGTTTTGGAGGTGTGTTCTGAGGTGGCACAAAAGCAGCTTTTCAAATAGCTTTGATAGGCACGGAAGGAGGCTAATGGGCCTGTACGACGAAGGTTGGGATTTGTCTTTGCCTGGTTTAGGTATCATTGTAATAACAGACTTTTTCCATTGTGTGGGAAAATAGCATCATTTAAGAATTGAGTTGAATATGGTGGTTATGCTTTTGACTGCGCATAGAGGCAATTCAATTATCATTTTAGGCGAAATTAAATCATGGCCAGGGGCTTTTTTTGGATTCATCTGTTCTGCGATGGCTTTTATGATTGTGTTTGTTTCAAGGGTTATTGTGGAGGAAGGCTCCGCTGGTAAGATGCTTGGTAAAGTGAATTGGTTTGTCGGCGGATGAGGTTGGAAGACATTTTTTAAGTAAGAGGCGAATATGTTGGCTTTTTCCTCGTCACTACGGGCCCACCCACCTGTTGGTGATCGAATTGGAAAATCGGGTTCTATTGGTGGTTGAATGTTTGGGTGCGCTCTCCAGAGTGGAAATTTGTTGCTGGTGGGCGTAGTTGCGCTATATTGGCACGTTGAGTCTGATTCTTTTCAGTTAGTAAAGCTTTAGACAACTTCCGACAAGCTTCTTTAAACCATTGTTTAGTGGCTAGGGAGCGGTGTGCCTGCCAGTCTCGGCGAAGTCGCCGCTTTTCTTGAAGGAGTAACTGAATCTGTGTATTTGTACGTGTAGTTTTTGGGGGGGATGTGGCTGAAAGTTCGGGTGTAGAGTGTTTGGCAGCAGAGGACATAACATCCGTTATATGCTTAAGTGAGTCTTCAATATCAGCTTCACAGGAGATTTTAGGTTCGATTTCAAAGTGTGAGCTTATGTGTTTTTTATACTTTAGCCAGTTTGTTTTATTGGATGTCAGAAATTGTGGTCGTTCTACAAACTGTGGATGTTCAGATAGACAGAGTAAAACAGGCGAGTGGTCAGATGTCAGTTCCGCCAGGGTTTCAACATGTATCAGCCTGGACGGCACTCTCCTAGTTACAGCAAAATCGATAATGTCTGGTTTTTTGTTCGGATCTGCTGGCCAGTATGTGGGAGTACCTGGTGAAACAAAATCTAGCTTATTACCGGGTTTGATAATAGCGTAGTATAATTGGCGTCTTTTGGGGTTAATAAGACGAGAGCCCCAGTAGTGGTGTTTCGCATTATAGTCACCGGCAGCTATAAAACAGTTGCCCAATGAGTTATAAAAGCCTAGAAATTCATTCTCTGAAATATTAAATCATGGGGGACAATACACAGCCGATAGGGTGACTGGACCGCTGGTTATGTTGATTCGTAGGGATGTGGCCTGTATGTGGTTGTAAGCAAACGCCTCCAGAGGATGATGCCTAATGCGCTGTTTGATAAGGATTCCGGTGCCTCCGTGAGCTTTGCCGTCTGGGTGGTTGGTTGCATAGAAGATGTAGCCAGTGAGATAGAAATTGTTTTTATTGGTTAGGTGCGTTTCTGAGAGGAGCATGATATCGATGTCCTGGGTGTTTAAGAACTGTAGAAGTTCAAGTCTGTGCTGCGAAGCACCGTTAGCGTTCCAAAAGCATATTCTTAAGGGATCCATTTAAATTGACTTTTGTTTGATTAGAAGTTCCATAAGGATGTTCTGGTTTCGCACTAGTTCCTGGAGGGTACCTTGCATTGAAAGCATGATGTTCGTGAGTGTAGCTAAAGTAGCTTCGATGCTGTTTTGTATTTGTGGAGTGTAAGTCTGGTTTTGTTGGTTATTAGGTTGAGTTGGTCTTTGAGCGTTTTGCTCTGGAAGCGGGGTATATTTTGGTTTTGGTATGGGCGGGAGGGGCGGTAATGCTTCGGGCTGAGCGGTTCTTGTAGGCGACATTCCAGGGTATCGAAGTGCAGCCGCAAAAGTAACTCCAGGAGTGGTTTGCGAAGGAATGAAAAAAATTTGGCTGAGCAACCTGTTGGGCGGAGGTTGGTTGTTGGCGCCTCTGGTTGAGCCGACTCTTGATCTGTTTATAGACGGGGCAGCCCCTGTAATTAGCAGTGTGGTTTCCACCACAGTTGCTACATTTTCTCAGTGCTGGGTCTTCTTTGTTACCCGTGCAAGCTTCTATACAGTGCAGGTCGCCACAGGCAACACAGACTGGTCGCAAAGTGCAATAACTTTTTGTGTGCCAAACTCTTGGCAGTTTGTACACTGTACCGGGCCGTTTCGTTTGTGCGGCTCCTCTACGGTTATTCTTTGATGAAGTAGGTATTGCAGTTTTTCTTCAGAGTAGTCGCGTCTGGTTTGAGTTCAATCTTGAAGAGTGGCTGAGGAATTTTCGCCCTGTTGGTTATGTACATTACGTTTTTAACGTGAAAACCATTTTCTTTAAGTCCTTCAGCTATATCAGCTGTCGGGACGGTTGACTCGATACCCTTTATTACAACTTTGCTATTCTTTGCTACTTTTAAGTTGGTAGGTGTAATAATTAACACGCTCACTGTCCAGGAAGTTTGTTACAGAGCGGTAGTTGGCTTCATTGGTAATCTGGAGCTTGGTTTCAGATATATTACCTCTTTTTAAAATAGTTACATAAAAGTTGTTTTGCCCAATTTTTTGTTTAAGTTTATTAATTAGATCTGAGCAATTTTGATCTCTAATGTACATTGGTGGTGGCTTTACAATTTTAATGGCTTGGGGTAATTGACCCTCATCTTTTTCGAGCTCGCCAAGTATGGCAAATTTGTTTTCAGAAGTTGCCTTTGTGGTGTAGTTTGAAGTTTTCGTAAGTTTAGGCAAATTAGCTTCTTTAGCTTTTTGCGGACTAAGTTTTCTTTTAATTTGTACATACCGATCGATCCCAGTCTGTACGAGCGTAGATTGTGAGAGCTCTGCAGCAGAAGCAAGTGTTGCTCGCGATGCCAAAATCGGCCACACGTTGGTCGATGTTGAAGTTGTTGTTGTTGTTGTAGTCGATACGACAGTTGTTATTGAAGGCACCGTATTAGTGAGTGCACAAGCTGATGTAGTCGGTGCATCTATAGGTGGAAGGGGGGAAGGGCATTGCGAACTCCATGACTGCGGAGCAGCGCAGCTTAAGTTGGCAAATACTGCTGGCGAAAGAGACCGAGCTCTCTCAGTAGCGGGCGGCGACATTGCACTTGTTGTTGCGTTATTTACTGTCTCCGAAGAGACAATTGATAGGTATGCATTATTTTTCGAAGACGAAGACAGTTGAAGCGAAGACAGTCGACGCGCGTCTTGCTGTTGTTGTTGTTGTACACGACTTTGACTCACCGGCTTGCTGTTGGCACTTTTCATTAACGTACCCGCAGGCATTGTTATTTAGTTTAATTAATTTAAATCTTTGTATTTGGTATTAGATTTGTTAGGGAGGAGAGCCCTTGTTGTTTGGCATTGCTGCCAGCGTCTTTTCGCTATTTATTGGTATATTTTTATTTTTAAATAAGTTAGTTTTCCCGTTCACTCGGCGGAGCGATCGGAAACACGTCTACCTCGGGTGAATGCTTGCTAAAGTTTATTTGATGGATCTCAGCTTAAGACTAAAGACTGGTGACAAAAATATTTCTTGTGCTGCCCTTTGTTTACATTAGTTTGGGATATTGGTTGTACATAAGTTTGAGAGCGAGAGTGCCACTCAGGGAGCGGGACTTAATCATTACAAGAATTGTTTATGTTATTGAGGAGCAGCATCGCCTGCTCCGGATGTGGATTGTTTACATTGATTCAGCGTGGGATCGCCTACGCTGCATATTCTTATTTCTTGGTATGTGAATATGTGAATATGTCACTATATATATATCAAGGGTTTTGCAATCAATGACATAAACATGGATGTATTTATGTATCAAATATTCACGGCTATGCCATACTTACGAAGCATCCATCGACGTCAGCAGGCCTGATGACTGAAGAATTTGTTGCTGTAGATCTTAATTAAATTTGATAAATGTACATCATGTATGTAACGTCAAGATGGCACACACATTTACATCGACTATAATAAGGATTGTAGAAATTTATAAGTAATGGTTTTAGATGTACAAGAACAAAATCAAATCTAAACTACTGATACTCAGAAATGTTCACATGCTCCACGCAACGAGTTGACTTGCAGGACGATGATCGAAACCGAATTCGTTTACAAATTCTTGTTGAATTCGGTCGGGGCGCAAGAATGAACAGGCATGAACGTGTCGCAACGCTCACGCCGAATTTGACGCACAGACGACTTGCTGCTTCTTGATAAATCCGGGGGTATGCAGAGGGAAGACGCACAGTTTCGCTAAGCGCGGAAAACTGCTTTTTGCTTGCAGCAGCTCCACGAGGTAATACTATTTGCGTTTGGCAGGAAAAAGAAAAAGACACAGCGTTCTGGTCCGGGTTTAGTTCGTAGAATTCGCACTCGCAACAAGAAATCAAGTGTTTGCGAATCGCAGGCGGAAGAAGAAAATGCGAAATTTCCTGTTCAACGGCGAACGGCGTCTCGCTGTCGGCAACGGGTAGAACAAGATCCGCTTTGATCGCGAGAATCCTAGCACAAAACACTAAAATTAGTCGATCCTACTAGACACGTGGGTATGACCTTTTCTACTTACAGAAAATTCCGGGAATTCAAACTATGGTTCGTTAATATTGGTAAAGCTAGGGGGGTTTTAGCCTTCATTAAACGTTGGGCCAAGGAGTTCGACGATCCATACACAACAAAGACTTTGTATGTTTCCATGGTTCGCCCCCTTTTTTGGAATATTGCTCGATTGTATGGAGCCCTTAATACAATGAACAAAAAATATTAATTGAGTCAGTTTAAAAGCAGTTGCTATTATTCGCTCTGCGTCAGCTGAACTGGGATCCGACTAGACACTTGCCACCCTATGAATCGAGAAAAAAATTAATTGATTTACAATCCCTAAAACATCGCAAAATGTGCGGTGGAGTCATTTTTTTACATAAACTCATTACAGGTGAGGTAAACTCCTCACTTCTCCTCAGCTACATTGACATCGCTGTCCCTTTAAGATTCACCCGAACTTTTCGCCCAATTCACCTGCCAATTTGTAGATCAAACTTTGAAGTTCACGAGCCCTTTAGGGTTCTATATTCAAATTATAATTTATTGTATACTGCAATATCATTGGAAAATTCAATAGAATGTTTATCAGCTAAAATTTACTCCTTTCTTGAGTCTTCGAGTAGTCTGTAATAACAACCTTGCTTTGTTAAACTCTTATTTTAGTTATATTTATTTTAGTAAATAGTTATGTTAAGAAAAGTTAGCAGTTCATTGTTAACTATAAACCCAATAAATAAATAAAAAGTGGAGCAGGGGTGATTTCACTGGCTAGATTCACAGTTATTTTGGCCACGAGGCGTGCCAAAACCTGGGCTGGGTGACGAAAATGGTCTCCACGTGTTCCAAACTTTTATTTTAGCTTATAAAACACAAGTGCGACGCCAAACACTGATTTGGGGGAAAAGCACTTAGAATTTGCTGATATTGTGCACAAATAATCTTACCACAATATCGGGCACAATATTAACTATGCTAAACAGCAAACTCTTCTCGGAAAGGGACAGCGTGGTTGAATGATGCACACGGATTTATTTTCCCGGTTTTCAGGGAGTGAACAAACTGTACTCGACAGAAGTATCCAGAAAAGAGAACGAAGCTAGCGGAAACGACGCTGATCAGGCTAGAGTGGACGTTGTTTGTAAAAATCCACGGGGGGGGGAACAAAATACTAGAATACCGAAAAAATATGGCAATTTGCCAGGATCGGATCCTCGCTTAGCGAAGGGTTGTGAAATGGATGCGCTTAACAGCACTGCGAAACACTATGTTATGAGAGCATAGAGTTGCCGGTCTGGAAAAATATCTTGACTCCCACAACCACAGGTTTGGTTTTTAGTCCCAGTGACTAACAATAAAAACTGAAAAAGGAGTCAAAAGCATTTATCAAATGTCCTTGGGATGAATTTTCTAAAAGATAAATCGACTGACCATCCTTTTTTTTTTACTCGAGCCTTGATTCCTACTGGAGCAAGTTTAGCATTGAAATTGTTTGCAGCATTACTTATTCCGAAGATCCGTTTAACAACGTCCAGACCTAACTTTAAAGAACGGGGCTTGGCTTGCAGGTCAGATAAACGGATACGAGTGGAGACTTTTTGAGGTTTAAAATCGGTTTGCTTAATAGAGATTGGTTGTTTAATGGAAATGCCAAATGCGTTCCAAAAATCCATGCTGCATATCACGTTTTGCTTTATGGATAGAATTGTATGTCAAGGGAATAGTAATCGTGCCAGCAACAGCTTGCGTTTGGCCATCAGCAGTACGAACTACGGACTTAAATTTATCAAAGGACTTATTTGCTAGTATTTTTTTGCGCTAGCTCACCACCAATGACTCTTCTGTTTGCACCGCTATCTAACAGAGCTGAATGTGACTGATTAAATATATCAATATCTGTGAAATAACGAATGTCACTACCTTCGTGATCAAGTGATGAAATGGTGAAACGTTTGAAAGATCGTTTGCGATTCCAAAACTTTTGAATACGCAGAGACGGCCGAGGTTTGCGAATTACAATAGAGTTAACGTTAAATGTATTAGAATTACGCTTAATACATTCTTGCAACCGCAAATGAAACGGCTTGAAAAATATGGGAACCGATTCATTAGGTTAAGTGGAAGGCAAAATGGGTGAGGCCGAAGAATCAAAGATTATTAAAATATCCGAAGCTAACGGTGGACATCCACTTTCTGCACACGGCGAATGTCCTGTTTGAAGTTTTCCGAAACCGACTTACATTTTGTACAGTTGGGTTTATACACCTCTGGTGTACCACAACCATAACAGAAAACACGGCGAGATTTAAGACAATCTTGGTACCTGTGGCCTGATTCCAACACTTAAACTTGTCAAGAGCCCTAACATCACAAACTTCGTCCTCAACCTCCAGTTCCTCTTTAGACTGATCTTCGGAATCATCTTTATGAAGAATAGCGTTAACAAAACGGTTGTTCTGGGTTGAACGTTGGACTGGTTTGGTTTGGTACTACGAAAGAATTGCTCATGACGATGGCACTCCTTACGCAATGTTGCCAAATCCGGGGTGTCAATATGCAACAGTTCATGCTTGATCTCTGATTTGAGATTATGACGAACTTCAATGGCTATGTCACTATCCTGCATTGGTTCTCGAAGGGAATCTGCAATGGAAAGCATTGCATCTTGGAAATCATCGAAGCTCTCATTGCTACCCTGCTTACGACGACGCATGTCGCTTTTGATTTCGCGATCCGACCTCTGATCCTGATATCTTTCCTTTAAACGCCTACACAATGTACTCCAAGTCAAGTTACCTACCGCCCTTTGCACACGCCAATAAAAAGATAAAGCAGGACCTGCAAACAGTAAATTAGCGAACTGGGAAAGAAGATCAAAATCTTTATTCAAACATTGTGAAGTTAGACAATTAACTCGATATATGAAATCCTCAATTGCAATGTCGTTGGTAGAACCAGAGAATTTTATACGCCAAATGACATTTGAAGTTCTGTCAGGACGATCCACGGAGAGATTACTACGATCGCTATGAAAATCTGGAGAAGTCCTAACTCGCTGACTATTATTCGGTGCCGAATATGTTTCAGAACCAGCTCGACCTATATTATTTCGCATTATTAATGAATGAAGATCTATTCAACTGGGCAAACGCTAGAGTTACTTGGTCTGCTACAGATTGGGTCATCCTTGCTTCCATAGCTTGCATCATTTGCTGAATTTGAACACAGTCTTCGATTACACCGCCTGGAATTGAGTTGTCCCTGTTAGAAACTTGCTGTTGGGAATTCTGATTCGGAATTTCAAGATTACTGTTCTGATTCGCTGCATTTTGAGAAATTGATCTGGTAATTATTTTGTTACCTTGAGAATTTGTATTAGGAAACGAATTAAATTCTATCTCAGACTGAGAACAGGGATGGGCACAAGAAGGGCATTTGTCATTATTTTGAATCCAATTTTCTAAACAAATCTTGTGAAAAGCATGTTTGCAAGGGGTTTCAATTAAATCCGCATTGCAAATTGCACCGTTGCAAATGCTGCACATCAACGGCTCATCAGTTCCTAAATCTACTAAGTTTTCTTTACTGCGTCTAACTGGCATTTTCGAAGCTTTTGTAGTCTAGGCAAACTTAATCAAAATTAAAGTAAATTGTAAAAAGTGACAGAACAAATCTAATTCAAAATCTTACCAGCGATAAATATTGATTTAATTAGCGATATGAGAAATAGTGACCAAACGAGAAGAGAAGGTATTCGGTAATGTCATTAAACAATGATCGAACAAGAAGAAAAGGTTTGCGATAATATCATTAAACAATGATCGAACGAGGAGAAATCTTCGAAAAGGGAATGCGATAACACGATAAGATAACGAGGGGCTTATTCCGAGTAGTAAGCAGCAGCAGGTTGTTTAATTCGATAGGTACATAATATAAACTGGCATTGAAAACTGATTCTATTAAATAATTTAGTGATTTAAGGTCTTACCATTTAAAAGAGGAACTAGCCAAATCTATTCGGCTAGAGCAAATCTCGATTTTAAATGGAAAGAAGGTTTTGTTCGAATAATGCTTACCGACCCAATCAGAACTATAAATCCCAAGTATCAAAAACTCAAAGTGAAATGTCTTTAACTATAATGTTCGAATATTTCCGAACTGATAGAAAAACATTATTACAACCGTATGAAATTTCAGCTGGTATGGCTCCGGACCGGTAACATCAAATCCAAGACAGAAATGAAATACCTACTGAAACAACAATTTACAAAAATGGATGGACTGAAAAATTCGGGAAGCTCGGCTGTCAAACGACAGATGCCTAATCAGGCATCGGGCTTGCCACACGCTGGGCGCCAATTAATTCTCTAACGAACACACTCATTGAGCGTTGTACCACCTCAACACGCTCAGGCTCAGGGAAAGTGGCGTGGGTTTGTGTTAAGAGGGAACAAGAATGTCACAGAACTAACATTAGTAGACAGAGAGACGATATCAATGAAATAGAAAACCAAACGGTTAATAATCAGACGAGAAAGTGTACCTATCGAAGATGGAGGTCCAGATGTTGCTGGCCTCCTTCTATACCCACCCTACCTGTGAAGTCTAATCAAGGTTAGGTTAGGTCAGAGCGGCGGCTGACACAAGGCCATCACTGGCCCATTGTGATACCGCAATGGATCATTAGTACCCTTTAAACCACGAATTTATAAAGAATCCCAGCCCGTTTCTCTAATAAAAGCTGCTATTTTCTTCGGGGGAACAGCTGCTAATTCAGCAAGATTGTCAAGAAAATATTCTCCTATATACTTTTTCCTGCTCTACTGATTCTACTTCTTCCTCGTTTTTGCAGCTTCTGCAGAAGTCGTTGTTAAGGACGTTAAGTCGGGATGCGTGGGCTCCTACGAGCCAGTGGCCTGTAATTGCTCTAATTACAGCTGTGCACTGTGTGCGATGTAGACTGAAAAGCCTTTTGGTACGTTTGGCGTCAACCTTAGGCCATGTTTGGCGACTAATGTTGAGTGGTATTGTCCCATGTTTCTTGTTCAAGGGATCTGAAACCCTCCCTTGTCCTGAGCTTAAAAGTGGCTAGGGGCATACGGAAGTCCTCCTTGTCTGGAAGGAGAACTGTGGTTGTGCCGCGTCTGGCCAGTTCATCCGCTATTTCGTTCCCCTCAATATTTTGGTGCCCTGGCACCCAGATTAGGGAGATAACGAACTGCTGTGCCATCTCTTGAAGAGATTTGCGGCAGTTGTTCACTATCGTCGAGCTGAGGATAGCGCACGAAGTGACTTTATTGCTGCCTGACAGTCTGAGTAAATGTTAATTACTCCGTTTATAAGGCTAGAGTGGCGTAGGCAACTAAGAGCCTCGCTTATGGCGAGAATCTCTGCCTGAAAAACGCTGCAGTGGTCCGGAAGACGGAAATGTATTTTGATACTAAGTGGCTCGCAGAAGACCCCTACTCCAACTCGATTGTCGAGTTTGAAACCGTCTGTAAAGATATTTATACAGTCGTTTTGTGCAAAGGGACTTGCCGCCCAGTCCTCCCTAGATAGGAAGACTGTTTTGAACGTTGTAGAAGTGTATTCTACGGGTTTGCAATAGTCCGTTAATTGAATTTTTGCGCCTTCTGATAGGATGGATGAGTGCCCGTATTAATGAACTGTCCAGCAGTTTGCGTCTCTAAGACGTCATACTGTGATGGTGGCGGTTTCTTTTGCCACCAGTAGAATTGGGGATATGCTAGTGATAGTGTTGAGCGCTTTACTAGAGGTTGTTCTAAAAGCTCCTGTCATGCATAGTTGAACTACCCTCTGCACCTTGTTGAGTGCCCTGAGTTAAGAACTATACAGCAGCGCTGACCACCAAATGGATACCCCATACAGGAGGATGGGTCTTACTATGGCGCATATAACCAGCTAACTACAGACGGGGACATCCCCCATTTGAGGCCTACTGCCTTTTTGCAAGTGAAGAAAGCAATGTTAGCTTTACGCACTCTATCCGATATAGTGAGATTCCAGTTCAGTTTCTTGTCTAGTACAAGCCCCAAGTATTTTGCACTATCGCTAAACTCTAGAACGGAATCATTTAGTTTTGGGGCGGATAACTTGGGGATCTTATACTTCCTGGAGAAGAAAATAAGATCTGTTTTACTTGGGTTTACTTTTAACCCACTTTCAGATGCCCATCTTGACAGTTTTTTTAGTTCAACTGTCATAATGTCACAGGGGCTTTGCGGAAATTTTCCCCGCAGCATAACAACCACATCGTCTGCATAAGCAGCAATCTTGCAGCCCCCATCTTCTATGTCGCGAAGCAGCGTGTTAACTGCTAGGTTCCATAGAAGCGGAGAGAGTACCCCCCTTGAGGGGTACCTCTGCTGACATGCCTGCACAGAGTAGATGCTCCCAGTAAAGAGGTCACCTTTCTGCTCAGTAGCAGCTGTGACTAATCTCACCAACTGAGCATCTACTCCAAGGCTCAGCATAGCATTGGTTATTGCCCTTGAGTTGATGTTATTAAAAGCTTTTTCTATGTCCAAGAAGGCGGCTAGGGTATACTCCCTGTTTTGCAGGGATTTTTCTATACTGGATATGACAGAGTGAAGTGCTGTTTCTATCGATTTGCCTTGGTGTTCTTAGGTGTAGCCGTATCAATCCTTTCAAGGTTTTCGGAAGGAAGGATGACAGGCTTATTGGCCTGAGATCCTTTGGTGTTGTGTGTGAGGCTTTGCCGGCCTTGGGTATAAAAACTACTTTGGACGTTAGCCAAGAAGGGGGAATGTGGCCTAACGCCATCAAACACGTCTAATCAAACTCCACCCATGTACAACCGCTGCGCTACATACCCAATGGTGCCATCAAAATATTTCGAGTTATCTAATTTTAAGCATAATATAATTCAAGAATATCGATAATAATGGGATACATGTTATTAAAACTAAATTTCCTAATACTAGTAAACGGTATTTACGTTAAAGGACTCTCTATATACGTGTGATATTTTTATATTACTGGCTTATAAGAATATAAACTTTAATTTACTTTAAATAATTAATGGTTGTGGCTTACATTATGTATTTAGTCCACGATTCTTAAATATTTATTTAAATTTATTCTAGTCGGAAAGTAAGATATGAAAACAAAGGCACTTAGACCACGATTACGTTAAATAATACTTTTAAATAATTTCTAGACGGTTCTTGTTAGAATTACATCACTTAAAATGCAAATCAAAGTAATTCTAAAAATGTTCTAATTGGAATTACGGTATTGTATGTCGATTATATATAGTAAAATGTTTATGTTTTATTAATTGTTGAGTCGAATTAATGTCCCATCAATTGACTTAGGACAACGCTGGAGTACAAACACACGAAAGATTAAGTTAACGCTCTCAGCTTAAGACTAAAGACTGGTGACAAAAATATTTCTTGGGCTGGGATATTGGTTGTACATAAGTTTGGGAGCGAGAGCGCCCGTTTGGAATATTGGTTGTACATAAGTTTGAGAGCGAGAGTGCCACTCAGGGAGCGGGACTTAATCATTGCAAGAATTGTTTATGTTATTGAGGAGCAGCATCGCCTGCTTCGGATGTGGATTGTTTACATTGATTCATATCTTATTTCTTGGTATGTGAATATGTGAATATGTCACTTCCCTCCCCTTAAAAAGGGTTACCTATGCTTGGGCTGGCATTTCAGGGTACAATGCAGGCAACTCGTTTTGTGCCGATTATATTTCTTGTTGTGGTTCTTGATTGTTTTCTAAATTTTGTATTAAAAAAGTTAAGTGGATTTAGTGTAAAAACTTTTTAATAGGACAAGAAAAATATTAAGAACAATAACTACTAATGTTATAATTACGTAAAGTGTGGCATTATTTTCTGAAATTAGTTGTAAAACGTCATTGTGTTCTACTATCTTTATCTAAGTTTCATTAATAGGTGAATACAATGCTGTTAAATCGAATTTTGGACTTAACGAATTTTCGCTTAAAATAACATTTCCAATTTTAATTCTACATTGTTTTATTCTGATAATTTTGCTTCCATTTATTTTTATATCGCCATTTAATTCTTGACAATTTTGTTCGATTGTAGTTTTAGGAAGATTCCATGTAAGTATAATTTTTGGTTCAACGTTTTCAATCATTTCTTTTGAAAGAGTTGGTATAAAATTACAAATTGGATATTTGCGCCAAATTATATTTTTAATGCATTCATTATTAACTTCTTTATTGTATTGATTATAAATTTTAATCTCATCTTCAAAATACGATTGTTGATCTGAATAGTTTAACTGATACCCATTATGGTCGGGATAAGGAATTATTTTAATGGTGGTAATGATTTTGTGGTTAATAGGGATATGTGAAATAAGTAGTAATTCGTTATTTTTGTGGTCAATCCAAGTTGATGTTTTGATTAAAAGTATATTTTGGCTGTTAATGCATTCTAGTTTGTCGTAATTGAGTAACTTTGGGTTAAAAAGTCCAAGACGTGAAAGTTGCATGCCCATTTCTATGTCTTCAATGTACTCAATAAATTGCATGAGTTCATAAACAAGTGTGTCAATACTATTGCGGTTATTTTCGTAGTTAGTAAGTTTCTGCAGTCCTTCATTCACAAACTTTACGACATCATTTAGTTTATGCAGTTGAATTGCATTTTCTGCAAATATATCTATTTTTTGTTAATTTTTACCCTATTATTTTCATCAAGTGTGCCAAAAAAAAATTTAAAAGATGTACCTATTATGTCAAATAGTCCACGTTTCTGCCTATTTTGCTTGTTCGTAACCAATGTTGCCAATACTAGTATCCGCAACATTGCTGCGAACAGCAACGCCGATTAACCTGGGAACAACACCAAACTTCCCATACACCCACATATACCCAGTCAGCTCAACTAAGCTGACCTTGGACTGGGTACCAGGCGCTAAGCTAGTAACTGCTGGTCAGCAGATTCGCCTACTAGCCAAAAGAACCACTCACCAACCAAGCGGCCGTCTCACCAGCGTACGTCAGCACAACTGAAGAACCAACAAACGCTGGCCACAGCAGAATTGCGCTGACCCACTGAGCCAGTGCGGAAGAGCCAATACCGGCGACCATAGCGACCCAAGATGACCCACTGGCAACAAGCTGGTGCAAGCATCGAGTCAGCAGAACGATGCTGACCCACTGAGCCGGTGCAATCAACGACACGGTTATCACCACACTTTACACTATATTTCCGCATACAAAGAAGTATATAAGCTAGTACCATTATATCAATAAAGTCAGTTATTGTCGCAGAATCAACCCCGTGTGTTACTACTCGTTACGCCGCGGAAACGGCAGAAACTCCCGATCGTCTCGTCGGTTAAAACAACGTCTGCACGGCCCCAGGAGCATTAGAGACTCCTGCGCGGACAATCAGACAAGGGTTTGAGAACAAACATTGGTGACCCCGACGTGATCTCAATACAAGAGATCACACTCCGAACACACACCGCAGTATCCAGCGGTACAGAAATCCCTCCTTGTCGAGACAACCTATTAACTCGCAGGAGCGCTAAGTCCAGCGTTACAGGACATCCTCTTGTTGAGACCAGATCTCACAGGAGCGTATACACCAACGTTATCGGACCGTCTCCTTGTGAAACCACCAGACCTCACAGGAGCGTAGATCCAGCGTTGCAGAACCCTTCCTTGTCGAGACAACCTATTAACTCGCAGGACCGCTATTCCAGCGTTACAGGACCCTTCCTTGTCGAGACAACCTATTAACTCGCAGGACCGCTATTCCAGCGTTACAGGACCCTTCCTTGTCGAGACAACCTATTAACTCGCAGGACCGCTACTCCAGCGTCACAGGACAACGCCTCGTCGAGACAACCTATTAACTCACAGGCTCGCTTAATCCAGCGTTCAGGACCTCTCCTCGTCGAGACAACTTATTAACTCGCAGGAGCGCTTACTCCAGCGTTACAGGACACCCTCTTGTTGAGACCAGATCTCACAAGAGCGTATACACCAACGTTATCGGACCGTCTCCTTGTTGAGACCACCAGACTTCACAGGAGCGCAGATCCAGCGTTGACAGGATACACCACCCATATTGGGACACAACAGCTTGCGCCAGCAACAGCACCACTCACACTGAGACGCTACAGTTAAATCTAGCTTCACAGGATTCTACAATGAACCTAAACACAATTTTATGAAACAGTTATGAAGGCATCAAAATATTAAGCTGGTAAGAATTACCGTTAACCATACCACCGCAACTGGTCAAATGTCAACGTCATTTATAATGGAGACCAGCCAAGCCCGGGCTGAACTTCATAATCAGCTATTAGACGAGCAACTCGAAACAGATGCAACAGTTAATCAAAAACTATGGAAAGGATTCAAGCGACAGAAGGACTCGAGAAGGATATTATGCTAGGAGACTAGCACAGTTGTCTGAATTATGGACTCTATATCGAGAAACAGACCAGACATTAAGAGACGCAGCGCTCCCAGCTGACAATGAATACCTCAAACGTTTTGAAGGCCTAAGGGAAACAGTTGAGAAATATAAACAAATCTTTAAGGACAATATGCCAAGCAGTAGTGAACCAATCAGACCTCCACGCGAGGATAAAAAACAACCCAAGAAACCACAACCGGAAGGCCAAGTTCACGATGACCCCGAAATCAACCGAGTCATACAAATCTTAAGGCGGAGATGCACCGAGCTAGAATCCACAGTAGCCTTGGCAACAACCGCGACCACAATTACACCAGCACTACAGCGGCATCTTGACCGCCAGTGGGTAGCACTAAGGGACGCACAAGACGCCCTATACGGCGTGCCGGGATCCGTAGCTGCAGCCAAAAAGGAATTATCTCAATGCCAGAATATTTCTGACGATTACGAAACGTTACTGCTCCACGAACCTGAAGCACAGCTGAAAATATCCCATCCACCGGTCAACATACCGGAATTTGGAGGCGAATACTTAGAATGGCCAAGGTTTTATGATTTATTTGTGGAACTAGTGCACAATAAACCATATTCTGGTACTGAAAAGTTGCACTTGCTCCAGAGTGCTCTACGCGGAGAAGCACGCAACATCCTAATAGATACTGACTTCTCGCAAGGCGGCTATGATGATACATGGAAACGACTCGTTACGAGATACCAAAACGGGAAAATTCTGGTGTATGCAGCCATAGCCAAGATCGTGGACCAAAAACCAATAGATGGTTCAGCTCGACAGATACGAGCCGTTCACGATAATATTCAAAAGGCACTCAGCACATTAAAAAACCTGGAGGTATGTACAAAAACATGGGATCTAATTGTCGGGTTCCATATTCGACGGAAACTAGATCCACTGACACTATCAGAATTAGAAAACTCCGCGGACGCACCCACAGAAGTGCCGACACTCGACAGTATGTTATCGTTTCTAGAGAAGCGTGCATGCATGCTAGAAACACTAGATAATCAACACATAGTTGCAGTCCGCAAACAATCAATAAACCGCGACAGAAGATGCGGAATCTGTTACCAAGGGGAACATCGCTCAATGTTCTGCAGCCAGTTTCAGGAAATGGACCCTAAAACTCGTCGCCAGGTTATGTTGAAGATAGGAGGATGCACGAACTGTCTTTCCACCTCTCATATGGTAGAAAACTGTTCATCGTCGCAAACCTTTCACCATTGTCAGCAAAAACACCATACAATGTTGCATAATTTTGGACCAACAAACCATCCGGTATCTGGATTACTAACCGTCGTTTCTAACGAGGATTCGAGAGGCTACGTACTGCTACCAACCGCAAGGGTAGTACTTGAGGGACCAACCGGAAAAATCCAATCTTGTCGCGCGATCTTAGATGGAGGATCGCAAGTGAATCTGATCTCTAGGAAAATGGCAAACATGCTCTCCCTTAAAGAAACAACAACGTTGAAAATCTTAGGAATTGGAGGAAGACAGACAACAGCAACGCGAGCGGTACTAAGGCTGTCGTCAAACACTTCAGATTTTGAATCACAGGTGGAGGTGTTTATTGTCCCCACTATAGCTTCAGAGCAGCCGTCAGTGCCGATAAGAAACACTCTCACTTTTCCAAAGAATCTTCAGCTAGCCGACCCTGATTTTCGGCAACCTGGTCCAATCGACCTGAACATGGGAGCTGCGCTGTATGCGGCCGTAATAAAAAAAGGATCTTTCATATTGGGACCTGGAAAACCTATGGCTCTAAACTCAAGGCTGGGTTGGATGCTAATGGGTCCGCTGAAGCAAGAGGATGTTACCGAATCAACAAACCATATTACTGTAGAAGAAATCTCAGAACATGGCGCACGTCTAGAAGTACAAGATAACAATCGTCTTAATCTGCAACCGAGTGCTCTACAAAATTGTACGCAGCCGCAGGTTCTTAAAAATGCAGCTAGTAAGACAACAAGTGTTCAATCCGAATCATCGGAGTTGAAATCGTTGGCTATCACCAAATATGAGTTGCCTCAGCCAACTGAAAGGCCAACGACACCTACAATAATAAGCGCAACTAGTGATCAGCTAGTTTCCAACAAATCCTGCTGCGTCCTCGAAAATTGTCAACAGTATTTAACGTTACTACTTCTAGCCAGGAAACATCTTCTGCGTGGCATAGCAAGCATTCCCAGACTTAATATCGAGAACACAGTTGCTAAACCATATGGGCATGTTAGAGAAAACAGTCTCATAATCTGGACCAAGGAAACTAGGAGGCCGAGACGCACGACATGGCAGCAGCCAATCACATATCAAGCACTACCGTGCAAGGATTCTCAGATATCATTGATTTACAGTGACTACCTAGTACAGGATATGTATTTAGGGGGCCACAATTTTAGTCCTCACGACAACGCTTACAGATCCCTATTGGGACACATAATCGACCTTGCTTACAACACCTTCTTTAATTGAGCGTCTACCGCTCAATGGGGGGGAGAATGTTCGTAACCAATGTTGCCAATACTAGTATCCGCAACATTGCTGCGAACAGCAACGCCGATTAACCTGGGAACAACACCAAACTTCCCATACACCCACATATACCCAGTCAGCTCAACTAAGCTGACCTTGGACTGGGTACCAGGCGCTAAGCTAGTAAAATGCTGGTCAGCAGATTCGCCTACTAGCCAAAAGAACCACTCACCAACCAAGCGGCCGTCTCACCAGCGCACGTCAGCACAACTGAAGAACCAACAAACGCTGGCCACAGCAGAATTGCGCTGACCCACTGAGCCAGTGCGGAAGAGCCAATACCGCCGACCATAGCGACCCAAGATGACCCACTGGCAACAAGCTGGTGCAAGCATCGAGTCAGCAGAACGATGCTGACCCACTGAGCCGGTGCAATCAACGACACGGTTATCACCACACTTTACACTATATTTCCGCATACAAAGTAGTATATAAGCTAGTACCATTATATCAATAAAGTCAGTTATTGTCGCAGAATCAACCCCGTGTGTTACTACTCGTTACGCCGCGGAAACGGCAGAAACTCCCGATCGTCTCGTCGGTTAAAACAACGTCTGCACGACCCCAGGAGCATTCGAGACTCCTGCGCGGACAATCAGACAAGGGTTTGAGAACAAACATTGCTGATGAATAGTTATACCATTTAATTCTTTCAGTAGTTTGTTGTACAAATATTTCATTCTGGGCGAGTTTGTGATTTTGTTGCCAAAAGATTCAGTGCTGAGTGCGACCCATGTCAGATGACAACTTGAGCCATGATGTGTTGAGTGCCTCAGGAAAGCTGTCATCCCACTCCAACTTCTTTCTCCAGACTTGTTGCAGATAGATCTTGGCCTTGGCAACCACAGGACCAATGAGACCAAGCGGATCGTAAATCCGAGCAATTGTGGAAAGCACCAGTCGTTTACATGGCTTCGGAGAGACCTGTATGGGTGAAAAAGAAAAACGAAAGACCTCCGCTGCAGGGTCCCAAGCAAGACCAAGTGTCTTGGTAAAGTCGCTGCCTTTAAACTTCAGGAATGTTTCTTTTTCCGAGTCAGGAATTTTATCAAGGACACGGGGCTCGTTGGAACACCATTTCCTGAGCTTGAAGCCTCGTGCGAGCAAGTTTCAGATCGTCAACGTAGAAACCCCGCAATATGATTGTTAATCCAATTGAAATGTGCTCTTCTTATCACTCGCCAATTGATGCATCGTTCGAACAAATAAAAAGGCTGCAGGCTTAGTTCCATACGTCACGGTATCAAGATTGAATACCTGCACCTCCTGGTCCGGTGAGTCACGCCAAAGAATGCATTGAAGATAGCTATCGGGCTTAGCCACGCGAACACACCGATACATCTTGCAGATGGGACCAGTCAATGCAACAGGCAAAGTCCGAAACTGTAACAGCGTGTTGAACAGCTTCTGCTGAATGGTAGGCCCTGCCATGAGAACCTCATTCAGCGAATATCCACTTGACGTTTTGGCAGACCCATTGTCCCATTGTCTTCATTGAAAACGCAGTGATGGGGCAGAAAATATTTGCAAAGACTCAAGGAGTCTCTGGACACGACGGACATGTAACTCAAATCCAAATACCCATGAATGAATGCCGAATGCGCGCTTGTTCTCCAAATTGAGAAACCGACGATAAGCTTGATTGTACGATTCACCCAATAATTCCAGAGTTTTCTTTGCAGGTAATCGTAAGAAATATTTAATAGAGTCTAAACGACGAAAATCGGTCTTGAAATGTGCCTCACACTCTAGTTTTTCTTTGGTGGCTGTGACCACGCCTTCACCACAGCTCTCAACTTCCAAAAAGCGACGGACTATTTCATCCATATGAACTTCAGCAACAACTAATTCACGCTGCACAGCTTGTAATGCAGTTGCCTTGAGGGTAGAAGATCCACCTCCTGTAACGATCCAACCAAGTCTAGTTTTTTGCAATAGGGGTAGCCCAGCAGGCAACTTAATCTGCCCTACAGATAAAAGCTCAAAAAACATGCTTGCGCCAATGAGAAGATCTATTCGCTGAGATCTATAGAATTCAGGATCAGCCAACTGAATATTCGAGGGAATTTTCCAACCATCGGGGTTAACGGCCAAACTGGGTTGATTATCAGTAATCGCTAAAGCAACAAGAGCAGATAGACATGCGAAGTAATCGGAGGTATGCGACTTTAACTTACTGCAAACGGAAAATCCTTCCGAGTTAAGCCGAGCATCTCCAATACCAGCAACTGATACGGTAGACTTCGTTTTAGGCAATTGCAACAGGTGAGCGAGTCGAGAAGTCACAATGTGGAGTTGAGATCCCGAATCTAGCAGCGCACGGCATGGGATCCAAGCACCTGATCGACTTTGAACGCTAATAACTGCAGTTGCAAGAAAGCACAGCTTGACCCTGTAATGCAGTTGCCTTGAAAGTAGAAGATTCACCTCCTGTAACGATCCAACCAAGCCTAGTTTTTTGCAATAGGGGTAGCCCAGCGGCAACTTAATCTGCCCTACAGATAATAGCTCAAAAAACATGCTTGCGCCCATTGAATATGCACTAGAATATCCCCATTATAATTTAGAATATACCAAAAATAGCATTATAACATTATCGATATCTGGTTACACTAAAGTGTAAGCCACGCGGATAATCCTCTCTCTTACTTTCGTGATCTCTAAATCTGTGGTTGGTTGTGCTGTGCTAAATAAAGAATAATATAATTAAAACTAAATAACATCGATTGAACTTGTTTAAACGCAGAATCCCAACAGGTTATGGGCCCAGACTACGCCTAATATATTTAGATAAGTGAAAATTTAGTAAGCTTGTGAGATTGCTTTGATTTGCGCAACGTTGTGAAATTGTGTCTCACATACATATAGCTGAGTGCGTGTGTGTGTAAATTACCATGGAAAAGGCAAAACGCAACAATAAGCCTTTTGACGGGGAAAAAAAGGTGGTATGGAATATTAGAATCAGAGCCCTATTCGCAGAGTTGGATGTGTTAAAAGTGATTGACGAGAACATTCCTGATCAACTTGACGATTCCTGGAAAAAGGCAGAGCGTTGTGCAAAAAGCACTCTGATAGAATACCTCAGTGACTCTTAACGGTGCGACAAATTCTCAAGAATTCGGACGCCATCTATGAACGCAATAGTCTTGCGTCGCAGTTAGCTGTTCGGAAAAGATTGCTGTCGCTAAAGTTGCAGAGTTAGACAGCACTATTATGTCATTTTAATATTTTCGATGAATTGATGAGTGATTTGTTAGCCTCAGGGGCGAAAGTCGACGAAATGGACAAAGTGTCGCACTTGCTATTGACCTTGCCATCGTCATATAATGGGGTAATAACTGCGATTGAGACCCTAGCTGAGGAAAATCTTACTTTAGCCTTTGTAAAGAACAGATTACTCGATCACGAGATAAAAATTAAAAACGATAGCAGGCTTTTTAAAAAGATTGTTATGGGTTCAAAAGAATTATAAATGATAAAAATAAAGAAAATAACAAACAATCACAAACAGCATCAACCCAACCCGGCTTCGCGTTTATGTTTAATCGTTTTGATAAAAATAAGTCCAAAAGTGACAATAAGAACGTTAAATTTATATTGGATTCTGGTGCTACAGACCATCTCGTAAATTACGAGAAACTTTTTGTGGATTACATTGACCTGGAGTCTCCTATAAAAATTGCTGTTGCCAAGCATGGCGAATTTATTTTTGCAACGAAGCGCGGAATTGTTTGACTGAACAAAGGAAACCAAATCATGCTTGAGGATGTGCTTAATTGCCAAGAATGAATCTGTGGTTGCTAAAAATTCAGGTATGTTCAATACACCAATTCTTGAATTTAAAGCCTATATATCAAATGTGAAAAAGAATAATAATGAATATCGGTTATGGCATGAGAGATTAGGTCACATTAGTAAATGGAAATTGCTGGAAATTAAAAGAAATAATTTATTTAGTGACAATAATCTTCTAGACAACGTTAATTTAATTGATGAGATATATGAAGCATGTTTAAATGGCAACAAGCCAGATTGCGTTTTGAAAAACATAAAAATTAACAATATATAAGTAGACCCATATTTGTAATCCATTCTGATGTTTGCGGGCCAATAACACCTGTTTCAATTGACGACAAAAACTACTATGTTATTTATGTGGATCAATACACACATTATTGTGTAACGTATTTAATGAAACATAAATAAGATGTTTTTACAATGTTTAAGGATTTTGTAGCGAAAAGTGAGGCGCATTTCAACCTTCAAATTGGAAATCTCTATATAAAAAATGGTAGGGAATATCTATCCAGTGACATGCGTGAATATTGTGTACAGAAAGGGATAAGTTACCATTTGACTGTACCATATATACCGCAATTAAACGGAGTATCAGAAAGGATAGTCAACTACGAACCAAATGGTTTTAAACTAAGGAATATAAATAATGAAAAATTTATTGTTGCAAGAGACGTAATCGTAGATGAAACAAATATGATTAATTCTAGAGCTGTGAATAAAACGGAGTTCCTGAATGAGAGTTAGAAGATTAATAATACAAACTTCCTGAATGAGAGTAAGGAAAGTGATATATTAAATATCCTGAATGAGCGTAAGGAGATTATTAATACAATATTCCTGAATGAGAGTAAGGAAAGTTATGTAATAAATATTCCGAATTAATTATATTTTAAATGCTCATACAATCTTCAGTGATATTCCAAGTTCGTTCGAAGAAATGCAAAGTAGGAGTCACAAATCTTTATGGGAGGCTGCTATTAAAAGTGAATTGGATGCCCATCAGTTTAACAATACCTGGTCGACAGTTAGGAAGCCTGAGAATATAAATATTGTTGACAGCAAATGAGTTTTTACGTTAAAATCTGACGAATTTGAAAATCCAAAAAGATAAGCTAGGTTAGTGGCGCGTGGGTTCACGCAGAAATATCTCATTGATTATGAAAAAACATTTGCTCCTGTGGCTAGAATAGCAAGTTTTCGTTTCTTATTATCCATTTTAATCCAATATGATTTAAAAGTACACCACATGGATGTAAAAAGTTCATTTCTTAATGGAAAACTAAAAGAAGAAATATATATGAGAGTGCCTCAAGGTGTGTTATGCAGTGCTAATAGTGTATGTAAATTGAATAAAGCAATTTACAGTCTCAAACAAGCAGCAAGATGCTGGTTTGAGGTATTTGAGCAAGCACTAAAAGAGTGTGGATTTGTAAATTCTCCAGTTGACCGATGTATTTATGTTCTGGATAAGGGGGATGTAAAAAGGAACACACATTTACTTCTTTATGTAGATGATTTGGTTATTGCCACAGTGACATAGAAAAGATGAAATGTTTCAAATAATGAACAAGTTCAAAATGACTGATTTGGAAGAAATTCGATATTTTATTGGAATAAGAATAGAAATTGGTAATGGAAAAATACTTTTAAGCCAATCTGCTTACATTAAAAAGATTTTGAATAAGTTCAAAATGAGTGATTGCAAATCAGTCAGTACTCCCCTAGCCACCAAGCTTTATTATGAATTATTAAATTCAGATGAATGGTATGATGCGACTTGTCGTAACTTAGTTGCTTGTCTTATGTATGTAATGTTATGTACACGTCCAGACTTGGCCACTGCTGTTAATATTTTAAGTCGATATATGAATAAAAATAATGCAGAGTTAAGGATATGTTTGAAAAGGATTCTTAGATATCTAAAAGGGAAAGTAGATATAAAATTAGAATTTAAGAAAAATTTGAGTTTTGAAAATATATTTCTTGGATACGCAGACTCTGACTGGGGAGGAAATGAAATTGACAGGAAGAGTACAGCGGGGTTTCTATTCAAAATTTTTAACCAAAATCTTATATGCTGGAATACAAAAAGGCAAAATTCAGTGGCTGCTTCATCGACCGAGGCCGAATACGTGGCCTTGTTCGAAGCTGTAAGAGAAGCCTTGTGGTTGAAATCCCTATTAGAAAGTGTTTATATCCAATTTGAAAGACCTATAAAGTTATATGAATATAATCAGGGATGTATTAGTATAGCTAATAATCCCTCATGCCATAAAAGATCAAAACATATTGATATCAAATATCATTTTACAAGAGAGCAAATAGAAAATAATGTTATTTGTATCGAGTATGTTTCCACAGAGAACCAACTTGCTGACATTCTAACGAAACCGTTGGCTCCTCCACGCTTTATGGATTTACGTTGAAAAATGGGACTGGATGGAGAAACCAAACTACACGAATAATTTGTTTCATTTTGTAAAATTTTTTCTATAACTATAGTCCAGTCAATCTAGACATTGAAATAACATTAATTCGGACAGAGCTGAAATTTGGTGGAGGCCTTTGGTTAACCCCAAGGAACAAATTGTGAAAAGTCCCCATCGATCCCAGGTGTGCTAATTGAGTTATTCAAGGTCACAGGTGAAAATTTTGGGTTTTTTTTACTTTTTTGGGTTTTTTCTCAAAAACGGTACGGTTTATTAATATACCACGTCCAAGTTGTTGGTCCTGTGGCAAGCTAAGAGTGGTATTTTGATGTGAATTTGTTGACAATAAATAGATTGAATATGTGAATACAAACATATTATTACACTTGGCCCTCGCTTAACACGGGGGTTACGTTCCGTGTAAGAACGAGGTTTTTAGCGTGTTAAAGGGGGAATGGGTGCAAATTGCAACCGTGTAAGACCGAGTTAGTGCTAAAAGAGTTCGTGTTAAGCGAGGGCCAAGTGTACAAAGCATTATTTTCATCGAAAATTTTTCGAGAGTTCAAAAGTCGGTTAAAAGGCCGATAATTTCAGAAAGTTTGTGTTTGTCGAGCTCTTGCAGACAAATTAATTATCGAATCCACCAGATCAGTTAAGCAGTGTTGCAGATTGATTTGTAAGAAGAAAAAATTGGTATCATGCACAAAAATCGGCCGGCTACAACTCGAGATATACAAAAAACTTGTAAAGGCCATACACTGTGTGTATACGTGGCGTATGTGTGCATATTATGTATAACGTGATTCTTACATGCGCGATATCTGAAAAATGGTGGGTCCTACAGAAAAAATCATTAGGATCATTTTTATAGATCAAGATTTCAAGATCTACAACTTTGTCCTTATAAATTTTTCGATCAACCGTACCGTTTTTGAGAAAACCCCAAAAAAGCCCCAAAATTTTCACCTGTGACCTTGAATAACTCAATTAGCCCACCTGGGATCGATGGGGACTTTTCACAATTTGTTCCTTGGGGTTAACCAAAGGCCTCCACCAAATTTCAGCTCTGTCCGAATTAATGTTATTTAAAGCCATTTTTATGTCTAGATTGACTGGACTACTATAACTATTTAGTTCTTAAGAGTGATCTGATTGGGTTTTTTAAGGTTTTCCCAATCCTAGCAGCAAATGCTGGAAGACTGTATTGTATGTTTCTAGTAGAAAAGAAAAGAAGATAAGCAAGCACAAGCCACATAGATTAAGTTGAATATGTAATTTTAATTTTAATTTTGATTTCATTTATAATGCAATTTTTGAGGGGGCGTATTGAATATGCACTAGAATATCCCCATTATAATTTAGAATATACCAAAAAAAGCATTATAACATTATCGATATCTGGTTACACTAAAGTGTAAGCCACGCGGATAATCCTCTCTCTTACTTTCGTGATCTCTAAATCTGTGGTTGGTTGTGCTGTGCTAAATAAAGAATAATATAATTAAAACTAAATAAAATCGATTGAACTTATTTAAACGCAGAATCCCAACAGCACCAATGAGAAGATCTATTCGCTGAGATCTATAGACTTCAGGATCAGCCAACTGAATATTCAAGGGAATTTTCCAACCATCGGGGTTAGCGGCCAAACTGGGTTGATTACACAGGCCGACAAAATTTCGACAACTTAATGTTGACTAAATGATGGTAGCCGATTCTTATAGGATTTTCGCCATAGAATCCGATTCTGACCTTGAAAATATCTGATTGGCTCTAGTTTTCGAGCAACATGAGGTTAAAGGTGCCAAAAACTGCTTTTTTTACACTTTTTGAACAGCTATAAATGGAAAAAGCGATGAAAGAAAATGGCCTATATAGGATTAAAAGAAAGCTTAGACATTACTCTTTAATATCCAATATCAAAAAAGTGGATACATGATAATTTAAGCGACTGGGAACAGTTTATGTGTAGGGGAGATTGGGGTAATGTGAATATGCTGTATCAAATCAAAGGCAAAATATTTCCGAATTTGTAAAAAAGTATATCTTGAATACTTCCACTTTTTTGATATTGGATATTAAAGAGTAATGTCTAAGCTTTCTTTTAATCCTATATAGGCCATTTTCTTTCATCGCTTTTTCCATTTATAGCTGTTCAAAAAGTGTAAAAAAAACAGTTTTTGGCACCTTTAACCTAATGTTGCTCGAAAACTAGAGCCAATCAGATATTTTCAATGTCAGAATCGGATTCTACGGCGAAAATCCTACAAGAATCGGCTACCATCATTTAGTCAACAAAATTTTGTCGGCCTGTGTTATCAGTAATCGCTGGAGCAACAAGAGCAGATAGGCATGCGAAGTAATCGGAGGTATTTGACTTTAACTTAATGCAAACGGAAAATCCTTCCGAGTTAAACCGAGCATCTCCAAGACCAGCATCTGATACCGTTGACTTCGTTTTATGCAATTGCAACTGATGAGCGAGTCGAGAAGTCACAATGTCTAGCAGCACACGGCATGGGATCCAAGCACCTGATCAACTTTGAACGATTTTGCAGTTGCAAGAAAGACAATGTGAGAATCCACATTCTGAGCCAAGAGGTAGAAGGACTTGAAGTAGTTGTAATTGGCTTTACTTTTTTCTGCAGCGGGAGCTCGCAGAACCTGGGTCGAGGACTGAGTGCCAAGATGCAAAAGGGTGTGATGCTTGGACCTGCAAGTTCGACAGCAGCTTGACTTACAATTGCGCATTTGATGCCCCTTCTTTAAGCAATTAAGACAGAGCGCTTATTCCTTTACCTTTTGAATACGCTCTTGTACTGACAGATTCGCGAATTGACCACAGCTACAAATTGAATGGCTACTGCTTTCACACACAACTCATCCCTTTCCCAAAGCGTTAGTGGCAATTAAAATGCTTCTGTTGCGACTTCTTCCTGATTGTGAACTATTTGAGTACAATGCTGCAGTGTGCTCCACATTTTCCAGATTTTAACAACGCTTGGACGAAAATGTAGTTAAATGATTAATCGAAGGAATTTCATCAATAGCCGCAGATTCTTCCCAATTAGAATGAGTTTTGTTATCTAATTTTTTGAGTAAAACATGAACAAGAATGCAGTTTGATATTTGCTCAACCGAACCCATTGACTGAAGAGCACGTAGATTAGCATTTATTTTGTCAGACATGTCTCTCAGCTTCGTTGCGGACTGCACGTCCATTTTAGGGAGACCTAAAATTGCCATTATATGCGATTGGAAAATTAGACGCTTATTATTGAAACGGTTATTTAACAAATCCAAGGCTACAGCATAGTTGTCATCACAAATTTCCAATGAACGCACTGTATCCAAGGCGGAACCCTTCAGGCAGGACTTTAAATGCTGCAGCTTCTCAATGTTAGTAAGCTCAACGTCATTGTCGATGATAGCCTTGAACATGGACTGAAAGTCAGCAAATTCAGTATAGCCACCAGAAAATTCAGGCAATCTCAATTCAGGCAAATGAGATCTTTTAACCGACACAGAATGGAAATCCATAGATGGCTCTGGTCTAAGCGTGGAACTTCGAATTTCTGGACGTTTACGCTTACCCAATTCTCGACTTAGCATGATTTGTATTGATATGATGAGCTCTTCATAATCGTCGCGAACCTCGCTGCCGATTTCATTAAAATACAGCTCCTCAAGACTGTCATTGACCTGGGTAAATGCAGCCTCATTCTTCTCTAAGAGCTTAAGGGTACCCCCCCCATTCTCGGTTTCAAAAAATCGATTTTTTTTTTATTGTCTTATTCGAATCTTCATCTCTTCAGAAATATCCCCTGAAAGTTTCAAGTCGATATTCGAAAAATTCTTTAAGTTACAGCCATTCTACAGTAGACGCGTCAGGTGGAGCCAAGAGCACGCACAAAACTTTAAACGCATTTTTCTCGAAACAGTGTTTTTATGATTGGCGGGCATTCTAACTCAAAAACTATTCAACCGATCAATCTGAAATTTTGATATGTTGTTTTGTACATCAGTAGCTATAACTTAAACCATTATTAAAACGATCGATAAATATTTACATTAATTTTCAGCTTAATTTTTAACTAAAAACGTTGAATTCACGAGAAAATACATTCAAAGGTCCGCCATTTTGTTAATTTTTGCCCGAAATAAAAAAAAAAGGTCTATTCTATAGTCAAACATGTACTTTATCTAATCCTTTTTAATTTTTTGATTTCAGAGATTCCAGTCACTTGCAATCGTGCCCGCCGTCAAAAAAGAGCACTTTTTGTTGATGAAAAAAATGTTGATAAAATGTTTAAAAAAAAATTATGTAAAACTGTTTTCTCGTTCTTTAAGTTTCGAAATACATATGTGTGGGAGGTATTTTGCCCAGGAAGAAGCAAGATACAATAAGATGACGCCCTAGACAACGAAAACGATAAAGATGAAATGACGAGAAGATGAAGCAGACTAGAACCACAAAAGACGCGTTCCACAGCAAGACGAGCTGGTGGAAACACAAACGACGACCAACACGACGAAAGACGCGATCCACAGAAGGATGAGCTGAAGGAATCGAAGATGAAGCAGACTAGAATCAGGACGATGAAAAAGATGACGAGAAGAGAGAGTTGAAGAACGACGCCCGACTGAGCAAGACGTGCTCAATCAAACGACGCGACGAAGTTTAAAATTCTAACCCGAAGAACATTTGAAAACTAAACTATTTTATATTTTATATTCAATAAACTTACCCTTAATCTATCACTTTAAATAAAACCCCACATTTGGGAGCTCGCCGGGAAGTGTCCGAGAAAGTGATAAACTGTACGACGCAAAGAGGAAAAGAAACGTGAAAAATTTGACTAACGACGACGCCGTGAAAACTTCATTGTTTTCTCCTGACTATGGCGTGCCTTAACGATTTAATTTCCAACAATATAAAGACGGCATCGAAGGAAAGCATTTGTGCATTGCATAAGTTTGTGTTCGAGCAAGAAGGAAACCGCAGTAATCGCAAACGTTTGCGTGAATTCCCTGGTTTTCAATACGACGAGGATGACGCAATTTTCAAGGCCAAATGTGTATACATACATGCAAAACTGAACAAGAAAGATCTGATTTCCATTTGCATTAGCTATGACGTAGACAACACGCAGCTGCACATATTTCGCAATTTACGCTTTGGACAACTTCTCGCCAGCAACGAAGTAGAAGATCTGGAGAGCGAAATCGAATCTGAGCAAGAGAACGTGGACGACGAAGACGACGAAATCGAGAGCGTGATTGCGACACACTCCCAATCAAATCGAGCGAGTGAAATAGGAGGAGAGCAAAAGAAAAACTCAAAAGAAAGAAGACAAACCGACGAGATGCCGCGATTTGCTTTAAGTTTTCGCGATATTGAGGAATCAATTAAACAATTCGATGGCAGTGATGAAATTCCAGTTGAGGTGTGGATAAGTGACTTTGAAGACCAAGCTGTACTTATGGGTTGGAACGAATTACAAAAGCTAATATTCGCCAAAAAATCATTAAAAGGTGTCGCGAAACTATTTGTGTTGAGCGAAAAAGGGCTGAATACATGGGCAAAAATGAGAGAGTCTTTGCTGTGTGAGTTCAAGTCGCGAGTAAGCAGCAAACAAATACATATGCAGCTCGGAGAGAGCAAACGACAGGCGAATGAAAATGTACAAGAATATTTTTACCGAATGAAAGATATTGCATCGCGAGGAAATATTGAAGAAGACGCACTCATTCAATATGTGATAGACGGTATTGATGAACTTGCAGTAAATAAATCAATTCTTTATGGTGCTAAAAACGTGACCGAGTTTAAAAATAAATTGAAAGACTACCAAACAATTAGTGCCAAAGCGAAGTTAGTGGAAGGAAATGTGAAAGAGAAAAGAATTCAAGCAGTGCAAAGTGGTGCAAAATGTGGCAGAAAAGAAATTGTTTGCTACAATTGTGGCGAAAAGGGACACCTGTCTAGTAGCTGCAACAACAAAGAGAAAGGCAGAAAGTGTTTTAAATGTAACAAATTCGGACACATTTCAAAGAACTGTCCACAAGGTGACAAAACAATCGAAGAAAACAAACCAAACACGCGAGCTTTAAATGAGCATAATAACATAACAAGCAAAGCTGTTAAAATTAAAAATCAAAGTTGTGTTGCCCTGTTCGATACAGGCAGCAAGTTTAACATTTTTTTTTTTTTTTTTTTTTTTATTTGTACGTTTTATTTATTTATTGAATCTTCTCTAGAAGAGACTTACAATAAGTGTTCAAATCTTAACCTATACTATATTATAATTATTAATTGGTTAATGGCCCTAAGTTGGGCAGGAGTGGACGGTCGTTGCGCTGTAACCGGGAGTGGTTACTGAGCCGCCTGAGCTGCCTGGCTAGTTGGTTTGGGTGTAGTGACAGTCTAGCTTCGTACTTTGAAACTTTACTATCAATTTCTTCTTTAACAGGTTTAATATCCAGGTCCCTATGGATATTTGCGTTGCGAACATACCAGGGGGCCCCAGTTATTGTTCGCAGTATCTTCGATTGTACTCGTTGGATGATTTCTATGTTGCTACTGCTTGCGTTTCCCCAGAGTTCGGACCCGTACATCCAGGTTGGCTTTAAACAGGAGTTGTAAATAAGTACCTTGTGTTCCAGTGGCAGGGGTGAGCGGGAATTGATGAGCCAGTGGAAACTGTTGGCCTTGAGTTTTAGGGAGATCTTCTTTGCTTCAATGTGCTTTCTCCAGGTAAGCCGCCTGTCTAAGTGGATGCCCAGGTATGTGACTTCGTCGACTCGGGGGATTTCTTTGTTGTTTAGGGTCAGTGGTGGGCAGGTTGCCCGATTAAGTGTAAACGTAATATGTTTGCATTTTTGTTCGTTGACTTTTATGCGCCAATCTGCTAGCCATTTTTCTACGGCCCCCAGGTGGTTTTTTAAATACGCTGTTGCGGTTTTTGGACATTTTGAACGACTGGTTATAGCTGTGTCATCAGCAAAGGTGGATAGAGTTGTCTGGCTGCTTGTGGGAATGTCGGCCGTGTATAGGACATACAAGATCGGTCCGAGCACACTTCCTTGGGGTACTCCAGCTTCGATTTTGTGGTTGGCGGAGAAGAAATTTTTGCATCTGACAGTAAATACTCTGTCTTTAAGGTAAGATTCAAGTAATTTGTGGGTGTTTTGTGGTAGGACAGTCTTGATTTTATGAACCAGACCGTCAATCCAAACGCGATCGAAGGCTTGAGAAACGTCTAGGAATAGAGCACTGCAGTATTCCCTGCATTCAAACGCTGTGCGTATTTCAGCTGTTATGCGATTTACCTGTTCGGTAGTTCCGTGCTTTTCCCTGAAGCCGAACTGATGCAGGGGGATCGCTCTGTCGTTTTGGAGGTGTGTTCTGAGGTGGCACAAAAGCAGCTTTTCAAATAGCTTTGATAGGCAGGGAAGGAGGCTAATGGGCCTGTATGACGAAGGTTGGGATTTGTCTTTGCCTGGTTTTGGTATCATTGTAATAACAGACTTTTTCCATTGTGTGGGAAAATAGCCCCATTTAAGAATTGAGTTGAATATGGTGGTTATGCTTTTGACTGCGCATAGAGGCAATTCAATTATCATTTTAGGCGAAATTAAATCATGGCCAGGGGCTTTTTTTGGATTCATCTGTTCTGCGATGGCTTTTATGATTGTGCTTGTTTCAAGGGTTATTGTGGGGGAAGGCTCCGCTGATGAGATGCTTGGTAAAGTGAATTGGTTTGTCGGCGGATGAGGTTGGAAGACATTTTTTAAGTAAGAGGCGAATATGTTGGCTTTTTCCTCGTCACTACGGGCCCACCCACCTGTTGGTGATCGAATTGGAAAATCGGGTTCTATTGGTGGTTGAATGTTTGGGTGCGCTCTCCAGAGTGGAAATTTGTTGCTGGTGGGCGAAAGTTGCGCTATATAGGCACGTTGAGTCTGATTCTTTTCAGTTAATAAAGCTTTAGACAACTTCCGACAAGCTTCATTAAACCTTTGTTTAGTGGCTGGGGAGCGGTGTGCCTGCCAGTCTCGGCGAAGTCGCCGCTTTTCTTGAAGAAGTAACTGAATCTGTGTATTTGTACGTGTAGTTTTTGGGGGGATGGGCCTGAAAGTTCGGGTGTAGAGTGTTTGGCAGCAGAGGACATAACATCCGTTATATGTTTAAGTGAGTCTTCAATATCAGCTTCACAGGAGATTTTAGGTTCGATTTCAAAGTGTGAGCTTATATATTTTTTATACTTTAGCCAGTTTGTTTTATTGGATGTCAGAAATTGGGGTCGTTCTACAAACTGTGGATGTTCAGATAGACAGAGTAAAACAGGCGAGTGGTCAGATGTCAGTTCCGCCAGGGTTTCAACATGTATCAGCCTGGACGGCACTCTCCTAGTTACAGCAAAATCGATAATGTCTGGTTTTTTGTTCGGATCGGCTGGCCAGTATGTGGGAGTGCCTGGTGAAACAAAATCTAGCTTATTACCGGGTTTGATAATAGCGTTGTATAATTGGCGTCCTTTGGGGTTAATAAGACGAGAGCCCCAGTAGTGGTGTTTCGCATTATAGTCACCGGCAGCTATAAAACAGTTGCCCAATGAGTTATAAAAGCCTAAAAATTCATTTTCTGAAATATTAAATCGTGGGGGACAATACACAGCCGATAGGGTGACTGGACCGCTGGTTATGCTGATTCGTAGGGATGTGGCCTGCATGTGGTTGTAAGCAAACGCCTCCAGAGGATGATGCCTAATGCGCTGTTTGATAAGGATTCCAGTGCCTCCGTGAGCTTTGCCGTCTGGGTGGTTGGTTGCATAGAAGATGTAGCCAGTGAGATGGAAATTGTTTTTATTGGTTAGGTGCGTTTCTGAGAGGAGCATGATATCGATGTCCTGGGTGTTTAAGAACTGTAGAAGTTCAAGTCTGTGCTGCGAAGCACCGTTAGCGTTCCAAAAGCATATTCTTAAGGGATCCATTTAAATTGACTTTTGTTTGATTAGAAGTTCCATAAGGATGTTCTGGTTTCGCACTAGTTCCTGGAGGGTACCTTGCATTGAGAGCATGATGTTCGTGAGTGTAGCTAAAGTAGCTTCGATGCTGTTTTGTATTTGTGGAGTGTAAGTCTGGTTTTGTTGGTTATTAGGTTGAGTTGGTCTTTGAGCGTTTTGCTCTGGAAGCGGGGTATATTTTGGTTTTGGTATGGGCGGGAGGGGCGGTAATGCTTCGGGCTGAGCGGTTCTTGTAGGCGACATTCCAGGGTATCGAAGTGCAGCCGCGAAAGTAACTCCAGGAGTGGTTTGCGAAGGAATGTAAAAATTTGGCTGAGCAACCTGTTGGGCGGAGGTTGGTTGTTGGCGCCTTTGGTTGAGCCGACTCTTGATCTCTTTATAGACGGGGCAGCCCCTGTAATTAGCAGTGTGGTTTCCACCACAGTTGCTACATTTTCTCAGTGCTGGGTCTTCTTTGTTACCCGTGCAAGCTTCTATACAGTGCAGGTCGCCACAGGCAACACAGACTGATCGCAAAGTGCAATAACTTTTTGTGTGCCCAAACTCTTGGCAGTTTGTACACTGTACCGGGCCGTTTCGTTTATGCGGCTCCTCTACGGTTATTCTTCGATGGAGTAGGTATTGCAGTTTGTATATGGGGTGCACTGCGTTTTTCTTCAGAGTAGTCGCGTCTGGTTTGAGTTCAATCTTGAAGAGTGGCTGAGGAATTTTCGCCCTATTGGTTATGTTCATAACGTTTTTAACGTCAAAACCATTTTCTTTAAGTCCTTCAGCTATATCAGCTGTCGGGACGGTTGACTCGATACCCTTTATTACAACTTGAAGTCCTTTGCTACTTTTAAGTTGGTAGGTGTAATAATTGACACGCTCACTGTCCAGGAAGTTGGTCACTGAGCGGTAGTTGGCTTCATTGGTAATCTGGAGCTTGGTTTCAGATATATTTCCTCTTTTTAAAATAGTAACATAAAAGTTGTTTTGCCCAATTTTTTGCTTAAGTTTATTAATTAGATCTGAACAATTTTGATCTCTAATGTACATAGGTGGTGGCTTTACAATTTTAATGGCTTGGGGTGGTTGGCCCTCATCTTTTTCGAGCTCGCCAAGTATGGCAAATTTGTTTTCAGAAGTTGCCTTAGTGGTGTAGTTTGAAGTTTTCGTAAGTTTAGGCAAGTTTGCTTCTCTAGCTTTTTGCGGACTAAGTTTTCTTTTTATTTGTACATACCGATCGATCCCAGTCTGTACGAGCGTAGATTGTGAGAGCTCTGCAGCAGAAGCGAGTGTTGCTCGCGATGCCAAAATCGGCCACACGTTGGTCGATGTTGAAGTTGTTGTTGTTGTAGTCGATACGACAGTTGTTATTGAGGGCACCGTATTCGTGGGTGCACAAGCTGACGTAGTCGGTGCGTCTATAGGTGGAAGGGGGGAAGGGCATTGCGAACTCCATGACTGCGTTGGAGCAGCGCAGCTTAGGTTGGCAAATACTGCTGGCGAAAGAGACCGAGCTCTCTCAGCAGCGGGCGGCGACATTGCACTTGTTGTTGCGTTATTTAGTGTCTCCGAAGAGACAATTGATAGGTATGCATTATTTTTCGAAGACGAAGACAGTTGAAGCGAAGACAGTCGACGCGCGTCTTGCTGTTGTTGCTGTTGTACACGACTTTGACTCACCGGCTTGCTGTTGGCACTTTTCATTAACGTACCCGCAGGCATTGTTATTTAGTTTAATTTATTTAAATCTTTGTATTTGGTATTAGATTTGTTAGGGAAGAGAGCCCTTGTTGTTTGGCATTGCTGCCAGCGTCTTTTCGCTATTTATTGGTATATTTTTATTTTTAAATAAGTTAGTTTTCCCGTTCACTCGGCGGAGCGATCGGAAACACGTCTACCTCGGGTGAATGAGTTTAACATTTTGCGTGAAGACATTTACGAGCAGTTAGCTTTGCCAAAGTTGAAGCAGTGCAGTGTGTTTCTTATTGGATTCGCAAAAGATCGCAGTGCCAATAAGATTAAACCAATTGGACAGTGCAAACAGGCAGTGTGGATTGACAACAGTGACTACGAGTTAAATTTCTTTATAGTTTCTGTCGATTGTATGGACACACGAATGATAATTGGTGAGGAACTGTGCCTGCAAGCTGAAATTTTGTTTAGTCCGAGTGGTTTGCGTGTGCGAAAATTACATAACCTTGGCAATGATGAACGCGAATCTAATTTGATGAAAATCGAAGCAGAAATTGACCATGAAGAGCTGGATATAAACAAAGCAGCAAGCGAGTGTGCTAAACATGAAGTGCGTGAATTAATAACGAAGTATAATCCTAAAAAATCGAAGTCAACAAACATTGAAATGAAAATTATCCTGAACGACGATTCGCCAATTTTTTCGCGTCCTCGCAGATTCGCTTTTGCTGAAACAAACATAATCGAAGAACAGATCGAGCAGTGGCTATCAAACGGTATAATCGAAGAGTCGGACTCAGAATTTACAAGCCCGGTAGTGCTTGCGAAGAAAAACGACGGTTCACAACGACTTTGTGTGGATTTCAGGCGTGTCAACAAGGTAATAGTAAAAGACCATTTTCCGTTGCCCCTGATTGACGACCAACTTGATCGCTTGCAAGAAGCTATGGTGTTCAACACGATCGACTTGAGGAATGGTTTTTTCCATGTGCCAGTAGCCGAATCCAGCAGGAAGTACACCTCATTCGTGACCCAAAGCGGGCAGTACCAATTCTTAAAGGTACCCTTTGGCTTGTCAAACTCACCTGGAGTGTTTCAGAGACACATAAATGCAATTTTCCGAACTCTAACCCGCAGAGGAATTGCGCTTCCCTATGTAGACGATATAATTATTCCAGCAAAGGACGAAAAGGAGTCTTTGTCAAATCTGAAAGAAGTTATAGGAACTTGCAGCGAATATGGACTAGAGCTCAACCTGAAGAAATGTCATTTCCTACAGACTCGTATTCAGTTTTTAGGTCACATCATCGAGAATAAAACAATTTCTCCGACGCCTCAGAAGATCGACGCCGTTTCGAAATTTAAGACTCCGCAAAACCTCAAGCAGTTAGAGAGTTTTCTTGGTCTCACCGGATATTTTAGAAAGTTTATCCATAACTACGCTCTTATTTCGAAACCCCTAACTGATCTTACAAAAAATAAAGCTAATTTCGTAATTGGTCCCGAAGAAGAAAATGCGATCGAATCCTTGAAGAACTATTTGACTTCTACTCCTGTTCTAGCTATTTACAACCCGAAGTACGACACTGAGGTACATACTGATGCCTCTATAGATGGCTTTGGCGCCGTGCTGTTGCAGAAATCACCGGATGACGGCCAATTCCACCCTGTCTACTTTATGAGTAGAAAAACGACGGATGCTCAGCGTAAATATTCAAGCTACGAGTTAGAGGTGCTTGCGATTATCGAAGCCATAACCAAGTTCAGAGTTTATCTACTTGGCATTCCATTTAAGATAATCACTGATTGTAATGCATTCACCAAGACGCTAGACAAGCAAAGCCTGTGCACTAGAGTTGCACGTTGGGTTCTGTTGCTACAAGAGTACGACTACAAAGTGGAGCACCGTTCAGGATCACGTATGAAGCACGTAGATGCCCTTTCTAGGTACCCTATAATGACAATTGTTGACGACTCCATTGCCCTTAGCTTAAAGCAAGCACAAGAAAAGGATGAGCACCTAAAGGCGATCTGCAAACTCTTAGAAGACTCCAACGCACCCTATGATGACTATTTTCTGAAGAGTGGTGTCCTGTACAAAATAGTCAAGGACTTAGAACTAATTGTGGTTCCCAGAGACATGCAGAGACAGATCATTGGCAGGGCACATGACCGTGGATATTTTGCGATTAAAAAGACAAAGGAACTGATTTGCAACGAGTATTTTATTGAAAACATCGACGAAAAAATACAAAAGTACATCGACTGCTGCATTCCATGCATTCTAAGCAACCGCAAACGTGGCAAGCAAGAGGGCTGGCTACATCCATTGCACAAAGAAGATTTCCCGTTGCACACCTATCACATTGACCACTTAGGCCCATTAGACTCCACAAGCAAGAACTACAAGCACATACTCGCCGTTATAGATTCTTTTACGAAGTTCTGCTGGCTTTACCCTACAAAATCGACAACTGCCAGCGAAGTCATAGCAAAACTTAAAGGACAATCTTATGTGTTTGGCAACCCAGCTTGTGTCATATCCGACCGAGGTTCAGCTTTTACCTCTCAGGACTTTCTACAATATTGCGAAGACGAAAACATAAAGGTGGTTAAATCAACGACAGGTCTGCCACGTGTAAACGGACAAGTGGAAAGACTGAATGCCATAATTATATCAGTACTCTCAAAACTTAGTTTTGATGATCCCACGAAATGGTACAGACACGTTGATAGAGTTCAGCAAGCCATTCTCGAGAAGCATCGACGCCACTCCTTTTGAGCTTCTTATCGGCGTTAAAATGAGAAACAAAGACGACCAGCAGCTTCGTGAGCTTATCAACAACGAGTCCATAGCGCTCTTTAAGGACACGCGCAACGACCTTCGACTTAAGGCCAAAACACAAATTCTGAAACTTCAAGCCGAAAACAAGAAGACGTACAACTTGCGACGCAAACCAGCAAAGGTGTATAAAGTTGGCGATATAGTTGCCATAAAACGTACACAGTTCGGCGGTGGTCTCAAATTGAAACCGAAATATTTGGGTCCTTACAAAATCACAAAAGTAAAGCCTAATAACGCCTACGATGTCCAAAAAGTCGGAAACTCCGACGGACCAAAGATTTCATCAACCTGTGCTGAATATCTGAAGCCTTGGCCCACCCACGAAGATGACGACGAAACATTCGAGGCGAATGTTTAATCAGAATGGCCGAATGTGGGAGGTATTTTGCCCAGGAAGAAGCAAGATACAATAAGATGACGCCCTAGACAACGAAAACGATAAAGATGAAATGACGAGAAGATGAAGCAGACTAGAACCACAAAAGACGCGTTCCACAGCAAGACGAGCTGGTGGAAACACAAACGACGACCAACACGACGAAAGACGCGATCCACAGAAGGATGAGCTTAAAGGAATCGAAGATGAAGCAGACTAGAATCAAGACGATGAAAAAGATGACGAGAAGAGAGAGTTGAAGAACGACGCCCGACTGAGCAAGACGTGCTCAATCAAACGACGCGACGAAGTTTAAAATTCCAACCCGAAGAACATTTGAAAACTAAACTATTTTATATTTTATATTCAATAAACTTACCCTTAATCTATCACTTTAAATAAAACCCCACATATGTGAGAAGACCTAAACCCTCGAAATTGATTTTTGTTCATTTGCCAGCCGATTAAATATCACAAAAATAATGAATCGAGAATGGGGGGGGTACCCTTAACACGAAGCTCTAATTCTTCTTCACTCATAGCCTGGAGCTGCTCCACAGTCAGGGCCTTCTCAGAGGCTTTAGCCTTAGGAAACATGAATTCAGGCTTTAATTTAAGATGCTTCACTCCCTGAACTGGAGCAGCTCAAGTTGTGTCATTTGGCATTTAAATCAATTTATTTTATTATTTTCATTTTTTGTCACTTGCAAAATAACACGAAGCTCTTATTCTTCTTCACTCATAGCCTGGAGCTGCTCCACGGGAACGAAGGCACAAAGAGGAAACGAAAATAATTTTTGCGATGCGCGAGGGCGGGTACGATAAGAGTTTTGAGCGGAGCTTATGTATGTGTTACCGCTTGCGCTTATGTATGTACATAGAACTTGCGAGTTATGTATATGCGCGATCAACTTTGAACGAACGAAAATAAATAAATTATTTGTTTGTTATCACGTCGGGGTCACCAAAATGTTGGGTCAGTGAGCTTTTTCACTAACGGTTACCTTTGGTGGTGCCCAAATAAAATAAAACCGCACAAAATATTCAATTAATTATGCACTAAGTTTATTCTAATTGGCGCCAAGGCCTTCTTTACAAAGTTAAATGTTTATGATTGTTTGGTTGGGCAGGCAGACCGATTTTTCTGTGCCTTTTAACTAGCTAAGGTATATGTTCACGCCAAGTAGACGCTCACTTTTGAGCGGCAGTGTCGAGCTGCAGTTTCTCCAGATCTTCCATTTCGCTCGCACTGCCAGGAGTATCCCCGCTCTCCCGCTGGTAACGGCTTCTCCGCTCCTCCCTCTCTCCACCTCTTCCACTTCGCTCTAAAGCAATTACGTTAAGCTAGCCTTAGTGAGTTCCAATTTACAAGTGTACCAATAAACTTACGCCGCCCGTCGCGCAACCCCAAGTTCTTTCAATATTCGTATTAATTTCCACGGGGGAATCTTGCCTCCACCAACTACATTTTCCCGGATTTCTACAATCTTGTGCCCTACGGAGATCAAGCCACCCCACTCCATTAGATCCATCGACCGGATAATTCGACCAGGAGCTCCGGTGCCTTTAAAACCGCACAAGATAAGTTCAAGTTTCAATATTGAGTGCCGGTCACAAAGTCAGTTTTTCGAACCCCTTTTCGTTAAACAGTCTTTGTGATTTGGTCATAATCCAAGTCCGATTATTTCCGACATACGACATTTAATTCGCACATATTTCAATTCCTCTTTGTGCGCTTCCATATTCTTCCAATTCCTTTTTATGCACTTAGAAAAGTTCTTAAATCAAGTGCTAAAATTCCAAAAAAGTTTGTGCATACCGTTTAAATAAACAAACACAAATTTATATTTTTCCAACACGGGTCACTGCAAGCTCAGGTATCATCTTAAGAAACTGAGACTAGTCGACACGGACGTCTGCAGATTTTGTGAAGAGGAGTAAGAGACATCTGAGCATGTCCTCTGCGAATGCCCTGCACTTTTCAACAGACGACTGCACCACCTTGGCAATACATGTGTGCCACCATTTAGAATTTGGAACGTAAGGCCCAACTAAGTGCTCAATTACATAAAGAGCCTAAACTTTTAGGGAACCATATATAGATCTCTATAGGTCGAGGAACATAATAGGCTTACAAAAAAAAAAAATATATATATTTTTCCAAATTCCAAAAGTGTGTGTTTAAATATTTGCCACAAGCCACAGTAAAATTTAAGGCCAATTTTTGTTCATGCATTGTGTTCCACCGCTTGCATTTATTTACACATAAAAAACTTCAAATACAGTCCACTTCGCTAATTTTCCGCAAACAAATATTTAAATCAGGGACGGTAAATAATGATTATCAATGTATTTTTCAAACAAAAAAATCATGTACTCGGAAAAGCCGTATAAACCATCGAACTATACCAATCGGCTACAATTTGTATGCTCTATTCATATCCGCAATGATTTTTTGCTTCTTGATTTTTATACATTTTAGGTACTCAATTTTAATAATTTCTCGTTGAGTTTTACTCAATCGCTCAAAAAATAATTATTATTTTTGTGAGCGAAAAAAATATCGATCAAAAAGTAATGATTATTTTTTGAGCGTTATTTTTTTCGCTCAAAATATCGCTCTAAGTGCGATATCTTCTTTCTTAAGGCAGGTTCTCACCTTGTGATTGGAAATTTTTTTTTTTATCTTTATCTTATAAATCGGAAGTATAACCCTTAAAGAGTATGTTCTTCAAATTTTATGTTTGAATTCCAAATACTTTGTAAGTTACAGAAGCTCAAAGTTGCCAGTTTACTCTACGCGCCCTACGTCGCACAGTGGGGTATTTTTAAAAAAAGTGGGACTTAATTCACACAGGCTAAATAGATTCTGCCTTATATTTTTCTTGTTTTGAGTTTATAAAATTAAACTAAAAAAAGTTATTTTAAGATAAGGCTTAGTGTAATTTTATTAAAAAAAATTGTTTTTCATAAAATTTTTGATGTTGAATTTTCTGACTTTTTTAATTTAAAATTCATATCTTAGGAACTAATGCAGATACATTTAAAATGTTTGTTATAGCTAAAACTTAAGGCTTTCAAATGAGTGCTCAAACGTGGTGCTGCAATCAAAGTGTGATTTTTCATAGATTTTCAAAGTTAAATTTTAAAAACTCAACAATTAAAAATTAATATTTTTTTTTTTGTTTTTTCAGTAATTTTATTTTATGTAACTAAGAATTAATTCACGTTTCATGTTTAACTTAACAAAAAAAAAAAAATAATTGTCTTTAGCCATTGAAACCGTTGACTCTCACCAAAAAAAACACGTTTTTCCGTCCAAGTTTACAACTTTGATCTCAAATATCTCGCTTAACGCACAAAATCGCACGATCAAACTTTTGTAAACATATTAAAGACACTTTAAAGTACAATTAAAAAAAAATGATCGCGTGCGGACGCGTGTGGGTCAACTATATGTCCATGCAAAGCAAAAAAATCCATACATTTTGTAGACTATTAATATATATTTTTTTTCAAATCCTAAAATTTTTTTTTTTTAAATTTAAAATTACCATAAAATTAAAAAAAGTTCAAAGTAACGGAATAAAAAAAACACACACACATTCATTGAAAAATGTTCAAGATATAGCGCCTACAAAATGCACCAAAACGGAAAAATATGTATCTTACGCATTAACTAAAAACTAATTCTGAACTTTGAACGTAGATTGTGAAGCCCAAAAAAATCACAAAATTATAATTTAAACATGGTTTGATAGAGAATTTGATCTATTTTGAATTGGTATGACTCACTTATTTGAAATCGAAAAAACACTTTTTGAATTAAGTCCCACTTTTTTGAAAAATACCCCACTGTGCGTCGCCTGGGAAACAAACGCGTTTATCTCAGAACCATGTTTTCGGACCTTACGGAAGTGATTGAAGGCGCTGGAATGAACCAATCGTCACCAATTTTTTTTCAAATATTTGTATGGGTTTTTTCTAACAAATGAACTAGAATCAGCCAAAAATATTGAAAATTTTTTTTTTTAAAACGAACAAGTGAAAAAAACATGCAAAAATCGAAATTTTATTTCAAAGCTTCATAACTCTTGTAATTTTTATTTTTTTTTTTATTCTAGTTCATTTTATAGATAATACAATTCACATTAAAAATGTGTTTCGATTTTGTGTTTCGGATCACGCGTTTTGACGGCATCACTTCCGGTAGCGGGACACCTTTTCAAAAAAAATTTCGACTTTGATGGACACCCCTTCCCCCACTTTTTTTATTTATTAAATTTAATACATTGTGTTGCAAATAAATGTGTTTTCTTATCCGTTTTAAATTTTAGGCATTGTACCTTTAACCGTTTTCTCAAAAAAGAATTGAGAACCTGCCTTTAAAAGGCCTAAAAGTACGCTTCACTCCAAATGTTCTATACAAAACACGCAAAGTTCTATACAAAACAACCAAATCAACATTTTGTTGCATACTTGTACATCCTGGTGTTAAAATATGATTAAGCAGCCAAAAAGTCTAAAAATTTAATAAAACAAAAAATTGTTCTTTAATATTTTGGGGTTGCAAAAGTAAATACGCAACAAAGTTGCGTAAACAAATTTTTTTCCGTTAAATTTTTTTATAAAAATTTTACGTAGTTAACACGGAAAGTTGGCATATTTAAAGGTCGATAAAAATGTAACCACTTAATATTTTTTTTAAACCATATTTTTTTTTAGTTGCGATCTAATGTTGTTGAGTTTGTGTTAAATTGGGTTGAATCTCTGCAGTAGTTTTTTTTTTATAAATAAAAAACTAAAAAATAGGAAATATTTTTAAACTTTGGCTCAGATAATCTGTATCTTAAAAAAATAGTACAAAATTTAAGTTTTGTTTTCCCAAAAATCTTTTAAGAACATATTGGCCAAATTTCAGCTTCCTAGCTACGCAGTGAAAGAAATGCCAGGTTTTTGGCCAAAATGTGAACTTTCTGGCCCACTGTGCATAGTGGACATCGCCCTCGGCCGCCAGTTTGCTGCCCGCCCAGCGGGAGCTTTCTTGTCGTCGAGGATGGCACGCCACATGCACACGGATTCAAAACACGAAAGAGGGAGATCAAAATGTGACCAGATTGTAGGTCTTTAAAAATACATTCCTCAGTGTTGTGTAAAGTGGTTTTTGAATGACGAATAGGCATATTCGAAACGACCCCTCAAAAATTACCTTTCATATCATTAAACAAAACTTAAAGATCATTTTCTTCAGTACTTAGTCTAATTTAGCTAGTGTGCATTCTTGGATATACATTGTGGTCCAGCATTTGCTGCAAGGATCCGGCGAAAACCCAGAAAAAAACACTGCCAGATTACTATTGTTAACTGACTTTAAGCAGAATTTCACTCAACAAAGTTTAATTAAATAAACTTAGTTTATGTTTAAATTGGATATTAAGTAAAACTAAAAAAAAACAAGAAAGAACGATATAGTCGGGTTTCCCGACTATACGATTTGCGATCATTGCCCTCTTTAAAAACAGCTAGCTAGCCCTCTTAAAAAAAGTGTAGCCTACTTTCGAGCGCAATAAAAATTTGCAACGCTCTTGTATACACAATTTATTGAAAATGGCCAGATTTTCAAAATTTTTAGATATTTATCAATACAAACAACATTCTAAGGGCCACTTTTCTCTAGCATTAAAAATGTGGACACCACAGAGTTTCGCGGTTGTGGGCGTAAAAAGGGGCATGGTCAGGTTTTGAAGCAAACTTGATCTGCGCCTTGCTTATAGAAGTCTGTGTGCAAATTTTGGTTGTTCTAGCTTTTATAGTTCCCGGACAGACAGACGGACGGACGGACAGACAGACATTTCAACGTTTACAGTATTTGCTTACTCTTCGAGTACCGCAAATAATTAATTCAGCATCTAGGGATAAATCAATACGCCATCGAGTGCAAGTCCAAGTTCGTCACGTAGCTTTAAAAATCTTGCGGCTGGCAACGTGCTCAAACGTGGTGCTGCAATCAAAGTGTGATTTTTCATAGATTTTCAAAGTTAAATTTTAAAAACTCAACAATTAAAAATTAATATTTTTTTTTTTTTTTTTTTCAGTAATTTTATTTTATTTAACTAAGAATTAATTCACGTTTCATGTTTAACTTAACAAAAAAAAAAAAAATAATTGTCTTTAGCCATTGAAACCGTTGACTCTCACCAAAAAAAAACACGTTTTTCCGTCCAAGTTTACAACTTTGATCTCAAATATCTCGCTTAACGCACAAAATCGCACGATCAAACTTTTGTAAACATATTAAAGACACTTTAAAGTACAATTAAAAAAAAAATGATCGCGTGCGGACGCGTGTGGGTCAACTATATGTCCATGTAAAGCAAAAAAATCCATACATTTTGTAGACTATTAATATATATTTTTTTTAAATCCTAAAATTTTTTTTTTTAAATTTAAAATTACCATAAAATTAAAAAAAGTTCAAAGTAACGGAATAAAAAAAACACACACATTCATTGAAAAATGTTCAAGATATAGCGCCTACAAAATGCACCAAAACGGAAAAATATGTATCTTACGCATTAACTAAAAACTAATTCTGAACTTTGAACGTAGATTGTGAAGCCCAAAAAAATCACAAAATTATAATTTAAACAGGGTTTGATAGAGAATTTTATCTATTTTGAATTGGTATGACTCACTTATTTGAAATCGAAAAAACACTTTTTGAATTAAGTCCCACTTTTTTGAAAAATACCCCACTGTGCGTCGCCTGGGAAACAAACGCGTTTATCTCAGAACCATGTTTTCGGACCTTACGGAAGTGATTGAAGGCGCTGGAATGAACCAATCGTCACCAATTTTTTTCAAATATTTGTATGGGTTTTTTCTAACAAATGAACTAGAATCAGCCAAAAATATTGAAAATTTTTTTTTTTAAAACGAACAAGTGAAAAAAACATGCAAAAATCGAAATTTTATTTCAAAGCTTCATAACTCTTGTAATTTTTATTTTTTTTTATTCTAGTTCATTTTATAGATAATACAATTCACATTAAAAATGTGTTTCGATTTTGTGTTTCGGATCACGCGTTTTGACGGCATCACTTCCGGTAGCGGGACACCTTTTCAAAAAAAATTTCGACTTTGATGGACACCCCTTCCCCCACTTTTTTTATTTATTAAATTTAATACATTGTGTTGCAAATAAATGTGTTTTCTTATCCGTTTTAAATTTTAGGCATTGTACCTTTAACCGTTTTCTCAAAAAAGAATTGAGAACCTGCCTTTAAAAGGCCTAAAAGTACGCTTCACTCCAAATGTTCTATACAAAACACGCAAAGTTCTATACAAAACAACCAAATCAACATTTTGTTGCATACTTGTACATCCTGGTGTTAAAATATGATTAAGCAGCCAAAAAGTCTAAAAATTTAATAAAACAAAAAATTGTTCTTTAATATTTTGGGGTTGCAAAAGTAAATACGCAACAAAGTTGCGTAAACAAATTTTTTCCGTTAAATTTTTTTATAAAAATTTTACGTAGTTAACACGGAAAGTTGGCATATTTAAAGGTCGATAAAAATGTAACCACTTAATATTTTTTTAAACCATATTTTTTTTTAGTTGCGATCTAATGTTGTTGAGTTTGTGTTAAATTGGGTTGAATCTCTGCAGTAGTTTTTTTTTATAAATAAAAAACTAAAAAATAGGAAATATTTTTAAACTTTGGCTCAGATAATCTGTATCTTAAAAAAATAGTACAAAATTTAAGTTTTGTTTTCCCAAAAATCTTTTAAGAACATATTGGCCAAATTTCAGCTTCCTAGCTACGCAGTGAAAGAAATGCCAGGTTTTTGGCCAAAATGTGAACTTTCTGGCCCACTGTGCATAGTGGACATCGCCCTCGGCCGCCAGTTTGCTGCCCGCCCAGCGATCCGTGTCCGCGGGAGCTTTCTTGTCGTCGAGGATGGCACGCCACATGCACACGGATTCAAAACACGAAAGAGGGAGATCAAAATGTGACCAGATTGTAGGTCTTTAAAAATACATTCCTCAGTGTTGTGTAAAGTTGTTTTTGAATGACGAATAGGCATATTCGAAACGACCCCTCAAAAATTACCTTTCATATCATTAAACAAAACTTAAAGATCATTTTCTTCAGTACTTAGTCTAATTTAGCTAGTGTGCATTCTTGGATATACATTGTGGTCCAGCATTTGCTGCAAGGATCCGGCGAAAACCCAGAAAAAAACACTGCCAGATTACTATTGTTAACTGACTTTAAGCAGAATTTCACTCAACAAAGTTTAATTAAATAAACTTAGTTTATGTTTAAATTGGATATTAAGTAAAACTAAAAAAAACAAGAAAGAACGATATAGTCGGGTTTCCCGACTATACGATTTGCGATCATTGCCCTCTTTAAAAACAGCTAGCTAGCCCTCTTAAAAAAAGTGTAGCCTACTTTCAAGCGCAATCAATTTTTAACGCCTTCTTCAAAAAAAGATTAGCCTACTTTCGAGCGCAATAAAAATTTGCAACGCTCTTGTATACACAATTTATTGAAAATGGCCAGATTTTCAAAATTTTTAGATATTTATCAATACAAACAACATTCTAAGGGCCACTTTTCTCTAGCATTAAAAATGTGGACACCACAGAGTTTCGCGGTTGTGGGCGTAAAAGGGGCATGGTCAGGTTTTGAAGCAAACTTGATCTGCGCCTTGCTTATAGAAGTCTGTGTGCAAATTTTGGTTGTTCTAGCTTTTATAGTTCCCGGACAGACAGACGGACGGACGGACAGACAGACATTTCAACGTTTACAGTATTTGCTTACTCTTCGAGTACCGCAAATAATTAATTCAGCATCTAGGGATAAATCAATACGCCATCGAGTGCAAGTCCAAGTTCGTCACGTAGCTTTAAAAATCTTGCGGCTGGCAACGGTTTTGTAAAAATGTCTGCGAGTTTATTATCTGTGGATATATACTCAATGTAAATATTTTTATTCTGTACTTGCTCTCTTGCAAAATGATATTTTATATCGATATGTTTGGTTTTTTATGACACGAGGAATTATTTGATATACTAATACAGCCTTAGTTGTCTTCATAAGTTTAAATGGGTCTTTATAATTTTATTTAAGAGAGATTTAAACCATAAAGCTTCTCTCAAGGCTCTGCTTTTTCTTTTCGTGTTTAAACAAATTAGGTTCAAGCCAAACATTATAAATAAGTAACCAGTTGCACTCTATATATCATCTATCTACGTTTCCCTCTAACACTTTTTCTAAAGTTGAGTTTTTCTTTAAAATTAATTTCAGGTCAATATTTCCTTTTAAATATCTAAGGACTCTTTTTACTAAATCTTCTTGTAATTTGGAGTTTTTTTTGCAAAGTAACAAACTGGTCACACCACTCACACCTAATCACACGAATATTGTACTAAACCGTGTAAAAAAGAGGCTTATTCGCAAATACATTAATAATTTCTAAGAACTAAACGTTCAGTCGTAGTGTCATTATTCGGAACGAAGTTAGGTTAGGCTAGGTTAGCGCGGCGGCTGACACACGGTCAGCCCACTTAGGCCATCACTGGCCCATTGTGATACCGCAATGGATCATAAGTACCCTTTAACCACGAAGATAGAAAGAGTCCCAGCCCATTTCTCTAATGAAACCTGCTATTTTCTTCGGGGGAACAGCTGCTAATTCAGCTAGATTGTGAAGGAAAAATTCTCCTATATACTTTTTCCTGCGCCTGATTAGGGCCACACAGGAGCAGAAGAAGTGCGCTACTGATTCTACTTCTTCCTCGTTTTTGCAGCTTCTGCAGAAGTCGTTGTCGAGGAAGTTTAATCGGGATGCGTGGGCTCCTACGAGCCAGTGGGCTGTAATTGCTCTAATTACAGCTGAGAACTGTGTGCGATGTACACTGCAAAGCCTTTTTGTACGTTTGGCATCAACCTTGGGCCATGTTTGGCGACTAATGTTGCTGTGAGTGGTATTGTCCCATGTTTCTTGTTCAAGGGATTTGAAACCCTCCCTTGTCCTGAGCTTAAAAGTGGCTAGGGGCATACGGAAGTCCTCCTTGTCTGGAAGGAGAACTGTGGTTGTGCCGCGTCTGGCCAGTTCATCAGCTATTTCGTTCCCCTCAATATTTTGGTGCCCTGGCACGCAGATTAGGGAGATAACGAACTGCTGTGCCATCTCTTGAAGAGATTTGCGGCAGTTGTTCACTATCGTCGAGCTTGAGGATAGCGCACGAAGTGACTTTATTGCTGCCTGACTGTCTGAGTAAATGTTAATTACTCCGTTTATAAGGCTAGAGTGGCGTAGGCAACTAAGAGCCTCGCTTATGGCGAGAATCTCTGCCTGAAAAACGCTGCAGTGGTCCGGAAGACGGAAATGTATTTTGATACTAAGTGGCTCGCAGAAGACCCCTCCTCCAACTCGATTGTCGAGTTTGAAACCGTCTGTAAAGATATTTATACAGTCGTTTTGTGCAAAGGGACTTGCCGCCCAGTCCTCCCTAGATAGGAAGACTGTTTTGAACGTTGTAGAAGTGTATTCTACGGGTTTGCAATAGTCCGTTAATTGAATTTTTGCGCCTTCTGATAGGATGGATGAGTGCCCGTATTGATGAACTGTCCAGCAGTTTGCGTCTCTAAGACGTCATACTGTGATGGTGGCGGTTTCTTTTGCCACCAGTAGAATTGGGGATATGCTAGTGATAGTGTTGAGCGCTTCACTAGAGGTTGTTCTAAAAGCTCCTGTCATGCATAGTTGAGCTACCCTCTGCACCTTGTTGAGTGCCCTGAGTTAAGAACTATACAGCAGCGCTGGCCACCAAATGGATACCCCATACAGGAGGATGGGTCTTACTATGGCGCATATAACCAGCTAACTACAGACGGGGACATCCCCCATTTGAGGCCTACTGCCTTTTTGCAAGTGAAGAGTGCAATGTTAGCTTTACGCACTCTATCCGATATAGTGAGATTCCAGTTCAGTTTCTTGTCTAGTACAAGCCCCAAGTATTTTGCACTATCGCTAAACTCTAGAACGGAATCATTTAGTTTTGGGGCGGATAGCTTATACTTCCTGGAGAAGAGAATAAGATCTGTTTTACTTGGGTTTACTTTTAACCCACTTTCAGATGCCCATCTTGACAGTTTTTTTAGTTCAACTGTCATAATGTCACAGAGGCATTGCGGAAATTTTCCCCGCAGCATACCCCAAGGAAGTGTGCTCGGACCGATCTTGTATGTCCTATACACGGCCGACATTCCCACAAGCAGCCAGACAACTCTATCCACCTTTGCTGATGACACAGCTATAACCAGTCGTTCAAAATGTCCAAAAACCGCAACAGCGTATTTAAAAAACCACCTGGGGGCCGTAGAAAAATGGCTAGCAGATTGGCGCATACAAGTCAACGAACAAAAATGCAAACATATTACGTTTACACTTAATCGGGCAACCTGCCCACCACTGACCCTAAACAACAAAGAAATCCCCCGAGTCGACGAAGTCACATACCTGGGCATCCACTTAGACAGGCGGCTTACCTGGAGAAAGCACATTGAAGCAAAGAAGATTTCCCTAAAACTCAAGGCCAACAGTTTCCACTGGCTCATCAATTCCCGCTCACCCCTGCCACTGGAACACAAGGTACTTATTTACAACTCCTGTTTAAAGCCAACCTGGATGTACGGGTCCGAACTCTGGGGAAACGCAAGCAGTAGCAACATAGAAATCATCCAACGAGTACAATAGAAGATACTGCGAACAATAACTGGGGCCCCCTGGTATGTTCGCAACGCAAATATCCATAGGGACCTGGATATTAAACCCGTTAAAGAAGAAATTGATAGTAAAGTTTCAAAGTACGAAGCTAGACTGTCACTACACCCAAACCAACTAGCCAGGCAGCTCAGGCGGCTCAGTAACCACTCCCGGTTACAGCGCAACGACCGTCCACTCCTGCCCAACTTAGGGCCATTAACCAATTAATAATTATAATATAGTATAGGTTAAGATTTGAACACTTATTGTAAGTCTCTTCTAGAGAAGATTCAATAAATAAATAAAACGTACAAATAAAAAAAAAAGCATAACAACCACATCGTCTGCATAAGCAGCAATCTTGCACCCCCCATCTTCTATGTCGCGAAGCAGCGTGTTAACTGCTAGGTTCCATAGAAGCGGAGAGAGTACCCCCCTTGAGGGGTACCTCTGCTGACATGCCTGCACAGAGTAGATGCTCCCAGTGAAGAGGTCACCTTTCTGCTCAGTAGCAGCTGTGACTAATCTCACCAACTGAGCATCTACTCCAAGGCTCAGCAAAGCATTGGTTATTGCCCTTGAGTCGATGTTATTAAAAGCTTCTTCTATGTCCAAGAAGGCGGCTAGGGTATACTCCCTGTTTTGCAGGGATTTTTCTATACTGGATATGACAGAGTGAAGTGCTGTTTCTATCGATTTGCCTTGGTGTTCTTAGGTGTAGCCCTATCAATCCTTTCAAGGTTTTCAGAAGGAAGGATGACAGGCTTATTGGCCTAAGATCCTTTGGTGTTGTGTGTGAGGCTTTGCCGCCTTGGGTATAAAAACTACTTTGGACGTTAGCCAAGAAGGGGGAATATGGCCTGACGCCATGATGTGCGTGAAGATGGCTTTTAGCCAAGGGACAGCAAGATCTTCCCTTTGCTGCAATTGTGCCGGGAATATCCCATCAACCCTGGAGATTTATAGGGAGCGAAGCTATTAATAGCCCATTTAATGTTGAATTCAGTCTTAATGCTATCCAATACTTTAACCGGGTGGCATGGTAGTGGGTCGCTTGTTTGGGGACTTAAGGTGTTTCCTGGAAAATGCGTATCTAGTAATAGCATTAGTGTTTCTTCGCTAGAAGAAGTCCACGAGTCGTCCTGTCTCTTGAGATAGCCCAGATTCGAGGATGACTTTGAGAGTACATTTCGTAATCTTGCTGCTTCCGAAGAGGATTCAATTCCCGAACACAATTTTCTCCAATCCTCTCTTTTTGCCTGCCTAGTGAGCTTTTTGAATTGAGCTAGACTGTGTTTATATTCCGACCAGTTTTGTTCACAACTTAGTCTTTTTGCTCTGTTGAAGCGTTTCCTACGTTCTACCCTCAGCTTGTCTATTTCTTGTTTCCAACAGGGTGGTTTCCATTTGCCTCTCGGCTTGCTGATTGGACATGATGCTTTATATGCGTTGTTACAGGCTTCAGTGAAGGCTGTCGTGAGGTAAGTGAGATGTTCCTCTGATGGAGGGATCTGTTTTGGAGGAGCTGGTAGGGCTTTAGCCAGTCTATTTTTAAAGGCTGGCCAGTTGGTTCTGCGAGGGTTCGAGAACGTTACTGGGTCAGGATTGGGCGCACATAATTTTGTGTCGATATATTTGTGATCTGAGAAGGAGTGTTCTTTAGAAACACTCCACCCTATAAGCTGGTCATGCATGAAGTTTAAAGTAAGGGTTAGGTCTATGACCTCCTCCCTGTCCTTGATTACAAAAGTGGTGTCGTTTCCCCTATTACAGATAAGTAGGTTTGTGGAGAGAAGGTATTCAAAAAGAAAATCACCCCTCTCATTTGTGTTGGTGCTGCCCCACATCCCATTTGCGTCGCATCCGATCAGCAGGCAGGTGCCACGATCTTCGCAATCATTTACGAGTTCTCTCAGCTTGCGACCCGGTATTGGGTCCATGATGTCGTACGCTAAGTATGCTGACACTACACATAGCGACCTGTCCTGGAGCTCCAGACTTATCGATGTAGTGTCCGCATCGCTGTAATTATAAAGCATAAATGCACTAAGGTGCCTTTTAGCTAAAATACAAGTACGGGTTTTACCTTCTCCTTGAGCTACGAGAAGCTTATATTTTCGGGTGCTGAGTCCGCAGATCCTATTGGATACAATCCAGGGTTCCTGGATCAGCACCAGGTCGGCTTCGTCTCTCGCTAGACGAAGTATAAGGGCAGAATTAGCCAAACAATTATATTTTATCAATAAAACTTGAATGGAAAATTAATGTAACCTTGTGTTGGTAGAGACCATCTTTCGGGGGTGCTGAGAACGAAGAGTAACGTCGGTCAAGAATAATGACAAAACTTTTGACGAACGAAACAGACAAAATAGGGGATCAGATTGCTAGGCCAAGGCTGATCCATTGGATATGTATGTACGGGGAGGGAATACGGCCAAACACCGCGATTGTAATACAATCAAGCTGGCAAGCTTGCGGCGGTGCGGACAGAACGACGTAGGTACTAACTAACTGCTTCTACTATTTTCCCTAGGCACGACTTAATTTTTCTAGTAATTGTCTGAGAAGTGAGTGGCTTCCAAAGAACCCACCCCAAATACGACGAAGCTTATGCCGGCACGAAAACTTTCGTGCCGAACCTAGGTCGCTACTCCTTCGGCCTATGTCCTTTCGGACTGGGCACTTATAGTCAGACGTAACAATGATCGATTGCCACCTAGCGAATGGAGACTTGGAAAAATTATTGAAGTTCATCCTGGAGCAGACAACTTAGACAACAATCAAGACAGCGTCCGGTGTTTACAAGTGATCCGTGTCTAAGATACGTCCTCACCCATTGCCTAGATGCGAACAGACATAAGAACTAGATAGCAGGTTTGGTCCCACGCATTTGTGGCATAAGAAACACTTAGTTTTTTCACAGATTACCCACAGATTGTAAAACTGACCCCAGTATTGAGAACGGCATTTACGGATTCGTCGCCTGTGCGCAAGAGATCAGCTGTGCACGGCGAATTTAAAGCTACACAGAAGTACTCTTCCAGATGCAAAGCATTACCGACGCCAAAGGAGAGAGAAAAAGAGTCAGAGTTTGGAGTTCAACGAGTGCAGTCGCGTGCTGGTCGCGAACATTATATACGTTTTAAGTCGTTTGGCAAATAATTAATTAAATACAATTTCAGTTATGTACAATTACTTATTATTATTGAAGTGCACTGAACTAACCGCGTCTACTAATTGAACTAAAGTCCCCAGAGCAGTATTTGCTTCTCTCTGATGGAGCCATTGATAGCGGAATTCTATTTCTTTTTTTCCAGGTGAATCAAAATGATTTACCGTCTATTGCCCAACTTATACCTTTGCATTCCCGCTACGTCGGTTGAATCCGATCAAACATTGAGCAAGGCGGGCCAAATCATATCAGAGAGGCGAAGCCGACTAAAGGAAGATAATGTAAACATACTCTTGTTTGTATTGAAAATATCTACCCAAATATCTTAAAATTTTGAAAATCTGTCCATTTTCAAGAAATTGTGTATAGAATTGCGTAAAAAATTTTTATTGCGCTCGAAAGTAGGATAAACTTTTTTTGACATGGGCCCGAAAGTAGGCTACACTTTTTTTAAGAGGTCTAGCTTGCTGCTTTTAAAAAGGGCAATGAGTATCGCAAATCTTATAGTCGGGAAACCCGACTATTGCGTTCTTTCTTGTTGAAGAATGGTAAGGCAGTCGATCGAGATAGCATTTTCATGGCTCTAAGCTACCGACACACAAATTTTCAGCCATATCGGTACAACCGTTCTTGAGTTATAAGTGGTGTAACTAACACAAATTGAAATATTTCAGTAAAATTTTTAAGTTATTTAAAACGTGACAAAAAATTCAAATTGAGGAATTTAGTTGAAGAACGGTAAAGCGGTCGTTTAGGATAAAAAGTGTCCTATAGCAGAATCCTGGCTCTAAGTACCATAGCGGTACAGCTGCTGAGTTATAAGTTTTGTAACAAACACGACTTCCTTTTATATGTGGGACGTTCCATATCAACCCGGCCACCCCACTTTTTTTTTTTTTTTTAACTCGAAAATTTTTGTTTGGTGCACTACACTAGTTATACATTACCTCATACTTATTTTGCCAATATGACCACTCGTTCGCCCAAGAATCGCAACAGAGGGTTTACTCCAAAACAAAAAACGGAACGGAAGACTTTGTAATCATGAATCAAAAACAATTTGATCTATAAGCAAAAAAAAAATTGTCCTAGGTCAGACCATTGATGACCAAGCTATCGAGTTTTTAAAATCTAAAAACAGAATAGCAGCCAGGGGCCAGCCTGAAATTGATCAGTTATATTTTTCACAAACAGCTACCATAAGACATATTTTAATTCACCGGTGAAAGGCCCAACACCCCAAATAAAAATTTTGGATTATAAAAAAAAATAGTGGGGTGGCCGGGTTGATATGGAACTTCCCATGTATATATTTCGGTTTTCCCTTAAATATTTTTAAATGTTTTTATTTTAAATATTTTTAAATATTTTAAATATAATCATTATAACTCGGAACAAAAGCCTTCATAACTTTTCTGCTTGTGTCAACACTGTCGTTTTTAATTTTTATTTTATGGTCAAGCAACCTGTTTTTCACGAATGCTAAAGTTAAATTTTCCTCAGCCAATGTTTCTATATCTGTAATCACTCTGTTGTAGAAAGATGGGCGTGTAAGCAACGAATTCGAAACTTTGTCCATATTTTCTATTCTTTCACTCAAAGCTTATCACTCACTCATTTACTCATTAAAAGTATTGAAGTGGTTCAATAGCATCATCTCCTCACTAGTTTAAGCGTGAGCAAACGTTTTCGGGCAGCCAAGTGCTACGCCAAACTTGTGCGTTCGTAGATGGCGTCCAAATTTCTAAGAATTTTGAGCGCCGAGATGTCACTTGTTGCGAAATTTGAGAAAGAGTCGCTCAAATATTCCAGCAGCGTGCTTTTTGCACAACGCTCTACTTTTTTCCAAATTTCATCAACTTTTTCTTGCACTGGATCATCTACAACTTTAAGCAAATCCAACTCAGAATATTTTTCGCCGTCGAAAGGTTTATTGTTCGTTTTCCCTTCTTCACGCATACACACAAACGCAGCTATGTGAATGTATGTATGTATATGAGACATGCTTCCACTGAATTTTACAATCGAGCTTATTTTTTGTAATCAACCTATTGGCGAAGCCAGGGCACCATAACCGGTTGTAATAATGAAATCCAAATGGTTTGAGTTGTTTTAGTTATAGTTACATTATATAGCTCGTCGACACACGGAATCTGGAAACGAGAGAGAGAGATCAAAATGTGACCAGATTGTAGGTCTTAAAAAATACATTATAAGTGCTGTGTTTTATTGTCTCCTTGGGTCAGCCCATGGTGGTCTCGTCGCGAGAGCTTCCTTTTTTTGAGGACGTTATTTGTGCCAGTCGTTTGTAAAACGTTGTCGAAAGACACGTTCGTTGTCTTCTTCTTCTTTTTGAAAGAAATACTATTTCTATCTCTTTCTTGCGCTTGTCTCTCTGAGAGCGGAGAGAGAGTGCTGAAAAATAACGTCCTCGGCAGAGCTGATGAGACCACCTATATAGTTTCACCATGGGTCAGCCGTCCATCAACAATAAACGAGATGAAGACTGGTGAAATGGTTTTATTGCTTTTGAGTTTCTGCTGGGATCTGCTGGGCTTCCTCTATTAGTTTGGTCACTAATGCTTCATACTTAGGAGAAACAGTAAATAAGTTAGACACTTTTACTATATTATACACATCAGCACCCAGTACATTTTGCTCTTTCGGTTCAGCTTCCAAGCCCGTCAACTTGAAGCCACTGTCGTCGCAGCAAAATGTAAGCTGCCTGGTAAATCAAGTCCTAGCCAAGCACCACAATCGATCACGTAGTCAGGCACAGCCACAAACTTTTGTTGTGTGAAGAACTGGTCGGCGAAAACATCAGCTGTGAAAAATCCAATCGGTTTTTTTTTTCTGACCAATCAACAAAGATACACTTTTAAAATGTCAATGTTCTTGAAATTCACAGCAACATTCATTGTTATAAGCGACACGTCTGATCCAGTATCGATTAGCGTTTACCGAGATTATTTTGCTGCGGCTTTCATCAAAACTTTAGCGAACATTTTTAACCACGAATGGACACTCTCGGACAATATGACCATTTTCGTTGCACTTAAAGCACTTCGTTAGAGACTGGCAATCTTTAATTTTATATTCTGCAGAACCGCGCATGGAGTGGGGTGGCTTGATCGGGCACAAGATCGTAGAAATGGTAGGATAAAATAAATACGAATATTTAAAACTTTGGGGTTGCGCGACGTGCGGCGTATGTTTATTAGTACACTTGTAAATTAGAACTAAAAGTAATAGCTTAAAGTAATTGCTCTAGAGCGGAGCGGAAGAGGCGGAGAGAGGGAGTAGCGGAGTAGCCGTTACTCCCAGCCGAAGTGTGGGAGAGCGGGGATAATCCCGGCAGTACGAGCGAGCGAGAAGGAAGCTGTGGAGAAACTGCAGCTCGACACTGCTCTTCTTTTTGCAATCCACCAGTGGCGGATCCACGGAGGGGGGGTTTTCGGGTCCGGACCCTCTCCCCCCCCGAAATTAATTTTTTCATATAAAAACTAGTGAATTGTGCACAAATATTTTAAAAACCCCCCGAAGTGTTTAACAACCCCCCCAAAATATTTTTCTGGATCCGCGCCTGCAATCCACTGATTCTATTCCACGAGTTACGATGCTTCTCGTCCAGCTGGTCTATGATTTTATACTGCACTCTGAGTGATTAAAACGTCTTGCACGAAAACAGAATAGCTTTGAACTCGTACTTTACGACTTGTCCGTTTACAACGTAACGTATCAGTGCTGCAGTACTTTTTCATTTCGTTGTACTCACTCACACGCACATACTGTAGAAATAATTTGGCGGAGAGAGCAAAAATGTGTACTGTACTGTACTGTACGCTGCCCCGCTCTGCCTTATCACCTTAAATACATATGGACTTTACAAGAGGAAACTACATTTGGAAGCTTATTAACATGCATAGAAAAAATAAGAGGTCTCAAAACAAATCCCTGTGGAACTGCTTTAGAGAGCTGCTCATAGTTGGAGGTTTGAGTGGAAGTTACTATGGCCTGACGTCTGCAAACTAACTAAGAACGCATCAATTTCTCTGCTATTACAGAAAAGTTGAACATTCTTATAAGCTTTCAGCACAAAATATTATGGCTCACGGTGTCAAAGGCTTTTGCTAAAGTCAAGAAGGCTCAGTAGAGTTACTTTGCCTTCCTCCATGCTTTCTATGGTTTCCTCCACTATATTCAGCAAGGCTTTTGCACACCTACAACCTGGTTGCGCGTTGTATAACAGACCATGCGTCTCTACATATCTGGTATTCAGACAAATACGGTAGTATAGATATTGGCCTATAGTCACCATTTGCTTATTAACTGGAAGTATTTTGGCGTCCTTCCACCTTTCAGGGAAAGTGGAAGTGGTAAAATAATATTAATAAGTGAGTCCCAAATGTCATCAAGTCTAACTGCATTTGGTCGCATAATAAGGACGGCCTCAAATAATTCACATTCAATAACGCACGAAAAGCTAAATTTAGTATCACGAGTTATATTACAGTCATTGTTTATCTCAGCATGATCACGGTACTCTTTGAATGACATCTAAGGTACTTGGCACTGCACAAATTTTTGGTTTAATTCATTGATGTCCAAATGAATTTCCAATAATGGTTTTGGTTTACCAACGACTTCTGCCTTAAGGTCTTTTTATTTTTCTCGAGTATTACCAGCGTTTGTAAATTTTCTATAAAAATATTCGCACTTAGATGAATGAATTAAGTCCGATACTTTTTTTTCGTTAGGAATTGAACTTTTAATATAAATAATTTGTTTTATTAAAGCCATATTTTTTCATTTAGTTTCATTTTTAATGGTGCTATTAAGCCAGTGCTGCTTGTTTTGTTTCAGTATTCTTGTTTTTATATAAATGCCCTACGAACGCTAACAGATTGTGGTTAATACATTTGAAGTCGTTTAAGGCAGGCTTGCACCTTGCTGGCGCCCAAAAACAGATTTTTTTTCTGGAATTTGTTTCTTGGAAAGTATGATAGGTATGGGAATAAAATTTTAGCCAGTTGTAGGGTACAGTTTATTGAAGCTACACAATTTTTTTGGGGGCGATCCAAGTGAAGGGGGGTGGGGGAGTACCCAACAATGGCGGCATGTCCGCGAAGAACTCATCCTCATTGCGGATTTTTTGGAATTTTTAGAAAAAATCTGAAACGCAAAAAACGAATATATTCTTAATCTGTACACTTTTACGCATCGCTGGAACTAGGATAATTGAAAAAACATGAAAAATGCAAAAATTATGAGCTTTTGAAAAAAAATTTTTTTCCTCATTTTTTTGTTACTCATTATTTTTTTAAAAAAACAATTTTTAATATTTTCAAAAGATCCTAGTTCCAGCCATGCACATACTTCTGAGGAACATGTATAAAAAATTTCATGACGATTGCTCAATTTTTGCGACCTGTAGGACTTCCGCAAACTCGAAAAACATGGTTTCGAGAAAAACGCGTTTGAAAATTTGACCACGCTAGCCCGCGCGCTTGACACCGGTCCACAAAACGGCCGATAACTTACGAAATTCAAGAGATTTCGACTTGAAATTTTAGGAGTGTAAAATTAAAACATGTATCTATCCAAAACTGCGAAAAAAAAAAAAAATTATTTTTGACCTCACAAGGTGCAAGCCTGCCTTAAAGTAATTTGGTGGTTAATATTATCAAAAGAAATATCAAAAGTAATGAACATAAGTATTCAATGCTTTTAAACTGAGAAATGTTTCCTAGTTAAAGGGTTTTGGCAACAAAAGTTTATTGAAACAGAAATTTTTTCGAAAATTCAAATTTTCAAATAATTTTCTGTTTCAATCAACTTTTGTTTATTATATAGATATAAATACACTCGATTTGATTGGAGCTTGAAAAGTTTAAAGTTGATAGTGAAACAGAAAGTTAGTGGAACATTTGTATGACAACAACAGGATGTAGTCATCCGATCGTACAAATCTTCGAGATCGATCAAATCGCAGATCAAAAACATATATACCTTATAGAGTCGGAAATTCCACCTTCTTTGCATTACAAATATCAGGTTGAATTTATAATACAAAGGTATAAACAAAATTATTAAAAAGTAAATACTAACTAGTAACTAACTAATCCATAGAAAATAAATTAAACCTATAAACATTACTTATTTAACCATTGGTACATACTTTGAATATTTTGATTAAAAAACAAGAAAGAACGCTATAGTCGGGTTTCCCGACTATAAGATTTGCGATACTCATTGCCCTCCTTAAAAACAGCTAAAGTGTAGCCTACTTTCAAATTTTTATTTTATTTATTTTATTATTATTATTATTATTTTATTTTAGCGCCCTCTTCAAAAAAAAAATGGTAAGCCTACTTTCGGGCGCAATAAAAATTTTTTACGCACTTGTATACACCATTTCTTGAAAATGGCCAGATTTTTAAGATATAATTTTAGGATAATTTTAAGATATTTGAGTAGATCTTTTTAATACAAATAACATTTATAAGGGCCACTTTTCTCTAGCATTAAAAATGTGGACACCACAGAGTTTCAAAGGGGCGTGGTCAGGTTTTGAAACAAACTTGATCTGCGCTTTGCTAATACAAGTCTGTGTGCAAAATTTTGTGGTTCTAGCTCTTATAGTTCCCGAGATCTCGACGTTTGTACGGACGGACGGACGGACGGACGGACAGACAGACATTTGATCGTTTACAGTATTTGCTTACTCTTCGAGTATCGCAAATAAAAAGTTTAATATCAGCAAAATGGTTTTTTATAGAATTTTTATGCAAAATTTAAGTAAATGGCTTTGGACCATTAAAAAAAAAACAAAATTTGTATTTTGTTGTTGTGTGCACTAGACACTTAATTTTCCCAGTTTTCGTAGAAGTGAACACCAATTTCAGGGTTAAATAAGTCAAAGAATTTCACATACGCAATTGAAAATTCTTCCCGCCCTTTTACCACATTCCCGCGCTTTTGAGCGTCTTAGGCTTAAATATTCGCATTCTCCGTTAGGCTTTGCATTTCGCCAGCAAGGGGTGAGCCAGCAGCCGCGTACACAGCTGCACCGTTCTTCGAGTTTCCTTTTGTCGTTTTCGTTATCGATCGAAAGAGCGGTGCAATTGTTGTTGTTGTTCAAGTTCAAGCTTTCTGAAGTCGGACGTGTTTTTTGATGGCTCCCACATATTTCTGCCCCGCGTTGATAATATTGTGATCATCTACTGTTTGGATTTTTGAGTTTAATTTTACAACGCCGTTCTAATCCGAAAACCGAAGTCGCATAAGACAGTTTTATTGTTGATTTGTTTTAATAAATTCAGTTCAACGAAAAGTGCAAGCAAAGACATTGCCAAACAATTTGCCTAGTTTGTTGTTGTTTGGCCCTGTTTGTCGCTTTCTACCGCACTCCGCCGATCTCTCCCGTTCTCTGCCGCTGTCTACCGCTCTCCCTTACATCGCTCATCCACTTGTCGCAAAGTAACGAAACTTCTTGCGCTTGCACTCGCCGGGCACCGATTTAACTTGCACCTGTTCTCTTTTCGTCTCTGCTGTGCTCATTACTTCGTGGGACTTATCGCCGCTGGACCTGCTGCTTGCTGTGATTGCGCTGCTCTTCGCTACTTGCTCTCTTATTATTCGCTCTTAGTTTGGTCTGTACTCTGCCCACACAGGGGTTGAACTAGCTGCCAAAATGAGTTTGAAATGCATTGCTAAAAAATGCGATTTGGTGGCACCATTGACTGTGACACGTTCCTAATGTGTTGGCTTTGAGATAACTGCTCGCATGTTAAATGTGGTGGTGGTGGCCATAAAGTTCGTATAGCCGATCTTATATCCAAAAAATCTGGATTCACCTGGTCGTGTGATGCATACCTAGAAATTGAATCTGAAATGCGCTCCTTTATGAGGAAACGCGGAATGGTTTCCAAAAAGTTCGGATACAGTTCGCTGCCCTCAGTGATGAGTTCCTTTCTGTTGAGTCGCGGTTACTTGGCTTGAAACTGCTAAACAAATCACCAACAGAAAACAACGTGGCGTCTTACTCCACCATCGCGCCCGTTGCCATAACTGCCACGCCTCTACCTCAACCCACTGAGTCCGGACCTACACATAATCGTATGGGTTGTACTGAACCTGCCGATGGATTAACTGAACCTGCTGCTGTCCTTCACGTTAAACCCATCTCTAATGGTGCTCGAAAAACAGTGGCTCCTGTTGCTCCATCTGCTGCTAGTTCTTCTGCTAGCGTATAGCGACAAACTGGTGTTTCTTCTAGTTCCGCCCAACTGATTACTTGTCAAGCTGAAGCCGCTGCAAGTACCTCTGCCTCTGCCCTTGTGGATCTACCTCTTATGGGAGTACCCCCTCCCTCACGGTCCTCTGGATCACAAGTAAGGGCTGTCGCAGAGCTATTTTCGTGTCCCGTCTCGTTCCTGATGCTACACCCGATGCCGTCAAAAAACATTTATGCTATAAACTCGAAGTTACTCCCGATAATTTTATTGTGACCAAATTTACGCAGTCTTTTGGGTAAACTTTGTCAAATTCATACTAACAGTGCTGTCTTTGAGTTTGGTGCAATCGCTGGCCTAATTCTTCCGTCTCCGACCAAGAAATTTTTATTCATAAGTTCACCACTTGTAGAAGGGATCGTCCTTCTTTTGCGGGTGGGGTCCTTATTGCAGTTAATAACGATTTCTCCTCTGAGTTGTTTCCCTACGTCAACAATGATGGAATTGAATTCATTGCAGTGAAAGTCCGCGTCGGTGCTGCTTTTATTTTCCTGACTTGCTCGTACATCCCTCCTAGTTCCGATATTAACGTTTATTCAAGTCACCTTTCTGCCATTCAACTTGTGATGTCAGCCTTAGGTTGCGCCGACAGCGTCATTGTAATGTGTGACTTTAACCTTCCACTCGTTTCATGGATTCCTTGCGTTGATTCAAACTTTTTGTTACCAAACAGTACTCATGATTTTATCGAAGGGATAACCGATGTTTCGCTTGTCCAAATCAACTCCGTAAAAAACACCCGTGACAGACTTCTTGACCTGATGTTTGTAAGCGATTCTTCGCTTGCAGCTGTGTCGAGGGCTAATTCGATATCCCTTCCGGAAGATAGTTATCACCCAACCCTATATATTTCTGTTGAGTTTTCTAGCCCAAGTCCCGATACAGTAACTGCGTGCCCTACAAAATGTTTCAGAAAAACTGATTTTACCGGTCTTAATTTGCATCTTTCGGGGATCGACTGGTCATTTTTATATACATTTCAGAATATTGATTCTGCCGTTCATGCTTTCTACGTTTCTATTCTCTCCGCCCTGGATACATTTGTCCCCGAAGTCACAATTTTTCCAACTTCCAAGCCTCCGTGGTTTACTAGAAATCTTTCTTAATTAAAAAATAAGAAATCCAGACTTTTTAAAAAACACCAAAAATCCGGATCTTTGTTCGACTTTGCTCAATATTCCTCCTCCCGCTCCCAATTCCTCACCACGAATAGTCAATGTTACTCAAACTATATTTCTCAGTGCAAGGAAAACTTCCGCACTGATCCTAAGCAATTTTATTCAATTGTAAACTCCAAACGTAAATCTAACGCATTTCCTTCTTCCCTCCGTTATCGTAATATTGCTGAATCTTCCAATCTTAGTATATCCAACTTATTTGCTTCTTTCTTCCAGTCAACTTGCTCTACAAAACCCTATAGTTTCCGTTGTCCGTACCCTTATAATCTACCTCATGCCAACAATATTTTTCAGTCATCTTTCACGGAATGTGATGTTCTTGATCGGTTGTCTTCTATTGACAATTCATTTGCCGCAGGTCCCGATGAGGTTCCAGGCAGCATCTTTAAACAATGTGCCCAAAATCTTGCATGTCCTATCACACATTTCTTGGTCCTCAAGAACTTGTGAGATGGTTCGAAGGGAAGCTTAGCTGGGGCCACCAGGCGGGTCGCAGGTTGCGGATAGCGAACGGCCTTCCGGGAAGGTTAGTTGCGAATAAGCGTAAGCGAATAAGTAACCCCGGACAAACAGCGGGTATACCTACGAAGGTATACCGACAAGACGCTTGTTTGGCCGTCTTACCACCGTAGCCTTACACACCCCCTCCCTCACCACTACCTACCACCATCCTATCCCTCACATCTCACCTCGGTGCCGGACTACGGTGTCAACCGACCCGTGCCGATAGTCAGCCTGGCTGAAGGCCCGAGTCAACAAATAGCCCAGTCGCAAACGGAGGGTTCAGACAAGTGGCGACCGTCTGTCCTAACCGCGCCTTACCCGGGTACGGCGGAACTCTGCCCGGGCGGACCTCATACTTCTCCGCAGCTCGTGGAAACCTATGAAACCCAATAAGAATAAAACAAAAATCCCGCAGGACATCCCTGCGACCAGTGTCGCAAGACACTTCGAGGATAGACTCCTCGACGGTGAGAGACCCCAGGCGGCAGCGCACACGCCCAGGATCTCACCAGCAGTGCAGGCCAGACCTGCGCTGCAGGTGTTTCCAGCCAGGGAGCGCGGTGTGCCAGCAGGACTTACCCTGCCAGCACGTCCACCTCTCACGTCTGATAGGCCACACTCTATCAGACAGCTGAAGAAGCAAGACGCCCTTCCAGCCCTAGGACAGCCCGGAGGACTGGATGACCCGAACAGGCGTGGCCTGCCAGGGTCAAAAGTCAAGTGGTACCTCAGGTACCTCCTGCAGGGCTTGACGCCAGAGGAGGCCTTGAAGAAGGCAAAGGAGCCGAGGGAGCAACCGGCAGTAGGAGCAGCACCGGCTGGCAAACGGCTGAACACCAGCCGTACACCACCCACAGACACCCCCAAAAGGTCCAGGCATGGCAAGGTGGCTAGTGAGACAACCTCACGGGCCCCGAGGCAAGATGGACCGAGTACGTCACAAGCAGCAGCGGTAGAGAAGGCAAAGGTGCAGGCCAGGAAGATACCTTCCCAGCCTCGCCGAGACCAGAAACCGACACCCGCCGGAGGACGACCCTCTGGCCCGGCACCACCGCCCACCGGACCCCGTCCGACATACGCGGAGGCTGCCAAGAAGGCATCGTTCATTAAGGTGGCTATCCTCCCGGAGAGGTTCCCGGTGGTCAGCCTGACCAACGAGGAGCTGTCTGGACTACAGGAGTCTATCATGGACGAGATGCTCACGTCAGCGCGGAGCGGTCCGGTCATTTTCAGGGGGATCCACTTCAGGGTGGGTCACCTGATAATCGATTGCCTGGACGAGGGCACAGCTGAGTGGCTTAAACTTGCCATACCTCAGCTGCGGACGTGGAAGGGAGTACCCCTTGAAACACGCACGGGAGACGACATCCCGGCAGTATACAACGCCACGTTGTTCTGCCCGAGGAGCGCAGATAGGACGAACGAGGAGATTCTGGCCTTCATCGGTTTCCAGAACCGCGTTCAAACAGACGCCTGGAAAATCATCTCCAGGAGAAACGACGGAGCTGGTGCACTCCTCGTAGTAGGGATGGACCAGACCGGGAAGGACGAGATAGTGGAGTGTGACCACCAGCTCAACTTCCGATATGGTCACGTCACTGTGAGCGGTCTTAAGAAGACCAGGAAGGCTCCAGAAGAGATATCTGCGAGTGGAGACATCTGCGAGGCTGTCGAGGATACCCTCGAACCACCAAGTGTGGAGCCGACGGCGCAGAGTGGAGAGGACAGGCAATCTGTCATGGAGATTGGGGACGACCAGGGGGATGGACACCCCATGTCATCCCAAGAGTTGGCCCAGGAGCTCCTCCTGGACGACAGCTGCGATGAGGCGGATGTCACCGTGATAGACGGTGGTGGAGAGACTTGCTCGCTCTCTTCATCAGAAGTCACGGAGCCCCAATCCCTCATCTGATGGCTGCAACAAGCAGCACTCGGCTAGCCCAGGTGAACATCCATCGGGCCAAAGCAGCATCTGCTGTCTTGGCCAGGATGATCACCTCCCAACACCTAGGGCTAGCCCTTGTACAGGAGCCATGGTGGCACCGTGGCATTGAAGGCCTGTACACGAAGGAAACCAAGGTAATATGCGATCCAGGAGAACTACCTCCCAGATCATGCATTGTTATAAGGAAAGATATCAACTACAATATCTTTTCAGAGTTCCTGAGCAGGGACTGTGTCGCCATCTCCATCGACGGCACAGGAGCTACACAGAAGCTAGCAGTAGCCTCCGCCTACTTTGCTGGGGAGGAAGCCTGTCCACCGCCAGAAATACTCGGGCTAGTGGACCACTGCCGGAAGAACAAGATCCCCCTTATCATCGGATGTGATGCCAACGCACATTATGTGATCTGGGGCTGTACTGATGTTAATAACAGATGTGAGCAACTACTAGAATTTATTTTAAACAATAACCTAGAGATTTGTAATGTCGGCTCCACGCCGACATTTGTTACCAAGGTAAGAGAAGAGGTGCTAGACATAACTCTGGCAACCAATTCAATCAAGCCCCACATTAGGAACTGGCATGTGTCACCAGAAGAATCCATGTCCGACCACAGGTGTTTGAGGTAGCCTTCAATACAAAAAGATATAGCCCTAAAAGAAACCCCAGAAAAACAAACTGGGATAAATTCAGGTCAACTCTAGAGCTTAATCTTTCCAACGAACCGTCAGGATACCCTAGACATCCCTTGGAACTAGATAGAGCAGTAGACAACCTAGGTCACCAAATAGTGAATGCCTTTGAAGACAGCTGTCCACTAGGCAGACAGAAACGGGAAACAGACGCACCGTGGTAGAATGCTAAGCTTGAACAGCTACAACGCACCACTCGAAGGCTCTTCAATAGGCCAAAAACTGAAAGTAACTGGGAACGATACAGGCAAAGCCTGACGCTCTATAACAAAGAGATCAGGAAAGCCAAACGGAAGGACTACAGAAACTTCTGTGAGGCAATAAGTAACGTCAACGAGGGCGCAAGACTGCACAAGGCAATGGCCAAAAGTGCAACGGATAGTAATTTAGCCCTGAAGAAAGGTAATAACAGCTTTACTTCCACGGATCGGGAGAAATTAGAACTTCTTTTTGACACGCATTTCCCGGGAAGTACTCCCATTACGGGAAATATTATGCGTGATCATCATAGAACCCCTAGGACAGTTGCAAGTGACTGGGCAACAGCCAAGTCTATAGTTACGCCCGAGAAACTTAAATGAGCTATTGGAACCTTCCAACCATTTAAGTCACCGGGATTAGATAGGATCTCTCCATCCTTCTTACAGCAGGGGCAGGAGCTACTCCTAACCCGCTTAAGAAGACTAATGGTAAGCAGCCTAGCCCTTGGCTATATCCCAAGTGCATGGTGCAGCGCTAGGGTGGTCTTCACCCCCAAGACCGGGAAGAAAGATATCACCAGCCCAAAGTCCTTCAGACCTATCAGCTTAACTTCGTTTTTGCTTAAAACGCTGGAAAAACTGGTAGACTACAATATTAGGAGAACAGCTCTCAGAGACTGTCCGCTGCAACACACGCAGCATGCAAACAGAGCAGGCCGTTCAACAGACACGGCACTTTATCAACTATGCCGCACCCTAGAGGGGGCAGTTGACAGCAAAGAAATTGCTATTTGTGCCTTCCTAGACATAGAGGGAGCCTTCGATAACACATCACATGATGCGGTTCGAGCTGCCCTGTCTAGGAGGAACATATATGTTACAACGCAAGGAGGAGTGCTTTCCCCTTTGCTATGGAGTCTGCTGGTAGATGAGCTTCTCAGCAAACTTGCTGAAAAGGGGATCCCAGTGTCAGGGATACGCCGATGACATTGTGATAATAGCCAGAGGCAAATTTGAAGAGACACTCTGTGACATCGTTCAACTCGGACTCAAGATAACGCTAGACTGGTGCAGGGAGGTTGGACTCAACCGAAATCCCGCCAAAACAGTCATCGTTCCCTTCACAAGGAAGTACAAACTACAGAGAATGAGACAAATCTCATTGCTAGGAATTCCTATAGAAACTAGCCGAGAGGTTAAGTATCTAGGAATCACTTTAGATAGTAAGCTAAACTTCGCTTCCCACGTCCAAAAGACAGTGGAAAAGTGTTATAGAGCTCTGTATACCTGTCGAAAAATTGCTGGGAAATCCTGGGGAACCAGGCCCCAGATAATAAGATGGCTATACCTAATGATTGAGCAATTGCATGGGGTAAACGAGCTAAGCTCAGCACCATACAAAAACAGTTACAAAAGTTGCAAAGACTTGCTTGCGTTTGTATGACAAGGGAAATGAAAACCTGTCCTACAACTGCCTTAGAAGTTCTGATGGAGCTAACACCACTCCATTATGTAATTGAACTTCAGCGCAAAGCTACCCTCCTGAGAATAAGCACTGAGGGCACGGGTAGTGGTTGCATTCTAAATAACAGGGATGCGACTAATCTGTTAGGTGAGGTGCCCCTAATACTTCACCCTAGGGATGAAATGACAGCCGAATTAATTTTCGAGCTGAACTTCACAGCACACTTAGGCAATAAGAAAGATTGGACCACATTGTCCGAAGTGCACCCTATGGCTAAACACACCATAGCATGGTACACAGATGGATCCCTGACACAAAAAGGCACTGGCCTTGGAGTGGTAGGGCCCCGCATAAAATACCACGAATCCCTTGGCCAATACACCAGCATATTTCAAGCTGAGGTATGCGCTATTGGACGTTGTGCAGAGCTCAACATACAGCGTGAATATAAGAATAAGGACATCTCGATCCTTTCGGACAGCCGAGCAGCAATTACTGCTCTATGCAGTAATAAAGTCACCTCAAAGATAGTACTAGAGGTGAAGAGTAAACTAAACCGTTTGGGCAGTCTAAATAGACTGGCCCTCAGATGGATTCCGGGTCATAGGGACATATCCGGAAATGAAATTGCCGATAAAATGGCAAAACTAGGAGCCGAACAGCCCCTGATAGGACCAGAACCCTACTGTGGCATAGGAAGGCATACAATAAAAGAATACATTAGGAAAGAGGACGGCACCATGAGGCAAGAACACTGGAGGAATACCCCAGGCCTAAGGCAAGCCAAAACTCTAATAGAAAACTACAACAAGAAGAGGTTCGAGGAACTTATGCAACTAGGGAAGAATTCACTTAGGATCGTTACCGGATTACTAACCGGGCACTGCAGACTGAAAAGTCACCTAGGTAAGATAGGAATAACAAGCAGCAGGACTTGCAGATTCTGTGACATGGAGGACGAAACCTTTACACACATCATCGCAGACTGTCCGGCCTTAATAAATATAAGATGCAGAACCTTAGGATCGAGAACTCTATCACACGAGCTCTTAGGAAGAATCAACCCATCAAAACTCCTCGACTTTGTTCGAGGAAATGGGTTGATATCTGAGCTGTAGGCTCCGAATGGGGGTACAATAGATCTAAACAGGTCGCGGTACACTAACACCCCAGTAATATAATAATAATAATCACACATTTATTTAACTTATCTGTGAACCTATCTTGCATGCCAGTGATTTGGAATGAATCCTACATTATTCCTCTTTACAAAAAAGGTTCAAGGTCAGACATTGAAAATTACCGAGGCATTGCAAACCGACATAATTTTTACCGACTTTAGCAAGGCTGTTGATTCTGTAAACCATTCCCTACTTCTGCTTAAGCTTTCGCATTTAGGATTTCCTACAAATCCTTTAAAAAGGATTCCGTCTTATTTGTCATACCGTACTCAACGTGTTTTGTTTAACAACGTGTTCTCAGATGTCGTCAATGTTACTTCTGGTATTCCACAAGGGAGCCACCTGGGTCTATTACTTTTCATATTTTTCGTAAATGACCTTCCTCAAGTAATTTTAAACTCTTCCATTCTTATGTATGCTGACGATATTAAAATCTGTTTATCCTAAGGTGCTTCCCACAACTATACGACACCCAAAAAACTTTAGTTTCAGCCCTCGCCAATATCCAGTTCGTCACGGTGAGAGAACATTTTAAATGCAGATGGAAAGAACAAAGTGTTATGTGTAAAAATGAGTCATCATTCCCGGAGAGATCCTCTCCTGGAAGATGAGCCGTTAGATTTTTCAAAAAATGCTCACTTTTTTGCCTACTTGCGTTTGTATCATAACTATACGACACCTTTGCTATTTTTTTTTTCTCCCACGGATGTTGGACAAAAAAATTTTGTTTATAGAAGTGTAAATACATGTGTTAAGAGTAATTTAACATTTAATTCTACAAACTTGTGTCTATGCATTTTTTGATATCCGACTTATAATAATTTTAAAGCCCACAGTACATAGAAAAACAGGTTATTATTGAATCTGTTCAAAAGCCCTTTTTAATGTTTGGACTGCGTAATTTATATTTATTAAAGTAAAAAAAAAATGGCTAATACTACAGAAATTATCGAGGAGTTAAAAAATAAACGAGATGCATGCATGAAGAGCATAGCCCAAACGAAGCGGTCTTTAGAACAGGGTAAATTATCGTTGAATACGGTTGAGTTAGAATGCCGCTTAGAAATGATTTATGTGCACTTTGAGAATGCTTCTGTTTTTCAAAATAAAAAAGAAGGGAAAGGTGCAAAAGATGACTTTCGCGAATAATTGGAAGAAGCCACCATATTAGCAAAATCGGTGCTTATATCGCTTATTCCTAAAACAAAGCGTGATAGCGTGAGAAAACCCGAGCCTGATAAAAAACCTACCAGGCCAGCGCTTCAGTGTCGCTTGCCAAGCATATTCCTTTCTACCTTCAGCGGAAAGCATTCCAAATTTAAAAATTGTATTATTTATCATTGAAAAATTTAATCATTTAATATCGTGTTTAGCTGGCGACGCTTTAGAAACAGTCAGGGCGTTTCAAGTTAGAGCGGAAAATTATCCCAAAGCCCTGACTAGCCTAAAAAAAATGTACGATAATAATTTTTTAATTTTTTTTACAATATATCGACATGTTTCCATTTCTAACAAGAAAGAACGCTATAGTCGGGTTTCCCGACTATAAGATTTGCGATACTCATTTGCCCTCTTAAAAAAAACAAAACGAGAAAAAACGATAGAGTCGCTACCTGTGGGGCTACATTAACTACATTTGTAGATTTTACATTTACAAACACGTTTATGTAAAATATGTATGTAGACTAGATTTAAGGCATAGCAAAATTTTCTATAACTTCTTTATTATTTATAAGAGCACAAAATGGTTCGGAATGTAGTAAGACAGTGCACATATCATTATATTTCTTTTAAAACCGCAACGATTGCATAAAAAATGATGGCGCCACAGATTTTCGCGGCTTGTGGGCGTTAATCTTGACCTTAATCTGCGCTTTGTACCTAGAAGTCTGTGTGCAAAATTTGGTGGTTCTAGCTTTTATAGTTCCCAAAATCTCGTCGTTTGTACGGACGGACAGACGGACGGACAGACATTTGCGCGTTTACAGTATTTGCTTACTCTTCGAGTATCGCAAATAAAAATTTCCCATCCGTCAGCTACAGCCTTAAGAAACCTTATCGACACCGTCTCAGCTTTGTATGGCTCGATGCAATCTATAGGGGATGACACAAAGATAACAAATGCCATCCTTACATTTTTAGTCATGAGCAAGGTCGATGTAGGAACTAAAAGAAAATTGAAAGAAAGGTTAGATTACACATTGCTTCCCCTCTGGAACGAATGTGAGACGGCACTGAACCGGCGATACCAGCACATGGTCGCTGAAGAGGCTTCCAAGCCCAAATCAGTTCAGCCACAATCTTACCGAAGAAGAATGGAGATAGAAGTTTTTTATTATTCGCTGCCAAAAAAGGGCCTACTTTATGCGTGCTTTGCAACTCAGTAGAACATCAAGTAGAATTCTGCGCTTCCGTCGCAGCCCTTATGGTGCAAAAAAGATTCGATTTTGCAAAAAGAACGCCCTTATGCATTAACTGTCTTCGCGAGGGCCACACAGTTAAAAAATGCAGATCGAACGTCCTTGAAATTTCGAAATTTTCATGAAAACATGCAAATTTGCTCATAGCTTTGCACGGCGACCTGAAGGTTGGTAGCATACAATGTATGCCGCATTTGCTTAACTTGCGCTACCGATCCTCAGGTCGCTGTGCAGAGCTACGAGCAAATTTGAATGTTTTCATGAAAATTTCGAAATTTCAAAGACGTTGCGGGGAAAGTAAATATTATCCTTTGGGGCTGAAACTTTTTTGTGCTTTTATTTGACATGGTTTTACAACTTTTCCGCACCCAGCGTCATCGAAAAAAAAAAAAATCGACTTTCCATAAAAATTTCAAGGACGTTGCAGGGATAGTAAATAGTATCCTTTCGAGCTGAAATTTTTTGTGCTTTCGTTTGACATGGTTTTAAAATTTTTCCGCACACGCCGTCATCGAAAATCTATTTTCGATACTCTCTAGTGTGTAGCAGCTCATCGCACAATACATGCTGCGCGTATATACTGCAAGTTCTCGCGTTGCCACCTCCACATGTTATGCATGCGACTGCATCGGATTGAGTTGTTCTTCTACCGCCGTAGTGAGCGTTCATACATGGAGCATTTGCTTTGGCTCAAGCGTTTCTCGACTCTGGTTCACAAATTTATTTTGTGACCTATGAGCTCAGAAATATCAAATCAGAAGGGAGGACGTTTGTTTAAGCTTGCGAGGCATCGGTGACACCAATTTCCAAACAACAAAAAAGATGCATACGGCTGTGAAGTCGTGAACTGGAAGCAGTCAGTTGTTGCCCGATTTTTTGGATTCTAAAAAATATTTCTGGTTATCATCCGGATCAAACGGTGAACGCCAGCGGGTAAAGGGTGCCTGAAATATTCAGTTAGCAGATCCGTCCTTTACAAGCACCAAAAAACCGACATGCTTATCGGAGCAGATACGTTCTTTGAACTTTTATCAGTCGGCCAAATAAAGCAGGGGCCTGAACTCCCCATATATTTTAAAATTTAGAAAAACTCCTAATCAGCAACTTTGTGAGCACAACAAAAATACTCAAATATTGTCGTCCGGGGTAATTTCGGTTCGTCTAGCGCACAGTGGGCCAGAAAGTTCACATTTTGGCCAAAAATCTGGCATTTCTTCCACGGCGTAGCTAGGAAGCTGAAAATTGGCCATTATGTTCTTAAAAGATTAAACTTTTGGAAAAACAAAATTTAAATTTTGTACTATTTTTTTAAGATTTAGATAATCTAAGCCAAAGTTGAAAAATATTTCCTATTTTTTAGTTTTTTATTTATAAAAAAAAACTACTACAGGGATTCAACCCAATTAACCACAAACTTAACAACAAAAGATCGCAACTAAAAAAAAATATATCCTTAAAAAAATATTAAGTGGTTAAATATTTATCAACCTTTAAATATGCCAACTTTGCGTGGGAACTACGTTAAGGTTTATGAAAAAATCGAAACCAAAACAATTTTTTAAGCACGGGCTTAGCTTAGTTAACACTTTTACATCATTAAAAATTAAAAAAAAAATTTTTTAATTTAATTTAATTTTTAATTTTTTAGCTCTTAAAATCAACTTTTTTAAAAGACTTCAAAAGTACGCATTTTTTTTAAATAATGTATTTTAGTTACCAAACAAGAAAATTCCAAGAGTTTTGGATACTTTTAACATGTGCACAATTTCCAAAAACGGACTTTGACAGTTTTTTTATGCTTTTGAGCATGCTCAACGCCTAACTTTTAAAATTCATAAAAAAAAAACTAAGAGAGGCGCACAAAACCCGCGCCCCCGGGCGACTTGACAACTGATTAAACTATTTGATAAAAAAAGTTTTACTCAAATCGCGAAAGGTACTTTTTTGCACAAATAAAGCAAAGTACATTTTTATAAAAAAAACAGCTAAACCTATAGATTTTTTCAATTTTTAAAATTTGTGTTTGAAATAATTTCGATATTATATTTTTTATTTGCTAAATAAGTTATGTGTGAAACTTTTGTAAATGTTTCGTATTGCTGTAGGCAACGACATTTTGGCTGCAATTTTCAAAAAATTGTGCAATATTTTACGAAGTTTTAACTTTAAAAATATGCCATAAAAAAACGTACAAATCAATTTGTTTGAAAAGTTGGCATAAAATAGCTTGAAGTATTCTTAACAAGATCTCATACTAGTTTTATTAAAATTCTTTAAAAAAAAATACGTATTTTTGGCCAAAATGTGAAATTTCTGGCCCATAGTGTAGCGTTTAAATCTGACCCAAAACCCCTTTGCAAAACGTAGATTTGTGTCGCTGTAAAGGAGGTTGCCTAAGCTTAAAAATATGTACTTGGAATTCATGCACGAGGACGTCTCCATGGGCCAGATGTCATCTACAGATAATAAAATAGTCGGTCAAACAATTCAAGAGGAGCTTTACTCGAAGTTTGCCCTTGCGGCTGACGTTTAAAAGATGTATCGTCAAGTAATGGTTGACGAAGTAGACCGACACTTTCAGCTCATAGTGTGGAAAAAGGATCCTTCTGAGTCTCTGAAGGTCTCCATATTGAGCACAGTAACATATGGAACTTCGCCAACGCGTTTCTTGAATATTCGGTATTTAATGCGGCTTGGAGAGAGAGCGCAAGCCTCCTATCCCAATGCTGCAAAGATCATTAAGAAAGATTTTTATGTCGATGATTTTTTAACAGCCGCCGGTTGCGTTGAGGACCTGCACTGCCTTCGAGAGGAAGTATCTCAGGTTTTGCAAGAGGCAGGTTTCGAATTTGAAAAGTGATTTTCGAACTGCCCAGAGTTATCCGCATCCGAGTACGCCTAGGCGTGGTAATTTTTAATCCTTAAGCTAAAATCCTCTTCCAGGAGCTGTGGCTTCGGAAAGTGGATTGAGACGAGTTGCTACCAATGCACAGTGGTCGGGCTTGTATGGGGAGAGCGGCCAAAAATACTTCTAATTATGGTAGGGACTTGAAACTTGGCACAGAATTTTTTTATATATATCTTAAAATAATATGTAAAAATCAGCCAGATCGGACGACTACATCATATAGCTGCCATATGAACAACCGGTCTGCTTTTCAGTTTTTATACGAAAAAATTTCTGTTTTTCATTTTTTTGCAACAAAACTTTGAAAATTTTCGTATATAACCTGGGAGATTTCAGAAAATCAGGAAACTATAGATTATAGCTGCCATAGGAACAATCAGTGTAAAACGAGTAAAACTATTTTGCCTTAAAGCAAAAATGACAGAAATAGTACATGTATTTAACAAAATCGACAATCAAATAAATCAATTTTTTTAATTTATATGTTCACCCTTTTATATATACATATATGTGTAGTAACAATTCGACAAACATACACATGAACGTGTAAAAAAAAAAATTATTTCATTTAGTTTAAAGTTGAGGTTAGGTTACCTTTTCGCGTAATTGCAAGCGGCACGGCACCTTACGGCACTTGAATTTAACATTCTTGTATTCTTAAAATGCTTAAGAATATTATACAAAAAGATTTGTTAATCCCCAAGAATCCCTTTACAACTAAAACTCTAACCAAACACAGAAAAGACAAACTAAGAACGCTCATAATTATGTATTAAAAACAATAATGATTAACACAAAATACAACACATACTTCATATACTTTTTGTTGTAAAAAGACAGTTAATACCTTTATTTAATATATTAACCACTTTCATTGCACAAACACAGGTTTTAAATAAGCTTAAAAAATTTTTTACGTAGAGCTTCCCTTGCACGTTGTTAACGCTGCAATACCCAATGAATATCATGCTCTCTCTTTCGATGCTTTTCTTGAAGAGGACAGATAGAGCAAAACAAAAAGATGAATAAATTCAAATAGCTAGACCAATTATAAATAAGAATTGGTACATTTAAAGTCAAAATTTTGACTTTGGTTTTCTTATTTTTGGCCTACGGGCCCGACCACTGTGCAATGCAGCTTCAGCAACTGCCGCATATTAAGGTATCAAGATTCGTCCACACAGATCCCCAAATACCAATAGAAATACATGGTTTCGCCGACGCTTCCACGCAAGCGTATGGAGCGTGCATTTACGTTCGCACACTTACTGCGGAAGGTTTAAAAGTGTCTTCAGCTCCTCTCAAGACAAAAACTTTGCCTCGTCTTGAGATGTGTGCAGCTCACCTCCTAGCAAATCTTTATAATCGTGTTAGACCATTTGAGAAATTTTTTTTTATTGTGGACGGACTCCGAGGTCACTCTTTATTGGATCAAGACTCATCCTTCGTCGTTGTACGTTTTTTGTTTCAGACCGAGTTCCAGAGATTCAAGAGTGGTCGGAGAAAGCAATATGGCAAGCCCTCACGAAAAAAAACCCAGCGGACACAGTGTCACGTAGTTGTGACGTCGAGGAGCTCAGAGACTCCATTTGGTTCGCTGGTCCGTCGTTTCTGCCAGACTCTGAAAGTAAATGGCCTGTAAATCGACATTTCGAGTTGCCTGATGAAGTCGCAACTTTAGAGTTTCGTAAATCGGCAATAGCTCTCGTTGTCAGCCCAGAAACCAACAATGTGGTTCAAAAAGTCAAATTTGTGTGCGTTTCCGATTAATTCAAAGGAGCAAAAAAAAATTTCCAGCCCTTTGAAAAAATAATGAAAGTTATTCAAGCTCACGAATTCAATGACGACTTAAGTAAAATTCGAAAAGGCAAATCGATATCATCGAATACACAAAAACTAAATCCTTTTGTTCAAGACAATAAATTAGATTGGTGTTCCTCTTCGTTACTTCGCGTTGAGGGTCCGTTATTGAATGCTCCTATCCCGTACGAAGCCAAATTCCCGTTGTTGCTATCGAAAAGCTCACATTTCGTTAAAACATACGTGTCATACATGCACGGTTTGAATTGTCACGCTGGCCCTCAAGCTCTCTTAAGTCTTCTACGCAAAAAAATCTGGTTGGTGAACGCCCAGGACGTCTGTCGCCGAACTGTTCGTTCGTGCATGCGCTGCTTTCGTTGCAAACCGCAGCTTATGACGCAGATAATGGGAAACTTGTTATCAGATAGACTTCGAGCTCATCGCCCGTTCAACATCCGTGGCGCTGATTTTTGTAGCCCATTTAGTACAACGTACCGTGGTAAGCCGCCGTACAAATCGTACGTGCCCTTATTTGTGTGTTTTGCGTGCAAGTGTCCGAGTTAGTGTCTGACCTCACCACTGATGCGTGTTTGTTGGCTTTCCATAGGTTCGTGAGCCGTCGCGGGATTCCGGAGAAGGTGTGGTGCGACAACGTGGCCACATGAGAGAGTTCCGGGCCCGTCTGGAGGAGCAGGGGGCACTATAAACATATTTGCATCAAAATATCCCTTTACCGCGGCGGAACTCTCCTGACCAGCGTGGTGGCCGTGCTTAACTCCAGGCCATTGGAGCACTAAGCAGCTACCCAAACGACGGCAAAGCCCTTACCCCGGCCGTCTTCTGATCGGCGGCCCCTTGCTGACCCCACCATTGTCGGCGCTCCCGGACCAAATCAGCCTGACCAGCTTGCGTCGATGGCACTTTGTCTCGTGTCTTAGGCTCAGGTTCTGCCAGCGTTGGTCACGGAAGTACGTCTCCAGCTTGCAGGCGAGGTCGAAGTGGCACCAGGAGGAGCCAAATATCGACGTGGGAGCTCTCGTCGTCGTGGCGGAAGACAATCTTTCGCCCCAGCAGGGGAGCACTGGAAGATTGGCGACCCAGGAAGGGATCTATCGGCGTGCGATTCATCGCCACGCCCTGCTGCCGCTGCTGTTCTGAAGGACGTCGTCACTTAAGAGGGGGCGGTTTTACACATTTGGCGTTTAATTTGATTTTGTTGTGTAGGGCGAGAGCGCCTTTTTCTCGCCACTGTAGTTAAGTTAGGTTCTAAGAGAGATTTGTGAAGAAATAAATTTAGTTTGATTATGAACTTCGTATAATATGCTTCTCTTCGTTGCATTTAAAATAAAGGAAGTCTCGCTGCATCGAACCCCCAGTTTATTGATTAATCATTTTAAGCCCATGGTGAATTTTCAGTTGACCTACTGTTATATTGCACTTTTTGTACAACATACATATTTCACCTATTTATGTACATACACATACATAAAATCTTTTGTTTCAGTTGTGAATTTTGTTGTTGAAATAATGTGAGCATACAAAGCAAATATTAACAACGAAAATTTAAGACTATGATGAAACTGAATAACAAAATTACGTTTGATCCGTAGATTAAAAGTGCGTTTCCTGTTTCTTTTATATTTTAAATGTTCTAAAGTTATTTAATTTTGATTTTTTTTTAAATCATTGAAAACCTGTTATTTTAAAATAAAAATCACAGCATTACAGTTATTTCTGATTTGTATTATACAAATTGGGAACAACTGTTCTGCAATGATTTTTAAATAAAGATCATAAAAAAAACTGTTAGGGGAGAAGTGGGGGCTGTGGGCATGGGGGGGTTGTGGGCACCCCTACGTATCTTTTCACAAAATGAAGATTGACTTTTTTTGGTAATGTCATGGGCAAGCAATTACCTTACGTATGATTTATGCCAAATATCAAAGTAAACGAACGCGTTTGCTTTTTGAAATGAACGAATTGGTTTTTTTTGTGCTTGGAAAAGGTGGTGAAGTTTTTTTCAAAGATTTTCAATAGTGTATTAATTAAAGTGAATCGATTAAGAAGGTAAGTGTAATGCATTTTTATTTAGTCAAAGTATTATACTAAATGGAACAATATCGATTTGAACCAACAAATTTACGCAAACACATTTTTTAATTACTTCTTAAAATGTCTGCTAAAGTTGGTTGTGGGCACCAAAATTAGGGGGGTTGTGGGCACCCGTTTTTTCTTGGCAAATTTTTTTATAACCTACAATTTCTTGTAAAATTGTTTTCAAAATTTGTTTGGAACCCTCTAGAACATTCTTGTAGAAATCTTAGGCTCTTGGAAAAGGATCCTCTCCCGCTGAGAGGGATTATCACCAAGATTTGTAATTTTGCGATCGAGCTTTTCGTCTGAAATGTGTTGACATGCGGGCCAGTTATTACACATGTCAAAATTGTGTTTCCGACGATGAATAACGCCTTAGTAGTAGTCTTTGAAATAAATAAATTGTCATTTTGTTGATATTGGTTGCGGTTTTTTTCCATATTTTTCCATTTGCAGCATTTTTTCCCAGGGTGCCCACAACCCCCCCAAAAAAAAATTTTAGCTGAAAGTTACGGTTTTACAAAAGTCCATATGAAATTTTTTCGCATGACGAAATCAAGTATTTTTCTTCAAAATTAGTTAGTTTAGGTCTCTAGCTTTACACAGATACCCATATGTCCAAATAATATGCACTAGTTCGGTAATTATAAGCCAAAAACAAAACTATGCCCACAACCCCCACTTCTCCCCTACTATTCACAAAAGTCAAATAAGAAAAGTTATCTACCTATATGGTAGCTCAACCAAAATAAAAGGCCGATGATTTTTTTAACATCATAAAGAAAACATGGAACTTTTTTCAAAAGCACACTCAGAACTATTGAGGGATAATATAAATTACAATTAATCCTGCAGCAATTTATTGTGGGACCTTTATAATTGCACCCAAGTATGCGGTGCATTAATTGACTAAAATGTCAATTGATGTGTAGAAAAAATGATTATATGATTTGGTCGAAAAAGGATCATTTTCGCTTAGTATAAAGGTCCTGCGTCGATTTAAGCTTGAACATTTTTCACCCCGCCATTTAGGGCGTAAAAAAAACCTTGAATTTGCAGAGAAAATTAGCCAAATCGGTCAAGTTTTGAAAAAAAAAATTCGCTAGAATGTAAGTGTGCCTTGACTTTTGTGTCAAAAAAATTTACTCTTCTTTGAAAGTTTTAATAGTTTTAAGAACATTATAAAAAATATTACAAAATTTTTGATTTGAACAAAGAAATGTTTAATTGATCAATTAGACTGGCACTTGCACTTGAAGTTGAGATTTCTAAGTGTGCCTTCACTTTAGTGCGGCACTGAATCTACATACAGTGCCGAGCGAAAGTGAAGGCACACTTAGAAATCTCAACTTCAAACGCAAGTGCCAGTCTAATGCAGCATATTTTTGATGAAATTCTTTTTTACATGTATAAAGTAAACATTTCTTTATTCAAAGCCACAGTTTTTTTGCATTTTTATATTATGTTCTTAAAACCGTTTAAACTTTAAAAAGAAAATTACCTTATTTGTTGACACAAAAGTGAAGGCACACTTACATTCAAGTGCATTTTTTTCAAAACTTTACCGATTCGGCTCATTTTTCAGCAAAATCAAGGTTATCTGTACGCCCTAAATGGCGGAGTGAAACATTTTCAAGCTTAAATCGGCGCAGGACCTTTATTTTAAGCTAAAATTATCCTTTTTCGACCAAACACTAGGTGTACAAATTAAACCTACCGAATCTCAGCGGAAAATACTTTTTCTTTTGCACTATCAAGGCAAATCGTCCTTGGGTATTATAAAAATCAAGCCCAGTAGCCATTAATAACTTTTTGATCCTTTCTCCGCGTTTTAAAGGCCATCATCGTTTCAAAATGCAAGGTATGCAGGCCAACCCAAGGCTTTGAGGGCCAGAAAACGAAACAAGATCTTTAAAAAAAAAAACGAAAATTTGAAAATCTCATTGATTACACATCGCAGCTCATGTTAAAAAGGATTTTGGCAAGGATATTCATCCCCTGTCGGTGTTACGCACTATGCAAGAGGCTAACTACAAGGGCCGTAGTACTAGAAAAATAGCATTGATTTTAAAAGTCAACCAACGGAAGCGTTTTGCCCACGGAAATGAATTTCATGTTTTCAGAGGGGATGATAGTATTCCAAAAGTCCTTTTGAGATATTAAGATATCCTTTGGAATCAGCTTAACTCATCGGTTGGTTGACTTTTGAAATCAATGCTATTTTTCTAGTACTACGGCCCTTGTAGTTAGCCTCTTGCATAGTGCGTAACACCGACAGGGGATGAATATCCTTGCCAAAATCCTTTTTAACATGAGCTGCGATGTGTAATCAATGAGATTTTCAAATTTTCGTTTTTTTTTTTAAAGATCTTGTTTCGTTTTCTGGCCCTCAAAGCCTTGGGTTGGCCTGCATACCTTGCATTTTGAAACGATGATGGCCTTTAAAACGCGGAGAAAGGATCAAAAAGTTATTAATGGCTACTGGGCTTGATTTTTATAATACCCAAGGACGATTTGCCTTGATAGTGCAAAAGAAAAAGTATTTTCCGCTGAGATTCGGTAGGTTTAATTTGTACACCTAGTGTTTGGTCGAAAAAGGATAATTTTAGCTTAAAATAAAGGTCCTGCGCCGATTTAAGCTTGAAAATGTTTCACTCCGCCATTTAGGGCGTACAGATAACCTTGATTTTGCTGAAAAAATGAGCCGAATCGGTAAAGTTTTGAAAAAAAAATGCACTTGAATGTAAGTGTGCCTTCACTTTTGTGTCAACAAATAAGGTAATTTTCTTTTAAAGTTTAAACGGTTTTAAGAACATAATATAAAAATGCAAAAAAACTGTGGCTTTGAATAAAGAAATGTTTACTTTATACATGTAAAAAAGAATTTCATCAAAAATATGCTGCATTAGACTGGCACTTGCGTTTGAAGTTGAGATTTCTAAGTGTGCCTTCACTTTCGCTCGGCACTGTACATATGTTCATATATACAATTTATAACAATCACGAGATCCTTTAATAAAAACAGCAATGCCCGCACAAATGTGCTGCCGCTCGGTTCAAAATTTTCCACAAATACCCATAAATCTTTTTAAATTAAATTACATCAATTACAAATTTTCTAGGTTCTTTTATTCAATTTCTTATTTTTTAACGCAATTTAAAGTTTTAAACAGTTTTGTATAGACAATTATGCATTGGCTTTTTAGTTACTTTAATTTTGAGAAAAGACTGTGAGCAACACAATGATCTAGTTCAGCAACATAGTCAAACAATTCTTCCACGCACGTCTCTGTTGTCTTAGATCGGCCATTTACGCGATCATTGCACTCCTGGTACTTGTTGTACAAGGACTCAATATGACCTTTAGTTTGGCATTTTTCCTGATGCATAAAAAAATACAGCAATTTAACACTTTTATTATTAGGGAGAGTATTAACATTTGTTACCCTTAGAGCCGCTTGAGGGTCAACTAGCTCCTCTTCGTCGTCGGCTTTAACAACAGGAAGCGCAAATATGTTTTTAAAAAACATGTTGGTAGCTGTAATTAAAAAATGTAACTGTAATTAATAACATTTGTTTCATATGTGTGTATCTTTAAAAATAACAATAAATAGTATCACAATCAAAAATGTGAATATTTTATAGTTCAATAAAGGTAATTTAAATTCATATTTAAATGTTTTTTTTAATTACTTAACAAATAATAACCTTTTTCAGATTATGGCTGTGCTATGATGCAATCACGATAGACAACTTATTGACAAAGTTGCCAGACTGACAAAAAAAATAAACTAATACTCCGTATGTGGCTCCGCAACGTTTTGCACAAAATAAAAGCCGGCTTCCACTCGTCAGTATTTCCGTTTCGATAGGTTTCGATGATAAATTCAAGTATCATATTCAGCGCTGGGCTTCAGGGACAGACAACGTCAAGACGCGTTTGGACATTCGTTGGTTATAAAACAAACAATTATTCTTATTGTTTATAACTTAAGGCAGGTTCTCACCTTGTAGGCCCGAAAACTGACACTTTTGAAAAAACATTTTTTTGAGGAAACGGTTAAAGGTAACAATGCTGAAAGTTCATAACGGATAAGAAAACACATTTATTTAAGCAATACATTGTTTTAAATTGAATAAATAAAAAAAGTGGGGGAGGGGCGTCCATCAAAGTCGACTTTTTTTTTTAAAGGTGTTCTGCTACCGGAAGTAATGCCGTCAAAACGCGTAATTTGAAACACAACATCGAAACACATTTTTATTTTGAATTGTATTATCCATTAAATAAACTAGAATCATGAAAAAAAATATAAATTACAAAACCTTTGAACATTTTTTTTTAGATTTTTGCATGTTTTTTTACTTGTTCTTTTAAAAAAAAAAGTTTTCAATATTTTTGGCTGATTCAAGTTCATTTGTTAGAAAAGACCCTTACAAACATTTGAAAAAAAATTGGTGACGATTGGTTCATCCCAGCGCCTTCAATCACTTCCGTAAGGTCCGAAAACATGGTTCTGAGATAAACGCGTTTGTTTCCCAGGCGACGTAGGGCGCGTAGAGTAAACTGGCAACTTTGGAATTCGATAAAAAAAAAATTGTAGAACATACTCTTTAAGGGTTATACTTCCGATTTATAATAATAAAAAAAAAAATTTTCCAACCACAAGGTGAGAACCTGCCTTAATATTTCAATAGAATCGATATGGGTCATTTTGGGATTTTGTGACTCTTAACCAATATCTTAATATAAAGTTTTTATTAAAAATCAAATAGCTTCTGTCGATATATGCGGAATCCAATTTATTTTCCCGCTTTTGTTAAACTTCAATCAGCTGTTCCAGGATACAATAGTCACTAATATATCGCAAAAGTTATGCACCCCTCGTAAATACTGCACAAAAACACTGGTGAATCAACTTTTTAGCCCTGCTGCAATAACCAACGCTGGAAATTTCCTCCCCCCTCTTCCACAAACTGGCCGAAATTTTGAATGGGCGTCCGATGATTATCGGACGTGGTAGGTGACGTAGCCAAATGGAAAGCAAGCCTTAATCAAGCAATAAGATCCAACCGATTCTAATCCAAAGGAAAAGCTTTTTAGAATGCGTTGTTTTTTTTGCCAAGCCTGGATAGAGCTTCAACCACATTTGAAAATTATATTTTTCGACTTTAAATGGAAATCGGGTTTTATTTTGCGTCACTTTTATTTCAATTGGAGACGTGTGTAATGAAAATACTCCGCATTTTAAATTATGGACAAAATGACAGTGGAATCCGGCCATAAAATTCATTTCGTAAGTTAAACATATCGAGCACAATAAAGTATCAGCCCTACATAAGGCCTCGTTTTTCTGTGTATTTTTTGCTTAAATTTTAATACATATGTCATATAGTGCCATTTGTGTGCTTTAATTGTCTAACTCATTCAATTAAATGTAAAGATGCATATGACTTCAGGGCTTTTTGTCTGTGACTAGAAGAGATTCTTGGATAAGAGGGTCAGTCCCACTAAAGATAATCCAGTTTGCTTCTGAACATTTTCATTAATTTAGAAACTCAAACTTAAATCTCTTAAAAATTATTTAGGCACCTGGTACGTCGTCTGCAATAGAAAAGATGGAATAACCGTGTGCTGTGTTTTTTACGTTTAGTTTAAGTATGTCAACTATTATTTCGTTACATATTGCCTAAGCCAAATTACTTCGATGGTAAAAAGTGTTTGCAATTTTTGAAGAGTTCGTGAACGTGGCGATCGGCTTTGTTTATAGAGACAAGCAGAAGACACTATTTGCGACAACGTATATATAAAATTTGTATCTGGAATAACCGGATTGTGCTAAATTGTTCACTCAACAGACGCGTTCTTTGGTGCAGATGCAGGACAATCGTGATAATACCTTGAACAGCAACTCTGGGAGCAACCATGTTTCCTCTTTGGCCAACACAAAAATGCACCGAAACTTTAAACTGCTAGCTGATCCACAGTTGGTTAAATGTGGCGTCAAGCTGTATCGTTACGATGGCATTGTTCCCGGAGACCCGACCTATCCAACAATTACTCCCAGGGACCCACGCAACCCTCTTATTCGCATTCGTCCCAGGGCTGTTGAGCCACTTATGCTTCTTATACCTAGGTGAGATAATGTAATAATGCAATAATGTTTCCCAAATTCAAAGCCTTTAACCGTAGGTTTGTGATTGATTCGGACTACGTTGGTCAGCCACCTGCTATCGAAGTTACTGTGGTCAACCTTAATGATAACATCGACAAACAGTTTCTCTCAAGCATGTTGGACAAATGTGGGACCTCCGATGATATTAATATTTACCATCATCCAACTACAAACAAACATATGGGTATCGCTCGAATCGTTTTTGAAAGTACTAAGGGAGCAAGGCAGTTTGTGGAGAAATACAATAAAAAATCTGTTATGGGAAAGGTATGTCGTATATTTACTATATTTTGTGTCATAACCTAATATACCTCCTTTAGATATTGAACGTGTTCTGCGATCCCTTTGGTGCCATTTTAAAGAAAACTCTTGAGAGCCTTACAAATCCAAATGTGGGAAAACCAGCTATGGGTACAAAAGCAGCACCGCCTTCGAGTATGCAAAACGTTGCTTCCCAGGATGCCGATTTCAGTCAAGGATGTGTTGAAAAGGACGCTGCTGATAAGTTAAATTGCGGGTACACTTCTTTTCAAATCAATCCTGATGGCGGAGAACGCAGTAGGGATCGCAACTGGGATCGTGACAGAGAAAGAGAGAGAGATCGCCACTTTAAAGACCGAAGTCAACACTCATCAGAGAGAAGCTATGATCGTGATCGTGATCGTGATCGTGGAATGCGTGAAAAGTACACAACCTCTTTAAGGCATGAACGTAATTTTTACCGTCGGCGGTCCAGGGATACAAGTCCGGAACTTTCTCGGGATAGATTGTTAATTTTAAGAGACAGAGTGAGAGATTCAAATACACGGCCTCGCGATTATCATCGTTCTAGGGAGCGAGACCAAATGCGAGATTGTAAAAGGTCTCGCGAGAAAATCAGAGACGAATCCAGAGATAAAAGGGAACATCGATATAACTTATTTAAAGAGCGCGATTATCGAGAAAGAGATCGAGACCGATCTGCCGAAATGGAAAGAAGGGATCGTGGCAGTCTAAAGTACAATAAGCGCTACACCTGCCATGAATATAACGAAACTGAAGTTAGTAGCTCTTCGAACTCCAAGAGTCTTAAATACTATTCGGGTATTTCAGTTTCAGGTTTGCATGTTGAGAGCTACAATAACTATTCTTACTCTTCTGCTGAAAATATTCAAACATGGGCTGATCATAGAAGCTGGGCAGCGCCTCAGCCTGATTTCCAGCCTCAGCCGCCTCCACCACCGCCTCCAGAAGAGGAAGAAAATTGGGACGTCGAGAAACCAAAACTTGAAAAAACGGTTTTTGCGCAAACAATCGCTGGTCCAAAACCTCAATCGCCAAAAGGGACAAATATGATTCACGCGACAAAAGAGAAGACAGTTATAGAATTAAGTTCAGAATCAGGGAACGTCGACTTAGATACTCGGATAGCATTAATATTTAAAGGAAAGACTTTTGGAAATGCACCACCTTTTCTTCAAATGGATAGTAGCGACTCCGAAACAGATAGAGGCAAACCAGATGTGTCCATTGATATTACTTCCGATTCAAACATTTCAGAAAACAAAAAAAAATCGAACGAAAAAAATACAGTAGCTCTTCAGCAACCAAATGGAGCAAGTGATATATCAAGTGATGACGAAATAATAGTTAAAACGGAAAGCAATAAGATCAGTTTTACAGGAGAAAGGGACAAAAACGATGACAATATGTCTTTATCGAGCTTATCTTCTCACGAGGATCCCATCCAGAATGTATTGACTTTGGAAGATGTGGAATATAAGAACCCTATTATATCATCGTCTTGTATAGATTCAAGTTCATCTAATCAAAATCAACATCCTTATTACTACCATGCGTCTGGCTATGGACACTATCCTTCCACTATGCCACCAGAATCAGCTTTAACCAGCCGATATTTTTCAAACGCTGCCTACATACAGCCCGGGTATTTGGCAGGCGTTGGCTCTTTTAATTTAGATTCGTTTGCTGAGCCTTATGACTACCAGTATTCTCTTTCAGATCAGAATGATGAGATACGACAAAAAGTTAAAAAGGTTATCAACTATATTGTCGAAGAGCTAAAGCAGATCCTAAAGAGAGATGTAAACAAGCGCATGATTGAAATAACCGCTTTCAAAAATTTTGAGACCTGGTGGGATGATCATACATTAAAAGCTCGAACAAAACCATTATCCGAAATTGCAGAACCCACATTCAATTCGACTTCAAGTTTTCTTAAAGAAACTTCATACAACGATAAGGCCCCCGATATTAACCATCTCATTAACACCCAGCGGGAAATTTCAGATTTTCAGTCTTTCTCAAGTATAGGTATAAGGGCGTCAATGCCTAAGTTACCATCTTTTCGACGCATACGCAAACATCCTAGTCCTATTCCAAACCAAGGGCATTTATTAGAAAGAGATCTTAGTGACCAAGAGGAAATGGTTCAACGTTCGGACTCTGAAAAGGAGGATTCTAATATAGAAAGCACTGATACAACACGTTTAAATTTAAAGGCGCAACTTTTGAATCAAGATTCTGTTGCTAAATCGGCGCCGGGATCAAATTCAAAAAGAAAAGGGAGTGCGTCAAGTTTTTTTTCTTCTTCGCCTTCATCGTCATCTAGTGAAGCTGAGAATGAAGGCAACGAATGTGTTGAAAAGGAGAGAAGTAGTGAGGATGATAGTTTTGAAGAAGAACATCAACATCACCGAACAAATATAACTCAACGGCAAAAAGTAATTAAAAATCGAAGCCGTGTAGGTTTAAGAGAAGATAGTGACATTAAAAATCTATACTCGGACTCTGAGGAAGATAAAAAAGTAAGCGTTAAAAAACTTGGTCGCTCAAAAAAAATTAATATTTATTCAGATACCGATGAAGAAAACGAAAGCACTGAATTCGCATCTTTGCTGCCGGCTTTACAAAAAAAGATTATTTCATCTATTCCGTCTGATCTCGAAGATATAAGCAAAGATAGTAGTTTTGGATTAGACGAAAGCGAGGTTGACCCCACTTTCATATCAGAGCTACGAAGTTCCCCAAAATTTGATGAAGAATGTCGTCGCTCTCTTACACCTGTTCCTCCACCAGGCTACAATGAAGAGGCCATTCAAAAGATTGATGATTGTAAACAAAAATTGTTTGAATATGATAGAATTTACAGTGACTCTGAGGAAGAGCGAGAGTATCAGGAGAAGAGAAGAAGAAATACAGAATACATGGCTCAAATTGAAAGAGAATTTTTAGAGGAACAAGAGAGAAAGAACGAAAAGGATTCGGACAAAAGGCAGCTTTCCCCAAAGCCTACAAAAGACAACGGAAAGTCCCCAAAACTTAAAAATGAAGATATTTCAGATATTTCAAACCTCCAAACTACTCTAGGACTTTCCGTGTTAAAAAAACCTGCGGAACCCCTTCATCCGACTAATAATAAAAATCTGGAGCTCGATATTAAGAACAAAACAGACACTACTAAAAAAAGTGCAGTTTCAAATGGTTGTAATGAAGTGTGTGCAATTCCAAAGGATGAAAGCAAAGGAACGCAATCACCAGCCTCTTCAGACGGTGGTTCCAGCCAAGCGTCACAGGCTAGCCAAGTTGCTTTAGAGCATTGTTATTCGTTGCCGCCTCATGCACAGTCACTTGCAACAGGCGATTTACCAACTGCTAGATTATATGATAATAGTAAAATCATTTTGGATCATGAACCGGAGAACATTAATGCTGGTCAAATGACGAGGACAGGCCCTGGCAGACCCCGAAAGGATTCTAATCGTACTCAAAGAAAAAAGAAAGATTCTATTCCGCGGCTGTCAAATGTTAAAAATAAAATACCACCAATTACAAATGCATTGGCCGAACTGGCACGACAAACCGCAAACTTTGTTCCTTATAATATGTATAAAGCTCGTGATCAGAATGAGGAAATGGTTATTTTATACACTTTCCTTACGAAAGGTATCGATGCAGAAGATATTAACTATATTAAGAGGAGTTATTCGGACCATTTGCAAAAGGAGCCATTCGCGTAAGTGATTTTAATGAGCGTTATTTTGTTTTAAATTAATTTAACTTTTTACATTTCAGTATGTTTTTAAACAACACCCATTGGGTAGATCACTGTACAACTGACCGATCGTTTTGGCCACCTCCACCAAAAAAGCGTAGAAAAGATGATGAACTGATGCGCCATAAAACTGGATGTGCTCGGACTGAAGGCTTTTATAAATTGGATGTTCGAGAAAAGGCTAAGCACAAGTATCACCATGCTAAAGCCAATACCGAGGATTCTAATAATGAAGACCGTAGTGATGAGCCTACAGCGCTTACCAATCACCACCATAATAAATTAATATCAAAAATGCAAGGAATTTCCCGTGAAGCGCGCTCAAACCAGCGTAGACTTTTAACCGCTTTCGGGTCTATGGGTGAGTCTGAGCTTTTGAAATTTAATCAGCTCAAATTTCGGAAAAAACAGCTTAAGTTTGCGAAATCTGGAATACACGACTGGGGCTTATTCGCAATGGAGCCTATAGCTGCAGACGAAATGGTTATCGAGTACGTTGGCCAAATGATTCGGCCAGTGGTTGCTGATCTAAGAGAAACAAAATACGAAGCGATTGGCATTGGTAGTTCCTATCTATTTCGAATTGACATGGAAACTATAATCGATGCTACTAAATGTGGAAATTTGGCTAGATTCATTAATCATAGTTGTAATGTAAGTATGGCTTACTTTACATATTATTATGTTCCTAATGTAAATTTTTTCCGGTTGCAGCCCAATTGCTACGCAAAGGTCATTACTATAGAGTCTGAAAAAAAGATAGTTATATATTCGAAACAACCGATTGGCATCAATGAGGAAATAACTTACGATTATAAATTTCCATTGGAAGAAGAAAAAATACCTTGCCTCTGTGGTGCCCAAGGTTGCCGGGGTACGCTTAACTAAATCTCATCCACAAAAGAATAGAATTTAAAGTGTGAATTATGTAGTTTAATTTAATTTTTAGGTTATCTGTATTTAAAGTGGTTGCTCTGTAAATATAAGTATAAGTTATATTTATTTGTCTTAACTACAATTTCACAGTAACGTAAAAAACAGTTTATTCAAAAAACACTTAACTAAAATTTAATCTACGAAAATCTGCAAGGTCATTTAACATAAAAGTAGGTTTTATTTAGTTACAGTCGTTCGAGTTTTAAAACTAGATCTGTAAGACAATTTTTTGTTAAGCACCTACTGAACTGTAAATAGTTACATTTAGAACAATCAATAAAATTTTCAAATATCAGTGCTTGGGTTTATGAACATATTTTATTTGTGTGCTTCTTGCAAGTTAGTTTTAAGAGTTGTTTGCATATCCAATTGAGCTTGAGCTATGCTTTCCAAGGAGGACTGCATTTTCTCAAGCAAAAGCTCTCCCCGTTGTACCACTTCCTCAAGTTCATGGGCAGTATCCTGATTTTCAATTTCGAGTCTCTTAAGGCTGGAATTTTGAAGTTCAATTGAACTGTCTTCGTTTGGTAATGACTCTATCAATGTATCAACGTCCTTTGCACATCGTGCAATCAGTTGTGCAAATAATTGGGCATAGTCCTCTTGAGGCTGAATTGGGTTCGGCGTTTGGGATCCTGTTCGGTCGAAATTTGCGAATTTACTAGGATAAGATGTTTGTTGAATCACACCAATCGCATTGCAAAAGTGCTCTGCTTGCTGAAAAGACAACAATTACCACAATTTGAATTAGCAAATTTTGTTAAAAATATGTTCATATGTATATATTTAAGCAAACGAATCTCAGCTATACCTGGTTTACGGTATCTTGCAACTGTGTAAGTCTGTCCGCCATTTTTGTATTTGATGAAAATGACACCAATAAGTGCTTCGGTCTTCAAAATTAAAAAGCGAAACTATGTCTGTATTTTAGGCAGTGTGGCTATCCCATTCCTATTAAAAGAGGTTTGCTTTGGGTCTCGACTATAATGGGAAATTGATTCTTAATTTAAAACTAATTTAATAAATTTTATTTCTTTAATCACACTCTATATTGTTAATAGAAATCGATCAAATATTAATGTCCTTTGATGGCTTAATCTAGCTTCTTTAAAACCTCAAGTTGATCAAAGCCAAATCAAAAGTAAATAAGTACTTGCAGATATAGTAGACGATAATATATTAAGACTATCGATAGATTGTTAGCAAAGAAGGATTGTGGTTAAACATGTTAAGGGGATTCCTTAACACTGCTGCAGAGATTTCCACTAGGCTGAGTCATCGATAACAAGGTGATGCGCATCACAACCTATACAAAACAAACCGGTTCGTTAGGATGACTTGAAGAAAATTACTCTCATTTAGTTGAACAACAAAAAGTTATTAAAATTGTGAGCTGCTTATGCGTGCACAAAGTCCAACAACTGCTAGGACGCAGCATAATCGGTCGCTGTCAAATGGAAACGGGTCTACGTCTCTGGTAATCGATGACACATCGAAAATACCGGCAAATGGAAAGCAATCTTAGGTGGTCTCATCAGCACTCTCTCTCCGCTCTCAGAGAGACAATCGCTAGAAAGGGATAGATATAGTATTTCTTTCAAGAAAGAAGAAGACAACGAAGAAAAATGCGCTACACAACCTCTTTCGACAACGTTTGACAAACGACTGGCACAAATAACGTCCTCAAAAGAGGGCAGCTCTCGCGACGAGTCCACCTATATAGTTTCACCATGGTTCAACACATGGTGAAACAATATAGGTGGTCTCGTCGCGAGAGCTGCCCTCTTTTGAGGACGTTATTTGTGCCAGTCGTTTGTAAAACGTTGTCGAAAGAGGTTGTGAAGCGCATTTTTCTTCGTTGTCTTCTTCTTTCTTTCTTGCGCTTGTCTCTCTGAGAGCGGAGAGAGTGCTGAAAAATAACGTCCTCGGCAGAGCTGATGAGACCACCTATATAGTTTCACCATGGTTCAACACATAAGCCTAGTACTCAGTTCGATGAAATACGTTCGAAAGCAGTGAGAAAAACGAGAGGCCAATAATATAAGAACACTTTTCGTGAGTGCTGTTTCACAGGCGGTACTCAGATGACAGAAAAAAAACCTAGAAACTCATATTGTATTTCGAGAACAAAAGGCAAAGAAAATATAAACATTTAATAAAAAGGTTGTTCTACGTTATTGCCCTCTCACTCTCTCTCAAATGCTTAGCAAAATTTCAAAAGATGGCGTTAAATTCGGCTGAAGAAAGAAATTTATGCAAATTACTTTTTGTTTCATTACTTACATAAAAAAATGCAAATGTAAAATGTAAAAAAAAAAAGATTTCCTGCACCTGGCGCTTGATCACCAGATTTGAGAAACAGCCGCATAATGCGCTTTAGCTGTTCCTCCATGGTGTGAATCAAGTCGCCAGGCTTGAGACCCATCATGGGGGTGGTCATGTGGGTAAGCGGGGCTGCCACATCCACCGTGCGAAAGACAGGCAGGGAAAACGGGGAACGCGTGTTCTCTGGCTGTCGAGCACGAAAAGGAGTCGATCTCGTCTACATTGATTTGCTATGATGTGTCCCAGTCGTTCTCAGGGTAATGGCATGCTCCTGCTTGTTTTTGGCCTCCTCCTCCTTGCTAACTTCAGCCTCGGCTTCAGTTCCGAAGGTTTCATCGGCAAAGCCGCCTGCATAATAATTTTCCTAGCCTATTTCCATAAAAAAGCTCAAAAAAATTGCGGATGAACTTCCTTAAAAGGTCATACCCAGAGAAAAAGAAAAAGAAGGGCCTCTTTGAGACATCGAAACTGTTCGTCGATCTGAGTACTAGGCAACAACAAGCAATTTAACCCCTGTATAAGCGGATGGCACATATTTTTACATTCTCGACAATGTACATATTTTTACACGGGGTCCTATAAGAAAATATGTGGCATTAAAAAAATATGAGATAAACAAGGAGTCATAGGAGTCATTCGCCCGACCCGGACCCGAAAAATACCAAAAAATACCAGTTCCTATCGATAGTTTTTAATGTGCCATTTCTACAACTGCTAACTTTTGGCGCGCTTTTCAAAACTAATGTCTTTTTGTATTTTTGGACAAATAATTCAGGATCGTAATAATTGTTTTCTTGTTTAAATATTAATGCTGAAGTTGAGCGCAGATTCTTTTAGACGAATGTTGTAAAGAGCAAATTAGTCAGCTCCATGAACTTAAAACCATAACCCTTCTGTGAGCGGAAAATTTTGTATACGTTGTTGAGCGGTTGTTGTTGTTGTGCCACTGATTTTAAGTTGTTATACCTCAAAAGCTAATGTTCCAAATAAATTGAAATTTTAAATCATTTTAAATTTTTATTTTAAGATTAAGACTAATTAAAAAATTAAAAAAAAAGTTACTTGTACTAGTTAGCAGGTTAGTTTTTGTTGATTAAATTAATTTTTTTCAAGTAGGTTTATGCTTTCCTTTTCAAAAAAGGTACACTTTTGGGAAAAATCACCACAAAACTAGTTTAAAGGTCTAAAAACGTGCAAAAATTTGGTGTGCGCCGGACTGTTTTATGACCCATCCTGCACCTGGCCATTATAAATGCTTAAGGCAATGTGCGACCGTTACTTTTATTAGCAAGAGTACCTAAACAACCAATACCCCTTTTGGACATTTGTAGTAATAATTAAGTGATTAAAACAATGTATTTTAAAGGAATAATAATTTTGAATAAAAATAAAAGTAATTTTTAAACAATGTTGATTGTTTTTCTAATAGTTTTACCAAAGAAGGGTATGACATATTTTACCAGTTTGGAAACCATATTAAGGGGAGTTTCTCAAGTAAAATTTCCAAAAAATCTTATTTTTTTATTAGATTGATAGAATAACGTCTTGAAGGTATATTCCCAAAGTTTTATGAGTCAACTCTGAATATTATGGAAAATATGATTGATTAAACCAGCGCGCTCGGGCGCGCTTTGTGTGCGATTTGGCGCTAACTCAAAACTTTGAATATTTTTTTCTGAAAACTATGACTTAAAAAAAACGGTACAGCATTGCGCAAAAACTACTGGACCGGTTTTTTGTTTTAAAAAAGTGTTTTGCAGATTATACCTCAAATACTTCCCGACTATAAGATTTGCGATACTCATTGCCCTCTTAAAAAAAAAGTGTAGCCTACTTTCGAGCGCAATTCATTTTTAACGCACTTGTATACACATTTTCTTGAAAATGGCCAGATTTAATTAGGTATTTGGGTAGATATTTTCAGTACAAACAACATTTATTAGGGCCACTTTTCTATAGCATTAAAAATGTGGACACCACAGAGTTTTGCGGTTTGTAGGCGTAAAAAGGGGCGTGGTCAGGTTTTAAAACAAACTTGATCTGCATTTTGCTTAAAGAAGTCTGTGTGCCAAATTTGGTGGTTCTAGCTCTTATAGTTCAATGTTTGTGCGGACGGACGGACAGACGGACGGATAGACAGACATTTGCGCGTTTACAGTATTTCCTTACTTTTCGAGTATCGCAAATAACTAGTATTATTTTTGTTAAAAAATTATTGTTCTTATAAAAATAAATTGTTTTAATCCCATAATTATTACTATAAATGTCCAAAAAGTAACTGTTACAAATTACCCAAATCATTTATGACCGCCAGGTGCAGGTGCCTAACATTCCCTTTGGAATTAACCCAAAAAACGCATGGGCCATAAAACAGTATGTCGAGCACCATATTTTTGCACGTTTTTAGACCTTTTAACTAGTTTTGTGGTGATTTTTCCCAAAAGCAGGTATGGCAAATTGTACCTTTTCTGAAAGGTAAACCTACAAGAAAAAGGTAAAGTTAAAAAAAAAAACTAACCCGACCAGCTTCCTTCAGACTTTGTTTTGAGGATGGCAATCTGTTGGTTTGCCAAGCACGTCTCAAACGTCATTCTCCAAAACAACACGGCAATGGCAAGGTTGTAGTTGCCCAACTGTAATTTTTTCGATGTAGCTTGCAGATAATTTTTTGCAAACCTTTGGTGAAAGTGGTGTTTGATGCGGTATCTTATAAAGATGCCAGTTCCGCCGTGTGCTTTACCATCTGGATGATCGGTGCCGTACAACGTCTATCCCCGTATTTGAAAGTTATATTTGCTGGAGCGATGCGTTTATGCCAGCAACATAACGTCGATGTGGTTTTCGTTCAGAAATTGAGTTATTTCAGGTTTATGCCGTGAAACACCGCTGGCGTTCCACTGAGTTATTCGAAGGCTAGGCATGGTTTATTTGGACTGCTGAGCTGCAAGCATTTGTAACAAAATATTTTGGTTTTGCATTAGGGCTTGCATGGTGGTTTTCATGAAGGACATAAATTCCATCATGTTTTGTTGCAAAGTTATCATCATTGTTTCCATGTTGCTTTGTGGCTGTCCCATGGCCTGCTAGATGTTATAAATTTTCGGCTCTATGTGAGCTGTGTCTGATCTTAGAGCACTGGCGTGAGAAATGCCGTTGGTGGTAATTGAAGGGCCAAATGATGATCTGGCTGCTTTTGCGAAGAAAACTTCCGGTGTCGTTTGTGAACTCATGTAAGCGTTCTGTGTGTTCGTAGAGCGTGCCGTTGTCGCTCGTTGCATCCGACTTTTCATCTACTTGTAGACAGGACAGCCTCTGTAGTTTGCTGTGTCGTTTCCTTGACAGTTTACACACTTTTTAGTGAGAGAGTCTTCCTTGTTGACAGGGCAGGGTTCGGAGCTGTGTCAGTTTCCAAAAGCTACACATACTGACCTAAGGGTGTAGTAGAGCACTTCTTCTGCTCCTGTGTGGCCCTTATCAGGCGCAGGAAAAAGTATACAGGACAATATTTCCTTGACAATCTAGCTGAATTAGCAGCTGTTCCCCCGAAGAAAATAGCAGGTTTCATTAGAGAAACGGGCTGGGATTCTTTATAAATTCGTGGTTTAAAGGGTACAAATGATCCATTGCGGTATCACAATGGGCCAGTGATGGCCTAAGTGGGCTGACTTTGTGTCAGCCGCCGCTCTAACCTAACCTTACCTAAGGGTGCAGTAAGCCCTGGTATGACCGTATTCCTGGCAATTTGTGCATTGTACTGGTCCGTTCCATTTGTGCGGCTCTTCTACTGTGATCCTACGAGGGTCACATCGGGTTCTGTTCCCTTAAGCACAACTTGCAATCCTTTGCAACTTTTCAGCTGGTACGTGTAGTTATTCTTTTTGGCATAGGTGGGGCCTTTAGTTTCCTTGGGGCTAGTTGTTCAGACTCCGACTGGTTTGTTTCAGGCTCCGCCAGAATGGAAAATCTATTTTCATCTAATGGCCCGGGATTTTCAGGGCCATTGTTGGAACGGTTTTTTTTGGGTTTATCACCGTCAGATTTTTTGGGAGGTGTTAGCTTGCGCTTGGAAATATTAATGTAGCGATCCATGCCTGTCTGCATGGCCGAGCCCGCTTGCGGAGTTGACATTTCTACTACCGTAGCTCTGTCGTTTGTACCGATTTTGGCACTTGGTTGTGTTGTTGCTTAACACGCTGCAGTAAAAGAGAGTTGGTCGTTATTGCATTGTTGGTGACAGTGACCGTTGCAGTTGTCGTAGTAGTTGCTGTTGTTGTTGCGCTAGGCGGCAGAAGCTCTGTTCGAGTCTTGCATTGCTCACCCCATGGCGAGAGCAAGAAATACCTCTCTGGTTTTCGGTGGTCAGTAATCTTGCACTTACTTGCACTTTCGGTTCTGGAGTATTAGGTTAGGTTAGGTTAGCGCGGCGGCTGACACAAAGTCAGCCCACTTAGGCCATCACTGGCCCATTGTGATACCGCAATGGATCATTTGTACCCTTTAACCACGAAGTTAGAAAGAGTCCCAGCCCGTTTCTCTAATGAAACCTGCTATTTTCTTCGGGGGAACAGCTGCTAATTTAGCTAGATTGTCAAGGAAATATTCTCCTATATACTTTTTCCTGCGCCTGATAAGGGCCACACAGGAGCAGAAGAAGTGCTCTACTGATTCTACTTCTTCCTCGTTTTTGCAGCTTCTGCAGAAGTCGTTGTTTGGGACGTTTAATCGGGATGCGTGGGCTCCTACGAGCCAGTGGCCTGTAATTGCTCTAATTACAGCTGAGCACTGTGTGCGATGTAGACTAAAAAGCCTTTTTGTACGTTTGGCGTCAACCTTAGGCCATGTTTGGCGACTAATGTTGCAGTGAGTGGTTTTGTCCCATGTTTCTTGTTCAAGGAATCTGAAACCTTCCCTTGTCCTGAGCTTAAAAGTGGATAGGGGCCACTCCTTGTCTGGAAGGATAACTGTGGTAGTGCCGCGTCTGGCCAGCTCATCAGCTATTTCGTTCCCCTCAATATTTCGGTACCCTGGCACCCAGATTAGGGAGATAACGAACTGCTGTGCCATCTCTTGAAGAGATTTGCGGCAGTTGTTCACTATCGTCGAGCTTGAGGATAGCGCACGAAGTGACTTTATTGCTGCCTGACTGTCTGAGTAAATATTTATTGCTCCGTTTGTAAGACTAGAGTGGCGTAGGCAACTAAGACCCTCGCTTATGGCGAGAATCTCTGCCTGAAAAACGCTGCAGTGGTCCGGAAGACGGAAACGTATTTTGATACTAAGTTTTTCGCAGAAGACCCTTCCTCCAACTCGATTGTCGAGTGTGGAGCCGTCTGTGAAGAAATTTATACAGTCATTTTGTCCAAAGGGGCTTGCCGCCCAGTCCTCCCTAGAGGGGAAGACAGTTTTGAACGTTGTAGAGGTGTGTTCTACGGGTGTGCAATAGTCTGTTAATTGCATGTTTGCGCCTTCTGATAGGATGGATGAGTGCCCGTATTGATGAACTGTCCAGCAGTTTGCGTCTCTCAGACGTCGTGCTGTGATGGTGGCGGTTTCTTTTGCCACCAGTAGAATTGGGGATATGCTAGTAATAGCGTTGAGTGCTTCACTAGAGGTTGTTCTGAGAGCTCCTGTCATGCATAGTTGAGCTACCCTTTGCACCTTGTTGAGTGCCCTGAGTTTGGAACTATACAGCAGCGCTGGTTACCAAATGGATACCCTATACAGGAGGATGGGTCTTACCATGGCGCTGTATAACCAGCTAACTACAGACGGGGACATCCCCCATTTGAGGCCCACTGCCTTTTTGCAGGTGGAGAGTGCAATGTTGGCTTTACGCACTTTATCCGCTATAGTGAGATTCCAGTTCAGTTTCTTGTCTAGTACAAGCCCCAGGTATTTTGCACTATCGCTAAACTCTAGAACGGAATCATTTAGTTTTGGGGCAGATAACTTAGGGATCTTATGCTTCTTGGAGAAGAGAATAAGATCGGTTTTACTTGGGCTTACGTTTAACCCACTTTCAGATGCCCATCTTGACAGTTTTCGTAGTTTGACTGTCATAATGTCACAGAGGGTTTGCGGAAATTTTCCCCGCAGCATAACAGCCACATCGTCTGCATAAGCAACAATCTTGCACCCCCATCTTCTATGTCTCGAAGCAGCGTGCTAGGTTCCATAGAAGCGGAGAGAGTTCCCCCCCCCATTGAGGAGTACCTCTGCTGACATGCCTGCACAGAGTAGATGCTCCCAGTGAAGAGGTCACTTTTCTGCTTAGTGGCAGCTGTGTGACTAATCTCACCAACTGAGCATCTACTCCAAGGCTCAGCATAGCATTGGTTATTGCCCTTGAGTCGATGTTATTGAAGGCTCCTTCTATGTCCAAGAAGGCGGCTAGGGTATATTCCTTGTTTTGCAGGGATTTTTCTACAATGGATATGACAGAGTGAAGTGCTGTTTCTATCGATTTGCCTTTGCGGTATGCATGCTGAGATTCAGATAGCAGAGACGGATTGATTGATGTTCTTAGGTGTAGCCCTATCAATCTTTCCAAGGTTTTCAGAAGGAAGGAGGACAGGCTTATTGGCCTGAGATCCTTCGGTGTTGTGTGTTAGGCTTTGCCGGCCTTGGGTATAAAAACTACTTTGGACGTTAGCCAAGAAGGGGGAATATGGCCTAACGCCATGATGTTCGTGAAGATGGCTTTTAGCCAAGGGACAGCAAGATCTTCCCCTTGCTGCAATTGTGCCGGGAATATCCCATCGGGACCTGGAGATTTGTAGGGAGCGAAGCTATTTATAGCCCATTTAATGTTGGATTCAGTCATAATGCTATCCAATACTTTGACCGGGTGGCATGGTTGTGGGTCGCGTGTTTGGAGACCTAAGGTGTTTTCTGTAAAATGCGTATCTAGTAATAGCATTAGTGTTTCTTCGCTAGCAGAAGTCCACGAGTCGTCCTGTCTCTTGAGATAGCCCAGATTTGAGGATGACTTTGAGAGTACCTTTCGTAATCTTGCTGCTCCCAAAGAGGACTCAATTCCCGAACAGAATTTTCTCCAATCCTCTCTTTGTGCCTGCCTAGTGAGCTTTTTGAATTGAGCTAGACTGTGTTTATATTCTGACCAGTTCTGTTCACAACTTAGACTTTTTGCTCTGTTGAAGAGTTTTCTACATTCTACCCTCAGCTTGTCTATTTCTTGTTTCCACCAGGGTGGTTTCCATTTGCCTCTCGGCTTGCTGATTGGACATGATGCTTTATATGCGTTGTTACAGACTTCAATGAAGGCTGTCGTGAGGTAAGTGAGATGTTCCTCTGATGGAGGAATCTGCCCTGGAGGAGCTGGTAGGGCTTTAGCCAGTATATTTTTAAAGGCTGGCCAGTTGGTTCTGTGGGGGTTTGAGAACGTTACTGGGTCAGGATTGGGCGCACATAATTTTGTGTCGATATATTTGTGATCCGAGAAGGAGTGTTCTTTAGAAACACTCCACCCTATAAGCTGGTCATGCATGAAGTTTGAAGTAAGGGTTAGGTCTATGACCTCCTCCCTGTCCTTGATTACAAAAGTGGGATCGTTTCCCCTATTACAGATAAGTAGGTTTGTGGAGAGAAGGTATTCAAAAAGTAACTCACCCCTCTCATTTGTGTTGGTGCTTCCCCACATCTCATGGTGGGCATTTGCGTCGCATCCGATCAGCAGGCCAGTGCCACGATCTTCACCAACCTTTACGAGTTCCCTCAGCTTGCGACCCGGTATTGGGTCCATGATGTCATACGCTAAGTATGCTGACACAACACATAGTGACCTGTCCTGGAGCTCCAGACTTATATGTAGTGTCCGCATCGCTGTAATTATAAAGCATAAATGCACTAAGGTGCCTTTTAGCTAAAATACAAGTACGGGTTTTACCTTCTCCTTGAGCTACGAGCAGCTTATATTTTGGGGTGCTGAGTCCGCAGATCCTATTGGATACAATCCAGGTTTCCTGGATCAGCACCAGGTCGGCTTTGTCTCTCGCTAGACGAAGCATAAGGGCAGTAGAGGCTGCTTTACAATGATGGAGGTTTATCTGCACGACCACTAGAGACATCGTGCAGATTCGCTTCTATCACTGTCACATCAGCGTCCAGGTCATCTGCGAAATCTTCGCTCATGGAGTCAGTACCCCCGTGACCCAGCTTGCTGAAGTCCTGGAGAAGGGATGCCTCGGATATCACCGACCCGCAGTCCTCCTCCTCTCTGCCTGGCTCCTCCATCTCGGTGGCCAGCACCTCTTCGACACCAGGCTCGTCCTTTTGCTTGGTGTCCGACTAATACACCCTGATGCGCACCGAGCTAAAACCGAAGTTTAGCTCTCCGTGCATTGCATCAATGGGTGCAGTAGAGTCCTTATTCTGGATGAGTAGCACCTGACGCAATGGGCCCTGCGTCTCTTCCACATTTGCCACCTGCCAGTCAGAGGACGGCAGGCTGGGGTTGCATCTTTGCAGCATCGACAGGATCTTCTCCGGCTCCTTAAAGGAGGACGGGACCCACATAACGGCTCTTGGCCTACTCGTGATGTCCTTCCAGTTAACAGCGACCAGCTTGGCACCCGGGTAGACCTCACCCAGTCTAGATACGGCCGCTTTCAGTAGCTCTGCCGACCTAGCCCCTTCGCACGCCATTACCTTGACGTCACCCTGGTACCACCCTGCATCTTTGCAGATTGGTGGAGGTCCAGGGTCCGCTTCCAGCACCTCGAAGCATTGTACAGCCAGTGCTGCCTCAACCCACTTCCACTGGGATTCTTCCCTCTGTGTCGCCTTAGTCCAGGACTCCAAGAAGGATCTTTTCCTTTGCTATTTCCGCGAAACTCTTGTTTGCCACGACTGGCACGTGCGTTCTAATTTTTCTAGGGGCATTTTGAGCCCCACATTCCTGGGATCGTTGCCGCTTAGGATTTTTGGCATCCTCCTGGTTGCCTGTCGCTTAAGGATGGCCGCGGCGGATTTCCTCTCCCCGTACCTGTCCATCTTGGCCTTGCTAGTGGATGGCCTTCCCTTCATCCCTGCACCCGACTGAGCTGCAGCTGCGCTTGTGGTAGCGCCTTGCTGGCCCTCGAGGTGACAGGGGTGTTGGTTTCGGTCACCACCTTGCCTCTGACCAGGGGGCGATTATGCCCAGTTGGCTGCTTCGCCGGTGTGGAGTTGACCTTAGCTCCAGTGAGCTCTGTCATTCCTCCAGTAGCAGTAACTGCCGTTGGGTTGACTCTAGGTTCAGTAACCTCTGTAGTTGGACCCTCGATCCTCGCCGGATTTATGGGAGCTCCGGTCTCCTTCATGTTTTTCTTTGTACTTGTATGGTTTATGTCTGATTCCTGCGGAATCAGAAAGGTGGTCCACCTCCCGCAGAGATTTGCGCTACTGGAGGTAAGGCTGGCTGATCCGGAGGGCGCCAGGTATCCGGATGCTCTGTTTGCGACTGGGCTATTCCAGCCCTTCACCTTAGCCATGATAAGAGAACGCAGAAACATGTGGCATGGCTATGGAAAAAAGCTCCGCCCCAGTCTGCGAGTCCCAGATCTTAGCTGGTACCTTACCGAGGGACACTGAAGCACCATTACCAGTTGGCACCCTCGTGAAGGGGTTCAGCTATAGGATCTTTGCCAACCTTCTGGAGTATTACTCGTAACCGAAATATAAGCGTTGTTTCGGGCCAAAGAGAGACGACGTTTGTCTTGCTCTCTCTGAAGTTTTGCACGGGCTGCGTCTTATTGTTTTTATCGTTGAGTGCGGTGATCTCCGTTGTAACTCATTTGTTGATTGTTAATGCGTAAAGATTAATTAATAAATTTCGTTTACGATTAGCATCGCGGAACGCAAAAACCTCGCGTTTATTAATTTTTCGAACGTTTCCGACTGAGGTGACTTATTGTTTTCCGGAGCGTTAAGAAAACACGTATACACGCAACCGAAGTAATTGAGTAATAGTTAGGCAAATGAATGCGGGTTTTAACCCTGCACAAACTGACGTCCGTTTGGAGTTTTCCGATATTTTTATAGAAATTAAATCAATCCCTTTCACTGGACTGCTGCTCGTCCAGGAAAAGCTGTTAACTCTACAGTTCGCCCATTTGAGGAGCAGTTGTCTTCGTTTGTTTACAATATAGGCCGCTCTAGACTTCCCGAATCGCAGCTACCTCGCTTTGGCGGAAACTACATGGATTGACCAGAATTCTACGCTATGTTTCCGACGATGGTTCACCAGGAGGCACGAATTCCGAAAATTTTAAAGTTTCAGCATCTTCGAGGATGCCTTGATGACGTCGCGTTGGATACAATTCGCTCATTGGAGTTGACAGAAAATAACTACGAAATGGCGTTGCATCTTTTAAAAAATCGATTTGATAATGTGGGATTGGGTTTCCTTTTAAATGAGAAGTCCCACAAGTTTGTAGTTTTATAAGTTTATTTAATAGTATTATTGGTTAAGTGAATATAATAGTGTTAAACAAAAGGGTTTTAATTCGTTTTGTATTTAGATCGCGTCGTTTTCTTGTAGTTTTAATCCTTAAGCGTCGTTTGTTCGTAGTTTTAATCCGTTAGCGTAATTTCTCGTAGTTTTAAGTTTTTAGCGTCGTTTATCGTAGTTTTAACTCTTTGGCGTCGTTTTTCGTCGTTTTCAATTATTTTTCCTCGTTTCTAGTTCGCGTCGTTTTTATGCCCATCGTTTTGCTGCTAAACAGCTTCGCATCTCATTTCGAACTTTCCCTGCTCTCCTCGCGAATACCTCTCTCATCTCGTACGCTCTCAAGTGTGGTGAGCTAGGCTAAACAAGAATGCCAGACCCATTCCCACAACTCGGCCATCCTTCTAAACATTCGTCCCTAGTGTATCGTCGTCGTCCTCGTCGTATTGGTCCATCAGAAGCAGGCACGTATCCAGGGGGGTGCTCTGGCCTCGAAATCCTCGATCCTCCTTGCCTTTTTCTGAATCTATTCGAATAAGTCCACATTTTTTGATTGATTTTTGTCCCTGAGCACCCCCCGAAACAAATTTCTGGATACGTGCCTGATCGGAAGATATAGAATCTTTGGCTACGTCGTATGTGTCTTTCGGCTTTACTTTCGTAACTCGGTAGGGACCCAAATACTTAGGTTTTACCTTAAGTCCACCACCTAATTGAGTACGCTTAATAGCGACAAGATCGCCAACTTTGTACTTCGCTGCATGTTTGCGTCTTAAGTTGTGAGTGTGCTTATTCTCGTCTTGCATGACAAGAATCTGTTGCTTAGCTGTCTTAAGTATTTGCTGGGGTCTTCCATGGATAGATAAGACAATACTGATACAATTATGGCGTTGAGACGTTCTATTAGCCCGTTTGCTCTGGGAAGGCCAGTCGTTACTGCGTGAAGTTCTATGTTCTCGTTAGCACAATATTGCTTGAACTCGTCTGATGTGAATGCAGTACCTCGATCCGAGATGGTTTGCGCAGGATTTCCAAAAATCCTCCAGTCTAGTGATGACGTCTCTTGTTGATGTAGATTTTGTTGGATACAACCAGCAGAATTTGGTGAATCCATCGATGACAGCGGGAATGTGCTTGTACGCCTTGTGAGTCGATTCTAGACGACCCAAAAAATCGATGTAAAAGGTTGTTGTGGCCACTAGTTTACGATATCGATAGTCACCGATGGACTATAGCCAAAAACAATCTCGGGAGGGCTGCCACCCTGTCCCGAAGGGGAAATTCTGTCTGCCACCGGTTGAGGTTTTTTACCCGGTACATTTGAAACGGAACAGCGGAGTTTTGGCTCGTGACTTGACAAAGGTGAAAAGGATAGGGAGAACAAAATTGGCGAAGTCGAAAGAAAGTCGTTTTTAGCGGCTGCGCTCCGAAATAATTTTTGTGATAATCAATTTTTGACAATTAATTTTTTTTGGTGAGACGGTTAAACAGCAGCGCGCCAGTAATTTAATAATAATCAAAAATTTGTTGTAAATAACACCAAAAATAGTCTTGGAGGAGGAAGCTGGGAAGCTGGAACGAGAAACCATTAGGGTGAGTGGTCGTAGTCCAGGAGGGAGGCCTTAATCATTGGCTTTTGCTTCTAGGATCGACCAGACCCAGTCCACCCAGAGAGGAGAAGCCTGGGGCCTGGCTTATTTTTTTTTGTTGTTGGCCAAATTTTGAATTTTTTTGCTGTTGGCGGTGTACGCCATAAACATTTTTTCAAAATAAAAAAAAGGTGCCCACGCCGTTTTTGGTAAAATTGAATATAATGAATTTCGTCGTGGAAGACCTACACGCCTCCCGTGTGGCGACGCCGGAAGCCATTAGGCTTCAAATTTCAACTATTTTATAATTTAGTTATTCATATTTATATATCTATCCATATTTATTTATTTAATAATCAATCCACATTTATTTATTTAAACCTTCTTTTATTCATGCAATTTTAAAGTGTTGTTCCAAAAATTTAATTATATCTGTGAGTGTTTTGGTTAATTTTTGTGTGTTTTAATTCGGAATATTATTTATTGTTTATGAAATTGAAAATCGCAATAAAGTCCCCCGCATCTCCCACCCCGCTTGAGAGCTCTTAAGGGTAGGTTAGGGAACAGCAGAAATAATATGAAAGGGAACGTAGTGCACTAAGAGAAATCATGCGAACCCGAAACAAAAAGCTACAAATAACATAAAAATCAAAAGGGGAACATACAAAAACCAAATTAAATAAGTACCTATTATTGTTGGGAAATAAATTTAAGTGGATATGGATAATTTTGAAATGGAGTAGCGTTTTAGTTTTGGGGGGAAAATGGGTAAACCGGGTAATGTGTAAGTGAAGTGTGTGTGATATTTAAATAGAGGCAGCTGCAATAAATTGTGCAAGCAGACTGCAAGGTAGGGTAGGGATTAGCACGTGCCCTCCAGTCGACCAGGAGGATTCGAATGCTGTCTTATGTGTGTGATGTGGTGATTCAGGATTTTTACGGTTGTTTCCTTTGAGTTTGAATTTAAATGTCAAAAGAACCGTGCAGTTTATAGTGTTGTATAATGTTGAGTCACAACATATGTATAAATATATATATTAGGGTGGTCCTTATTTGGTCGATTGTTGAATTTGCAACGGGGCACTTTCGAATTCGATAATATACCTCGAAATATGAAATACCTTTTTTTTATTTTTTTTTAGGTCAAGGTTTAGGGGTCGCTACCAAGGTTTGAATTTTAAGGGTCTCCATAAAAAAAAAAAAAATCGATTTTTATTTTTTTTTTCATAAATAATTTCAGAATCTGAATACAAAACGTTGACTAAAATGTGAAGTCGATCCGAATAACAGTTTCGGAGATACAGGCCCTTGAATGTGCGCGAAAAGTTCAAATGCACTGCTTATTAAAATTACATGCAAAACATAACATTCAAGGGCCTGTATCTCCGAAACTGTTATTCGGTTCGACTTCACATTTTAGTCAACGTTTTGTATTCAGATTCTGAAATTATTTATGAAAAAAAAAAAATAAAAATCGATTTTTTTTTTTTTTTGTTTGGAGACCCTTAAAATTCAAACCTTGGTAGCGACCCCTAAGCCTTGACCTAAAAAAAAATAAAAAAAGGTATTTCATATTTCGAGGTATATTATCGAATTCGAAAGTGCCCCGTTGCAAATTCAACAATCGACCAAATAAGGACCACCCTAATATATATGTGTTTCAACGATTTAATTATTGTTATGCGTATAGTGGGCAGGGTTCGTGGACCCTGCATTGAGAGCTAGCCAGGCAAAAGCCCGATAAACCACGCAGGTCCGGAAAAGGATCATAACAAGGTTTGGAGTGGCTTCGCTTCCTTTGGTAAGGGGTGCAACTCTCCTCCTTTTTTCCCAAGTTTCTGTTGGATACAATACAGGGAATGCAGCATCTGATCTGTCCTTGTATCTTGTCTTCGTGTTTCGTTATGTAGTACTCCTTGCAATGATTTCCTTCGTTTTCTTTACCGTTTTCATGTGCCTGTCGTATAATTTCACATTGAAGAGTTGGTGGTACCACTATTAGCTTATCGTCGTTGACTAACTTGTAAAGAAGACCAGCTTTCATAAAGTAATTGTTGTGGCTAGGCTTCTCACTGAGGACATCAATAATTGCTTTTAATTCCTTGTCCTGCGACTGAACTCATCTAAATTTGCTATACAAGCTTTCGTTCGAGATCATCATTACAGGGTAACTGCTTAAAGCGTCGGCATGGCGTATGCGTGTTCCTGACCTGTGCTCGACGTCGAAGTCAAACTCTTAAAGTTCGAGAATCGAACGATCGACTCTTGTGCAGACTTCTCTCATTTCCATCGTCTTCGTGAATGCATTGCAATCGCTGATCAACTTGAAATGCATGCCCAGAAGATACACTCTGAATTTTCGAAAAGCTTTAACCACTGCCAAGATCTCTAATTCATAGCTAGAAAACTTCCTTTCCGCGTCTGTCGTTTTTTTTACTCATATAGTACACTAGGTGAATCTGGCTATCGTGAGGCGACTTTTGGATTAGGACAGCTCCGAAACCATCAATCGATGCATCTGTATGCAGTTCCGTTTTGTGTTGGGGATGAAAAATCTTAAGCACTGGCTTTTGGGTTATTAACCTCTTGAGCAAGTTAAAAGCTGTCATTTCTCTCTGGGTTATGCTAAACTTGGCGTGGTGTTTCATTAGGTCAGTTAAAGGATTCACAATGATTGAATAGTTTAGAATAAATATCCGAAAATATCCAACTTTGGAGTTGCTTCTTATTTAGCGGTATAGGGAACTTCGTCACGACTTTCGTCTTTTCCTCAGAAATTCTGATTTTTTGGTCTTCTATAACATGCCCTAGAAACTTGATTTTCTTCTTCAGAAAATATCATTTATTGAGCTTTATTACCAGACCGTAATCCTCACAACGTCTGATGAATGTCTTGAGATTGGCCACTGCTTCATTTTCGTCTTTAGCTGGGATTATGATGTCGTCGACATATGGGATTGCAATACCAGAACGGGTTAAATCTCGGAAAATTGCGTTAACGTGCCTTCGAAATACGCCTGGAGAATTTGTGAGGCCAAATGGGACTTTCAGGACCTGGCACTGGCCATTGTGTGTCACAAAGGATGTGAACTTGCGACTTTCTTTATCGACGTTGACGTGAAAGAACCCGTTTTTGAGGTCCAGCGTGCTAAATATGTGTGCATCTTGCAGACGGTCCAATTGGTCTAGGATCAGGGAAAGGGGAAAAATGTCTCGTACTATTACCTTGTTTATCCTTCTGTAATCGATGCATAGTCGTGCTGAGTTATCGCGTTTTTTTACTAGTACAACCGGACTGCTGTATTCGGACTCAGAAAGCTCGATGATTCCGCCTTTAAGTCATTGTTCGATTTGATCGTCAATTACGCAGCGCTCCGTAAATGCAAATCTACGCGGACGCGATTAAACAGGAGTATCGTCTTTTAAAGCGATACGCATCTTGACGTTGGTTAATTTTTTGTTCATTGGTTTATAGTTATTGGTCAGGTCGTTTTTCCTGTTTTTTCTTTTTATACCGTCGCGATTTATTTGTATTTCAGCATTATTAAAAAACTCGGCACCTAACACAATTTCGACGTCCAAAAATTCCGATGAAACCACCAGAAAAATTTTCGTAAAACACCTGTCCATCAACTTCAAACTCATCTTTAAAATGCTTTCACTCTGTTTCTGAAACCGACAAGAACAATGTTTACAGCACTCAGTTTAGGCTTGTTCAGATTCACGTACATCGTTTCACTCAAAATATTGTATTTGCTGCCTGTATCGACAAGAGCTGTGTACTTCTTTTGCTTCATTAAATATCTTTGCACATTGATAATTTCCTCTTTGATTTAACGCGTATTACTTGAGTTTGCAACGGGATCCAATCTGCTTGCGGGGCAGTTCTCCGCTTTATGGGCAAAATTATTTCAATTAAAGCACTTCCGACCGTTGCTCTGATTAGCGCACTGAGCAGATGTATGTCCAACCACACCACAATTAAAGCAATAAACTTTTCTTTGCACGGAAACGTCTTTGTGGATAACATTGTCTTTAACATTTGGATATTTAAACTTTTCGTCGTGGTTTTTTGACTTTCCGGATTTTTCGCGAATTTTTCCGTAGCCCTTTAACTTGTCTTCAAACTCTTTCATGTCCTTAGCATTGTACAATATTGATTTGTTGACACTTAAATCATTAATGCCATTAATCACATATTGCATAAGCGCATGTGTCTACACTGCTACGAGATGCAATTTCTTAATTTTTAACAGATGTTCTTGAACGTTCTCAATGCTATTGATTTTCTCGGACAACAACTTATGTAACTGAGCACCATTTACTTCTGCTTTAAATTCCTTGATTAACGCATTTTTCAACATTTTTCAACTTCTTATACCGCGCTCACTCATAATGTACATTTTAGGAACACCTTTGAGAGACCGTTTCGCGAATATGAATTTTTGTAGGTCATCCCAAAACATAATGAAAGCCATGTCCTCAAAATCATGCACCCACACCTCAACTGAAAGAGTGTTGTCACCACTTAATGGTCGGATCGAGATCGAGAAAACTACGGCGAACCCATGCCAAAACTTTTAACAGAAGTGGTGTCATTTTTCTCGGCTTATCACAGGACGAAATTCTTCTTCTTCTTCTTCGCCACTGGAAATTTCTGGATTGTTCTCAGCGCTCTCTTGTGTTTCTTTATCGTTCCCTTCGTCTTCGTCGACCTCTTTGTCTTCGTCAACGTCTTCGTCTTCGCCTTCTTCAATTTCATCATATCGTCATATCCATATCCGTAAGAAGATTTCCGGGGCGTAAATTTCGGAAAATATGAATAAATTACAGCAAGATCGTTGTTCGATAAATTTTGCGCGACGTACGAAACTTTATTTGTAAAAAGTTGATCACTTTCGGGAAAATCAAAACCCTCGAAGGCACGCAGCCGTTTTCGATTATACCGATCGCCGTCGAATTCGTAAAAAAATGTATGCAAAAGGTTTTTATTTTTTTTTTTTTTTGTACGTTTTATTTGTTTATTGAATCTTCTCTAGAAGAGACTTACAGTAAGTGTTAAAATCTTAACCTATACTATATTATAATAATATATATAAGGGAAAAGTTTATAACTAAGGCCAAAAACAGCGTGTCGCGGAGTATGTATAAAAATCTTCAACACAATTTATATGAAAAAAACTACTTCCACGATCAACACAGAGGAGAACATATAAAACATATTTTTCAAGCAAGGAGCGAGACTCTGCCTCTTAATGGCAGGCCATACAGCAGCAGCCCATCACAGGAGTGCAGCCTCTGCAACATGAGAGAAATCGACGATGTGAAACACTTCATTGCAGTCTGCCCTATTCTCAGAGAAATACGTTTTACTTGTTTTACGAAAAACACTCTCTGCGAATCGGATCTTCACAGTCTCTTAAATGGGGAAAACTGGAAGATTTTGGCATCCTTTATTTCAAAAGCCAGTATCTACAGGCAAAAAATTATTTTAGAACACTTTTAGAAACATTATACCTAAATAACCGACTGACGGCATACAAGCCATTGTCGTTGTAACCAAATCTTGTTTGTTTATTTGTTTTTATGTAATTTTCAAATTTGTACAGCCAGTTATAATTAAGAAACAAAGAAAAACGAAACAACAAAAATAAACAAAACCTACTACTACTACTACTACTACTACTACTACTATATTATAATTGTTAATTGGTTAATGGCCCTAAGTTGGGCAGGAGTGGACGGTCGTTGCGCTGTAACCGAGAGTGGTTACTGAGCCGCATGAGCTGCCTGGCTAGCTGGTTTGGATGTAATGATAGTCTAGCTTCGTACTTCGAAACTTTACTGTCAATTTCTTCTTTAACGGGTTTAATATCCAGGTCCCTATGGATATTTGCGTTGCGAATATACCAGGGGCCCCAGTTATTGTTCGCAGTATCTTCGATTGTACTCGTTGGATGATTTCTATGTTGCTACTGCTTGCGTTTCCCCAGAGTTCGGACCCGTAAATCCAGGTTGGCTTTAAACAAGAGTTGTAAATAAGTACTTTGAGTTCCAGTGGCAGGGGTGAGCGGGAATTGATGAGCCAGTGGAAACTGTTGGCCTTGAGTTTTAGGGAAATCTTCTTCGCTTCAATGTGCTTTCTCCAGGTTAGGATTTCTTTGTTGTTTAGGGCCAGTGGTGGGCAGGTTGCCCGATTAAGTGTAAACGTAATATGTTTGCATTTTTGTTCGTTGACTTGTATGCTCCAATCTGCTAGCCATTTTTCTACGGCCCCCAGGTGGTTTTTTAGATACGCTGTTGCTGTTTTTGGACATTTTGAACGACTGGTTATAGCTGTGTCATCAGCAAAGGTGGATAGAGTTGTCTGGCTGCTTGTGGGAATGTCGGCCGTGTATAGGACATACAAGATCGGTCCGAGCACACTTTCTTGGGGTACTCCAGCTTCGATTTTGTGGTTGGCGGAGAAGAAATTTTTGCATCTGACAGTAAATACTCTGTCTTTAAGATAAGATTCAAGTAATTTGTGGGTGTTTTGTGGTAGGACAGTCTTGATTTTATGAACCAAACCGTCAATCCAAACGCGATCGAAGGCTTGAGAAACGTCTAGGAATAGAGCACTGCAGTATTCCCTGCATTCAAACGCTGTGCGTATTTCAGCTGTTATGCGATTTACCTGTTCGGTAGTTCCGTGCTTTTCCCTGAAGCCGAACTGATGCAGGGGGATCGCTCTGTCGTTTTGGAGGTGTGTTCTGAGGTGGCACAAAAGCAGCTTTTCAAATAGCTTTGATAGGCACGGAAAGAGGCTAATGGGCCTGTACGACGAAGGTTGGGATTTGTCTTTGCCTGGTTTTGGTATCATTGTAATAACAGACTTTTTCCATTGTGTGGGAAAATAGCCCCATTTAAGAATTGAGTTGAATATGGTGGTTATGCTTTTGACTGCGCATAGAGGCAATTCAATTATCATTTTAGGCGAAATTAAATCATGGCCAGGGGCTTTTTTTGGATTCATCTGTTCTGCAATGGCTTTTATGATTGTGCTTGTTTCAAGGGTTATTGTGGAGGAAGGCTCCGCTGGTGAGATGCTTGGTAAAGTGAATTGGTTTGTCGGCGGATGAGGTTGGAAGACATTTTTTAAGTAAGAGGCGAATATGTTGGCTTTTTCCTCGTCACTACGGGCCCACCCACCTGTTGGTGATCGAATTGGAAAATCGGGTTCTATTGGTGGTTGAATGTTTGGGTGCGCTCTCCAGAGTGGAAATTTGTTGCTGGTGGGCGAAAGTTGCGCTATATAGGCTCGTTGAGTCTGATTCTTTTCAGTTAGTAAAGCTTTAGACAACTTCCGACAAGCTTCTTTAAACCTTTGTTTAGTGGCTGGGGAGCGGTGTGCCTGCCAGTCTCGGCGAAGTCGCCGCTTTTCTTGAAGGAGCAACTGAATCTGTGTATTTGTACGTGTAGTTTTTGGAAGGATGTGGCTGATAGTTTGGGTGTAGAGTGTTTGGCAGCAGAGGACATTACATCCGTTATATGCTTAAGTGCGTCTTCAATATGAGCTTCACAGGAGATTTTAGGTTCGATTTCAATGTGTGAGCTTATATATTTTTTATACTTTAGACAGTTTGTTGTATTGGATGTCAGAAATTGTGGTCGTTCTACAAACTGTGGATGCTCAAATAGACAGAGAAAAACAGGCGACTCGTCAGATGACAAGGTTTCGACATGTACCAGCCTGGATGGCACTCTCCTAGTTACAGCAAAATCGATAATGTCTGGGTTTTTATTCGGATCTGCTGGCCAATATGTAGGCCTACCTGGTGAAACAAAATCTAGCTTAATACCGGGTTTGATAATAGCATTGTATACTTGGCGTCCTTTGGGGTAGCGTCCATTGTAGTCAACGGAAGTTATAAAGCAGTTACCTAATGAGTTATAAAAGCCTAAAAATTCATTCTCTGAAATATTTAACCGTGGAGGACAATACACAGCCGATAGGGTGACTGGACCGCTGGATATGTTGATTCGTAGGGATGTGGCCTGTATGTGGTTGTAAGCGAACGCCTCCAGGGGATGATGCCTAATGCGCTGTTTGATAAGGATGATGTTTGTGAGTTTAGCTAAAGTAGCTTCGATGCTGTTTTGTATTTGTGGAGTGTAAGTCTGATTTTGTTGGTTATAAGGTTGAGTTGGTCTTTGAGCGTTTTGCTCTGGAAGCGAAGTATATTTTGGTTTTGGTAGAGGTGGGTGGGGCTGTATTGCTTCGGGCTGAGCGGTTCTTGTAGGCGACATTCCAGGGTATCGAAGTGCAGCCGCAAAACTAACTCCAGGAGTGGTTTGCGAAGGAATGTAAATGTTTGGCTGAGCAACCTGTTGGGCGGAGGTTGGTTGTTGGCGCCTCTGGTTGAGCCGACTCTTGATCTGTTTATAGACGGGGCAGCCCCTGTAATTAGCAGTGTGGTTTCCACCACAGTTGCTAAATTTTCTCAGTGCTGGGTCTTCTTTGTTACCCGTGCAAGCTTCTATACAGTACTGGTCGCAAAGCGCAATAACTTTTTGTGTGCCCAAACTCTTGACAGTCTGTACACTGTACCGGGGCGTTTCGTTTGTGCGGCTCCTCTACGGTTATTCTTCGATGAAGTAGGTATTGCAGTTTGTGTATGGGGTGCACTGCGTTTTTCTTCAGAGTAGCTGTGTCTGGTTTGAGTTCAATCTTGAGGAGTGGCTGCGGAATTTTTGCCCTGTTGGTTATGTTAATTAGGTTTTATACGTCAAAACCATTTTCTTTAGGTCCGTCGGCTATATCAGCTACCGGGACGGTTGACTCGATACCCTTTATTACAACTTGAAGTCCTTTGCTACTTTAAGTTGGTAGGTGTAATAATTAACACGCTCACTGTCCAGGAAGTTTGTTACAGAGCGGTAGTTGGCTTCATTGGTGATCTGGAGCTTGGTTTCAGATATATTAGCTCTTTTTAAAATAGTAACATAAAAGTTGTTTTGCCCAATTTTTTGCTTAAGTTTACTAATTAGATCTGAACAATTTTGATCTCTAATGTACATAGGTGGTGGCTTTACAATTTTAATGGCTTGGGGTGGTTGACCCTCATCTATTTCGAGCTCGCCAAGTATGGCAAATTTGTTTTCAGAAGTTGCCTTAGTGGTGTTGTTTGAAGTTTTCGTAAGTTTAGGCAAATTTGTTTCTTTAGCTTTTTGCGGACTAAGTTTTCTTTTAATTTGTACATACCGATCGATCCCAGTCTGTACGAGCGTAGATTGTGAGAGCTCTGCAGCAGAAGCGAGTGTTGCTCGCGATGCCAAAATCGGCCACACGTTGGTAGATGTTGAAGTTGTTGTTGTTGTAGTCGATACGACAGTTGTTATTGAGGGCACCGTATTAGTGGGCGCACAAGCTGATGTAGTCGGTGCGTCTATAGGTGGAAGGGGGGAAGGGCATTGCGAACTCCATGACTGCGTTGGAGCAGCGCAGCTTAAGGTGGTAAATATTGGTGGCGAAAAAGACCGAGCTCTCTCAGTAGCGGGCGGCGACATTGCACTTGTTGTTGCGTTATTTACTGTCTCCGATGAGACAATTGCTAGGTATGCATTATTTTTCGAAGACGAAGACAGTTGAAGCGAAGACAGTCGACGCGCGTCTTGCTGTTGTTGTTGTTGTACACGACTTTGACTCACTGGCTTGCTGTTGGCACTTTTCAATAACGTACCCGCAGGCACTTTTATATTTAGTTTAATTTAAATCTTTGTATTTGTTATTAGATTTGTTAGCGAAGAGAGCCCTTGTTGTTTGGCATTGCTGCCAGCGTCTTTTTGCTATTTATTGGTATATTTTTATTTTTAAATAAGTTAGTTTTACCGTTCACTCGGCGGAGCGATCGGAAACACGTCTACCTCGGGTGAATGCTTGAATGCTTATGCAAAAGGTTAACGTTCTTTTTCTTTTCGGTTTTTAATGCGTGCAGCATCGAATCAAAATCAGAAAGTTGCGATATTTTTGCAGCGTAAAGTAAATGCAATTTGTGCAACTGGTGAAAATAATCCTTCTTGTTCACATACTTCGTTCGCCGTTATCATCCTCACACCTCTTTCGCCGTTCACATACGAGGATTCGTCGTTCACAGACACAGGTTTTCTCTACCAGTCGTTTGCACACACTTTTGTGCCGTTATAAATGTATGAGTGTAGATCAGCGGGGTGTTTGCAGCTGCGTCGTAGTTTTTGGTTTTTAGTTTTCGCAGTTTACGGAGTGCGACTTTGTTTTTACACAGTTTTCTTTATTTCATTCATTCATTCATTTCATTTATTTATATCCTTATGCTGTGTAAGAAGTGAAGACTTATATTTATTGCGTTAGTCACAACGGTTTCAGTAAAGATTTTTAAATAAAAACAAGAAGAAACGCTATTGTCGGGTTTCCCGACTATAAGATTTGCGATACTCATTGCCCTCTTTAAAAACAGCTAGCTAGCCCTCTTCAAAAAAGTGTAGCCTACTTTCAAGCGTAATACAAACTTTTAACGCACTTGCATATACAATTTCTTAAAAATGGCTAGAATTTTCAATACAAATAACATTTATAAAGGCCACTTTTTCTAGCATTAAAAATGTGGACACTACAGAGTTTCGCGGTTTGTGGGCGTAAAAAGGGGCGTGGTCAGGTTTTGAAACCAACTTGACCTGCGCTTTGCTTATAGAAGTCTGTGTGAAAAATTTGGTGGTTCTAGCTCTTATAGTTCCCGAGATCTCGATGTTTGTGCGGACGGACGGGCAGACAGACATTTCAACGTTTACAGTATTTGCTTACTCTTTGAGTATCGCAAATAATAAATAACTTAAATGTACTACTTAAATATTAACAAAATTGAGTTTACAATTACAAACAAGTTTTTAGTTTAGGAACATGAAATTTTTGATTTATAATAAAATAAAGTTGGTTAAGTTAAGTTGCAACTATCTTTAAGAACTCAAGAAGTCTTTAATTTTAGAGATAAACTGAGACGCGCTTCTGATGGTTTTAAGGGCATGAGATAGATTGTTCCATGGACGAATAGCATTTATAAAGAATTGCCTCCTTGAGCACAAAGTTTTGTATCTAGTGATAATAAAGTTTTGTGTTCTTTGCGATTGAGCTGAAGAAGTTTCTGAAACAAGTAGGATGGTTCACGGGTACACACAATTTTTTGAAAATAAATTAGGGTCTTATGGTCAATCCACTGACTAAGGCTAAGGTCAAGAATATTGTTGATTAGATGGGAAGTGTGGTCAGTACGACGGAGATTAAACACGTAACGGACGATTGAATTACAAGCAACAGTTAATTTTTGCGTATCATGAGTATCGCAATGCCCAAAAATCTCAACACCGTATAACAGGGTGGGAACTAGAATGGTTTTGGCCACTAGCAATCGTAGCTGGGTTGGCAAGAACGACTGAGAAGTTAAAAGCTGTCTCAGAAGCCCGTATGTTCGCCCAGCTGCTTTGGAAATATGTTTACTCCATGTAAATGTGTTGTTAAAGGTGATACCCAGGTTACCTGCAGAATCTTCATATTGGATTGGGCTATTGCCAATTATTAAATGAGGGAGTTGTGTTGTGTTGAAAGGTTTTTTATAAATTACTAAACATTTGCTTTTTTTTGGGTTCAGACATAGTCCGTTTTCAATGGCCCAGTTATTAATTTTGAAAAGCAAAGTATTACACATACTAATACAATCATTAACTTGACATAGAGGCTTACTAACATAGAACTGCACATCATCAGCGTATAAATGGACATCACAAGGGGACAGAACATTAAGTCATTAACATAGATAGAAAACAATAAAGGCCCTAACACAGATCCTTGGGGAACCCCTCTAGTCACCGAAACAAAGCAAGAATTACTCGACCCTAACACGACTGCTTGTTGTCTACCTGTTAAGTACGACCTCAAGAGCGTGACTGCAGAGTCAGAAAAATTAAAAAGGTTTTTCAGCTTGGTACATAGAATCATGTGGTTAACGGTGTCAAAGGCCTTGCTGTGATCGAGTAGAGTCAAAAACGTGATCCAGTTTGTATCAAGCTTCGATCGAATGTCCTTAACTACATCGGTAATAGCACTTATACAACTCCTCTTTTTTCTAAAGCCAGATTGCTTTTCACTAAGCATAGAATTGTTGTCCAAAATGGGTTGTATCTGTGCCGCAAGTATATTTTCAAAATTTTGACAAAAAGGGAAGAAGGGATATGGGTCTGAACTCGGTTTGACTTTTCGGGATAGGAACAATTTTCGCGTACTTCCATGCGGAGGGAAAGGTGGATGTGGTTATTGCGGTGTTCATAATGTTTGTAATTTTAATTTAAGATTTTGAAATTTGGACCCATAAAAGTCAAACTTTGATGATCTGCCTAACATTATCACGTGTTCTAAAAAATTCGGTTTTGTATCGCTTCCACTTATTGTAGGATGCGTCACGGATCGCTATGTTTCTCTTAATGTTATGGTTAAACCAGGGATTTTGCTTTGGAAGGATAGTCTTTTGCCTGATAGATACACATTTCTTATATAAGTAAAGAATTGTGGGTACAGATATTAACACGCGTGAACTGTTCAGAGGTCGCAGCAAAAGTGATCTTTATTTCTCATTGTATGTATACTTAGGCTATTTCTCTCGAGAGAGAATAAGAGAGAGGCACACGGTTAACAGTTATTGCGGGACCTTACTTAGAGTGTGTATGAAGAGTAAAGAGTAGGGCAGGAGAGAGAAACATACAGGATACAGTTATTGCGGGACCTTACTTAAAGTGTGTGTAAAGAGTAGGTGTGTCTGTATGTGTACTTATTTGTAGGTATGTATATGTACTTATATGTAGGTATGTATATGTACTTGCTACAATTCGGCCATCCTGACCAGAGAGCTCCTGATCTTCTTATTATTTACATTTTTTGTCTCCAAGGGCGCATATTTGCTACTGCCCAAACTCCCTTGTAAGGAAGTCTAGACTGTTGGAAACCTTCAACATCCTCCAAGACATATCTATCGTTTCGTAGTACTTTAGTTACTCTGTAAGGACCCTTAAACTTAGGAATTAGTTTTTTTGATACACCTATGTGAGAATCGAAATTTTTTATCATTACTAAATCATCTATCTCATATTTATGAGAATCTTTTCTTCTTAAATCTGTTCGTAATTTATTGTAATCTTGCAATTTTTCTATGTTTTTACCAGCTCTGTTTCTTATTTTCTCTAAATTCCTACTTTCCCTATCTTCGTTTAGTTCTTTTAAACTCTCCTTTAAACTATCTAAAATTTTGCCTTTTTGCGAAATTCCAAACAAAACTTGACTTGGGTGTTGATTTATTGATCGTTGCATCGTATTATTAAGAGTGTGTTCAACTGTTTCTAAAACTGTGTCCCAATACAATCCTTTGTCTGGTTCGGTCAACTTGGCGATCATGGGGCCTATACATCTATTTACCCTTTCGACCTGGCCATTAGCCTGTGGGGATCCAGTAGCTATTTTGATGTGTTTTATTTCGTTTTCCTCTATAAAATCCTGAAACTCCTTAGATGTAAAACATGTCCCCCGGTCAGAAATAACACACCTTGGCCTGCTGTATGACCTAAAATAGTCTTTTAACGCTAATATTGCTTCCCTAGATTTTGTAGTTTTTGCTGGATATAGTCTTACAAATTTGGTGAACGCGTCTATAATTACTAAAACGTGCTTGTTGGCTCTACTTTTATCTACCGGACCATAGTGGTCTATGTGTATAACGTCAAAAGGAATATTTACTTTGGGGATGTTGTGAAGAAAACCCTCTTCTTTTCCAGACTTTTCAGAATAAGCGATACATTTTAGACAGTTACTAATGTGTTGCTTGCATTTTTCTCTAACTTTGGGAAACCAGTAGCTTCTTGAAATCACTTCAACCATTTTGTCGATACCAACATGTCCTAACTGATCATGGTAAAAATATAAAACATGGTTTTCCATTTCGCTTGGCACATAAAACAAAAGAGTTTCTTTGTTCTTCTTTCGGTAAACTATTCCATTGCGCATTTCATAGTCCTTTAGTTCTGTCTGTTGCAGCTTTTCAACAATGCTTTTGATTTTCTCGTCTCTACTTTGGCAAATAACTAAGTTTTCTTCAAACGAATTGGAATCAATTGTGAGAATGTGTGTGTTCCTACTTAGTGCATCAACGTGTTGCATGCGCTTGCCTGCTCGATGCTCTAAACTATAGTCATAGTCCTGAAGAAAAAGCGCCCACCTAGCTATCCTTGGACATAGTTCTTTTTTGTTTAAAGCAAGAGTAAAAGCACTACAATCTGTAACTATTTTAAACTCTATTCCTTGTAGATAAATTCTAAAGCGTTGCAAAGAGTATACCACAGCGAGTGTTTCTAGTTCGAAACTATGGTATTTTGACTCCACTTCGGTTGTTCGTTTAGAAAAATAGAATACCGGATGAAATTTATTGTCTTTCTTTTTCTGCATTAAAATTGAACCGAAACCGAGTGCGCTAGCATCACAGTGTAGCTCTGTCGGATCTGATGGACTATATAAAGCCAGAATAGGGGCTTCTAGAAGATTTTTTTTTAACATTTCGAAGCACTCTAGTTCTGTTTCACCAAAATCGAATTTTCTGTCCTTTCTTACAAGATCGTACAATGGCTTTGCTTTTGTTGAGAAGTTTTCAACAAATCGTCTAAAATGAGAGCACAGTCCAAGAAAACTCTGCACCTCATGAGTTTTCGTGGGTATGGGAAAATCTTTTACTGCTTGCATACCTTTTGAATCTGGTTTAATACCTTTTCCCGATATTATGTAGCCTAAATACTTTATTTCACTTTGAAGAAATTCACACTTGTCTAGCCTTAGTTCGAGCTTGTTATCTATCAACCGCTTAAAAACTTCAGCTAAGATTTCTATATGGCTTTTACTATCTTTTGTTGCTATCAAAATGTCGTCCATGTAAATAAGAATTTTATCCTCTCTTACTAAATCAGCAAAAATTTTATTTACAAATCTTTGAAAAACAGCAGGGGCGTTACGTAAACCAAACGGCATTCTTAGCCATTCATATTGTCCCATTGGCGTTGTAAAAGCGGTAAATTTAATAGAATCCTCATGCATGTGCACATGGAAAAACCCGTTCTTAAGGTCTAACTTGGTAAAAAATACTTTTTCTGAAAGTTTGTCAATAAGGTCGTCTGTTAAGGGTTCGATAATCTACGCACATTCTTAACTCTCCTGACTTTTTCTTAACTAGTACTATTGGTGATGCATACTCTGACTCGCTTACTCGTATAATTCCATTTTCTATATAATCGTCTAATAAATTTTGAACCTGACCTTTTTCTGCATATGATAGACGCCTTGGAGGGTAATTAAATGGTTTCGTTTTGTCAATTCAGTTTCATTTCCCATTTAATTAAAGGGATCTCTGGCCTTTTTGCCTTCAAATAAAATGTATCAAAAACTTGTATCAGTTCTTTCTTTAAATTAAATTCGCAACTATCACTTATGTTTAATTGGTTACACTCGTTTTTATCAGGGTATTCAATTGACAATATTTCCGATTCAAACTGATCGTTTTGGCACCTTAAATTTTGACTTAAATCTATCGTATTGTGTGAACAACTAGATATGCGTTCATTTTCATAACATTGTTTGTCATACTGGGGATTCGAATTATCTTGACTACCGATTTTTAATAGCTTATTTGTTTGATCGATCCTTTCTCTTTTTTCAGAACTAATTTTAGATCCGGTATTATTCGCACAATCAGTTTCGCATTTCGTATCATTTGTGCCATCTTTTTCGAAAATCCTATCATTTGTGCAATCTTTATCGAAAATCCTATCCTTTGTGCAATCTTTATCGAAAATCCTATCCTTTGTGCAATCTTTATCGAAAATCCTATCCTTTGTGCAATCATTTTTTAATCTACTATCATTTGTGCGATCATTTTCTAATATACTATCATTTGTGCGATCATTTTCTAATCTACTATCATTTGTGCGATCATTTTCTCTTACAATCTTAAAATTACAAACGTTCATAAAATCTCTTCCTAAAACAGTACTATATGCCATCGATTTGTTCGCCACAATCAGTAATTCAAAATTCAGTTTATTTTTATTTATAATAACAAAACATGATACCTTTCCATATATATCCAAGGGGCTGTTGTTTAAACCAAAGTATTTTCTTTTTTCTTTTTCATTAAAACTAAAATGTTTACTTTTAAGTATGCTTTCTACGCAAGATATTTTGATGAAGCTGATTGGACTCCCAGAATCGATTAGGCATTCTAAAAACAAATATTTATCAGGTTTTGAACTAAAATAAATTTTAAACGGTCTCACATATTCGTTGTAGGGTGCTGGTGCGTTCTTCTTCTCGTTGCACTGAGACACCTGGTGTTCCATGCTTCCACACGCATAGCAGGCGCCGTACTCGCGCTTCGGCTTGCGGCATTCAGCCGCGAAGTGTCCAACGGAGTTACAATTGAAGCATCTTTGTGCAGGAACCAAACCAGATCCATTCCCAGCAGCCAATTTGGGGCGTCCAGTTCCAAACAATGGTTTACGTAAAACCACTTTTCCAAAAGCCTGCAACAGTTGTGAAGACGAATTGAAACAATGCATGTGTGCTTGCTGTCTCAAGATGGTATCCGGGATTCCCTCGATGATGTTGTCGACTAGTCCTTCATCGTCCATCCGTACATGCGTAGCCAAAAATGTTTTTTCTTTGAAGTACGTCGCAAAGTCTTCTGATGGTTGCCACTTGCGCTGCTGGAACTTGCTGCGCAACATTATCTTGCTTTCCTTGGACTGGAAAGCCTCCGCCAATTGGTTTAAAATTTCTGGTGCCGGCAAAGACAATAAAGTTTCTGAAGAGTGCAGCCAAATTTGAGCACGATCCTTCAACTTCGACATCAATAACATGCGAATAACATTGTCACTCAGTTTGTAAATTTTTGCAATGGCGTTCAGTTGAGCGATCCATGTGTTGACTGGTATTTTGTTGTTTGTTGCGCCATCAAAAACTGGGAGCATTTCCTTTACCATGGCGAACACCGAATTGTTATTGAAAATTTCTGTCCCAGATCCGGTATCCTCGGCGACAACATTTTCCAACACTGTTGGGGCGGTATTGTCCGTTTAAGGTGTGGCAACCTTGATTTCGTTAGACGTAGCCACCATGTCCGAGATTTGTTCCATTTCGTTTGCCTGAGATGTGGCCACATTGACTAACGGCTGGCGTCTGGAAACTTCCAGTTGGAGCGCTTTGTTTTCCAGTTGGGCGCATTCCAACTGACGCTTCAAAGATTCCAGTTCCAACGAACAATCTGGAATGCTCATGGCGTCGCTTTGACTTTGCAGCGATGAAGCCCCGGCTTCTTCCTGCTCGAATCCGTCGTCTGTGAGTGCTTTTGGCTTTGTCTTTGTTGCACTTTCCATACCGTAGTCCAACGTTGGGCACTCTCCACGGATTTCGGGGGTCAACTCGTTGAGACGCGCTGCCAGCGTCGCCTTTTTGCCGCTCCTCTGCAGGCCAAGCTTTTCTAGCCAACCTCGCAGCTGCGCTGCTGTGTATTCCTCTACACCAATTGTGTCCATTTTAATTTTTATTACTTTTTGTAATTCACGTACTCGTAGGCTGAGTTTCACAAGCGAGAAAAAAATTTCGCCGTTATCCCACTTCTGAATTGTGGGTACAGATATTAACACGCGTGAACTGTTCAGAGGTCGCAGCAAAAGTGATCTTTATTTCTCATTGTATGTATACTAAGGCTATTTCTCTCGAGAGAGAATGAGAGAGAGGCACACGGTTAACAGTTATTGCGGGACCTTACTTAGAGTGTGTATGAAGAGTAAAGAGTAGGGCAGGAGAGAGAAACATACAGGATACAGTTATTGCGGGACCTTACTTAAAGTGTGGTTGGCAAAAATCCTATAGCTGAACCCTCCACGAGGGTGCCAACTGGTAATGGTGCTCCAGTGTCCCTCGGGACGGCACCAGCTAAGATCTGGGATTCGCAGACTGGGGCGGAGCTTTCTCCATAGCCATGCCACATGTTTCTGCGATCTCTTATCATGGCTAAGGTGAAGGGCTGGATCAAGGTGTCATGCGACCCGTGCCGATGATCAACCTGGCTGGGGGCCCTTTAAAAATAGCCCAGTCGCAAACGGAGCATCCGGATACCTGGCGCCCTCCGGATCAGCTAGCCTTACCTCCCGTAGCGCGGATCTCTGCGGGAGGCGGACCACCCTTTCTCCGCAGCTCGTGGGAACAATTATGTACCAAACTAATAATAAAAAGACAAAGAAGGAGACCGGCACTCCCTTAAATCCGGCGAGGACCGAGGGTCCACAGACAGGGGTTACTGAACCCAAAGTCAACCAAACGGCAGGAGGACTGACAGAGCTCACTGGGGCTAAAGTCAACTCCACCCCGGCGAAACAGCCAACTGGGCTCAATCGCCCCCTGGTCCGAGGCAAGGTGGTGACCGAAACCGACACTCCTGTCACCTCGAGCGAACAGCAAGGTGCTACCACAAGCGCAGCTGCAGCTCAGTCGGGTGCAGGGGCGAAGGGGAGGCCATCCACAAGCCAGGCCAAGATGGATAGGTACGGGGAGAGGAGATCCGCCGCGGCCATCCTTAAGAGGCAAGCACACAGCAACATCACCACCCCCTCAGCGGAGTGGTTAAAGAAACTGGATTGGGCTAAGTCTGTGTTGCCCAATTTCGTATTGGAGAGGCCGAAGGAGGACCCTAAAAATCCCAAACGGCAGCGCTCCCAGGAAAGTGCGGCTCAAAACGCCCCGAAGAAGATTCGCACGCACGTGCCCGTCGTGCCGAACAAAAGCTTCGCTGAGATGGCAAAGGACAAGATCCTCCTAGGAGTCCTGGACCAAGGCGACGCTGAGAGCAGAATCCCTAGAAACCAGTGGAAGTGGGTTGAGGCAGCACTGGCTGTACAATGCTTCGAGGTGCTGGAAGCGGACCCTGGACCTCCACCAATCTGCAAAGATGCAGGGTGGTACCAGGGTAACGTCAAGGTGATGGCGTGCGAAGGGGCTAGGTCGGCAGAGCTACTGAAAGCGGCCGTATCTAGACTGGGTGAGGTCTACCCGGGTGCCAAGCTGGTCGCTGTCGACTGGAAGGTAAAACCCGTACTTGTATTTTAGCTAAAAGGCACCTTAGTGCATTTATGCTTTATAGTTACAGCGATGCGGACACCACAGCGATAAGTCTGGAGCTCCAGGAAAGGTCGCTATGTGTGGTGTCAGCGTACCTGGCGTACGACATCATGGACCCAATACCGGGTCACAAGCTGAGGGAACTTGTAAAGGTTTGTGAAGATCGTGGCACTGGCCTATTGATCGGATGCGACGCAAATGCCCACCATGAGATGTGGGGCAGTACCAATACAAACGAGAGGGGTGAGTTACTTTTTGAATACCTTCTCTCCACCAACTTACTTATCTGCAATAGGGGAAACGACCCCACTTTTGTAATCAAGGACAGGGAGGAGGTCATAGACCTAACCCTTACCTCAAACTTCATGCATGACCAACTTATAGGGTGGAGTGTTTCTAAAGAACACTCCTTCTCAGATCACAAATATATCGGCACAAAATTATGTGCGCCCAATCCTGACCCAGTAACGTTCTCAAACCCCCGCAGAACCAACTGGCCAGCCTTCAAAAACAGACTGGCTAAGGCCCTACCAGCTCCTCCAGAGCAGATTCCTCCATCGGAGGAACATCTCACTTACCTCACGACAGCCTTCACGGAAGCCTGTAACAATGCATATAAAGCATCCTGTCCAATCAGCAAGCCGAGAGGCAAATGGAGACCACCCTGGTGGAAACAAGAAATAGACAAGCTGAGGGTAGAATGTAGGAAGCTCTTCAATAGAGCAAAAAGACTAAGTTGTGAACAGAACTGGTTAGATTATAAACATAGTCTAGCTCAATTCAAAAAGCTCACTAGGCAGGCACAAAGAGAGGATTGGAGAAAATTCTGTTCGGGAATTGAATCCTCTTCAGAAGCCGCAAGATTACGAAAAGTACTCTCAAAGTCATCCTCAAATCTGGGCTATCTCAAGAGACAGGACGACTCATGGACTTCTTCTAGCGAAGAAACACTAACACTATTACTAGATACGCATTTTCCAGGAAACACCTTAGGTCCTCAAACAGACGACCCCCAACCATGCCACTCGGTCAAAGTATTGGATGGCATCATGACTGAATCCAATATTAAATGGGCTATAAATAGCTTCGCTCCCTACAAATCTCCAGGTCCCGATGGGATATTTCCGGCACAATTGCAGCAAGGGGAAGATCTTGCTGTCCCTTGGCTAAAAGCCATCTTCACGAACATCATGGCGTTAGGCCATATTCCCCCTTCTTGGCTAACGTCCAAGGTTGTATTTATACCCAAGGCCGGCAAAGCCTCACACACAACACCGAAGGATCTCAGGCCAATAAGCCTGTCCTCCTTCCTTCTGAAAACCTTGGAAAGATTGATAGGGCTATACCTTAGAACATCAATCAATCCCTCTCTGCTATCTGAATCTCAGCATGCATACCGTAAAGGCAAATCGACAGAAACAGCACTGCACTCTGTCATATCCAGTATAGAAAAATCCTTGCAAGACAAGGAATATACCCTAGCCGCCTTCTTGGACATAGAAGGAGCCTTCAATAACATCGACTCAAAGGCAATAACCAATGCTATGCTGAGCCTTGGAGTAGATGCTCAGTTGGTGAGATTAGTCACACAGCTGCTACTGAGCAGAAAAGTGATCTCTTCACTGGGAGCATCTACTCTGTGCAGGCATGTCAGCAGAGGTACTCCTCAAGGGGGGGTACTCTCTCCGCTTCTATGGAACCTAGCAGTAAACACGCTGCTTCGAGACATAGAAGATGGGGGGTGCAAGATTGTTGCTTATGCAGACGATGTGGTTGTTATGCTGCGGGGAAAATTTCCGCAAACCCTTTGTGACATTATGACAGTCAAACTAAGAAAACTGTCAAAATGGGCATCTGAAAGTGGGTTAAACGTAAACCCAAACAAAACCGATCTTATTCTCTTCTCCAGGAAGTATAAGATCCCTAAGTTATCTGCCCCAATACTAAATTTTTCCGTTCTAGAGTTTAGCGACAGTGCAAAATACCTGGGGCTTGTACTAGACAAGAAACTGAACTGGAATCTCACTATAGCGGATAGAGTGCGTAAAGCCAACATTGCACTCTTCACCTGCAAAAAGGCAGTGGGCCTCAAATGGGGTATGTCCCCGTCTGTAGTTAGCTGGTTATACAGCGCCATAGTAAGACCCATCCTCCTGTATGGGGTATCCATTTGGTGGCCAGCGCTGCTGCACAGTTCCAAACTCAAGGCACTCAACAAGGTGCAAAGGGTAGCGCAACTATGCATGACAGGAGCTCTTAGAACAACCTCTAGTGAAGCGCTCAACGCTATTACTAGCATATCCCCAATTCTTCTGGTGGCAAAAGAAATCGCCACCATCACAGCACGACGTCTGAGAGACGCAAACTGCTGGACAATCCGCAAATACGGACACTCATCCATCCTACCAGAAGGCGCAAACATACAATTAACAGATTATTGCACACCCGTAGAACACACCTCTACAACGTTCAAAACAGCCTTCCCCTCGAGGGAGGACTGGGCGGCAAGCCCCTTTGGACAAAATGAATGTATAAATTTCTTCACAGACGGCTCCAAACTCGACAATCGAGTTGGAGGAGGAGTCTTCTGTGAACAACTTAGTATCAAAATACACTTCCGTCTTCCGGACCACTGCAGCGTTTTTCAGGCAGAGATTCTCGCCATAAGCGAGGCTCTCAGCTGCCTACGCCACTCTAGCCTTACAAACGGAGTAATTAACATTTACTCAGACAGTCAGGCAGCAATAAAGTCAATAAACTCGACGATAGTGAACAACTGCCGCAAATCTCTTCAAGAGATGGCACAGCAGTTCGTTATATCCCTAATCTGGGTGCCAGGGCACCAAAATATTGAGGGGAACGAAATAGCTGATGAACTGGCCAGACGCGGCACTACCACAGTTCTCCTTCCAGACAAGGAGGACTTCCGTATGCCACTAGCCACTTTCAAGCTCAGGACAAGGGAGGGTTTTAGATCCCTTGTACAAGAAACATGGGATAATACCACTCACAGCAACATTAGTCGCCAAACATGGCCTAAGGTTGACGCCAAACGCACCAAAAGGCTTTTCAGTCTACATCGCACACAGTGCACAGCTGTAATTAGAGCAATTACAGGCCACTGGCTCGTAGGAGCCCACGCATCCCGACTTAACGTCCTAAACAACGACTTCTGCAGAAGCTGCAAAATCGAGGAAGAAGTAGAATCAGTAGAGCACTTCTTCTGTTCCTGTGTGGCCCTTATCAGGCGCAGGAAAAAGTATATAGGAGAATATTTCCTTGATAATCTAGCTGAATTAGCAGCTGTTCCCCCGAAGAAAATAGCAGGTTTCATTAGAGAAACGGGCTGGGATTCTTTATAAATTCATGGTTTAAAGGGTGCAAAAGATCCATGCGGTATCACAATGGGCCAGTGATGGCCTAAGTGGGCTGACCCTGTGTCAGCCGCCGCTCTAACCTAACCTAACCTACTTAAAGTGTGTGTAAAGAGTAGGTGTGTCTGTATGTGTACTTATTTGTAGGTATGTATATGTACTTATATGTAGGTATGTATATGTACTTGCTACAGAATGTTACTGTTGAAAATATTCAATTGATGCTGGATATTGGGAGACATATATATGGACGTCCAATCACAGTTGTTATATTCAAGTTCAAGTTCGGTGTAGTTAACATTTTTATAGTCCCTAAATTCAAAGGTGTCAGATTTACAAGCTAAGGTCAAATCATACGTCAGAAAGATAAGGTCATGCTTAGAGAAAACGGGTACAGAGACTTGGTCATACAATAAAATCTTACTAGGGACATTAACAAAGAAAAGGTCAAGAAGAGTATCACAGGTATTAGTAAAATGTGTCGGAGTTTGTACGTTAACGGACAACAAGCCAATAGATTCGAAACTATCGAGCAGATGTCTTTCCCTTAGGAAATTGCTATTCAGGTCGCCAGTAATAATTACATCTGTATAGTCAACAGATATTTCACATAAAACATTTAACAAGGGAGCAAAGTCAATATGACGATTCGGCCGGTAGATGCATCCAATCAATGCCTTCGCAAAAAGATCTTTGCCTGAAAGTTCTAAAAATAAATATTCAATTTCACTTTCGATTGGGGCTCAACCTAAGTGATAATAGTGAAAAGTGTAACGTGAAAAGTGTAAACAAAAAATTTAATTGTACTGTTAAATGTAATAACAGTACAATTAAATTTTTTGTTTACACTTTTCACGTTACACTTTTCACTATTATCACTTAGGTTGAGCCCCCATATTTGTGGGATTGGGTTTCCTTTTAAATGAGAAGCCCCACAAGTTTGTAGTTTTATAAGTTTATTTAATAGTATTATTTCTTAAGTGAATATAATAAAAAGGTTTTAACTCGTTTTGTATTTGGATCACGTCGTTTTCTTGTAGTTTTAATCCTTAAGCGTCGTTTGTTCGTAGTTTTAAAACGTTAGCGTCGTTTCTCGTAGTTTTAAGTTTTTAGCGTTGTTTCTCGTAGTTTTAACTTTTTGGCGTCGTTTCTCGTCGTATTCGTCGTTTTCAATTATATTTCCTCGTTTCTAGTTTGCGTCGTTTTTATGCCAGTCGTTTTGCTGCACGTCTTAACAGCTTCGCATCTCATTTCAAACTCTCTCTCAACTGTGGTGAGCTAGGCTGAATAAGGATGCCAAACCCATTCCCACACAAATATTTAATTTTTGCACTTTCTTTATCAAATACGTTCGAGATCTAGAACAGGGGTGGCAGATTTGGAAAATTGCTGAAGGCTAGAGTCGAACCGACTCTGAGGTGCAGCCACAAAAAAATTTATAAAAAGTCAAATATTGTGTTATTAACCAATAAAATTATGCAACAATGTTCTTAAAACATCTAAGAATAAGGTACAAATATCATTTCTACGTTAATTTATCGCAAAGTGTTTTAAAACAATCAATTTCTGTGCTTGCGGATCTGAATCCGTCAGCCAAACGGCTGGTGGAAAGTTTCCGTGAGGTTTCGCTCGGAAGTTATTACCTGTTTATTATTATAATAAATCGAAGCATTTGTCCAATGCTTGCAAAATTGTCAGTTTCAGTTCAACATTAAGGTGTAATGTTATTCGGTAGTTATGTTGATTGCCTGAGAGAAATTTACGAGAAGGACATAGGGAAAGTAGAAAAGTTGAAAATATTAGAGAGAATGCTCCTGAATGGGAAGCTCAGTTACAAAACTATAATAAAACGACAAAAAACAGCAAACGATTGAAGGCAACACTATAAAGTGCGGACCAAAGCTATACGACACTCCGAAACCTTTTGTTTCAGCCTTCGCCAAAATCCAGTTCGTCACGGTGAGAGAAAATTTTATTGCATATGGAAAGAACAAAGTGTAATATGTAAAAGTGAGCCATCATTCCCGGAGAGATCCTCTCCTGAAAGATAAGCAGTTATATTTCCTAAAAATGCTCACGTTTTTGCCTAGTTGCGTTTGTATCAAAATATACGACACCTTTGCCATTTTTTTTTTGGACATCAAAATTTTGTTTACTTACAATTCGATCTGAACAGCTTTCAGAACTGGTGCTGTGATAATTAACTAAATTTAAACGGCACAAAATGTAAGCTGATGACTTTTTGTAGAGTAAATCCTTTTTGCTTTACGGCGCCTTAACTGGGACGCAAACGTTAACCTACCGTCCCATTCTAGCAGATTACTTTTACATAATTTACCCACCCTAGCAAACCGTAGAACGATGCTTGGTACCTTTTTTGTCTTATTCGTGGTGAAATTGATAGCACCGACTTGGTAGGTCGGCTTAATTTTTCTGTCGCAAGTAGATTAACTAGAAATGATACTCCTCTAATATTAAACCATTGTAGATCTAACTATGAATTGCATGAGCCTTTCAGAGTATTATGTTCTGACTATAATAGACTTTATCCTTTTATATCAAGTTCTGACTCTCTGCCGCTCTCAAAACAACTAATACTATCTTCATTAGCACAGAATTAGATCAGATTTTAGATTTTCTTTCCTCGAACTTTTAATTATATCCTTCTTATCTCGCGTCTATCTTCACGCGAATCGTACCGTACGACACACGGCTTCGCCCCTAATATTGGTTCTCAGACAGAAACAAACATGTTGCTCTCGCTTGCTCTCTTGTGTTTGAACCGCCGATTAGCTCTTATATTCTAAGCCGAGCGACGCTGCGTTCGGACGGCGGATAGGTAGTAACCAAAAAATGTAAAGGGCAAGCGAGCTCACTAGCTATTTGGATCACACATTAAATAAGCATTTGGGCAGCCGTACTGCCAAACTCAGCAACTGTAATCTGTTCGCGCAGTTTCCCATCCACACGGGGTGTTTGTTTTTGTTCTTTTTGTGTGCCGAATTGGTTTTGCAATTGCAATTGCAATTGATTTTCCAAATTAGATCTCGACATGGCTGAGACAAGTGAAGTGGATTTTTATAAGCAGATTCGATTGCTCGGCAGCTGAAAGCCATGAATTTATTTCTACTGCTTACTGATTTGGATGAGGCAGAGCTGGAAGTACGTTTGGAGCAAGATCACAAACACGACTCGAAAGGTTGGATCTGAAGCAGCTAGTTTCTGACGCTCGTTTTTATAGAAATTAAATCAAAGCTCTCACGGGAATTGACTGCTGCTCGTTCAGGGAACGCTGTTAAGTTCGACCATTCGAGGAGCAGTTGTCTTCTGTTGTGTACGACCTAGGCCGCTCTAGACTTCCCGAATTGCAGCTACCTCGCTTTGGCGGAAACTACATGGATTGGCCACAATTCTACGCTATGTTTTCGACGATGGTTCACCAGAAAGCACGCATTCCGAAAATTATAAAGTTTTAGCATCTTCGAGGATGCCTTGATGACGTCGCGTTGGATACAACTCGCTCACTGGAGTTGACAGAGGACAACTACGAAATAGCATTGCCTCTTTAAAAAAATTGCTTTGATAATAAACCTTTGCATTTTCAAGCACATGTCAAAACTATTTATGGGCTGCAGGGGGTGGAAAGGAACTCCGCCAGTAGCTTGCGAGATCTCAGGGACAAGGTCAAATCTCATTTTCGGGCTCTGCAGACCTTGGCAACGGCCCAGGATATTTCGAATGGTCTTCTGATCTTCATCGTGAGCGGGAAATTGGACCAGAAAAATCAGGAAAAATGGGAAGAGAATCTACCGACCGCGAAGTTGCCAGAGTGGTCGCCCATGAAAACATTTTTTGCCAGCTCCTAGCCTAAAGGTGGGAAAAAACTAACCTAGCTTTTGCAACTCACCCAAACATGTTTAAATATGTCACCCTTTGCTCGATATAAGGTTAGGTTAGGTTAGAGCGGCGGCTGACACAAGGTCAGCCCACTTAGGCCATCACTGGCCCATTGTGATACCGCATGGATCTTTTGTACCCTTTAAACCATGAATTTATAAAGAATCTCAGCCCGTTTCTCTAATGAAACCTGCTATTTTCTTCGGGGGAACAGCTGCTAATTCAGCTAGATTGTCAACGAAATATTCTCCTATATACTTTTTCCTGCGCCTGATAAGGGCCACACAGGAACAGAAGAAGTGCTCTACTGATTCTACTTCTTCCTCGATTTTGCAGCTTCTGCAGAAGTCGTTGTTTAGGACGATAAGTCGGGATGCGTGGGCTCCTACGAGCCAGTGGCCTGTAATTGCTCTAATTACAGCTGTGCACTGTGTGCGATGTAGACTGAAAAGCCTTTTGGTGCGTTTGGCGTCAACCTTAGGCCATGTTTGGCGACTAAAGTTGCTGTGAGTGGTATTATCCCATGTTTCTTGTACAAGGGATCTGAAAACCTCCCTTGTCCTGAGCTTAAAAGTGGCTAGTGGCATACGGAAGTCCTCCTTGTCTGGAAGGAGAACTGTGGTAGTGCCGCGTCTGGCCAGTTCATCAGCTATTTCGTTCCCCTCAATATTTTGTTTCCCTGGCACCCAGATAAGGGATATAACGAACTGCTGTGCCATCTCTTGAAGAGATTTGCGGCAGTTGTTCACTATCGTCGAGTTTGAAGATAGCGCACGAATTGACTTTATTGCTGCCTGACTGTCTGAGTAAATGTTAATTACTCCGTTTGTAAGGCTAGAGTGGCGTAGGCAGCTGAGAGCCTCGCTTATGGCGAGAATCTCTGCCTGAAAAACGCTGCAGTGGTCCGGAAGACGGAAGTGTATTTTGATACTAAGTTGTTCACAGAAGACTCCTCCTCCAACTCGATTGTCGAGTTTGGAGCCGTCTGTGAAGAAATTTATACATTCATTTTGTCCAAAGGGGCTTGCCGCCCAGTCCTCCCTCGAGGGGAAGGCTGTTTTGAACGTTGTAGAGGTGTGTTCTACGGGTGTGCAATAATCTGTTAATTGTATGTTTGCGCCTTCTGGTAGGATGGATGAGTGTCCGTATTTGCGGATTGTCCAGCAGTTTGCGTCTCTCAGACGTCGTGCTGTGATGGTGGCGATTTCTTTTGCCACCAGAAGAATTGGGGATATGCTAGTAATAGCGTTGAGCGCTTCACTAGAGGTTGTTCTAAGAGCTCCTGTCATGCATAGTTGCGCTACCCTTTGCACCTTGTTGAGTGCCTTGAGTTTGGAACTGTACAGCTGCGCTGGCCACCAAATGGATACCCCATACAGGAGGATGGGTCTTACTATGGCGCTGTATAACCAGTTAACTACAGACGGGGACATACCCCATTTGAGGCCTACTGCCTTTTTGCAGGTGAAGAGTGCAATGTTGGCTTTACGCACTCTATCCGCTATAGTGAGATTCCAGTTCAGTTTCTTGTCTAGTACAAGCCCCAGGTATTTTGCACTGTCGCTAAACTCGTTTAACCCACTTTCAGATGCCCATCTTGACAGTTTTCTTAGTTTGACTGTCATAATGTCACAAAGGGTTTGCGGAAATTTTCCCCGCAGCATGACAACCACATCGTCTGCATAAGCAACAATCTTGCACCCCCCATCTTCTATGTCTCGAAGCAGCGTGTTTACTGCTAGGTTCCATAGAAGTGGAGAGAGTACCCCCCCTTGAGGAGTACCTCTGCTGACATGCCTGCACAGAGTAGATGCTCCCAGTGAAGAGGTCACTTTTCTGCTCAGTAGCAGCTGTGTGACTAATCTCACCAACTGGGCATCTACTCCAAGGCTCAGCATAGCATTGGTTATTGCCTTTGAGTCGATGTTATTGAAGGCTCCTTCTATGTCCAAGAAGGCGGCTAGGGTATATTCCTTGTCTTGCAAGGATTTTTCTATACTGGATATGACAGAGTGAAGTGCTGTTTCTGTCGATTTGCCTTTACGGTATGCATGCTGAGATTCAGATAGCAGAGAGGGATTGATTGATGTTCTTAGGTATAGCCCTATCAATCTTTCCAAGGTTTTCAGAAGGAATGAGGACAGGCTTATTGGCCTGAGATCCTTCGGTGTTGTGTGTGAGGCTTTGCCGGCCTTGGGTATAAATACTACCTTGGACGTTAGCCAAGAAGGGGGAATATGGCCTAACGCCATGATGTTCGTGAAGATGGCTTTTAGCCAAGGGACAGCAAGATCTTCCCCTTGCTGCAATTGTGCCGGAAATATCCCATCGGGACCTGGAGATTTGTAGGGAGCGAAGCTATTTATAGCCCATTTAATGTTGGTTTCAGTCATGATGCCATCCAATACTTTGACCGAGTGGCATGGTTGAGGGTCGCTTGTGTGGGGACCTAAGGTGTTACCTGGAAAATGCGTATCTAGTAATAGTGTAAGTGTTTCTTCGCTAGAAGAAGTCCATGAGTCGTCCTGTTTCTTGAGATAGCCCAGATTTGAGGATGACTTTGAGAGTACCTTTCGTAATCTTGCGGCTTCTGAAGAGGATTCAATTCCCGAAGTGAATTTTCTCCAATCCTCTCTTTTTGCCTGCCTAGTGAGCTTTTTGAATTGAGCTAGACTGTGTTTGTATTCTGACCAGTTCTGTTCACAACTTAGTCTTTTTGCTCTGTTGAAGAGTTTCCTACATTCTACCCTCAGCTTGTCTATTTCTTGTTTCCACCAGGGTGGTCTCCATTTGCCTCTCGGCTTGCTGATTGGACAGGATGCTTTATATGCATTGTTACAGGCTTCAGTGAAGGCTGTCGTGAGGTAAGTGAGATGTTCCTCCGATGGAGGAATCTGCTCTGGAGGAGCTGGTAGGGCCTTAGCCAGTCTGTTTTTGAAAGCTGGCCAGTTGGTTCTGCGGGGGTTTGAGAACGTTACTGGGTCAGGATTGGGCGCACATAATTTTGTGTCGATGTATTTGTGTTCTGAGAAGGAGTGTTCTTTAGAAACACTCCACCCTATAAGTTGGTCATGCATGAAGTTTGAGGTAAGGGTTAGGTCTATGACCTCCTCCCTGTCCTTGATTACAAAAGTGGGGTCGTTTCCCCTATTGCAGATAAGTAAGTTGGTGGAGAGAAGGTATTCAAAAAGTAACTCACCCCTCTCGTTTGTATTGGTACTGCCCCACATCTCATGGTGGGCATTTGCGTCGCATCCGATCAATAGGCCAGTGCCACGATCTTCACAAACCTTTACAAGTTCCCTCAGCTTGTGACCCGGTATTGGGTCCATGATGTCGTACGCCAGGTACGCTGACACCACACATAGCGACCTTTCCTGGAGCTCCAGACTTATCGCTGTGGTGTCCGCATCGCTGTAATTATAAAGCATAAATGCACTAAGGTGCCTTTTAGCTAAAATACAAGTACGGGTTTTACCTTCACCTTGAGCTACGAGTAGCTTGTATTTAGGGGTGCTGAGTCCGCATATCCTATTGGATACAATCCAGGGTTCCTGGATCAGCACCAGGTCGGCTTCGTCTCTCGCTAGACGAAGCATGAGGGCAGCGGAGGCTGCTTTACAATGGTGGAGGTTTATCTGCACGACTCTCAGAGACATCGTACTGATTTGCCTCCACCACCGTCGCGTCAGCGTCCAGGTCCTCAGCGAAAACTTCGCCCATGGAGTCAGTACTCCCATGACCCAGCTTGCTGAAGCCCCGGAGAAGAGATGCATCGGATATTACCGACTCGCAGTCCTCCTCATCCCTGCCTGGCTCTTCCATCTCGGTGACCAGCACTTCTTCAACACCAAGCTCGTCCTTCTGCTTGGTGTCTGACTTATACACCCTGATGCGCACCGAGCTAAAACCGAAGTTTAGCTCTCCGTGCATTGCATCAATGGGTGCAGCGGAGTCCTTATTCAGGATGAGTACCACCTGACGCAAGGGGCCCTGCGTCTCCTCCACCTTCGCCACCTTCCAGTCGGAGGACGGCAGGTTGGGGTTGCATCTTTGCAACATCGCCAGGATCTTCTCCGGCTCCTTGAAGGAGGACGGGACCCATATGACGGCTCTTGGCCTGCTCGGGATGTCCTTCCAGTCGACAGCGACCAGCTTGGCACCCGGGTAGACCTCACCCAGTCTAGATACGGCCGCTTTCAGTAGCTCTGCCGACCTAGCCCCTTCGCACGCCATCACCTTGACGTTACCCTGGTACCACCCTGCATCTTTGCAGATTGGTGGCGGTCCAGGGTCCGCTTCCAGCACCTCGAAGCATTGTACAGCCAGTGCTGCCTCAACCCACTTCCACTGGTTTCTCGGGATTCTTCCCTCTGTGTCGCCATGGTCCAGGACTCCAAGAAGGATCTTGTCCTTTGCCATTTCCGCGAAACTCTTGTTCGGCACGACGGGCACGTGCGTGCGAATCTTCTTCGGGGCATTTTGAGCCGCACTTTCCTGGGATCGCTGCCGCTTAGGATTTTTGGTATCCTCCTTCGGCCTCTCCAGCACAAAATTGGGCAGCACAGACTTAGCCCAGTCAACTTTCTTCAACCACTCCACTGAGGGGGTGGTGATGTTGCTGGTTGCCTGTCGCTTAAGGATGGCCGCGGCGGATTTCCTCTCCCCGTACCTGTCCATCTTGGCCTTGCTAGTGGATGGCCTTCCCCTCACCCCAGCACCCGACTGAGCTGCAGCTGCGCTTGTGGTAGCGCCTTGCTGGTCGCTCAAGGTGACAGGGGTGTTGGTTTCGGTCACCACCTTGCCTCTGACCAGGGGGCGATTTAGCCCAGTTGGCTGTTTCGCCGGGGTGGAGTTAACCTTAGCTCCAGTGAGCTCTGTCATTCCTCCAGTAGCAGTGACTGCCGTTGGGTTGACTCTAGGTTCAGTAACCTCTGTCGTTGGACCCTCGGTCCTCGCCGGATTTATGGGAGTGCCGGTCTCCTTCTTGTTTTTGTTATTATTTTTTGTCTGGTTCATTCTGAATCCCACGAGCTGCGGAGAAAGGGTGGTCCACCTCCCGCAGAGATCCGCGCTACGGGAGGTAAGGCTGGCTGATCCGGAGGGCGCCAGGTATCCGGATGCTCCGTTTGCGACTGGGCTATTTTTAAAGGGCCCCCAGCCAGGTTGATCATCGGCACGGGTCGCATGACACCTTGATCCAGCCCTTCACCTTAGCCATGATAAGAGATCGCAGAAACATGTGGCATGGCTATGGAGAAAGCTCCGCCCCAGTCTGCGAATCCCAGATCTTAGCTGGTGCCGTCCCGAGGGACACTGGAGCACCATTACCAGTTGGCACCCTCGTGGAGGGTTCAGCTATAGGGTTTTTGCCAACCTGCTCGATATAAAGAGGCAAGGCAAAAACAGTTTGTGCTTAAACTGCCTTAACAAGAGCCACGTATTGCACCGATGCAGGTTAGGGTCTTGCAGACATTGCCAGGCAAAGAGTCAGATGGTTACATTACTTCACATGGCATCGAATGTTGATTCTCCCGCTCCCGTGCCGCCTGAGGAATTTATTCAGCAGGATCCTGCGTCTGTTCTAATAGCCAGCGAATATTCCTTCCCCGCTTGCAAGCCCAAGCTTGCAGTCTAGCCAACATGTCCTAATAGCCACTCATCGGCCTTCTCACGTTAACATATCTGGTATTGAAGACACAAAGCCAGGACGCAAGCTATTGCCATTCCCTTGGTGAATTATCACTTTTCAATAACGGGAATGCAAAAGATTGGCCGATTTTAAATTTGAAATTAGCAGACCCCGAATTTGTTTAAACCTCAGCGAGTTGATTTGTTGATTGGAGTTGGACTCTTCTTTGATTTAATGTGCGTTGGGCAGATACTGCCAACGGCTCGGCTGGATAGTATCGGTATAGTATCGGTTTTTGAGAATTTTTCCGCCATCTGCGATGAGGATTTGCAGCTAAGTAGCATCGTGAAACGTTTTCGGGAAATAGATGAAGGGAGGAAGACCTTCATTGTAATATTTCTTAATGATGCACTAATAGACGGACCGACCATTCAACCTAAGATTTTGCTTACTCTTCTGCGCTTTCCTTTTTTTCTAAGTCGCTCTTTGCGGCGATATTTGCAACTTACTTACGGAACGAAGCCCGCTGCGTTTTTGGCAAATCGTGACATGCATCAGTTGCATCAGGAGCGTCATTTACACTTGGCCTAAGCCGCTCACTACTTCGGTTGGGTGTAGACGTGTTTTTCTTAACGCTCCGAAAAACAATTAGTCACCTCAGTCGGAAACGTTCGAAAAATTAATAAACGAGAGGTTTTGAGTTTCGCGATGCTAATCGCATATCGTAAACTTAAACTCTTTACGCACTAAAAAAAATCCGACGGCAATAAGCTTAAAATAAACCGTTCCCTGAAAATCCCGGGCCATTAGATGAAAATAGATTTTCCATTCTGGCGGAGCCTGAAACAAACCAGTCGGAGTCTGAACAACTAGCCCCAAGGAAACTAAAGGCCCCACCTATCTTTATTCGGGAGAAGATCTCGAATGCCCTAGTCAACAAAATAGTTGAGCTTGTCGGAAAAGATAACTTTCATGTTATTCCGCTTATGAAAGGGAATTTAAGCAAAACTAAACTTCAAACCAAAACCGAAGACGATTTTCGAGCGATGTCGAAGTACTTAAACAATGCCAAAAAGAATTACTACACGTACCAGCTGAAAAGTTGCAAAGGCTTGCAAGTTGCTCAAGGGAATAGAACCCGATGTGCGCAAAAAATTTTATAAATATTATGAACAAAAACAATAAGCCGCAACCTCTTTAAGGTCGAGCTGGAGCCAGACAGCAGAACTTTGAAAAAAAAACGCAGTGCACCCGATCTACAAGTTGCAGTACCTGCTGCATCGTAGGATAACAGTGTCAAGAGCCGCACAAACGTCATACCAGGGCTTTCTGCACCCTTAGGTCAGTATGTGTAGCTTTTTGAAACTGCCACAGCTCCGAACCCTGCCCTGCCAACAAGGAAGACTCTCTCACTTAAAAGTGTGTAAACTGCCAAGTAAACCACACAGCAAACTACAGAGGCTGTCCAGTCTACAAGGAGATGAAAAGTCGGATGCAACGAGCAGCAACGGCACGCTCCCAGAACACACAGAACGCTTACAAACGACACCGGAGGTTTTCTTCGCAAAAGCAGCCAGATCATCATTTGGTCCTTCAATTACCACCAACGGCATTTCTCACGCCAGTGCTCTAAGATCAGACACAGCTCACATAGAGCCGAAAATTTATAACATCTAGCAGGCCATGGGACAGCCACAAAGCAACTTGGAAACTATGATGATAACTTTGCAACAAAACATGATGGAATTTATGTCCTTCATGAAAACCATTATGCAAGGTCTAATGCAAAACCAAAATATTTTGTTACAAATGCTTGCAGCTCAGCAGTCAAAATAAACCATGCTTAGCCTTTGAATAACTCAGTAAACCGCCAACGGTGTTTCACGGCATAAACCTGAAATAACTCAATTTCTGAACGAAAACCACATCGACGTTATGTTGCTGGCATAAACGCATCGCACCAACAAATATAACTTTCAAATACGGGGATACAAGTTCGACGGCACCGATCAGCCAAATGGTAAAGCACATGGCGGAACCGGCGTCTTAATAAGAGACCGCATCAAACACCACTTTCACCAAAGGTTTGCAAAAAATTATCTGCAAAATACATCGATAAAATTACAGTTGGGCAACTACAACCTTGCCATTGCCGCTGTCTACTGCCAAGGCCCGCTTTACAGTCTCCGAAGACCAATTCATGGACTTCTACAGTTCACTTGGAAAGCGATTCATAGCAGCAGGAGATTACAACGCCAAGCGTTGGCACACATACTAACACAAAACTAATCTTGAAATCGAACTTGTTTTGGAGAAAAGACGTTTGAGACGTGCTTGGAAAACCAGCAGATCGCCATCCTCAAAACAAAGTCTTAAGGAAGCTGGTCGCAGACTTACCAGGGCTCTTAGGCAGGAACAAGAAGAACAAGAAAGAACGGTATAGTAGGGTTTCCCGACTATAAGATTTGCGATACTCATTGCCCTCTTTAACAAATTAGTGTACCCTTTTTTCGAGCGCAATACATATACATATACATTTTTAATGTCCTCTTCAAAAAAAGTTAAGCCTACTTTCGAGCGCAATAAATTTTTAACGCACTTGTATACACAATTTCTTGAAAATGGCCAGATTTTCAAAGTTAGAAAAGTTTAGATATTTGGGTAGATATTTTCAATACAAACAACATTTATAAGGGCCACTTTTCTCTAGCATTAAAAATGTGGACACCACGGAGTTTCGCGGTTTGTGGGCGTTAAATGGGGCGTAGTCAGGTTTTGAAACAAACTTGATCTGCGCCTTGCTTATAGAAGTCTGTGTGCAAAATTTGGTGGCTCTAGCTCTTATAGTTCCCGAGATCTCGATGTTTGTGCGGACAGACGGACGGACGGACAGACAGACATTTGCGCGTTTACAGTATTTGCTTACTCTTCGAGTATCGCAAATAAAAAGCACAACGCCAGTCAATTCAGAAACTTTCACCCACCAGCACCTAGCATCCCTTGTGTAGGGCCCACCCAAATCTAAGTGCGCCGGCCGAAACAGTAATTCCCATAAGAGACTCTTCAGGCAGCTGGGCCAGAAGCGAAAAAGACAGAGCTTGTACATTTGCTTCACACCTTCGAAATGTTTTTCAGCCGAACCCTGCAACGGACTGCATTCGAGTTTCGGGAATACTGCAGTGCAGTTTTCCTTGACGTTGCACAAGCTATCGACCGAGTCTGGCTTGATGGGCTTATGCATAAAATCAGAACGATTCTGCAGGAAAACACTCACAGGATACTTGAATCGTACCTTTACTTTACTTTACAACACTAAAACATCCGACGATTACACTATAGAGGTTGTAGTTCCCCAAGGTAGCGGCCTTGGGCCAACTCTATTTCTCCTTTACACCGCAGATATTCCCACAAAACGAGCGGCTAGCTACTTCAACAATCGCAGACGATACTGCCATCATAAGTCGGTCCAAATGCCCAATTCAGGCAACAGCACTACTAGCTGATCATCTCGTGGTAGTGGACAGGTGGTTATCAGACTGGCGTGTAAAAATAAATGCGCAAGAGTGTAAGCACATAACGTTTACTCTTAACAGACAAACGTGTCCCCCGCTAACTCTGAATAACACGCCACTTTCACAAGCTGACGATGTAACGTACCTTGGCGTCGACCTAGACAGGAGACTTACATGGCGGAGACATATCGAAGCTAAGAAAATTCACCTAAAAATGTAAATCCAATAGTCTCCATTGGCCTATAAACGCTCGCTCCCCCCTCTGCATGGACTTCAAGGTCCTGCTCTACAATTCAACTCTTAAGGCAGTTTGGACCTACGGCTCCCAGTTGTGGGGAAACGCGAGCAGAAGCAACATCGACACTATTCAGCGACCACAATCAAAAATCCTGAGAACTAGCACTGGGCCACCTTGATATGTTCGGAACGACAACATCCACAGAGATCTTGGCATTCCACCCGTAAGGACGAAATATCAAAACAAAAAGCGTCCTACCACACCAAGCTAACTTCTCATCCAAGCCAGCTCGCCAGGGGCCTAGCCAGGGCTTTCAACATAGTTATTAGTCATCTTGACTGTCAGATAGCTTTTAAATTTAAGATTCTATAAAGTAATTGTTAGTCTCAATTCAGAGAAGATTCAATAATTAAAATTGAAATGTAAAAACAAAAATAAAAAGTTTACACTTGGCGCTAAAGTTCTTCAAAGAGATTATTATGTAATTCCTGTAGGAGACAGTATTGACTCCGTTATTGAAATTCGGCGTCAGGTAAGGAAGTGGTGCTCAAATGAAGATGCTGCTTTAGAGGCTGATAGAGAAAAATGTCTCAGCTTATAGGATGGCATTGAGGTGCAATTTTTTATTTAACTTCGCTCATGTTGAAACCGCAACAGGATCGATATCGAAACCTATTGTTCACTCCGCTTTAGCCAGATTCTATGACCCCTTGGGATTCATCTCTTCCATCATCACAAAGGCAAAATTCTTCATGCAATCATTGTGGGACGAAACCCAAAACTGTCTTGTACGAAAGTCTTCCCCAGGGTCTAGATACAGCTTGCACGCTACGGGCTTCGGCAGCCAGGCAGCTTATGGGGCTTGCATATACATACATTAGAGTGTATCGAAAATCAACTTTTTCAGCAATTTCAGCTTCGCAGGTATGATTTCGATAGATTATCTAACAGTCCAAATAAATTTAAATATAGATCAAACTGAATATGTATGCCGCATTTGCTGAAATTGTCCTACCGATCTTCAGGTCGCCGTACAAAGCTGCGAGCAAATTTGCATGCTTTCATGAAAGTTTCGAAATTTTAAGGACGTTACGTGGATAGTAGGGGAGAAGTGGGGGTTGTGGGCATAGTTTTGTTTTTGGCTTATAATTACCGAACTAGTGCATATTATTTGGACATATGGGTATCTGTGTAAAGCTAGAGACCTAAACTAACTAATTATGAAGAAACATACTTGATTTCGTCATGCGAAAAAATTTCATATGGACTTTTGTAAAACCGCAATTTTTAGCTAACATTTTTTTTGGGGGGTTGTGGGCACCCCTGGAAAAAATGCTGCAAATGGAAATATATGGAAAAAAACCGCAACCAATATCAACATAACGACAATTTATTTATTTCAAAGACTACATAGGCGTTATTCATCGTCGGAAACACAATTTTGACATGTGTAATAACTGGCCCGCATTTCAACACATTTCAGACGAAAAGCTCGATCGCAAAATTACAAATCTTGGTGATAATCCCTCTCAGCGGGAGAGGATCCTTTTCCAAGAGCCTAAGATTTCTACAAGAATGTTCTAGAGGGTTCCAAACAAATTTTGAAAACAATTTTACAAGAAATTGTAGGTAACAAAAAAATTTGCCACAAAAAAACGGGTGCCCACAACCCCCCCAATTTTGGTGCCCACAACCAACTTTAGCAGACATTTTAAGAAGTAATTAAAATTTGTTTTTGCATAAATTTTTTGGTTCAAATCGATATTGTTCCATTTAGTATAATACTTTGACTAAATAAAAATGCATTACACTTACCTTCTTAATCGATTCACTTTAATTAATACACTATTGAAAATCTTTGAAAAAAACTTCACCACCTTTTCCAAGCACAAAAAAACCAATTCGTTCATTTCAAAAAGCAAACGCGTTCGTTTACTTTGATATTTGGCATAAATCATACATAAGGTAATTGCTTGCGAATGACATTACCAAAAAAAGTCAATCTTCATTTTGTGAAAAGATACGTAGGGGTGCCCACAACCCCCCCATGCCCACAACCCCCACTTCTCCCCTAAATATTATCCTTTCGTGCTAACATTTTTTTGTGCTTTCATTTGACACTGTTTTACAAATTTTCCGCAACAGCGTCATCGAAAAAAAATCGAGTTTTCATGAAAATTTCGAAATTTCGAGGACGATGTGACAATAGTAAAAATTATCCTTTCGGGCTGAACTTTTTTGTGCTTTTATTTGACATGGTTTTCCGCACCGGCATCATCGAAAATCAAAAAAAGTTGATTTTCGATACACTCTAATATACATGCCCTCTGAAGCCTTTGGTATTGTGCGCAGTCATCTCTTATGTTCTAAGTCTAGAGTTGCACCCTTGAAAAAGATGACTATTCCCAAGTTTGAGCTCTCGGCTGCTCTCGTCGTACAACTTATCAGTTGTATGCCAGGTGCACTGTTGGTCGGACTCTACTATTGCCCTATCTTGGATTCAAGAATCGTCAGTGAACTTCAATGTATTTGTAGCAAATAGAGTCGGGCGTATTCAGAAACTCACCGCTGGAATGAGTTGGCATCGTGTGTCCTCATCGCGTGGCTTAACTTCTTATGATTTAATGGATTGCGATCTTTGAATTTCTGGGCGTTCGTTTTTGCTCAAAGACAAGTCAGAACGGCCAGCAGAAGTACAACTGCCCACTGAAATACCTGAGCGTCGTGATGTAGTGTTGGTTACAGCGCGTTTTGCATATTTATATCGATTCTACATACTTAAGGAAAAGAGCTTGGTGCGGTCAAAGGGGCGACTCACTGTAAGCGATACCGACAATGGAACTGAGTTGCTCATCAGAGCGGTTCATCGCCAGGAATTCAATGCAGAGATAAAAGCCTTGAGAGCGAGCAGTCTTAACCGCCATGAAGCGCAATGATGTCACTCAACCCATATTTGGACAAATTTGGACTGTTTCGAGTTGGAGGTCGACTTCAAAATTCCGAATTGGATTACGATGCCAAGCATCCAATCTTATTGCCCAAAGGGCATCCTGTTACAGCATCCATAATTAAATTTTTTTACATAAAATTAATGCATGCAGGATCGCAAGGATTGCTCGGACCGCTAAGGCAAAAATTTTAGCCTATTGGTGGACAGAAATATGTTGCAAGCGTCATTCACAAGTGTATTCGGTGCTTTCGTTTGGAACCAGTGCTGAGAGAGCGCATTATGGGAAGCTTGCCTGCAGATCGAGTAAAACCCAATCCAGCTATCCATACAAAAGGCGTTGATTTCTGATCAGGAGCAGGCCAACGATCAAATGTTATATCGCTGTTTTCATAAGTTTCAGCTCCAAGGAAATCGTCTGGGACTTGTCCACGGTGTCTTTTCTGGCCGCATTAAAAAGATTCATAACGCCACAAACTTCGTCGAAGCTAAAAACGAGCTGGAGGAACTTCGACAACTATTTCTCAGCGATCCCCATACGTCAGCCTTGTCGAACGTCTGTGTTTCAAATGGAATCGATTGGCAGTTCATCCCTCCTCGTTCACCTAACTTCAGTGGTTTGTGGAAGGCCGCTGTGAATGCGGCCAAATATAATTTTCATCAAATAGTTGGCACCTACATCCTTACTATTGATAGCGCAAGAAATTTTAGCTTTGCTTAACTCTCGCCCGCTTTATGCCATTACAGAAAATCCTGACGACCCAGATGTGTTCACCCCAAATCAATTTCTCAATGGAGCTCCAAGTGCTGCTTTCGACGAGCCGGACGTGACGCATCTCAAGGTCAACCTTCTGAGCCGATGGCAGCATCTTTGCCAAATAAAGCAGGTCTTTTGGAGGAAATTAAGTAGCTCGTACTTATCTCTCCTTCAGGAACGAAGCAAATGGAGAACACCAGTTCCAAACGTCAAGCCGGAAGCAGTTGTGATGATCAAGGACGAAACGTTACCACCATTAAAGATGACTTCTTACTCTCTCGCTTGTTCAAAATTTACTCTCTCTTGCTCTCAATTAAAAATTTTGCTCTCTGCGTGTGTTACGCAGCCAGATAGCCAGCCACAAGTAAAATGCCACAAATGAGAGCAAGAGAGATTAAATTTTTAACAAGCGAGAGAGTAAGAAGTCATCTTTGGTGGTTGTTTACACACTAATGCAAAATGATCTCTGCGAATAAGTCCATGTGCGGAATAGCTTTAAGTTTTTCGTATTCTTTGAAATTTTAGGGAATTTAACGTCGCTAGCTTTAAATGTTTCTCGTATTTTTGATGTGTGAAAGCGAGGGGGACTATTCTTTCTGTATTTCTGTATAATGTACATATTTTTGACGTGTGAGAGCGAGAGGGATTTTGTTTTGATTTCTTTAAGGCAATTGCACTTGATAGTTAGGAAATTTGTTAACCCCATTAAAGCTACGATTTTTACCGATTTCCTTTTTAAACGCTTTATATTAGTTTCACTTGTGGCTGGCTATCTGGCTGCGTAATACGGTAATCCCACAGAGCACATCCCACGGGAACGGTTGGGATTTTCGAAATATGTGAAACTCCGATTCCCACTGGCCACATCCACCATCCAAATACAGTGTCTCACAGCTTATGTTGTACCCTCTTACAGATGAAACTTAATGCCGTATAGCCGATAAGCCAAATGAGATAAACAAAAATTTAAATGCATTTTCTTTAGCAGTATCCTTAAATATATTTTGAAAAATAGCATTAAAAAAATAAAAATATTAAACCAAAAACTAACAAAATAAACTGTGATAAAGAAAAAATCAATCAGTTTTGTTCCTTTTTCAGTTTGGTCTAAATATATATATATATATACTATAAAAGCCCTTTTTAAAAAAATCATTTAAAAATTTGTGATATCTTTTAATATCAGGTGTACTTTTGAACGAAATAATCGTGAGCCACTGTAAACTGATAAGACAGCAGGCGAATTTAGGCGGCACTTTAAAATTTTGATTACGTTTCCGTAGTGAATGTTCCTTTTTTTTCACAGCGAATGTCAAATATTTAGGGTATTCAGGGAAAACTAGCTACAAAACTAGCTAGGAACGTGCGGTTAGATTTAGATTTATTTATTGATATTTTTCTAGCGCGACAAGTGAGTACTTATATTTAGTGCGCTAGTCACAATATATAAAACGGTAAGTTTTGGATCAATATAGTGCGAATTATATTCCAGCACGCAGATTTATTGCGTCTAACGCTTTAAACACCATCAACTCTGCCGGCCCGTCGTTCCGACAGGGAATCTATCATTTTTATCGTTAAACATTTTAAACATTATTTTTTTACTTTTTGGTTGGTTTTACTATAAAGCGTTTTTTTTAGTTTTTTTTAGTTTTTTTTAACTATTCATATTATTCTCATATCAGTTTGATATTATAATGTCGAATTGATATGTTCACCACGTACAATTGATATGTTCACCATGTAGAATGGATATTTTTGACATATCTGGTCCAAAATGATATGACATCATATCAATTTTTTTTTCTGTGTAGGAAAGATTACGGTTCTGCCCCTTTTAGATGGGATTGTTGAAAACCTCTGCCTTTCAACGGGGGGTGAGTGTTCGGATCAGAGAACTGCAAGAGTCCACCGGCACTCAAGGTGCACCGGGTAAATGTAGGGTGATTCTGGCACCCTGGTGTTTTTTGCCACCGGACAACTGAGTATAAGTGCGAGCCTCGCAATAATGCATAAGTGTGTGCCGCACAATGCATCAATATAGAGCAGGTAGTTTTTTTGAACAAGCGTGTGAGTGCATGCCGGCGCGTATAACAATTGGGTTCTCCTGAGTTCAAGTCCCATACAAAATTATTTTCCATCAGCTATAGGTTCCGCGGTATAGCGACGAATAGAAAAGTCGCATGTTGGACGACACTTTGAGTTATGTTGCCTATGCCAAAGAAGTTACCGTGATATTTTTAGCTGGATTATACACTCAAAACACCACTGCATTGAACAAAAATTATTTCCTGCTTGAATATTTGTCCATTCCGTTGGAATAAGTCGTCAAAGTTGAAATCTCATATTTACTTAAGTTTTTGTCGCATTCAAGGGCCTTTTAAAAATATACCTAAAATGGTAGAATTTTTTATTTTACCTAGATTTTGTAGCCCCATGTTGGCTTCAATTTTGGTTTTTATGCCTATCGTGAATATATTTTATTGGAATTCTTATAGCAATAAAAGTACATTTTTTTTACTATTTCTACTACTATATTTTCTCCCCATTTTTGAAAAGTCATGGCATGCTTAGTTGGTCCATCAAGAAAACATTTTTTTAACTCCAAAATAATATAAGCATGTGTGTTTAAGATTGACTTTTCAAAAATTGGGAGAAAATATAGTAGTAGAAATAGTAAAAAAAATTTACTTTTGTTGCTATAAGAATTCCAATAAAATATTATCACGATAGGCATAAAAACCAAAATTGAAGCGAACATAGGGCTACAAAATCTAAGTAAAATAAAAAATTCTACCATTTTAGGTATATTGTTAAAAGGCCCTTGAATGTGACAAAAACTTGACTTATACGAGAGATTTCAACTTTGACGTCTTATTTCAAAGGCATGGACAAATGTCCAAGCCGGGGACAATTTTTGTTCAGTGTAATGGTGTTTTGAGTGTATAATCCAGCTAAAAATATCACGGTTACTTCTATGGATAAGGCGACATAATTCAAAATGTCGTCGAACATGGTACTTTTCTATTCGTCGCTATACCGCGGAACCTATAGGTGATGGAAAATAATTTTGTATAGGACTTGAACTCAGGAGAACCCAAATGCTATGAAAAAGTGCAAATGATCCGTGGATTTTTTTAGTGTTGCCCTGTGTTATTTCTATTGATCTTACATTTTATTTAACATATGTAATTTATTATTATATTATTTTTTTCGATATATTGATTTTTTGCAAAATGGTGAGTGATTGAAAAAAAATTACAATTTTCACGAAAAAAACGTCACAAAATTGTTGATAAAAAAAAAAGTAAGCAATATATCAAAAAAATCCTAAGTGTGTCGATAGACATAGGTATTTTGAATATACTGTCAAAATTTCAGATCGATCGGTTAAGATTTGTGCGAGTTTTCTACTCGGCCAACTCAAAAAAAATGGTTTCGAGAAAAACGCGTTTAAACACAAAAGGTTCCATGGGATATACCTGTGAGGCATCGCCGCAGAATGGAAATTTTGACACTTAGACACTTTTGCCGGACTCTATCTTTTGGTATGTTATTTTTAAGACCATAAAGAATTATTTAAGCAAAAAAAAAAAATTTTCGATTTTTAAAAAAAGTTACTCAGATGTCCCCCCTTAAAAAACACTCAAGCGATTCTTGTGTGTTTTGCCTACTTCTATTAATCCCGCATTGCCTTTTTTGTTACTTGTGATTTTTCCTTCATTCGTTTTGACTGCAAGTGCGACCGGCACGCGTTGCTCAAAAATGAATGGGTGCAAGCACAAAAAAATAACGGCACCTTGTATGAGCGAGAGCGTAAGATTGCCGGCACTCATAGCACACACGCATTTTTTGATAAGTGTGTGTCTTTGCTTTGCTTAGCCGAGTGTGAGTGGGTGGCAAAAAGTTAACCCTTGCAGTTCTCTGGTTCGGATCAGAACACTAATAATGGCCCTTAGCCAAAAACAAACATGTTGCCATACATTTGTAAAAATGTTTATATGCTCTCGCTTGCTCTCTTGTGTTTGAACCGCCGAATAGCTCTTATATTCTAAGCTAAGCGATGCTGCGCTCCGATAGGTAGTAACCAAAAAACGTAAAGGTCAAACGAGCTCACTAGCTATTTGGATCACATTAAATACGCAACTAAAAACTCGAGCGCCGTGTTTTATTTTTTATCGAAAAAGTTAACTTGGCCATTGGATATATGTATAAACTAATATCCCCACACCTTCTGTGAGCGGAAGATTTTATGTGCATAAAGTTATCAATGCAACTTTTGAAATTCCACATTTTTTTAATCGAAAATTTGCCGCTCTTGTTGCTCATCTTTTAACATTTTTATTTTTAAATTCGAGTTCTGCTAAGTTGAACACCCATACTAAAGTTCAACATTTTTAAAATCTTTTTTAAGGGTATACCGCTTGAACTAAACTAAAATTTTTGTTGTTAAAAATGTATTAAAAATTAATTTTGAGTCAAAAAGATAGTTGGAATTACAAAATTAAGGCTATATTGCACATCGAGCACATATTGTACAAATATTCTGCACATTTGCTTTACAGCGCACAGTGGTCCGGCGGGTGCCATAAATCCAATTTTTCAATAGTCCTGGATTTTAAAATTTCTAATGCCCATCGATTCTTGAATATTTGAACTATAATTCCCCAAAGTATTAGCTAGTTTCAATTCCGTTTACATACAAATTTTTAACCTTAAAGGCGACAAGTGGCGAAAATCCTATAAAAATATAATGTAATTTTTTTAATATTTACGAACATTTTCCCGATAAAATTTTTTTTGTAACAGTTCAATAGTACTGTAAACTATACCATGAACACAAATTTTTATCAATATGTATTGTTGTATTGATGAAATTTTAATTTAATTAGCAAAAATATTTTTTTTTTGGAAAATAATTTTTTTCGAATCGAATATTTTGAGCCTGCCATCCGCTGCCAACGAGAGACCATATAGGTAATATTAGTACACATCTGTACTACAATACCCAATATAAAGCTTTTGCGGAAAAATGCGGAAACGCAAATGCGAACATTTTTTCCACAACAATATAGATTTTTTTTTGCTAAATCCACCTGTTGCCGAAAGCAATACTATTAAAATCAAAATGCTTTCAAAAGTACACAAAGCCTCTAGCAAAAGAGGTTATGGGACTTTTGAGGCTGCCATTAAATCTCCTCAGAATTAGATAGTGATTCTTAGTAAGCCGATACGTTTACAAATTGTTTCAGTTAAATTTTTCTTTAACATTTCTTTGATTAAAAAAAAATTTCTTAAAAATCAAAAAACAAAAATATAAAAAAAATTTATAAAAAAGAATTAAAAAAAAATCAAAAAAAAATTTTTAAAAAATTTTTTTTTTAATTTGAAAAAAAATTAAAAATTTTTTTTTTAATTTAAAAAAACTAAAAAAAAAGGAGAGTCTAAATTTACCGTAAACCTCCACGTGGTACTCTCTGGGGTCGTGAAAAATGAAGTAATGTATTCACCAGCTAATTACGGAAGTCACAACTGCCGTATTAGAGCCGCCATTTTGAAGTTTGAAATTTCGATTTCATATTCGAAATCAGCGACCCCCAAAACCCCCGAGTACAAATTTTGAACTCTCTACGTTGAGTTTCTGATTTATGACCACTTTTTCCATACAGCCGGACCACTGTGCAGCGCCTTGACTAGGACGCAAACGTTAACTTATAGCGTCATTCCACTGCCACATATTTATACATTTTGAATGTGAGTCGTTGCACTGAACATTATTTTAATGTAAATTATTGGCCGATTTTATTAAATTAAATGTGAGCGGCTAGCTGCTGCGCGGTTTGTTTTGAATTGCATTTGAGTGAAAATGGATATCAATTTTTTCTTGCCGGTCAAAGTTTCAAAATATCAATACCAAACACTTTAATACTATAATTCCGTCAATATTTAAACAAGAAAACAATTATTACGATCCTTAATTAGTTGTCCAAAAGTGCTCCAAAAGTTAGCTGTTGTAGAGATGGCACTTTCAAAACTATTGATAGGAATTAGTATTTTTGGTATCGGGGCCGGGTCGGGGCTTCTATGACTTCTATGTACATTTATTTTTTAAATATTTTTTTTAATGCTAACTATTTTTTATGGGAGACCCCGTGTAAAAATATGTACATTGTCGAGAATGTAAAAATATGTGCCAGTGGAATGCGGCCATTATATATACTATTATTTATTTCGATTTAGTTCACCGCCGTAGTAAAAGCCATGTACACTGCATCCATGGCCACATCGAACTTAAACAATTCTTTCAAATTATTCAAGGATTCAACTTAATTCGTGGCTTTTATTAATTTTTGCTTTTGTTTACATTCCTCTTTTTCTGTTTAATCTTATTGATATGCAACCACAGATAGCAACTCATCATGTATCAAGAAAAGGGAGCGCACTAGAATTTTTACAAGAATTTTGCATCATGATCTCGGATTTTTCGCCTTCAGCCAGCTATCGATAGAAATTTCTCACTGATCAGTGACCATGTTGTTCTGCCTAATGCAGCCAATGATTTGTCAATTTAACAGTTTTGGGAATACCCCAGTTGTTTGACTGTTGCATGGTGTTGTCAACACCCCAGAACCAGTTCAAGAGTGAACTTAATCAGCTGATAATAGAGCAATAATAAAAACAGCGGTGTACGCCTTCGATAAGATAGTGCACAGTGCATTCTTTTGTTAAACTTATTATTATATGGTTGTAGTAATCAGTAGTCTTAAAAATGGGTAAGTTATAATAAATATTTTGGACTAAACATTGCTGTAAATTATTGCATTTTTTAATCGGTCCTTAAGCGCATGCTTACGTACATATGAATGTGTTCATACATAAACATTTGAATCAAATTGTGAGAATATGTTTGCATTTTATATGTACACACATGCACATGTATCTATGCATGTTAACACTTATTTTATTACACATTCAAATGCATAGTACATATTCATCACATGTATGTATGTATATTTATATATGTGTGTATGTACATATGTTCTGCTAACTAAAAAATAAAAATTAATTTTTTTAAATCCATGTATGGGATAAAAATATGTCGTATATTGTTTTCTTGATTAACCAACTTATTTCTATAATTTTCATTAATTGTTCTTTCTATAAATTTATATCTTAAGGTATAGAAGACGGTGATAGCGTACAAAAATTGGAGAAACATTTGGCTTTGTTAACGAAAGAATATACAAAACAACAGCGCAGTTATGCGGAATTGGAGCGCAAGTACAACGAAATCGCTACATCAGTGAATGGAGATTTCTCAGGAGCGCTAAGTAGTTTTGTCTCGCGACTGTCGTTGACAGTTTCATCGTTATTTGGATGCCATACTTATGCGGACATTAACATCCGAACTCATACGAAAGTACTACCAGCACATAAGATTGTCCTTCATGCACGCTCTGAAAAATGGAGTGATGATGACCTAGGCAGCGTACAAGAGCTTGACTGGAGCGATTTAAACGAAGATGTTGTCTTAGCACTTTTGCGTTGGATTTACACTGATCTGATTGATTTGCACAACGATCGATTAGCTTTGGAACTTCTTAAAGCCGCGCATCGTTTTAGTTTGCCAGCTCTTTTAGGGCTGTGCGAACGGGCATTAGTTGCTTCGGTGGGAGTTAGATCTTGTGTTCGATTTTATTGTGTTGCCGAAGAAGTAGCTGCATTAACACTGTTAGAATATTGCTCTGGCATAATATCAACGCACTGGAACGATTTAACAACACAAGACTTTGAGCATATGTCCGGAATTTTGTTGTATGCAATGCTTAAGACGAAAACAAAATTCCCACTACATGCTGCTGTAAGACTCCTCAGGGAAGACGTTGTGCGCCTGTGCCTTTTAGAAAATGCTGACACAGTAAGTCTGCTTTGATACTTTTATTCATTTAAACAAAAAACTGGAAAAACTATCAGATACCCATTGTCCACTTAAAAATATTGCCTGCACTTAGGCGCACCCGTGGAATCCATCCTGCCCCCTAAGTGGATACATGTATATATAAGGTTGTAAAATATCTCCCTTCCGCCTTTTTGTCTTTTGAATTTCGCGGCTATGTACAAAGCGCTACAGAGCTCGTATTGGGCAACACTATACATCATTTGACAGGTCTTGATACAACCTACAAAACGACGCTATGCAACATTAGGGTGCGTGTACACTAGACTTGCGTTTTGCGTTTCTGCCTTTCGGACGCAACGCAGTTTTTTTTTACATAGGTTTATCACATAGGTTTGTCGCCTGAAACGCAAAACGCAAGCCTAGTGCACACGCACCCTTAGTTTGGATATTGTTTTCAAAAGTTATAGACGTGTAAGCATGGAGTTCACTAACGCCGAAATTCGCGCTATTCTAAGGTTTTCCTTCGTTAAAGGCAAATCCGCTAGAGAAAAGTTCCGTGAGATTAATGGTGTTATGGGAGATGGTACTTTATCACTTCGAACCGCGGAGGAATGGTTTTGACGATTCAGAGCCGGAGAAAACGACACCATGGATAAGCCAGCTGGCGGAAGACCTGTGACGACGAATACCGATCAAATCATGGAAAACATCGAGTTAGACCGGCATGTGGCATCTCGTGACATCGCCCAGGAGATGGGAGTTAGTCACCAAACCATTTTAAACCACCTGCGGAAGGCTGGATACAAAAAAAAACTTGATGTTTAGGTGCCGCATGATTTGACGCAAAAAAACCTTCTGATGATGGTGACTGGCGACGAAAAATGGATCACATACGACAATATCAAGCGAAAACGGTCGTGGTCGAAGACCGGTGAATCGTCCCAAACAGTGTCCAAGCCGGGGTTGACGTCCAGGAAGGTTTTGCTGTGTTTTTGGTGGGATTGGAAGGGATTCATCCAATATGAGCTGCTCCCATATGGCCAGACGCTTAATTCTACCATCCACTTCGAACAACTGGACCGCTTGAAGCAGGCGATCGACCGGAAGCGTCCCGAATTGGCCAACAGGAAGGGTGTAGTGTTTCACCAGGACAACGCCAGACCACACACTTCGTTGATGACTCGTCAGAAGCTACGGGAGCTCGGATGGGAGGTTTTATCGCATCCACCATATAGCCCGGACATAGCGCCAATTGATTACCAACTGTTCCTGTCCATGGCGAATGCCCTTGGTGGTGTAAAGTTGGACTCAAAAGAGGCTGTCCGAGTTCTTCTCAAATAAGGAGGGTGGTTTCTACGAGGGGGGTATTATGAAGTTGCCGTCTAGATGGAGACAGATGTTCGAACAAAACGGTGCATATTTTAACTAAATCCGATCACTGTAACACTTTTTATAAAGCATTGAATAAAGAGAAAAAATGCGGAAGGGAGCTATTTGACAACCTTATATTTTAAATTTTCAAAAACTCTAAATTTTTTGTATTGCTTTATCTTGAAGATAGAAATTCATCCATATCACCGCAAAGTCATTTACCCCTTGCCTTGGGCAAATTGGCACTTTTGACAACACCCTACAAAATGCTCTGCCACTCTTGAAGGACTGCTTAGATTGGTTTGAATAAAATCATGAATGTAGCTGAATGTTCATCTGACCTACCATTTTTTTTAACATACGCCATTAAGCCAGAAAAAATCCATAAGTGAAGAAGGTGCAAGCTAGCCCCGGTCTCCCCTATATAAAACCTTGAGAAAGTTATAGGAGGTGCACATGTACAGTATTGCTAAATTTATAAGGAATGTCGAAATAAAAAAGGTGCCAAAAGAAAGGAAAAATTGTGTAGAACATTAAAGCAGCTTATTACTTACATTTTGTTCACAAAATGATGTAAACATGTTGAACGATTTTACAAAACTACCAAATCGTGGTGTAGAAAACAGTAGGGGAGAAGTGGGGGTTGTGGGCATAGTTTTGTTTTTGGCTTATAATTACCGAGCTAGTGCATATTATTTGGACATATGGGTATCTGTGTAAAGCTAGAGACCTAAACTAACTAATTATGAAGAAACATACTTGATTTCGTCATGCGAAAAAATTTCATATGGACTTTTGTAAAACCGTAATTTTCAGCTAAAATTTTTTTTTGGGGGGGTTGTGGGCACCCTGGGAAAAAATGCTGCAAATGGAAAAATATGGAAAAAAACCGCAACCAATATCAACATAACGACAATTTATTTATTTCAAAGACTACATAGGCGTTATTAATCGTCGGAAACACAATTTTGACATGTGTAATAACTAGCCCGCATGTCAACACATTTCAGACGAAAAGCTCGATCGCAAAATTACAAATCTTGGTGATAATCCCTCTCAGCGGGAGAGGATCCTTTTCCAAGAGCCTAAGATTTCTACAAGAATGTTCTAGATGGTTCCAAACAAATTTTGAAAACAATTTTACAAGAAATTGTAGGTAATAAAAAAATTTGCCAAAAAAAACGGGTGCCCACAACCCACCCAATTTTGGTGCCCACAACACACTTTAGCAAACATTTTAAGAATTAATTAAAAAATGTGTTTGCATAAATTTTTTGGTTCAATCGATATTGTTCCATTTAGTACAATACTTTGACTAAATAAAAATTCATTACACTTACCTTCTTAATCGATTCACTTTAATTAATACACTATTGAAAATCTTTGAAAAAAGTTTCACCAACTTTTCCAAGCACAAAAAAAACCAATTCGTTCATTTCAAAAAGCAAACGCGTTCGTTTACTTTGATATTTGGCGTAAATCATACATAAGGTAATTGCTTGCGAATGACGTTACCGAAAAAAGTCAATCTTCATTTTGTGAAAAGATACGTAGGGGTGCCCACAACCCCCCATGCCCACAACCCCCACTTCTCCCCTATAATTTAACTTGATGGAAGAAGTGGAACATCAGCAACAAAAAAAAAGGTTTATTTTTTAACCTTCAGGGATACTTCGTGCTTCATAGTACTTTTTTGGTTTACCATTCTTAATTCGATAAAACAAAATGTGGAAACGCACATAAGCCTTAAATTTTACTTAAATGATTTGTAACGTCCGCATTAAAATTAGTTTAAAAGTACACTCAAGAAACTGAATTTGTCAAAAATTTAACAAAAACATAACCAAGTAAAAGGCAGCTGTGTCAACTCTTACAAGCAAATTTGTGTACAAATGTATGGTCCGCAACGCATATGTCTTAGCCACATATAAATACGATAACTTTCTTAAAAATGGCTACATAATTGATATTTGCAAATTTGAAAGTACATTTTAAATAAATATAAAATGGATTCGGATCACTCTAGCTTTGAAAATGTGGGCACTGAGTTTCTCGGTTTTTTGGGCGTTAAAAAGGCCGTGGTCAAGATTTAAAACAAGTTTGATCTTTGTCGGGATTAAATACATATGTGTGCTTTAGCAAGTAGGATTAGCTCTTATAATTCCCAGGGTCTCGACGTTCGTTAAGGCGGGCAGACATTTGTAACGTTAATATCACTGTGCAACATTTTTACGGTCATCAATTCTAAACAGTTTTTTGAAAATCGCTGCTAAAAGTACTCACCAATACTAGAAATTCAGCATCTTTACTTTTGCCAAGTTGGTTCGGGTTTGGTTGCTATAGTTACTTAAAATTTTTTTTTTGTGTTAGGGCAAATTCCAGAATTAGTCCACTAGGCCCAAAAACTGTAAAACTGTTTAAACATATTTCTACCCAATTTTAATCCGATATTATTTTCATAAAAAATTAAAACCCATCTAATCCTACCAATTGTCCTTTAAATTTTAGTCCTATATTATTTTCTTAAAACACAAAAACCGGTCTAATCTTATCAATTGTCGTATTTGATTAAATTTTATGAGAGAACAGGTTGTAATTATCAAAAAACTGATTTTTTTGTGTTTTTGTTTGGTGTTTTTTGCCTGTTTGTTCTTTTAGCCTAGTAGGGTAGACCGGGGCACGTTGTCGTACTTTTTTTTCTGGAATTTTTTTCTTTTTTTCTATTGACATTTTAATGTAGTGCTATATACCAAAATATCGGCAATTTATTCAGCTACAATGTGACACATAGATATTCCGTGTAAACGTCACCCAACAGTGGTAACATGGAGATAAGTGAAGCAAAGTCAGTTGGACAACGTGCCCCGTGCCCGGGGCAAGTTGTCGCAACTTCTGAAACTACGCAAAAAATGTTATTCGAAGTGTGTATATCGTTACAGTTGGAAGAATATTACCTGGTGGAATATAAAAAAGCATAATACTGTGCAGAAACAAAAGTGATATTGATAAAAAGTACAAAGAAGTAACATTACCCAGAGCCAGTAGATTCACAGTAATCAGTTTTCTTGGAAGAATTACGTTGGGCCCTTGTTTTCGGTTGAATTTTGGCCAGTTTGTTTTTCGCAGTTACATTTTTGGGTTTTGTTTGCCTCTTTTTCCCAACCAAAAAATGTTGGTATTTGTTAGCAAGCTTTTTTCTAAAAATTCAACTTACGAAAGCATTTGTGACAACGGGCCCTGTGAAATTTTTGACAACTTGCCCCGAGGGTACTTTTTTACTTCCAGCGGCCTCGTGGCCGACGCGTTTGAGATGTTTGAAAGGTTAGATATGGTATTGGATTCGTAAAAGCACGTACTTTAAGGAAATGTAAGGTTCAATGCTGTGAAACAAAAGGCTTCTCTTCGGGAACGCTAAATGTAAGGTAATAAAATTTTACTTACGCTCCAAAAAAAATGTTTTTGTGAAATTGCGGGAACACTCTTGCGGCAATGTCAACACTTTACACAGTCAAATGATGGGCACACACACGCACGTCTATGGTATGACGGGTGCTGCCATCTCGTTCTTAGTTTTTTCAAAAAGGACGTTTTGACAACGTGCCCCGTGCGACAACGTGCCCCGGTCTACCCTACTCAGATCGACGAACAGTTTCGATGTCGAAAAGAGGCCATTCTTTTTCTTTTTCTCCGAGTATGACCTTTTTTTTTAGAAAATTCATCGGCAATTTCTTTGAGCAAGTACTGCGGTCACACTGATTTCCGTTGGCGGGCTGTATATGCTGTATTCGGTTTGTTGACAACCAAATATTAAAGAAGTTGTGAAAATTATAATGCAACGATGAAACCTCAACTTAAGCCAAGGCTGAAGCTCGCAAGGAGGAGGAGGCCAAAAATTCGAAGGAGCATGCAGTTACCCTCAACAAGGAACGAATGGGGCACATCATCGCAAGGCGAGTGGACTACACGGAGGTGGATAACAAACGGGACTTTTGTTCCCTGCCGACCACAACGCTTGTCTTCTGCACGGTCGCCGAGAAGCACTCGATTGGCGGGCTCGCCTGCGAGCTGCACCAATGATGGGCTAACAGCCTCCTACGCCATGCGCACCTACTAGAGTCCTGCAAAAGTGGACTTATAAGTGAGAACTTACCCCTACGGTGGATCTCAAGCCGGGCGACTCGGTTCACACTATGAAGAAATTTCAGGCTAAACGGCTGTTTCCCAAGCTGGTGATCAAACACCAGGTGCAGGAATTAAAGGATTTTTGTTTTAAGAACTGAATTAAACCGCCGTTTTTAAATGAATTTTAAAGAAGTATTTAACGAATGTAAGCGTACAATTGCGTTTTTTATGTAAATAACAAAACAAATTATAATTTGCATACATTTCGTTGTTCAGTCGAATTTCGCGCCATCTTTTGAAATTTGCTAAGCCCTCTTTAAGAGAGAGAGTGAGAGGGCAACAACGGAGAACGACCTTTTTATTAAATAGTTCTATTTGCTTTCCCTTTTGCTCTCGAAATACTGAAAGAGTTAGTTGGCAACGCGATTAGTTGCCAAACTAAGTTTCTAGTATTTTATTTCTATCATCTGAGTACCGCCTGTCGAACAGCACCCTCGAACAGTGT